>JAJFZO010000866.1:7500-607500 GCA_021397835.1 Moringa oleifera | reverse complement strand
TCAAAGTTGCATTAAGAATTTGTCTTCCTTTCACAAAAAACATTTTGCATTGGACTCACCATTTTGTCTACCACTCTTGTAAGTCTCCCAAGTAAAACCTTAGTTATAAGTTTACAAATGCATCCCCTTGGGCTTATTGGTCTATAATCCTTGATACTGCATGCCAAACTTTTCTTTGGAATAAAAATTACTAAGGTACCATTCAACGAGCTCACAAGCTCACAAAATTAGTGGAACTGATGAAAAGCATTTAAAAGCTCCCCTTTGATAGTGCTGCACTAATTCTTTAGAAATACCGTTGTGAAACGATCTAGCTCAAGTGCCTTATCCCCTTCGCACTCCATCAAAGCTTGATGCATTTCTTCCTCATTGAAGGGCCTTGCATTCTAGAATTGGAAGTCCTTGTTAATCTTGTCCAACCCATCTTCTGTCAGTCTGTATCCGTTGTTCTCACTATATAGCTGTTGATAAAAACCTTTGACATACTTTTTTAACTCTGAAGGGTCTTGTTCTCCACCACGTCAACTACCAGAGACTTGATAGAATTTTGCCTTTGGTGCCCATTAGCTTACTGTGGTCTACTTGCCATTATTACACACCCAATCAATCATGTATTTAGCACCAAAATATGTACTTGTTTTGGGTAAAAATGCTACATTTCAGAGAGTTTCTGTTTCTATCTTTTCTCTTTATATCCGATCAACGGGAAATTTTTTAATTTTCTATGTTCTTATCTTATTATTATTTTTTTTCTATGGTGATATTTTTTCCACAGAATCTTAAGCAGATAGAATTTAATTGCATGCTACTATTGCACACTTGGTTTTTGTTTCTAAGTTTGTTTTCACCTGCTTAAAATCATTTAGCTTATCTGCTATGTGCCCTTTCTTTGCTTCCTTTTGAATGTATGTGAGCTGAACTCCAGACTCCTTTACATGATAGCAGGTACCGTTGGGGGCAAGATTTAGAATTTAGAGTTATTCCTTAATTACATACATATTAATTTCCATTTTTATTCATCCACTTGGACTCATAGTTGCAAGTGTTTCTCTTTTTTTTTTTTTTAAAGGGACTCACCATTATTGCGTTCAATGATGGACGTCTTGACTCCAAGACCATACGGGAAGTTCTCAGTTTGGGTCCAACATTTGTTGTGATGAAGTTTATTGAGAGTGGGTTCCTCTATTGTATGTCTTCATTTTCTCGTGTTGCTTCCATGGTGCTAAAATATTCTCCCTTGTTATTTTGTGATGTAGGTGTTTTGGATCTTATTATGATGTATGGCGCATATTCTACAACACGACGCCTAGCTGTTTCACGCATTTTTCTCCGTTTTGTTTGGTTTAGCATTGCATCAATCTTCATTTCTTTCCTTTATGTGTACGTTCTCTTTCCTTCTTGTTGAACATACTGCCATAGCTTCATTTGGCACTCTTCCTTTTCTTTTTGGTTTTTTGGGGGGTGTGTGTGTGTTATGTGCTCTTTCTTGTAATCAATGGTGACCTCTCTTCTTGGTTATTTATTTTTATCATGCAGGAGAGCACTCCAGGAAGATAGGAAACCGAATTCAAATTCAATTATCTTCCGGTTGTATGTGATTGTTATAGGCATATATGCTGGTGTCCAATTTTTTATCAGTTTCCTTATGCATATTCCAGCCTTCCACCGCTTAACTAATCAATGTGATGAGTGGCGTTTAATTCGATTCATCAAGTGGATGCACCAGGTTTTTTGTCTTCTTGTGTACTTCTTTTTCATTTATGCGTTTGCATTGTTTGTCTGTATTTGCATTACTATATTTTAATATATCGGCCTTGTGATTTCTTCTTGATTCTTTCCTTTTGTTTTTCTAAGGAGCGGTACTATGTTGGACGTGGCATGTATGAGAGAAGTACTGATTTTATCAAGTAATATCTCGCTGGTGTTCTTTGAATTGTTCCAAATCTTCATATCTGTTCCTTGTTAGGAGAGCGCATTTTCTTTCGGATCTGATTGGTTTCTTCTAAGTTGTTTTAGTGGCTAAATAAGATAGAGAGTAAATGAGAAGAATTAAAGTTTGTCTAATATGCTTGAGCAAATTAATGATCACATTAGAGTATTTGAGAATGTAAAAGTTTCTTCTAACAACTTCTATAAATGAAGAGATTATTTCCTTCCACCCACAAGCGGAAAGCGAAAATTAGAACAAGAAGGGTGTGGTGAATGATGTAAAATTTAACTTGGATCATTGGAAATAGACTTTCAATATTGCTGTTCTATGTGACTTCAATATTAAACTTAATTTATGACTTCTGTAATGCAGGTATATGCTCTTTTGGCTTGTTGTATTGAGCGCAAAATTTTCATTTGCCTACTTTCTCCAGGTTAGTGGCATCAACTTTACCGTTGACATTTTCTTCTTTTTTCTTCCTTGTTTCTATTATTCTTTGAATGGGTGGTCTTTATTAATTTCGCAGATCCAGCCGTTGGTGGAACCAACACAGAAAATTCTGCCTATGAATAACATAGAGTATTCTTGGCATGATTTCGTATCTAAGAGTAAGCAACAGACCTGCTTTTCTGTTAAAGCTTAGAGTTACATCTATCATAAAGTGGCCTATGTATTTCATTATAAGGTTAATTTTTGGAGAGAATATTATGTTGAATGTTTGAAGTAATTTTTGTTACTAGATTGGGGTGGAGGGATGGCCTTCCGTCCTGTAAAATTGCTGTATTGCTTTGTGAAAATGGAGGTTTCTCCGCCCAATTGTGTAGCTAAATATTTTGTTGCCTTGTCAACTAAGTTACTGGGAATTGAGGATCTTCTCACTGTTGTTCTGGTTGCTGGTCAATTACTGCTTTTACTTTCTTGTGTTACCATGTGACCAATGGTACATATAAGTTCATAACTGAAAGGAATATATAGGATGACCATGGGCATAATAAGACCTGGGACAAGAAGTTTACTTGCTAATGGAGTACTTGTCAGTCTTTTTATCTTTGCTTTATGCCCAACATCTCGGCTACTTCAAATATTATAAAAGGTTACATTCTCTGTGTTCTTATGATATCTGAGCTGTGATGTGACATTTTTTTTATCTGTTTCTGTTTCAGATAACCATAATGCTTTGACCATTGCTAGTTTATGGGCTCCTGTACTCGCTGTAAGTTTGGCTTTTGGCTGCGATGTATATAGACATATATGTGTTAATGTCTCTCGGTGCCTGTATGTTTATATTTGTTGGTGTTATGTGTTTATGGATTTCTTTATTTATTCATGTACAAAATCTACTTTAGTTTGATACATTTATTTATTTATTATTTATTTATTTTCATTTCGGTTGGGGAGGGAAACTTCTCTTTATGTGATTAGAAGAAAGATGGGTTAGAATATTGCAAGTATAGCTGACGAGGTGGATTTTGTAAATGAGGAGGAATTTGTGGACTTTATTGGACTTCTTTACTCTGATAGGTTCTTGTAGTTGTAAATGGAAAACATCCTCTTGGTGCCATTCATAGCTATATATGAATAATGTGTTTCTATTAAAAAAAAAAATTCTTTTTGGCCTATGGTTGTAGGATACTTCTGTTTGAAATCTGATATGTTGAGAACTCAATCACTTCACTCATGTCCAGCTCCATTGATGCCATCTTAGAGATAGTTCTTATAAAATTCAGCCTAATACACCATATCTGAAGTTTTCTACGTGCTGTGTACTCTCAATCATTGTTAAATACATTTGTTTGGAAGCACATGTTGATAGCCATGTCCATATCTACATTTTTCAGTAGAGGCATCTGACCCCCTGAGTCTGTATGCTCAAATAGTGGCTTATGACTGCACAGATCTGATTTATAGCTGTTGAAGGATTGAATTGTTTTTATATTTTATTTTTCTTTAAATAATTAAGTAATTTTTTGTGCAACTTATTTGTGACACTAATTTAACTTGAGTCAAGTTGCTTGAATGTATAAATGATTATCTTTCTCTGTTATTCCTCGTGTGTATCCATTTTTCTTTATATATACAATCCAGAACTAGTGTCAAAAGTCCCAATCATCGCTTCTTTCCCCTCCCCCTCTTCTCCTCTCTTATAAGCAACAGAGTTTACCTTATATTATCTAGGAGGGACCAAAGGGTTGCCACCCATGTACTAAACGTTAGTTGTCTCAATTCTTACTTTGATATAATAGTTTAGGAAAAGAAGAAATTACTGAATTTTTTAATCACCTAGGACCCTGCCATGCTTTGTCCAATATATCTAGTTATTAGCTTCTTTACTTTTATGCTTTACAGTAGGTTCAATTTTGTTGAGGCAGACATCTGTATTAGTTTTTCTATTTTAAGCCTATTTGATTAGTTTCTTATTCCTTGTCTATTTTAATTCTATTTTCTATTCTTAATCTAAGTCAATTTCCTTCTTAGATTATTTGCTTGTTACACTTGGTTTCCCAGTCTTTCTAGGTTTCCAATTACTGGTCTATTTTCTTTATTGTTGAGATCACAAACATTATTGAAAAGCTTATAATAGTTAGAGGGAGTTCAATATAATTTAACATAATTATTCTATCTTATTGTGATTTTTGAGTTTGTTTCTTGAGTATTATTTTGCATCTTTCTCAAAGCAAGCATTTTGCAGCACCAAAATAAGTGGATATTTTTTTTTAGCAGAATTTATGTGGGTAGTTTACTTAGTTGTGATGCATTGAACAACTGGAACTGGAAAAGAATACATTCAAGAGAGTGAAATCATTCTGAATATATAGAGGTAATCCTTTCCATAAAATTGATTTAGGAGGTAAAAACACCCTCCCATGGCGGAATTCTGTAATTGGGAAGCAAAATTGGTTAAGACTTAACTATTGATAATTTCAAGAAAAGAAAGCAGATTATGGGGAATATATGCTTTCTGTGCAAGATGGAGAAGGAGTCAATGCAACATATTTTGCTTTGGTGTACTTGGACTAGGAATTTTTGGGAGAGTGTCTTGTCAGTATTGGGACAACAGTGGGTAATTCTTGGATCTGTGGTGGCTGAGTAGGAGGTTTGGAAGGGGCTTCCTATATTTAAAGCTAAGAGGAAAGTTAGAGGAAAGTTATGACGTTAGTTTCCTTATTGATTTTTTGGATGGTATGGGGTGAGAAGAATGAGAGGGCCTTTGAAGGGGTGGAAACTTCTTTGATTTTCATTGAGGATAGATGGGGATTGGTATTGAAATAGTGCTTATGGAGTTTATGGAATTCCTACTTTCTAACTAACTGTACTTTGTACATGGTAGGCACCTCCTTAGTGCTAATTATATATAATATTCAACTTCATTTCTGATTAAAAAAAAAAAAACATTCAGAGAGTGTAAAAGGTTTTGCCTGCAACGTTTATATTTTTAAGATCTTAGTTGAAAACTTAGTTTTCTTCTTATACAGATTTTCTGTGTGCCTAAAAGTTCCTTCATTGAGTGTTTCTAATTTCCTCTCTGCTACAGATCTATTTGTTGGATATCTACATCTTTTACACTGTTATTTCTGCTATTTGGGGTTTCTTGCTTGGTGCAAGAGATCGGCTTGGTGAGGTAAGCTATTTTTCAGTGTTGTATTTGTAATATCTATAGTTCATCTAATTCTTTCATTGGTCTGCAAGGCTCTTAGAGGAGTTCTCTTCGTCTCCTTTCCTTCTGTCTGATTTCACTAACTGTGTTTTCAGTTGAGTTGTGCTTTAAAACTCTATTATGTAATTATTCTCAGATTAGATCTTTGGAAGCCATTCACAAACATTTTGGGGAGTTTCCTGGGGCTTTCATGAGGACTCTTCACATTCCTTTCCCGGATAGGTTGGAATGCATAGCCATTAAATCATGGTCTCAATTTTTTTTAGTTCCCTGGATGGTCAATCTGTTTCTTTTTCTTTCGTTGCCTTTCATCCTAATGCAATATATATATATATATATATATATATATATATATATATTTTTTTTTGCAGGATTTCTCATCCGACTTCTGGTCAGGTGAGTTAATTTGATTTTTTTTTTCCTCGGTATAGTTACATCTTGGACTCCGATTGGATTATATATGTACAAATGACTTACTGCTGAGATGGGATTATAGTTGTTGGTTTGTGAAAGTGAAACCCTTGCTTATAGCTTCTTTTTAAAGTACTGCTGGTGTGCGATGGTTTTCTGCTTTGTTCTTTCTTTCGTAGGTATATGATTTTAATATGAATCAAGAAGGAAAGACAAGTACCAGTTTTGTTGTTTACATTGTGAGACTCTAATATTCTTTCATGGAAGTCAGTTTTCTGATTGTGCTAGAAATAATGTTTCTGACAATACTGGCTGTTTGCTTCTTTGTGCTAATAATTACTTAAGTCATTACTCGTGATGGTCCATGCTTGAGTTGGATTTTGTCCGGATATGGTCTTGCCCGTTGTTTAAAATTGCTTGTGTTTACAGCTTAAACCTTATTAAGTCAGGCAATTAACCTCCCTTTGATGCTCTAATTTTATTGAATTGAAAGGCATGGCCTTTTCGCTTTGGTTAATTATTTTTCTATATGATGCTTGAAAAGATAGCTCATGCTTAATCTATTGAGCTGTGTCTCTAAAGGCTGTGGAGAAAAACAAGGTTGATGCTGCTCGATTCTCTCCCTTTTGGAATGAAATAATTAAAACTCTGAGGGAAGAAGATTATATCACTGACTTGTAAGTGCTGAAAATTTTGTCAATACCTGGGGCTGTCTATTCTTCGATTCTGCAAACTTTCCTTTGGTTATAATCATCTTTGGCACTCATCATATGTATAGCATATGTTTCTATCAACCCTTGCAGGGAAAAGGAGTTGCTTTTAATGCCTAAAAATTCAGGAAATCTTCCATTAGTCCAGTGGCCCCTCTTTCTTCTTGCCAGCAAGGTCACTTTTACTCTCACTCCTCAAACATTATGTTCCCCTTTTCACAAACACACACAGTCTCAGTTCTGAGCAGTCATTTTTCTGCCCTATTCAGAGATATGGTTTTTCATCTAATTTATCTTAATTAAATTTCATTTAACTTTTTATAGATATTTTTGGCTAAAGATATTTGTGTTGAGAGTAGAGATTCACAAGATGAGCTCTGGGAGAGGATCTCAAGAGATGATTATATGAAGTATGCAGTTGAGGAGTGCTACCATACCCTTAAACTTGTCCTGACAGAAATACTGGAAGGTGAAGGGAGGATGTGGTAAGTTATTAAAAATAGTTCAGTGCTTCTAATAATCTAATATGAGATTGATGAAAAATTTATATTGTAATTTGCTCTGTCAGGGTTGAAAGGATATATGAAGATATTCAAGGTAGTATAAAGAAGAAGAGTATCCATGTTGACTTTCAACTAAATAAGCTGCCACTCATTATCTCAAGAGTAACTGCATTGATGGGAGTCCTGGTTAGTTTTATAGTTTTCTAACTTCATGGGTGATATGAAAGAATTGTTACATAGTATTCCTATCTCTTGTTATTTTGTTTTGATTCTGCTGGTTGAGATAACTATGTTCTGTTTTGATTCTACTGGTTGATTAGATAACTAAGTATGAATACTGAAGACAATTGTAAGTGACTTTTGTGAAAATGATGTTATGAGAGTCGTATTACTTATTGATCCTATCCTGAAAAAAGATATGTCAAAAGCTACTCGTTTTGTCTCAAACTCGCTGGAATTCTATGAAACACATGGATAAGAAATTCAACCGTTGATGTCACCAAATTCCATATTCTAGTACCAGCTCAATAGTCTAGTATTATCCTTTGTGGGATTGTTCAGTTGTAGCTAAAATAAACCGTTTGTTTCTTCTATATTTTCCATTTCTTTTCTGCAATTTAGTCCCTTCAATATGAAAATGGGGTTTCATCCATACTCCTTGTCAATTGCCAGCAAAAAGGTTAAACCAAATGTTGTATTCCCGTATCGAAGATAAAAGGTTGTATTTTGTGTTATTGGGCGAAAATGTTGTATCTTGTGATTAGTAGTTGGGCTTGTGGATTGATAGCAGTGTACATCCATTTTTTTTTTCTTTTCTTTTTTTTGGATAATTTTGGTGTCCCATGGAATTCCCTCTCTCTGTCTTCCCGCTTGGGGCCCAACAGACTAATCCACTGGGCCTGGGTGAGCATACATGCAATTCTTTTCAGTGACTCGTGATTTTTTTTTTTTGGGTGATTTAAGAAGTTCATCAAATTCATAGGAACCTAGGTTCTGTGTCTGTTATGAAAACAGGATTTCGTGAACAATATTGCTTATGTTGAATAAATACTGCTGCATTCCTGTTTCGAGTAAGATAAATTCTTTTTTGGCCACCTTGTGCATTGGCATGAATATCTCTATATATCCACCCTGTAGAGGATACTTACCTCTGTATCTTGTTTACTGTTAATTGGTTGGCTTATTGTTGGCTGAAATGATTGTTGTAAACGATTATCTGGTAGCTATTCCCAGTTTTTGTCCCTTTTTGGTTAATTTGGATGGACAGAGATTAATGCTTTAATAGGGAGAGTTAGAGTTCTGGATGATTGTGGAACTGTCCTGATGATTGCAGATTTGCTCAAACCAGTTTTGCTTGGGAATTAACAACTATTCCTCTTTCATGAGTGCAAGTGGAGTGGATTTGCATTATAATTTGAGTACACTACCAATGGGCATCGTGTTGTCACCTATTGTTTAATCTCGTCTTTTTCAAAATTTTTAACTTATGATGGGAACTCCTCATGCTAGCAAAAGAATAATTATTTCCTTTAATAAATATGAAAGTGAAGTTAATTGTTTGACTTTATGTTATTATTGTGTCATGTGATTGTCAAATGGTAAAATTATTATATATATTCTGGTCCTAAATGTTGATTTTTTGTGTGTGCTCAACTCTTCAAATATGATAGTGCCTTAAACAATAGTAACTATGTCTTACCATTTGACATATCTTGTTTTCATAAAAACTCGCTCTGTGTGATCGTTCATTGTAATTGAGTTGTTCCTGAAACCTTGTTCTTTTTTTTTTTTTGGGGGGGGGGGGATGTTTTTGGTGATGGTGCTTGAGATGCTTTTTGCACAGAAAGAGACCAAAACACCAGAGTTGGAAAAAGGCGCCATCAAGGCTGTGCAAGATCTCTATGATGTTGTGCGGCATGATGTCCTTTCTATTAATATGAGGTATACCAACCTTGCTAGTTGTTGATTTTGTCTGGACACATTGGTTATGTTTCCTTCCAAATTGTTGTCTGCATCAGGGAGCACTATGAAACATGGAATTTGTTGTCAAAAGCAAGGAATGAAGGTCGGCTGTTTGCAAAGTTGAAATGGCCCAATGATTCTGAGTTGGTATATTAAGGCTTATTATCTATCTTGTTTGTCTTTCTGGCTGTTTCATTTCTACATGAAATTCTGTATTTTTGAAATACGTACAGGGAGCACAAGTCAAAAGAATGTATTCGCTATTAACCATCAAAGATTCAGCTGCAAATGTTCCCAAGAACCTTGAAGCCCGACGCAGGCTGGAATTCTTCACAAATTCTCTTTTCATGGATATGCCCACAGCAAAGCCTGTTCGTGAGATGTTGTCCTTCAGGTTATGCATTTTGCTTTGTGCATCTATTTTACATTTAGAGGTACTAATACAAGCTTTGATCAATTAGCAGTTTCTCACGTCTTTTCACATTTATTGGCAGTGTGTTCACTCCGTACTATTCTGAGATTGTGCTATATAGCATGGCTGAGCTCACGAAGAAAAACGAGGATGGAATATCAGTTTTGTTCTATCTTCAGAAAATATATCCAGGTATCTTCTTCTTCTTTGGGCTAAGTAGAAAGCTCAAAGCTACCATTTGTTGATGTTTCATTATCTAGTTGCTCCTGAGTCAAAATGCTAATATTGATTGCTAGGATAAATAGTTTATTGTTTATGGATGCCTTCTCCTTCAGTTAGATGCTGTTGAATGGAGGGAGAGTTGGCCTGGTTAAGTTAGATAAACATGAGTTTATAATTCATGTCCTGATGCCACTATCATTTCTTTTTCCTTTCGGAATCATGTAATTCTTTACATAATGTGATGAGGTTGATCAATAATGAAGACAAGGTGGGAAGTGGTAAGGATCAAGGAGGTAAAGGGAAGGTAAGTTGAAGTGGATGAGCAATGAGATTAATGTAATAAGGTAAGATTTTTTTTTTAATGAGCAGAATGTAATGAGGTAGGATAAGGATGGTTATTGGTTGGTGGGGAGTAGAATAATAATCAAATGTAACGTAGTGGGTTTTGGGGCTTGCCATTGGAAGCATAGCGAGCACCATACTGGTAAGAGTCGTTAGATGAATAATAGGTTAACCTATCCACCCATTAGAGGCTCCCTTGGTGTCTCAAAAGCAACTCAAAAAAAAAAAAAAAAATGAGGTTAGATAGATATCTCAGGGAGTATATATAGGTTGTGGATGCTTCCTTTTTTTCTTTTCTTTGATTTATAGACTCTTTTTTGTTCACTATCATGGAATCTCCTTTTCTGTAATAATCTTAGTGAAAGGAAACCTCTTAGGTTCATGTGGAGTTCTTATAAAGAAACAAATGAGTTTAAAATATGTAATAGACATGGGCCTTGCACATGACCCTGGAGAATTTTGATTGTTAAAAATAACATAATTGATAGTAAACAATAATGTCATAACCAAAGACAGTGATAGAGGTGACTAAGGTAGAAAAAGTTGTTGTAGGTCTGCGTTCTATATGTATGTGGAACTTATGACTTCATCTTCATGTTTTACATTCCTTAGGTGATGAATTATTGTTGATTTTGTTGTTCCTGTGTCTTTAACTTCTACTTACCTTGTACTATTTTACAGATGAATGGAACAATTTTCTTGCTCGAATTGGACGCAAAGAAAATGAATCAGAGGGAGACTTTTTTGATAATGAGAATGATATCCTTGAACTGCGATTTTGGGCCTCTTATCGTGGACAAACATTAGCCAGAACTGGTAAGTGTGTTGCCCGTAACCATTTTTATTTAACTTTTGTTTGAAGGTTTATTCCTTGTGACTTCTAATCTGTTTATATTTTTTTTCTTGGCTTTTTTGAGAATGACTTTTGTGCTCACTTAGCAGTTCCTTCCTACACCATCATTATGTGTGATGGAGGTGGACATTTCATTATTCTTAGCTGCTCTTTTCTATGAAAAGAAAGAAAACCCATTCTTAGCTATTTCTCCATTTCAGGCCTATGTTATTACATCCTAGATTTCTTTAACTAGTACTTTCTATTTCTGGAGCTTCTTCCTCTTGTATTTCTGTCGCATCTAAAATTTCTTCAATTTCTATTATGGTGTGCTTTTTTCATTCTTTCTTTTTCAACAAGGCCAATATAAAATTGTTTTTAAGTTATTTCTTCATTTATATGATATTTGATGCTAGTCCTATTGATCTTTCTGGACAAAAAAGCTTCTTGTTAATTTGCTTTTCATCTCTGATAGCAGAATCTTTTTGTAACCAGCATCCTAAGGATGCTGTTTTCTTGGTTTTCGCTATGGTTATCTGTAATGTATAATTGGTCATTTTTAACTGTATTCTAGCACAAATTCTTTTGGTTCTGTTGTGCAAAATCTTCTCTCCATTCCAAAAACTTGCAAAATCTTCTCTCCATTCTAGGATGTCATTGTTATGGTTCAATGATCCTTCACTTTTCTACCAAACCTTTTTTTTCCTTTTTGATAACATTTGTAACCAGCATAGTGGTAAATCGTATATGAATTCAGATGTACTACCATAATTAGAGATAGGCTTCCCAAAACTAGATATCATAGGATATATATATATATATATATTTATTTATTTATTTTCCACGACAATGGAGGCTTTGTTGGAGGCCATTATCGTCTGAAACAACTAATTTTCTGCTACAACTTCTCCGCTTTGTTCTTGCCAGCTTAATGGGAAGTTCAGTAGTTTTCTAGGTTTTAGATAATAGTACAAGTTGGCTTAATAGGAAACTAAGTAATCTTCAATGTTTTAGATAATAAGACTGGTCTTGGTATCTTTTGCAACAATTATCTGAGATCTTTCATTAGATGTGATGTTTTCTGCATTATGCATAATGTACTTTCTTAAAATAGAGTTCAAAAGTTCTTGTGATTTTAATTATTACTCATAAATGCATTGAAGTAAGGATTTTTCAGTATGATTTATTTAATTATTCCACTAAATATCTACTTAATTGAAATGTCCAGTTCGTGGGATGATGTATTATAGGAAGGCACTTATGCTTCAAAGTTATTTGGAGAGAGTAGCTGCTGGAGGTTAGTTATAATCAACCATATACTGTCTTCTTTTTCCCTTGTTCTTTTCATGACTGTCATTTCTTTATGCATGGCAATTTTAGATATGGAAGCTGCACTTTCTGGTAGTGATGCAACTGATACTCAAGGTTTTGAGTTATCTCCTGAGTCCAGGGCTCAGGCAGATCTGAAGTTTACATACGTGGTTACATGCCAAATATATGGAAAACAGAAAGAGGACCGAAAACCTGAAGCGGCTGATATTGCATTGCTGATGCAAAGGTGAGATTTTGAGTTTTATTATTGTTATTTGATATCTAGATTGCTTTTCAGGTTTAGATCTATTGTAGATTTATGTTATTTATTGCTTTTGGTCTCCTTTGGTCCATTTTGGGTTTGGCCTAAGGTCTCTAGCTGGACCCTATCACTGCTCCTTGTCTACAGGGCCACAGGCCAAGGGGCACATTTCTAATGCTTTACTAAAAAGTTTCTATCTATTCTAATGACAGAAATGAAGCCCTTCGTGTTGCTTTCATCGATGTTGTTGAAACGCTGAAGGACGGCAAAGCGCACACAGAATATTATTCAAAACTTGTGAAGGCTGATATAAGTGGGAAAGATAAGGTTTTGTATACGGTTTATTCATTTGCTCATTTCATTAATTTTTTCTTGACTTCTTTCTCTTTAACCTCTTTTATTGTTAGATGCACATAAGCACAATCAATTAGATATTAATCTTGGTGCTTCCTTCTCCATGTGAAAATATAATAGTGTAGCAAATGGTGTTATGATGTGAGATTACAAGTATGTCAGAAAATTCCTGTTTAGTATAGTGATATTCTTATTTGCAGTTTTGTTGAGTAAAAGAATAAATAAAAAAGAAGAATCAGGGCCAGAACAAAATACTGAGATGTAAGTAATTGCACTTGAGTAGTTGCTATGCTAGTTTAAGTACAAAATATGACCTAGTTTACTTTTCTTGTTACATGTTATTGATTTTTTTTTTTTTTTTTTGGTTCCTTGTGTTCTGGAAAATGCAGCTTTTAGGGCATATAAGATGCTTTTTTGAGACTTCTATAATAATATTTTTCGGACAGAAATGAAGTTAAGTTGTTACATATATATGTTTCCTATGTACAAGTATCATGGACTATTTAAACGCCAAGAGTTCCATAAACTTTGGAAGTTCTACCTCATTTACACAATAATTCTTAGTAGCCCAATAATGCAATATCTATCCCCATCTATACTTTATATGCTCCAATGGAGTTTTCATCCCCTCAAAAAGCCCTTTTGTTCCTCTCCCTTCACACCATGCAAAAAATCAATAATGTGACTAGTCGCATCACTTTCCTCTTAACTCTAGACATAGGAAGCCCTTACGCAGACCCTGTGCTCAGTTGCCACCAACCCAGAAACCACCCACTGGAGTCCCAGAACCGACAATACACTCTCTCAAATAGTTTGACTCTAGCCACATCATAACAGTATGTAACAAACTGAGTCC
Source organism: Moringa oleifera (assembly GCA_021397835.1). Lineage (NCBI taxonomy): Eukaryota > Viridiplantae > Streptophyta > Magnoliopsida > Brassicales > Moringaceae > Moringa > Moringa oleifera. The sequence continues at coordinate 593,738 of JAJFZO010000866.1, read as the reverse complement.
TTGCATAAAAAGCACCTATTCACCCAACTTTGACCTCGTTTCTTGAGGTTATCAACAGTTAACAACTTGTGCCTCCCAAGTGAAGAAAGCCACCTAAGGAGATGTTTTCACCTTTCAAATCAGTTTTCATGGAATTAATGACCATCGTTGTGTCGAGTGCCACATTCACCTCAAAGAAGGATTTCACTGTGAACTTCTTAGATTTGTTACCTTTCGAAATTGCCACATCTTCACTCTCAACACTAGGTATGCACTTGTAAATTCTCTCAAAAAATTGCCAAAAGTCTCCACCTCCCAATCCTACGCCGGTCTCCTAAAATTTAGCTACCATGAAGTCACACTCTCTTCCCTCCCCAAATATTCTCCCACCTGTGCCCTTTTATTTCTAGCCAAGTTATACAGACCAGAGAAGTCCATAGCCAAAAGTTGTGTCACCACACCAAACATCTTGACGACCCCACCTGGACACCCTACGCATAAACTCCGACCAACTTTTTTGGATTGCTTTCCACATCCGTTACCATAAAATTCCTATCCCAGCATGATCTATCCACCCTTCTCTACTCCCACCACCACCTTCCTGCATAAGCTCTCCTTCTCCACGATAAACTCCATAACCACTTTCCCAAAAGTGCCACATTAAACTCCCGACGTGGCTTGATGCCAAAACCCTTTCTTCCATCGGCTTTTGAGCCGTTATCCACCCACGAGGTGGTATTTAAAATTGTCACCCAAGCTGCCCAAAGGAAATGTTGTTGTAATTTCTCTAATTTGAGGGTTACATCTCTCTTTTAGTGAATAAAAACAAAGCATATCGATAAGCTTGACAATGTGCTCTTAGTAAGAGTCGATCTATTTGCTTTTGATAGATATTGCCTCTTTTATCCTACAAGCTTCCCCTCATGCCGTTCAACCACTGAATTCCATATACTGTTATTTTTATGGTAATCATCCAAACACAGCTCGAGGTATTAGATGGGAAGTGCTTTTAACTTATACCCCATCACACCTACAAGGTTGTCACTGTCCACCCCCTCCGTAATGGGTATAAGCCCACTTTTCCTAACGTTCACTCTTAACCGTAAGCCCGCCTCAAAATTAAGTAGAACACACCTCATGTTAATTAATTGCTCCTCGTTTTCCTCACAAAATATAATTGTATGACTTGCAAATAAAAATATGATCTTCACCTTGAATTCTCCTTGCCTCACATGAAATCTTCTTAGTAGCTTTTGTTGTACAATCTTGCTTAACATCCTATTTAAAGCTTCCATAACCAAAATGAAGAGAAGTGGAAGGATTCCCTTGTCGAAGACCTCTCAATGTTTTAAAGAACCTAGTAGGCCTTCCTTTCATCAAAAGGGAAAAGTTGTCAAAGTGATACACCTCTTTATCCACCTGCGCCACTGGTCCCCATGCCACCCTTATTAGCATGTATAATACGATGTCCCAAGTTACATTATCATAAGCCTTCTCCATATCTAATTTACATGTCACCTCGGTCCTCCTCTGCCTTACTTGATAATCTACTACCTCAATAGCAATCAGAGTTACATCTAGTATCTGTCGACCTTTCACAAAAACATTTTGGGTTGGGATCATCGCTTTGTCCACCACACATCCCCGCCGCCTAGCTAGCAGCTTGACTATCAACTTGTAAATACATCCTAATAAACTAATTGTGCCTAAAATCCTTGATACTACGTGCCTCGTTCTTTTTAGGAATGAGCACCACAAAAGTGGCATTCAATGAACTCACAAACTCACCATGCTCATGGAACTCATTGAAAACATTCAATATCTCACATTTTAGGGAGCCTTATTGATTCTTTAAAAAGCCATAGGAACCCATCTAGCCCTAGTGCCTTGTCTCTATCACATTGGGTCAAGGCCTGAGAGACTTCAACCTCATCAGAAGGTCTCAATCCATGCTTGAAGTTTCTTGTCAATTATACCGAAGTCTAAACCATCCAGTTTCGGTTATCGCTCCCTATTCTCACTACATAACTATTGAAAAAAAAAAACCTACCTTGTTCTTCTAGCTCCTTTGGGTCCTTAACCACCATTTCCTCCACTTCTAGGGACTCAATGAAATTCAGTTTTCTATGATCAATAGCAGCCTTGTGAAAAAACTTGGTGTTTCGGTCTGCGTCTTTCAGCCACCGAGCGCTAGATTTTTGTAGCCATGACATCTCCTCCATTTGAAACATAGACAGATTAGGAAAGCAAAGTAAATAAATCAGAATAACTAATTGAATTAAAATAAATTAGAAATAAAAAACTAATCAAATAGACTTAAAATAGGAAAGGTAGATGTCTGCTGCCTCAAGATGTAAGATGAGTGAAAACCAGAATTTTATGGTCATGTGTTTCAGCCTTCAGATCTGTTTGTGGTGGTTTTTTGGATTCCCTATATGACTGAGAGAATGAAGTGTCTTGAAGGTTATATTGTTTTATCGAAAACAGCTGGACCTTCTTAGACTTTGTCAGGGATTACTATAGTAAGTCAATATGCTGCCCTCTTTGTCTAAGCAGAAATGTAAGTTTGTGCTTACTGCCTTCTCTTTGAGCATAAAATGTTGTATTCACTCTCTGGTTTGTGGTTAAAGTTGTACTGAAATTCCTACAATGTGAACCAAGTGAAAACATCGTGCTTCCTGATTTGTTTGAATGGTTGCATTTTTCCTAATATCTATGTTAGGCTACTTCAGAATGAATGTAAGTTTCATTTAATTTTGTATTGCTCTTGGTTAGCAGCTCTCTTTTCTTCTCAAGCTGACTAACTTCCAGCAGCAGCCCATATATATATATTTGTCAGAAACGGAGTTATCACATATAGTTAGCACCAAGGAGGTGGCTCCGATGTAAAAGTCAGTTAGCAAGTAGGAGATTCATGAACTTCACAAGTTCCTATCTCATTTGCAAAATAATTCCTAGTAACCCAATAATTTACTACCAATCCCCATAACTTTCCTCTTCCCCCATCCTAAAGCTCTCTTTTTCCTCTCCCCTCTAAACAATCTAAAAAATCACTAAGGAACGGGTGTCATAACTTTCCTCTTACCTTTAGACGTAGGTAGTACCTTCAAGCTTCCAATTCATCCACCGCAGCAGTAGCCCATATTATAATTGAAACATTTGGAAAATTTAGAGTGGAATTTATCCTGTAGTCTTCTTGTTGTAGTTGATTTTGTGTTGAGCTTTTCTGGTATTGCAGGAAATCTACTCCATAAAATTGCCTGGAAATCCAAAGCTTGGTGAAGGGAAACCTGAGAATCAAAACCATGCAATTATATTTACTCGTGGAAATGCAATTCAGACCATCGACATGAATCAGGTGATTTTTCTTTTAACTCTGATCTAAGAGTTATTTTCACACACCAAATATATGGACGTGTTTAGTTAGGTAATAAGCTCCGGAAGTTTGTTGCGGTTACATCAGAGAGGTCTGTTGTCATGAGTGTTTGTACTGGCTGAATTAGGTATGAGATCCCAAAATTTGTTATTGCTTGATTGTGATCCTGAGTTCAGACAGCCTGTTTATCACCCATCTAAAACGTAGAAATCAAAAGCCTTATGATTTAAATTTTAATGTTTGAAAATTTTTCTCAATTTGTTTTTCTTGGATGAAGTTTGTACGGTATGCTTTCCATGCTTTATATATGTAGTGGATTTACAAAGGCCTTTACACCTATTTGTAGCAGATGAGTTCACAAGAAACTGACATTGCTAATTCTTACGTTCACAAAATAATTTTATTTTGGTTTACATGTTAGTGGCAGTCAGTTCTTGTCAAGATATGGATTCTGTCGAGTTTTGTTTGGATGTTGCTCATACTGGCTTAGTTGATTAGTTTTTGTAAGATATATTATTGTATTCACCTGCTTCAAATTCGACCACCACGTCCCTGTAGTAATGGGTCAATAAGCAGCTATATTATGCTATTAGTTGATTGATGATAATGTTGATCCTCTTTTGACAAATCCTCATATGTACCTTGTAAAGAATATATTTCACGTGTTTGTGCCTGTTGTATAACTTGTAGGCTCCCGATTTTTTATCAGTCGATTACTCTTAACATGCTTTAGTTGCACTGATCTGTGGATTGTTCATTTCCTTTTGCTGTCATACATGCACATATATGCATATATCTATATGTATTTGTTTATCTTCAAGATTTTTCCTTGTGGAGCACCTCCAATTTTATAAGATGAATGCATAAAAAGCATAGAACTGATTGTAAGGTCAAGATGTTCTTGTGAGTTCATAGAAGGCTTCTTTCTTGTTGAAGCATTTAGTCAAAAGTTTGATAATAATCATGATAATCACTATTGATGCCCTTTAATTATTGTTTTATTATTAAAACCACTATTTTGCTGAACGAGATATGTGCATTGATTTATCAATCTGCCTGGTATGTGAGTGCCTATTTCACTTCCATGTGTATCACTTATCCCAATGCCTTGCCCATTGCCAGTAGCTACGCTTGTTTTCAATTTTTATTTGGATAAATATAGCATAAGATCTGGGCATCTTTGCAGTTCCTGATTATCTTCTCCTAATGTTCAGGATAACTATTTTGAAGAAGCATTGAAGATGAGAAATCTTCTTGAAGAATTTCATCATGACCATGGTATACGTCCTTCTACAATTCTGGGTGTCAGGGAACATGTATTTACAGGAAGGTAGGATTCTATTAAATCTGTCTGTACTTTAGATACTTTTTTCTAACTGATTGTATTGCAAATTTCACCCTTGATAATTGTTTGTAATGATGTGCAGTGTTTCTTCTTTAGCTTCATTCATGTCCAATCAAGAAACCAGTTTTGTGACTCTAGGCCAGCGTGTATTGGCAAATCCTTTGAAGTAAGTCCTTTCCAGATTGCATGTAAATTGGCTAGATCACTAAAAGTCTTTGAAATCACTCTAATTGAAGTTGAAACCCATGGTGATTTTTAGGGTTCGCATGCATTATGGTCATCCAGATGTTTTTGATAGAGTTTTCCACATAACACGTGGTGGCATCAGCAAGGCCTCCCGTGTTATCAATATCAGTGAAGACATTTATGCAGGTATGACTGTTTCACTTGATAGATAGAGCTGCTGTGGAGTTGTTTCTTGTGGTTTTCCTTGTGCAATCTTTTGATGAATATGATCTTGCTGACTGCATAAAGCTTCTTAAGTAGTTGTCACTGAGTTAACCAAGTAAATACTAATTGTGATAACATAATCTGGAAGTTTCTGGCACTTTCTCTCTTTCTCTCTCTCTCTCTCTCTCTCTCTCTCTCACTGTTGAATTTGTCATGTACTGCTTCTAGGATGCAATTGACAAGTAATAAATACAGGTAGAAAGACAAGTGGAAAACACTTAAATCTTACCTGGCTAATTTGGTCTTTGCATCAACCCTCATTAAAAAGCTTTCTGCGTGAAGATGTAATTATGATTTTCTATGATTTAATGCAGGGTTCAACTCTACTTTACGGCAGGGAAATGTTACTCATCATGAATACATACAGGTATGACTACCCATTTTATCATGTTATACATGTACGGGATGTGGATTTCTCACTGGACCTACAGGTGGGCAAAGGGCGAGATGTTGGGCTCAATCAAATTGCTCTATTTGAAGGGAAGGTTGCCGGTGGTAATGGCGAGCAGGTTCTTAGTAGGGATGTCTACAGGCTTGGGCAGCTCTTAGATTTCTTTCGTATGATGTCATTTTACTTTAGCACCGTGGGATTCTATTTTTGTACAATGGTATGTGACTTATATTATCATAACGATCAAGTATGGTGATTTAAATTTCTTATGGTTGTTCACATTAAAGGTTAGGACTTTGATGGGTTGGGTTTAGTTAGGCAATGTAACTAAGAAAGGATTTGAAGCTTTGAAGATCTTGAAAATACAATTTGATTTGGGTATTCAATTTGTAATATATTTTGATTAACTACTATGTCTTCACAAGTATATTCACTTCACTAAAAGTTGTTTAGAGAATCATTATGTCATAAATTTCTCCCTTTGTACCCCTTTCAAATGCAATTCTGATTTTACTTGGTTATTTAGTAATTTGTTACACAAGTCATGTGCATATTTGTATTGCATAAGTGGTCTGCATATAAGAAAGGAATATTGCGTCGTCTTTAGTTAGAAAACTTTATTTCATACATGAGGTTTGAATCCTTAATGTTGTCACTCTATTCCCCACCATAATTCTTATTATCTATATGTTTCTATCTTGAAAGAACTTGAAATAAGGTGCGAAACAATTCATCTTAAAGAAGTTCTCTTTTTTTTTTTTTTGGTTGATGCAGTTAACTGTGCTCACTGTGTATTTTTTCCTCTATGGAAAGGCATATCTGGTAAGCCCAATTTAATCTTTTATGTTGAATTTATTATCTTTCTGTAGCTAGAAATTCTAATATCACGGAGTTCTCCCAAATTATGCAGTTTTTGAAAGAAAAATGTTCAGTAGTTAATTTTTTTTTTTTAAATCTTAGTTTTTGTTACTTTGGAGGCAGTTTTGGTTTGCATGAAAAATGTCTGATGAATAGTGAACATCTGAAATCGTTGATGGGTGAGAAAGTAGGTGCTTATTTTGTTTGTGGATATTTGCTTACAACATGATGCCTATATTTTTATTCAATTTCAATATGTTGATCTGAAAGTATAGGTTGTGTAAGAGCCTCTTGTAATTTCTCTGTTAGTTTAGCTTATGTTGTGTGTGTATCTTTTGTACTTGCATGCGAATGTGTGCATTAATGTGCTTTTCATTCCATACAACATGCATTATGACATCCTTTTTTTCTGTGTGTGTGTGTGCATATACATGTATATATTTGATTGGAATTATTTTGATCACCTTCTCTGAGACTGACATGATTTTGTTTCAGGCATTCTCTGGAGTTGGTGAAACCCTCCAAATTAGAGCTCACATACTGGAGAACACTGCCCTGGATGCTGCTCTAAACACACAGTTTCTCTTTCAAATTGGTGTTTTTACTGCAGTGCCAATGGTTTTGGGCTTTGTCTTGGAACAGGGTTTCCTTCGGGTAATTACTTGTTTTGCATGCTTATGGATCGTGTGGATGTCTTGTTTTCTTTCAAACTTTTTGAATATATCATGATATTCTTTGTTCTATGTTCTAAACTGTTAAAGGGCTTCATGTTGAACTTGTATTGATTTATATCCTATGTTGTATTATTTCCATGTTTTATATTTTCTTTTAAGTTCTTTACTCATCTCTGCATTATGAGTGATTTGAGATGATGATTTGATGTCAATTTGTTTATCTTAAGTGTCTTTCATCTTTCTTTATGGGTATGAATTTGAGATGATGATTTGTGGGCATACATCTAAATCAAGCTATGTTACTCATGCTATGTTGTTTGATTGAAAATTTTTAGCATGTTATTGAAATGTATCCAGTATTTATTCTCTTTGATTTCTTCTGATTGAATTGCTTGTAACATAGAAACAAAAAGCCAGAAAAACTAGGAAGAACAGATATTTGATGGCATGAAATCCACTTTTTGGTTGAGGTGTTGCTGCCTAATTCCTTGCTTTTGCTTAACTGGTCCTTTCATTAAATGTTTGTTGTATATTGAATTGAAATGATGACGTTAGGTTTTTATTTGAAAAGAAAAAGATTATCCATGTTATGTTTTTTTTTTTTTTTTTTTTTTGGGAATCTGTAATTTTTCTGTTTGTTCATTTTTGATTGGTGGAGCAAGTTTAACCTTAATTTTCTTTTGGAATCTTTTGTTTGATGCTGTAGGCTGTTGTCAGTTTTGTCACAATGCAATTTCAACTTTGTACTGTCTTCTTCACATTTTCTCTTGGCACGCGAACACATTATTTTGGTCGAACAATTCTTCATGGTGGTGCAAGGGTATTTTTTCCTTTCTTCCTGCTTGGTTGTTCTTTACTTTGGTTCAGGACATAATAAAGTCTTTTGTTATAACAGTATCAAGCTACTGGTAGGGGATTTGTGGTGCGGCATATTAAATTTTCTGAAAATTACCGGCTTTACTCCCGCAGTCATTTTGTTAAAGCGTATGCTCCTTTCTCTCTCTCTCTCTCTCTCTATATATATATATATATATGTTCATCTTTATGCTTATGTTAATATACTTGAAACCTGAAACATCATTTTAATTGAGCCTTATCTTCTGCTGCTAGTGATATACTGTGTCTTTTTAAATCTCACTTATTCTTGTCTGCAGACTGGAAGTCATGCTGTTGTTGGTGGTATACCTTGCATATGGATACAATGAGGGTGGTGCACTTTCATACATTCTTCTCACAGTTAGCAGTTGGTTCATGGCTCTTTCTTGGCTTTTTGCTCCCTATTTGTTCAATCCTGCTGGATTTGAATGGCAAAAGTAAGCGCTATTTTATATGTTTTCTTAAGTTGGGCCTTGTTCGGCTTTGTTGATTAATCAATTATGCTGTCTTCTAAGGACTGTGGAGGACTTCAGAGATTGGACAAATTGGCTTTTCTACAGAGGTGGAATTGGAGTTAAGGGGGTAGAAAGTTGGGAAGCTTGGTGGGATGAAGAACTGGTATTTACTTGTGTATTTCTTTTGTTACTTTATAGAGAAAGTTGTTTCTGCTATATAAGCTGTATGTCTAGCTTTACTCATTAGTGAAGATACAGTAAACTTTCTTGACAAAATTGGCTAACCAAGTTGATTCAGAACAAGAATTACAAATAATAGCAAAGTGTATTCTAGTGCTGGAAATTTTATCTAAAGATTCGGTTGAGCCCATCTTTGATAGTCCAGGCATCTTCCTACAGATTTCATGACAAATCTCCAGAACTGTTGGGAAGTCAAGTAAGAGTTTTACTGTATGCCCTCTTTTGGTTCATCTAAGAAGAGAAATTGAATCTTGGAAAATTTTTGAGGGCAGTGAAACATGAGAGAGAAGATTTTCTTTCATGGGAGGAGCAAAGAAAGAAGTTGTGTGCCCATGCAATCAGCTCAGAATTTTGTTTTAGATTGCTTAGTAAAAAAAAAGTAAAATAAAATGGAGAAGAGAAAGAGATTTTTTCCGATTTTATTCCTTTTTGAACAATTATGCAGTATCCATCTCTGTTCATGTTTATTGGTATGAAAGCAGCTATGAATTCATATAGTGTATAGAATTTTCTAGATTTTGTCATGTTTTAGGCAAATTAATTAGGCTTGATCTTTGGCTATACCTGTTGACACCATTATCTTTGTATTGCCCCATATTATTGAAGCTTAGTTTAGTTTAATTGTGTTTTTTTTTTTTCAATTTTTATCTTATTCTCTTTGTTTTATGCTTAATGGTCCTAAAATTGCATCCACAGTCTCATATTCGGACCTGGAGTGGAAGGCTTATGGAGACTATTTTAAGTTTAAGATTCTTCCTCTTCCAGTATGGCGTTGTCTACAAGCTGGATGTGCAAGGAAGGGATACATCATTAACGGTAACGGCTCTTTTTTAGCAATGTCATGCTTTATTGCACCGGCATTTTTATCCAGGTTGCAATAAATTTCTACCATGCCTTGATGCTCTTATGAAATGTGCCACCTCTTTTCACAATTAAATTAATTCTACTTTTTGGACCTCGCCGCTTGGGCACAAGTCTCATCCTATGGGTTGTGTGACTCGAGCAAAGCAAAAAGACAATAACATCTGTATTATGAACTTTTAGATATCTTCCTTTGTTAATGGAAGATGCACTTCATGTTCTGCTTGTTCTGGCCTGACTATCTCGTTGTTGCTTTATAAAAAATTGGCTGATATTATTGGCATCTTCAACTGTTTATTAATTTTTGCCTCTCTTTTTCACCATAGTTTGTTTTTACTATCTGCTTGTTTTGATATCAAGGCATCGTATATTTGGGATGCAAGTTCTATGTTCACAAAGATGGACACTCCTTAATTACCCTGCCACCCCTGCAACTCCTGCTGGGTCTCATTGTTTGCAACAAAAAGGATTTGACATCTGTAATATGTTTGGGTATTTTTGTAGGTGTATGGCTTTTCATGGGTTGTTCTTGCTGGACTTGTAATTCTTTTTAAGGTATGGTATACGTTTTCAGAGGCCAAATGTAGTCTGCTTATTTTCTAAATCTATGTCGATTTTGTAGTGTAAACCCTGCTTAACATCTTTGTTTTGGTAGGTATTCACGTTCAGTCAGAAGATATCAGTCAACTTCCAGCTTCTGTTGCGCTTCATACAAGGCGTCTCCTTTTTGTTGGTCCTGGCTGGTCTAGCCGTTGCAGTTGTTGTTACAGACTTATCAGTCACAGACATTTTTGCTTGCATCTTGGCATTTGTGCCCACTGGGTGGGGAATTCTTTCTGTAAGTTTAATCTGAAATATTTGAATCTCCAGGTCTTTTGGTCTTCTTTCGTGTGGGTATTGTTTATTTGTTACCCAGATTTTGACTTGATGTTATTCGATTACTTCAGATTGCTGCAGCTTGGAAGCCTTTGATGAAGAAGCTTGGATTGTGGAAATCCATCCGGTCCATTGCTCGGTTATATGATGCTGGGATGGGAATGCTGATCTTCGTTCCCATTGCATTCTTCTCATGGTTCCCGTTCGTATCAACATTCCAAACCCGTTTGATGTTCAACCAAGCCTTCAGTCGAGGGCTCGAGATCTCTCTAATTTTAGCTGGGAACAATCCCAACACTGGAATATGACTTTTTAACTCTTTGACCCTCCAGTGATCCTTTGTAAATGACTGAGCTTTTCGTGTTGTCAAAGTTCTGCCAGAGACTAGGTGTATCTATATTATTTTGACGCGTGGAACCCAATTTGTTAGATGGACTTGGGATGGCCATGTAGCTAGATTTGGAGTTGTATTATTGAGTTGTAATGCATGTGATGTACAAATTTAATCATCTAATACATTTTTTTTTTCTGTTTTAGAACATGCCTGTATGTACAATCTTTTTTCCTTGGTAATGGGATGTCCATATGATATTTTTGCCAATGAGTGCTTTCAATAATGTGTTGCAATGTGAAGCATGTCCAACTCAAAAATAATAATGTAGCAAAATGGATCATGTCTTTTTCTATGCAAAATTGAAGCAAAGAGGTATTTTCTGCAATTATGTCAATTAGATTTAACATGTTTTGCCATTATTAGAGATAATTTAAAATTAGTGGCTTGTGCAAACTTCGATTAATTGTACACTGTTGATGCTGATTTAATTTTATTCAAGTGCATGTTAAATTGGGCATTAATCATGGGTTTGTGCATGTGTTTTTTTTTACTGGAATATTAGTAAAGATAAGATTTTAATATTTAATGTGAAAAATGTTTAAACAGTTTAAAAATTCAAAGCAAGCTTCAGTAGATGACTGCACCAAATTTTTTTTTTTTAAAAAAATATGAAGTGATTTATACCAAAGCTAACCTCTTAGTCTTGTTAGATCACCGAGTTGGATTTCTGTAGCTAATGAAAATAAATTAGAGATTTTCCAATGATATTGACAAATTAAAAAAAAAAAAGAAATGGCTCCCGTGAAGAAACCTTCTGCTTGTGCAACCGACCCCATATTACCACCCCAGAAAAGAGGAAAAGGATATCAGCCCGTATCAAGCACAAAACTTTGATCTGAGCCGTCGAATCATGTAAATTAATCTTGGCCGTCCATGAATTTCCCTTTTTCGCTTATAAAAGAACCTTATCTCCAAGCGCACGATTTGATTCCCCAAACGAAAGATTAGAGCATTCCAGATCTCTTCACAGCGAAGCCACAGCAAAATACAAACATTAGATTTCGAGAATAATAAACACGTAAAGTTTCCTCTCGTAAAATTAAGATCCTGGAAAGTTTAAAGACTTCTTTACGTTCTTGATTTCATCCGTACCTGCCGCATCTTTCTCTTTTTTTTGTTTTTTGGCCTTTGTTTTGTCCTTTTTTTATTCTTCATCTTTGTTAGGAATTAACGGATCGAATAGATGCTTCGTGGATCTGATTATCAATTTCGATCCATCAGTTGAAGAAACCCAGAAAGAGAGAGAGAGAGAGAAGCTGAGCGCTTGTTTTCTAGGGATTATAGTGTGTTTTTTTAAACCCCTCCGATAAACTTCAATCGGGGTTTAATTGGTTTTAATTTGTGATTAGTGTGTCTCCGAGTTACGAATGAACGATCAGTCTCGATTGATGAACCAGCCTCAGCAAATGATGAATCAGCCTCCTCAGATGATGAACCAGCCTCCACCGCAGGTAATGAACTCCGTTCAATCCCAAATCATGAACCAGGCTCAGTTACTTGGTCAGTCTCAGCCCTTGAACCACCCGGTTCTGGGTCAAATGACTCAGTCTCAGCCCTTGAACTTGGGTCAGTCTCAGGGGATGTTGAATCAGCCATTGATGTTGAATAGCAGAAGCTACAACTCTAACCCTAACATGAACAAGAAATATCAAATCCCTTCTTCTGCGAAACCTAATAACTTCGCTCCTGCTTCTAAATCGAATCGAAGCAACTGGAAAGGCAAGAAGGTCACGACCGACAAGCGACCCATCAAGGATTCAATGAGGAGAATCGATCAGCCAATCCCTAATTCTGGCATCGCTGCTGGTCCCGGTGGTACTGGAGGCTACAAACCACCAACTCTCAACGAATTGCAGTCTCAGAACAGGATGAAGGCCAGGAAATTTTACCCCAAGAAGAAGTTCAACAACCGTTTTGCGCCTTATGCGCCAAGGAATACTACTTCCTTCATCATCCGAGCAAAGAAGGCCGGTGGGATTGCCTCGCTGGTATCGCCATGTCCAGTTACACCGTCAGTGCTGCCCACCCCAATATTCTCACCCTCAAGGGAGGTGTTGGGTGACATGGCAAAGGAGGAGTGGGGGGTTGATGGGTACGGGTCAATGAAGGGGCTGATCAGGCTGAGGTCGCCAGGGAATGAAGTGGAAGCTCATGATGATGAGGAAGAAGACGAAGGAGGGTCGAGTGAGAGTGATGTGGAGGAGCATGTGGAGGTGGAAAGGAGATTGGACCATGACTTGAGCCGGTTTGAGATGATTTACCCGAGTTACGGTGGGGTTGAGTATAACAATTTGTTGGAGAATAGAGTGGATGATCAGGATACCCACATTGCACAACTAGAAGAGGAGAACTTGACCTTGAAGGAGAGATTGTTTCTGATGGAGAGGGAGCTGGGGGACCTTAGGAGGAGGTTGCAGTTTCTTGAGAGGCAGAATCAGGCTGTGGAGGATATCAATGAGGAAGTAGTGGAAAACGGATCTGAAAATGATAGTGAGGGTGGAGGATCGGATATTCGTGGTGCAGTAGGTGAGAATAATGATGAGATGGAATATGTGACCACTAATGAAAGTGGTAAAAATATTTCTGTGGACATGAAGGAGGAAAAGAATCATCACAGTCCAGTAGATGTTTGCATGCAAGAGTTAGTCAGGGAAGAAGTGACTGTGAAGGAGCTTGGAAGCGAGCCCAAAGGTGAAGAAACAGCTGAGAAAGTTTTGGATGATCGAGTGATCACAAAAGAGGATGAGTCCAAGACTGCAGAAGTAGCAGTGAAGGAGTTTGGAAATGCAAAGCGAGAAAATGAGTCTAAGAACGAAGAAGCAGCTGAAAAGGAGTTTCTGGGGGATGAAATGGTTGCAGAGAAGTGTGACAATGAAACCAAGGTTGAAGTACCAAGAAATGAGTCAAATAGTTGCTGAAAATTATACTGGCCAAGACAACTAATTGCAAAGAAGCGTGAATCCTATAATGAGAAAAAAACATCTAGAGGAGAGCATTGGTACAGTGACTAATATAATTGGCCTGAATTAATGTTAGTGTCTTCGCTGGATAGATATCTTTTGGAAATATCTTGCAGTGTTCCTTGATTAGCAACATCTTGGTATATGCTAAGTAGATATAGCTTAGTTTTTTTCTCACTTTTTTCCCTTTATGGTGTGTTAGACAGATAGGGAAGGAGGGGAAGAATCAGCTTTGTTCTCCCTTTTCTGCTCTTGGATGATGTTAGGTAGGCAGTAAGTTCTTATTTTCTGTTTGTTTTTTGGGCTGGATTGGAGGGGTCAGGAGGTCGAGGAGGTGGACAAGAAGTTAGGAGTGGGTTTATGCGAGGTTCATTTTGTAACTGGGAATATCTGTATGTCTCCATCTCTTGCTTTAAATTTGAAAGGAGCTTACTGTTATTTCTTTTGCTTGATGCCATTTGAACTTCTTTATGTTTAATATTCTTGCCATCGTGAAATCTCTTTTCTATAACAAATTTTAGCTGCTTCTTCTCAGTATATCACTAGTTCCATTTGATTCTTACATGTACAGTACTCTTCTATAGTGTTTTATCTTAGTACTATTGCATTTCTGCTTTGTGTCTCCCATATTTTACTGTGTACGATCCATTAAGTAATTGATGTTCTTTCTGGTTGTTTCTCTTTGAATCCGGATAACTGACCGCTTGAGGAGCTTCTATCTCCAAGATGTAGGCAAGTGTGAGTTCCTGGCAATTAAACTATACTTTCTGAGAACCAGGTATTTGACAGGTGGTCTCACTTGCTATTCGTGCGACTATTCCTGGTCTAACTAACCCCATTTTGGGTTTATTCCTATATTCCAACCAAAACGAAGAGAAAGTTGTGAAAAGCATTCAATGTATTTAGAGTGTAACGATTTTTTCTTTTTTAAAAAAAACAGGTTTAGGGTGCTTGCTAAGCATTAACCTCAATGAGGAATCAAAATAGAAGATTCAGTGGTCAAGGTTTATTACTTGGCTAACTGTTGAACTATATTTGTAATACAAGTAAATATTCGCTTCAACTAATGTTTGTTATGCTCAGATATCGTGTGCTTAAGTGCTTTCTGCTATTTTATAGGGAAAGTATCTTAACTTAGTGTTAATAATGGTTGTTTCTCACTGGTTCTAGCAGTTGTGGCATGGAAAACTTTTCTCTCTGACATTCAGTAAAGTGAGTTTCAATCATTTCTGTTTTTTTTTTTTTTTTTTGCACTTGACTTTGCATTTAGTGTTCCAGTTGTAGATATGATTTTGAAGAAGGAACCACTGGCTGGAGTGCACCTGAATAATAAACATAGGGACTTTAATTCTTTGCTAATTGGTTACCATTCTACATCTTATATCTTTTGAATGTAACATTTGCACCAGTGGCTCGCACTTTGTCTTGTATGTAGGATCCCACTGTTACATTTATGGTTTTTTCTTTTGGCTTTCGGAAGGCCCTGAAGAGCATGAATCTTAGTTGGCTCTTTTCTTTCGTAAGGCATTGGATGGACGTAGCTGGTTGTAGTTGGTGCATAATATTTTGAATGAGAAAGATTTGCTTGGAGGCTTTTTGCTGTCCTGGCTGACAAAGAGGCTTCATTTGTTATGGAGGACTGCCATAAAGATTAGAGGACTGCCGTAAAGATTAGTCCAAATATACGGGATTGTAATTGTATGTGACCCTGGATGTAGAGAGTGATTGTGATCGAGGAATAAAATCTGAAAAAATGACTGATACTGCTTTGGTGATCTCTTATGGTTGACTTATGACCCAAGTATTTTCCAGTTGGTTGGATAAATAATGGAAGGTATTTAAAGTTGACTCCATAATTTTCATGCTAGGTTTAAATGTTTTGGCAGTTTCAGTGCAGGTTATGTATCATTTTTTTTAATTTGAATTTCTGGAAGTCTGCTTGGATTTTGGGCACTAGGTTCAGTGTCATCCCCTTAATATTTCTAATATTGCTTCAATGATCGCAAATCCTTTTATTATTTGTGAGTTGAAGCAGAGTAGTCAGACATGATGCTTACATTATGGTCTAGGAAGATTGTGGTTTTTCTTGTCTGACTACTTCTATTCAAACACATATACTATGGGCAAGGCCACCTTCCCATTATTGTCTCTGCTTCTTGAATCTTTTGGACTGTTAATTCAGAAGAATTTTAATTCATGCTTGAAAGTGACATCATGCGTCTGTTAATCTCCATGGAAATGAATTATGCAGAGATATACTGGAAGTGATTTGCTGCAAGGAAACTGGAAGGGGAGAATGTAGGACTTCCATGGCCTTGCTCCCTTGTACAAGTTGGGAATGTGATTTTTGAAGTGAGGATGAGTGTCAATCTTTTCAGCCTACCTGCCAGTCGTGCCCTGGCAATTTGTGAGTTGAGGAGCGGCCTGGCCAACCTCATTGCTTGCTAGCTTTAGACTAATGTGCAATAACCCTATTCCTTTTGGGTTGCAGACAATGTTATTTTAGTCTCTCTGATGCATATGTTCCACCAGCTGCAGCCACCATTTCATCTTGAATCCATTAAAAAATGAAGCAAAACTATCAGTCTATAAGATACAAATTTAACTTGTTCTTGTACAAGCCACCAAAGTTTTCTATAAACTAGTAATTGAAGTTTGATTATTTAATTGCATCAATGTAGTATCCATCACCCAACTTCTGTTTCGCATCTGTTTAATCCCAGGAACAGATTATGCGTGGATGTGCAAACTACAAGATGATACTGTTTTATGTTGGTTGCATCCTTGTCATTTCTATTTCTGCCTTGATCCATCCACCCTTACATGCACAAAGGTAATACTGTTGTACCCACGGCTAATTCTGATCTTGTCATCACTATATCTGCAACATATGTTTGGTAGACAAAAGCATCTATTGTAAGTCAATTCATAAAAAATTACAGCTTCTGTGAGAAATTGCTCTTACAGTAGCTCCAGCTTCATCTTGGTTTCCATTTCAATGGGGTATCCAAATGGGCCACCGATGATTGCAGCATCATCCATTGTAACATCATATGTGCAAGTGCCAGCTTTACTGTCAGTAAGTTATGCAAGACAGGTTATGGGATTTAGAAACATCTCTCTTGAACTAATGAGATAAAAAAGATTCTTTTTTCATTCCCTTGAGCAGGCAAGCATTGGAAGAATGAAAATCTGTATCCTATGAAAAGCTCCATTATCATAGCTTTTCTCAAAATTATGCGATCAAAATAAGAAGCAATAGGCAGACTTACACAAACTTCCCATTCATGGAGAATCTTAGCCCCGGTAAGATGTTGACTACAAACTTTAGTTGCCCGTTCTTTTTGACAATCTAAAAGAGATGCATGAAGGGGTGAGGATGTGATCTAGAGTTGACAGATCATAGCATCACAATGGTATAATATTTGCGGCTTTCATGTGATACTTACCTGCATGCCCATAAGACCATTGCCAGCATTCTCTATCCAACTATCTGTCTCTGTCTGCAAGATACATGGGAAAAGTCAATGAGGGGAAGCAGTGGAAACTTATAAGAGAAAACATGGCTGCTCAGTCTAGCTTAGATAAAGCACGCATGGTCCATGGGGCAAATAAAGCAGGGAAATCGAATAGCATTCTTCTTAACATCTTTGTGAAACTATTGGTTACATAGAGATCCTTCCAGTTGCCTCACATTACCAATCACAGCTATTTTCAGAGAAACCTTCAGGTAAAACTAGTGCTCTGAAGGGGTCTCTTAAGTAATCCTTTCTGCCTTCATAGACCTATAACAAATTATATGCTAGTGTCATGAGAAAAGCACCTGTGAACTCCATAACATCTGCCATTCTCCCTCTAAAAGCTCTGCTTCATCTTTAGTTATGTGATGGTTGGAGGAGATAAACTCATTAATTGCCTGGAAAGGTTATCACATTTTAAATCACCATTTGCTTGAACACTAGTTTCAGAGGTTGAGTCTGAAGTTTTACCTCCGAAATTCCTGTTCCTGTTGAAATGGCTGTTAACAATCTTTGCCTAGGTTCAATGTTCTTTTGGAGAACAAATGTGGTGCCCTGCACTACAGAACATGGCTGGCATTCTTAGAAAATTGTACCAGAAGGGAACATTTAAAGCTTGGCTGGTTGGTTTCCTATATATTTGTCTTCTTGCTCCCAAGAAAGATGAAAGAGAAGAACATGCATCACTATTAATGCTTGGAAGTGTCATTTTACCTTATTTCCTCTGGAGATACGGAGGTTACCAGAGGGGGACAAATATGTAGTGTCTAACCAGCCCTTTGCCTCATCACCAAGAAGCCTAAATGGTACTGGATATGGAACTTTAAATGGTAAAAAATTAAAAGAGAAAGCTGCTCTATCGAACTGGAAAAGAATTCGTTTCCCGTCCTTAGCTGATGCAGCTGCCTGCTATGAAAATTCACCATGTGAAACAGCCAAATGACGCAAATACATGATAGTTGAAATTAACTATTGCAAGAACTAGTTCTGGAAGATAAAAGAAAAAAAAAAATAAGTGGAGAAGATAAAGTTTGTTTAAAACAAGCTTTAAGGTGAGAATATCAAATGGCAGAGAACTCTGCTGCCATTCAAGCAATTGTAGAGGACCATAACTCTAGTTTATCATGCTAACATGACTTGTAAGCTCACATACTTGAACACAGATTACACATCCAGGTACAGAAACGTTAGTTAAAATGAAATGTAGTCAGGAAGTACATGCATGGACATATGCACACACACGCAGATACAAGCAGGAATACTTAATTGACTGACATCACTAGCACCTTCATTGTTATGAGGCAAGCTATTCTGGTGCCAGCTATGTAGAAGGGCGATACTGGTGGCACAGGCAAAATACGTGCTGTTCATTATGCCAAAAGTTGTTTCCATGGACATAGTTCATGCTTCAAAACATCACAGAAATAAGCAGAATGCAGAAAGCAATTTTTTGAATATGATATATCACATGAGAATAAAAAAAACACATAACTATAAAATTTAAAGAGAGCAGAGTCATACCTCTACTTTCAGCTCACCTATTGCATCAGAGAATTTTACAATATTGGACACACGAGGGTCATTTGTCTGAAGGTACACTTCTTGGAACACTGTAAAGAAGTCGACTCCCACAAACGTTCGCTGTGACCATTTAATCAAGTATTGATGGAAACATCACTGAAGAGTAAAAAGAAAGAATGCTGCAAAGAAACAGATACATGTTATGTCATCTTGAGAAAGTTATTGATTATGTGGTTGAATTATAAGGCTTTAAGAATTTGCGGAGTTTCAAACATAACGCATTCCTTACCATAGGTAAATAATGAGAGAACGTAGTCATTATGTTCCTCCATATGCTTCATTCTATCAGCAAATATTTAGTGGACGTATCTACAACTTATAAAGATTATTGAAGGAGAGAAGCAAAGGAAACTGAAATTGGTGTTCCTATGGAAAGCTTTTTTTGGTTATCTTGCTTTTCAGGCAACCAAGAAGAGTCCTGTTTCAAGTCCCTTAGTTTTTCTATGAATCCATACACTATTTTTTTAATAGAAAATAAATCCATACACTATAAGATGCAAGTTTCCTCCAATTATTGTGAATTTGGGCGTATTTAGCTGTCTTAGATTTCACATTTAAACAAGGCTTATACTGATTAAATCAGGGTACTGAGACAAAAAAAAAAAAAAGAAATCTAACCTGAATTGGAGATGCTGTTCCTGGTCTTGTTGTGAACATTAGTTGCCAGCGACCCTCAATCAAACTAGAGGCTGTCTGCACATGCTCAAAGATATAATGTGAAATAAAGACTGAAAGAAACACATTAGAAGTTTAACCGAACAAACAATCCCTTCAGCCCATATAAGACCAATTGTAGAAGTAAATCAAGAACATTTAGATAGTTCAGCTCCCCAACACAGTAAGCAAGAAGACACCCTTTTTAGTGTGAGCTTTTAGCATAAGCAGTGGTTCAACATGATAGCTGCGGAGTGATGCAAATATAGACACAAAATAAGAAACATGGAAAGAAAAATTACGTTATTCCTCACAAATACAGTTACTTGAGTGAGTTAACCTTAATAATGATCACCACAATGAACTAGTTCTTGTCACAGATATCATATCTTAATCATCCATACTGTCACAAATTAGATTAGATACCAGATGTAAGCAAACAAAAAAAAAAAGCAAAAAGATCATCACTTACAGGATTTTGTACACCTTCTAAATCTTCTAGGACTTTCACAGCACGCTCAACGTCCTGCGAAACTTCCAATTACATCAAAATTATCACAAATCCCCCACTTCGCCAAAGAAAAAATTAAACTAAACATACAAACTCAAGCAGACAGAAAGAAAAAAAAAGATCATTAAAGATGATTGGATACATTAAGTTGCTGCGGAGAAGCTGATCGGCCTCGGCCTTGGATTCCGATAAGTGCCTCAATGAGCTGGGTTTCGGGTTCTGTGAATGAAACTTGCTGCTCATCCACCAGAGAAGAGCAATGAATGTGGAAAATTTTGCGATTTGAAGAGGACTTGCAGGGTTTCTGATGGCCAAATGCAAGATTTCTTGCACTGAAAGATGTTGCCGATGGGCTTAAATGTGGGATTAGCATATTTGAAGATTGGAATTTAAGAGACATTTCGGAGAGGACGAGTGTGCGAGTTTCAGTTCAGTGGCGTTCAGTGCTTTTGATGTGTTATTAGTGGCCTCCGTTAATTTGGTAGGAAATGATTCTATCCGGTCACGTGGAAGCGTCCCATTGGTTATCTGTCTTGGCGCCAGATTCTGTTTGCTTGTAACTGGGCGTAATAGACCTGCCCTTGGACAATAGTAGCCTGGACGAAGGGCGAAAACGAAAACAAAAAGAAGAGGTATTGATTTTAATTAGATAGTGAAGCTTTTTCATATTCTTCCCACTTCAATTTAATTTTGAAATTAACAAAAAGAAATTGCACATTTGAAAATTAAATAACTTTTTGCGATTTTTATTGTTTAGATTTTAAAATGTTTAATGGCAAGTTTGGATTAGTAAACACCAATTAATTGATATTAAAACATACAGTAACTGAGAAATAATGTACAAAAATCGAATTCGATTAGTAATATGGGAAAACAATCATTTCATGAGGTTCAAATAAATGGACGTATTATGCCTTTAGTCATAGTAAATTAACACTAAAGCTGCTGCTCACAAAATAGGAATACATGCTCATTAATGGATAGATAATTCTTGAATCTTGTAAGTAAGCAACTCTAAAATATTTTTAAAAATTTTTGTTTACAAAATTGAGCACAAGTTGAATCTGCTATCAAGATATGAAGAAGTTGAAGCTTTTATGAGAATCATATTAGTGTCTGCCAATGAAGCCGCTGGTATTTAATGGGCATGCATACCAGTTGGTGGTAGAATGCCTGGCACATGCACCTCGATATATATATATATATATATATATGGTTACTCATCAGAGGGCGGAAAGTTTTAACTCCTTCCAGAATTAGAGCGAAGTCCCAAATTGCCTATCAAGAGAGATTGAAAACGAAGTTTTGGTTTAAAGAATCAAAGAATGTTTACTTGAAACGTCGATATAAATGGGCAAGAGGGAATGCGTAGGCATCATCTTTCTAAGCTGTCAAACTGTTCATGCTTACAGAATTTTAAGGGTTTTGTTAATGCATGCGTGAGTTAATCGTGCGCCAAAGTGGGAGGTGAAAGAGCTTTAGCTTTTGAAGTAAGCACTAAGGCTTTAATTTAAATGTTCTTTGGTTCATGAACTTGCATGAAAAGCTTGTGTTATGCAATATGAGCTGTTCAAGATAAGAGTAATAATAATAATTTATTATCTAATCTGATAACCATAAGCCCATATATGTTACCATCCTCTCTCTTGACATTAATCAATATGTTAATCTGTTAGGTTTGTGCAGAAATATGGAGCGGACTGCAGCTTTTTCTGCACAAACAAGCACCCAGCTAGCTGCAGCCGCCATACATCAGCACCACTTAGCCGTAATGGCATTTTAAGTATCACTAAGTACCATATAATAGTGGAATGTATAATCTATACTTCTCTGTGATAGCGGTTATAAATAGATCTTTGAGGGCTTATCTATGTATCCCTGCCTTCTCTGTCTCGATATCTTTGTGCATTAGGGTTTCCTTGTACTCTGTGGGAAGTATATAACCATGAAGAAGTCAAGCAGCTTTAATGGTCATACCTTGCTTGTTACTACCTTTATGTTGTGCTTAGCAGTGAGCTCCCAGCTGACCACTGATTTCTATGCATCAACATGCCCAAATCTTTTTCAAATCGTCCGTAAACAAGTTTTTGCTGCTATCAAGAATGAAATGCGAATGGCTGGTTCTTTGCTCCGGCTTCATTTCCATGATTGCTTTGTGAATGTGAGTTTCATGAGTATCTACTGATTACATCTCATATATATGCGGAGAGAATACTATTGATTACTCTCTCTCTCTCTCTCTCTCTCTCTCTCTCTATATATATATATATATATATCATAAGTGGTTACGCTTCTATTTCCACTATTTGATATTTTATCTCTTCGGCTACTGAGCTCTTCTCTTTTAGGGTTGTGATGGTTCCATTCTGTTGGATGGAAGTGACGGAGAAAAGTTTGCTATTCCAAATCTGAACTCAGCGAGAGGATATGAAGTTGTGGACAACATCAAAAGCGCAGTGGAGAGTGCATGTAGTGGAGTTGTCTCGTGTGCTGATATACTGACCATAGCTGCCCGGGACGCTGTGGTCTTAGTAAGTCATCAGTCCCTTACTTGGCCTAATAATGGACAAGTGATGAATCATATTATATACATCTTCCCTGTGAAATGGCCTCTCTGGTCATGCAGATGACTCTAACCAGCGACATTGTTTTGCAGAGTGGAGGACCTGGATGGAAAGTTTTACTAGGAAGAAGGGATGGACTGGTGCCCAACCAGACAGCTGCAAATGGGCTGCCTTCTCCATTTGAATCCCTGGATGAAATCACTGCCAAGTTCGTTGCTGTTGGGCTCAACATCACAGATGTAGTGGCGTTATCAGGTCTGTTATGGCACTTTCATTGGATTTCATCTAACTCGGAAACTTAAGGGTTTTACAAGAATCTTATACCTGTATCATTTATGTGTAGGTGCCCATACAATTGGGTTTGCTAGGTGTGCCATGTTCAGCAACAGGTTGTTCAACTTCTCAGGAACAGGTGCTCCAGACAGTACATTGGAAACAAATATGTTGTCTGATCTGCAGAAGCTTTGCCCCTTAACTGATGACGGGAACAAAACCACAGCTCTTGATAGGAACTCAACGGATTTGTTCGACAACCATTACTTCAAGAATTTGCTGAATGGGAAAGGACTTCTTGGTTCTGACCAACTCTTATTCTCTAGTGATGCGGCCAAAACGAGTACCAAAGCTCTTGTTGAAGGCTATAGCAGTAACCAGAAGACTTTCTTTAGTGACTTCGTTAATTCGATGATCAAAATGGGGAAGATAAGTCCAATTACAGCACCCAATGGAGAGATTCGCAAGAACTGCAGGGTTGTCAATTCAAACGTTGCATCTGGCTGAAACGTTTTTCCATAGAACATGTCAAAGTCTTGCCACTTAATGTTAATTTAGCAGTGTTGCTGAAGCAATGTAAGATTAGATCTTATTTCTGTGTTTGTAAATTGTTGTTCTGGTGCTGCTTAGTGCAGTAAGAGTCCAAGTACCTAGATTCATAAAGCTGAAGATATATAATTCTGAATCAATAAAACATGCACTAGATATTTCATGCCATCATTTTCCCAGGACTGCTTGTTTCATGGGAAAATAGCAAGATCAGAAAAGAACACGGATGCACCTTATACTCTTACCAGCCAGAGAAAGTCATGAGATGCAAGTTTGCTTCAAGATTAATCATCTTGGCAAATTTCTATATGGATTTTTCAAAATCAATCATCAATGGGATTTAAGATTTGACTTTTGAATTATTTAGAGAAGTGATGAAAACTGCAATCTAATTTGTTTAATCAATTGGTAGTGAGAATTTAATTAGATCTATAACAATCCCATAGAAATATAAGGCCTAAAATTTACCATTAAAGAATGCTAATTGGCTTGCATATGACCACATGCCAGCAAGGCTTTTGATTAATTGTCAATAAAAAGAACATATATAGAAACAACTGTGAAATCTTTCATTTTTCAAACATTGTTGCAAATACTAAATGGACCGACTAGAATTCGGGAAGATTTGTTCTTTAAGAAAAAACTTGGGAGGCTAGCTTCTTCTTTTTTTTTTTTTTTGGGTTTTTTTGCAATATTAACAGTAGTCAAGAAGCTCTGATAAACTTGGTAAAAAGCATTAAACCAAATCGGAAGTGTTGATTTGACTGTTAATTTTAACACAATAGCTAATTAAATTTCTGAGAGCAAAGTCATTAAACTGCCATTCTCACAAATTCTATCCGCGTCAGCCACCATCAGTGAAGCTTGCTAAAATCTAGCTGTGACTACAATAATTCTTCTTGACTTGCCTTAATTTGTTGCCAAATCATGTTGTGATTTATGATGAATAGAAAAACACATTCATCAATCATAATAATATTGAATATTATAAACCTTGTTAAAGCTTATTAACTGTTTTATGAACTTATGCCATGCTTATTAAAGTTGGCACCGAAAGTGAAAGGCAAATATATCTTCATAGAAAAAATTCAAATATCCTGGTAGCTTTCAAGGTTATATGACGAGCAAAATAATCAAAATTGTCTTGTACGTTCTGTAAAGAGTTTTAATGTGTAAAGAATCAAACTTGTAGTTAAGTAATAAGTAAAAGCTTATCAACGTGTGAAGAATACGGATTTGTGCTTCATTGCCAATGTCCAAGAGTTTTAATAGCTTAATTCATAAATTATTTCTTCGATCGATTTGGATGAAGTCTAGTGGTTCTAGAATTCCACGTATACATGTACGTACATTAAAAGATATTGCTTAATTAATTAGGCCAGTTTCACTGAATGAAAACCTATATGAAAAGGATCCAGGATTATATTCCCAGCTCGCAAATGGGCAAGGCTTAAAAAAATAAGTCATAATGGTATGATTGGAGCTTACTATAAAATTGTGTTGGAGCCCCCGAATTTGACCATGAGTAATCTAGAATTTGAATAAATCCAGCTTGACATATGGATTAATGTAAAATGATCCCGGAAAGATTAATCGATCACCTCAGAAAAGAGATATAAGTTTATAGGTTTTGCTGCTGGCTAGCTGGCACCAGGTGAGACACTTTGATTTCTTATTTCCAAATGACAAGTTAGAACATGTTCTGGTACCTTTACCCTCAGTTACTGTGCTGCAGCCACTTTTGGCACCTTAGAGATGATGCTGTATGATTCCACTTTGTTCTTAAAAAAGTGGTTAATTTATCACTAAAACAACCAGGCGTCCATGTTGAAGAGATTACTTCAAATTTTATGATAGTTGGCCAACCTTTGCCTAGCTAATCAAAATTAAAGAGGGTGATTAATTGAAGAAGAAGCTTATGTTTATCACCAAGCACAAAAGTCCACCATCTTCGCTGTCCAGATCTCCTGCACAGCTGTTGGTCTAAGGAATCTTAAATCAGTAGTAAACCGCGTAAAAGCTTGTTGAACTAATTAAGAACGTAATACGAAATGGTCAAGACTTATTCTTGGCATTAATGTATTTTCATATTATAGTTTTCTAATTCAACCAATGCAGTAGTGTGGCAATGAAAGAAAAAGGGTATTTTCTTTATGCATCTCAGCTTTATATCAACTTAGTACATCATGGGTATAGAGGAGGAGCTATATATCAAGTCAATTATGAACTCCTATTCAATCTTAATTATACTTAATCAAGGTCAAATTAATCAATATAAGAGAATGTAGACCAAAGAAGAGTACAGAATATTTAATTAACATTTCTAATTCATGAGGGTTTGCATTAATAAATATAATTGTATATTCTCAAGGATTGCATCACCGGAAAATCTTCATCACCACAAGCAAAGTAAAAGGAGGAAACTTCATAGCCATTTTCTTATTAGCAGATCTATAGCAAGACATATATTATCTCTATATAAAGAGTGCTTAATGTTCACTAATGAAACATATCCATCAAACAAATAGAAGTAAGCAAGCTTTTGAGCAATCCCCTCACTATCTATCAGTATCCCCATGGAAAGTTTCAAAACGAATATGTCCTCAGTACTATTTCGCATCACAACCACTGTTTTCCTTGTTGTGTTGACGCTTGAGGGATCTAGTGCCCAACTAAGCCCCACGTTTTATGCCAACACTTGTCCTAATGTGTCGAGCATCATTCGTAATGTGGTGGAGCAGGCTCAACGAAATGATGTTCGAATTGGTGCCAAAATCATCCGCCTTCATTTCCATGATTGCTTCGTTGAAGTAATTCAATTACGCTCTTCATACTATATACATGTCAATTTGCTCCCACATAAGTCACACATGCATTCACTCTCCACAGGCTCAGACATGCATTTGGCTTCATTAAAGTTTTATAGTTCATCCATTCTTAGATACCAATAAGCATCATTATAGAGTATAGATCATTAACTATTTCATGAATACCATCTAGAATTAGTCTTTTTCTTTAACATACGTTTGAAAGCAGCAAGACTAAGTGATTAACGAGAGAGTTTTCCTCTGTGTACTGTTGGGTGAAGGGCTGTGATGGATCGATTTTGCTAGACAATGCAGATGGCATACAGAGCGAGAAAGATGCAACCCCTAATGCAGGCTCCGCAGCAGGATTCGATGTTGTTGATGACATCAAAACCGCGTTGGAGAGTGCCTGCCCTGGTGTTGTATCCTGTGCTGATATTTTAGCCCTTGCGTCTGAAATATTGGTTTCTTTGGTAATGGACCATCCACTCTTCCCAATTAACCATCTATAACTATAGTATTAAACTTCTCAGTTAGAATATATTTGTTTGACTTAACTATTTGAAACAACCTTAATTACGTGTAGCCCTAAATGCTAATTAATCAGGTTAATGTTGATTAAGTAATCACTTTATCTTAAGCTAACTGGAACAAGTGAAAAATATTGCAGGCAGGAGGACCAACATGGGAAGTACCTCTGGGAAGAAGAGATAGCAGGACAGCTAACCAAGCAGGAGCTAATACTTCCATTCCTAGTCCCTTTGAAAGCCTTAGCCAAATCACAGCCAAGTTTCAAGCTGTTGGACTCGACTCCACTGACCTAGTTGCACTTTCTGGTAATAATTATATTAATATGTGAACTAATTAATAAATCACCCAAATTAAATCACGTAACATGTAACAATTTCTTCATTGATTAATTTCAATCAAATTGTTTGTATACATAAATGGGTATGTGTATGTATGTGGACATTTATGCATACATGTGTACATACCCACATACATCTATATGTTTCTGTAGTACTTTCCACTTTTTTAGAACTTGACTAACACTTATATATTTGCATGTCAGCGTACACGACATATATATTTACATTTGTTTATGTGGCTGCTTTTTTAGGTGCGCACACATTCGGTCGTTCTAAATGCTTATTTTTCCGTCACCGCATCTATAACTTTGATGGAGCAGGAAATCCCGACCCAAGCCTGAATTCAACATACAGGGAAACGTTGAGCCAATCGTGTCCTGAAAATGGAGATGGAAACACATTGAACAATCTTGATCCTTCAACTCCTAATGATTTCGACAACAACTACTTCGCTAATCTACAAAACAATCGGGGCCTTCTCCAAACTGATCAGGAATTATTCTCTACTAATGGTGCTGATACGATTGCCATTGTCAATAGGTTCGCTAATAGTCAAAGCGACTTCTTTGATAGCTTCGCACAGTCCATGATAAATATGGGGAATATAAACCCTTTGACAGGAAGCGATGGAGAGATTAGGGCTGATTGCAAAAGGGTCAACTAAGGTACATGTAATTGTTCATGCTACCTGTAATTGTTAATTAAGAACCAGTGTTAATTGATTTGTCTTAAGCTTTTTTTGATCACGTTCTAGCTTCTAATAAGAGCATGCAATGCAACGACATGTTTTGTCAATTTATTATTGTTATATATCTCTAAACATTGTTTGACTAGAGAGCTGGATCTCTAAAGAATCTGAAAAATAAAAATTAGATGGGTTTCGGCACTCAATTTTATAATTGTATTCAGAGAAAATTCATTGTTGATTAGGGTATCTGTTTTTTTTTTTTTTTTTTACAAGCAGAGTTGAATGAGGGAGCCGCCCATTTTGCAGGATTTGAATTTGTAACTGTTTAGATAATATAAAATGAGATCATTGCTTTGAATTCTAGATAAGACCATCAGTTATACAAAGAGTAAAATATGGATTCTTTTTTTTTTTTTTTGGTGGACTCTCGAAGATTCGGTCAAGTCGGCTAAAATGATAAAATCTTGGTGTAGTCAGCATCTATAATGGGTTTCAGAAGAGCAATTTAGGTTGGGCTACTTACCTTGTGAGGTAGTCTTGATCGAGCGTGGGCTTGGTTAAACTAGGATTGAGCTGCTGGCTGAGCAGTTGGGGCACCACCCATGCTGGTGAGCTTAACAGCTCTGGTGGTGACGAGCTCAAGTCTTGCACAATGCAACGCAACCTCAGGTCATGTAGCAACTAATCCATCCATTCATTCATTGTTTGTTACTCATAAAAGCTCTCTATTGACTTAAGTGTAAGAGGCTCTTCTTCACTTTTTGTAAATCTTTAGTGCAAGAGCTTAAATAAGGATACAACAAATTTCGAAACATAACTACATTATTCAGCTAAAGTGTTGGGTTAGGGAGAAAAAGAAACCCAATTCAAGAATGCTACGGTAGAAGTTAAAAAAACTTTGTAACATCGATGACTTAAGGAACTTTGGAATTCCTTTAATTAATGACCCTCCGAGGGGAAAGGCGCTGAGCTGAATTTTGCTCAAATGTTTGAAAAAAAAATAAGGACCTTTGAACTTTTCTGCTTCACTCTCTCTTCCACGTAAACATACTCAATGAGAGCTCAGAGCCATGCTCATTAGCTTCAGCAAAAGGTGCAAAGATCCACCAAAGCACATAATAGGGTTTTTGACCACCACCATCTCCTTAACTTGGTGTTTCCAAATTCATGCTGTAATTAATATGACCACTTAGTGATACGAGCTTATAACTAGTGTGGTTTGGAACGGCTGAACTTGCAATTCTGTTGATAACAAGATGGGTGCTGTAGCTGTACACGCAGCCATGGAAGGAAAACAGGGATGATATGGGCCCATGCATGATGTATAATCAATTAACCAAGATTATATGTACCAAGATCAAATCAAATAAAGGAGGATTTGCTGTGTCCTTGTTGGTATTTACCTTGGTGCATGATGCCAAAACCATCAGTACTATACATAAAACAAATTAAGAATAACAACATAATTCAAAATAATATTGCTACTTACGGGCCACAAGCTGCTCCTTACCTTTTTGTATGGATGAGCATCACTTACATAAGGTTCTCTTCAACTACTTTTCCTTTAACAAAACTCCAAAATTAAGGCTGCCAGACAGACAACTTGATAAATATATCACTGTCACTCTCATAGTTCCTTTACTCTCCTAACAACATAATTCAAAAAATGTTACTGTTCACAAGCCGGTCTGGCCGGCCTTGTCTTTCCTC
The DNA here is from genome assembly GCA_021397835.1 of Moringa oleifera. Lineage (NCBI taxonomy): Eukaryota > Viridiplantae > Streptophyta > Magnoliopsida > Brassicales > Moringaceae > Moringa > Moringa oleifera. The sequence goes on along the minus strand of JAJFZO010000866.1, from coordinate 564,279 downwards.
ATGGATAAGCATTATGTGGTGCTCCGGGGAACTACACCTGAAACAAAACTCTAAAATTAAGGCTGTCAAGCAGACAGTATATTTGATATATATCACTGCACTCTCATCGTTCAGTTACTCTCCCTTTCTTTCTGTCCCCCTCTTCATGAAATACAAAAGTGGTTCTTAGAAATAACACCACCGCATGTCAGCAAGGTAATGTCTCATATACGTACAAAACTTAATTGTCCATGCCAATTAATCGTAGTGTAAGTTTCCAATGCAAACAGTGTGACCGCAATACATATGGTTGTACATGTGCACATGGAACCCACCAGTGGGTCTCCCATGCAACCATGAAGATGCCTTGTGAGACTAATTGTTTTGTTTGAATACATCTAATATAAACTTGGGAAGTTTGGCCACAAATATAATAGTACCACCAACAGAACAAGAATTAAAGAAAATTTGTTTTATATGTCATAAAAGTTTGTTTTGAGCCTCCTAATTTGACTTATAAGGTTCAAGAAATAAACAAACTTATTCACAAGGCCAATTGCCTTGTAATTTTAAGATATTAAGTGATGGCATAATTGTGAAGTCTGATCACGACCGCAGATCACCAAGATTAAGTAATTGACAACTTTGTTCAGTTTGGCTCAGAAGGAAGATCTTCTCATTTTCAGATTCTAGAAAAATTGAAAACCCATCTTACAAGATGCAGAGTATAACGTACAAAATAAAATTTGTGTGGTAAGATCAGTTCTTCAATTGGAAAGATAAGCATGTGTAATTTCTTTCTGTAAACAACCTATGTTAATACACAAGAGCAGTGTTGAGTCCAGTCAATCTAAAGCTGTATGCGCGCTTGAGAAAATACCAACAGCGACAAGAAAATTTGGCCATGCCTGGCCCAAACTTTTTCAACTAGGTGAATGAAGTGCGGGGGCCTGCATGGATATTATCCTCTCACATCTGATTCATCCTTTAGATTAAAACCAATAAGACCCCTGAAAATTTCTGTTTAGTATCTAATTAGTACCTTTTAGTATTCAAAGACCCAAAGAAATAAATCTGAGCTGGGGGAACTAGTGATTAATTAAAGCCCTGTTCAATAACAGCTTGAAAGAGTCAACTTTAGATGCATATGCATGAGAAGGCCTCCAATTATTATTGAGGCTAAATAACCAATGGCTCGAGCTTCTATAATATAGACAGCTCAATTATTAGCTTAATTTCACCCTAATCAACTAGTGATAATGAATTCTAGCTCATCGAGCTACTATGATATTCATTTAAGAGCTGGAAGAATTTTCAACCTTTTGAGCAGATTAAAACCGGTTCGCCTTTGTTATTGAATAAGAATACATCCATACTCTCCCAGGAAAAGTACAAAAAAGAAATTTCCCAGCTCTGATACTCTTGCATGGCCCCCTATCGTATTGCCCCTTAATTATCAACTTGTCAGTTTGATAGGTCTCTATATAAAGGATGCCATATTGTTTGTCAAAGCATCATAAGGAGGAGTTTAACTTGAGAACTGTTGGAACTCAGCTAGCCAGCGCTCTTTCTTTCTTGTTTGAAAAGGAACACCATGTCTTCCTTGTCCATCACCACCATTTCCTTCCTTATTGCTTTAATGCTTACAGGGTCCAATGCTCAGTTAAGCTCCACATTGTATGATAGTACATGCCCTAATGTGTTAAGCATTGTTCGTGAGGTGATTGGGCAAGCTGAACGTAGTGATATCCGAATTGTAGCCAAGCCCATTCGCCTCCATTTCCATGACTGTTTTGCCCAAGTAAGTTACACATTCTCCCTCACAAACCATGGCTTTGTGATGTGTGTTTGTAAAGTTAATATTTCTTACAGTATGACTTATCGGATGATATTGAATTCAGGGATGCGATGGCTCGGTTCTGCTTGATGACTCGGCAGCAAATGGCATAGTGACTGAGAAAAATGCATTCGCTAATAAAAACTCCTCAGATGGATTTGATGTAGTTGATGACATCAAGACTGCACCGGAAAACGCTTGCCCCGGTGTTGTCTCTTGTGCTGATATTTTGGCCATTGCCTCTCAAGTAGCTGTTGATTTGGTAATCCATAATCCTCTCGACTTAAGTGAAAAAGAAAATTGAGTAAATAGGGTAATTAACACTAATCTAGATAAACCCTAGAATTGGAACGACTAAGATTTAAAAGGATACGTTGGTGCAGGCCGGAGGACAAACATGGGAAGTGCAGCTGGGAAGAAGAGATAGCAGGACGGCCAACTTTGATGAAGCTAATAGCAGCATTCCCCTTGCTTCTGATGGCCTTGATCTTGTCACATCCAAGTTCACAGCTGTAGGCCTTGATGCCTCTGATCTCGTCGCCTTATCTGGTAACTATATCAACTTCATATATAACCACTGGATAAACAGTAAGGCGACGAGACATGCTTCTACATCATTAAAATGGACTGTCGCTGTTGATTAGGCCACAGTCACACCAATTATCACATATATTCAGTAGTTTCCTAATGAATTATAACGTTAATAATTAGATGTGTATAGAACATAAGGTAAAGTAACTGAATCATAGTCTATTTATAATGACTAATGGTGTTGTTGACTCTTCTTAGGTGCACACAGATTTGGGAGGGCACGCTGTGTTGTTCTGATCAATACGCTGTACAATTTCGACGGAAATGGCAACCCGGACCCAACTATTGGCGAAATATACTTGGAAACACTAAGGCAGGCTTGCCCTCAAGGCGGAAACGGGAACACACTCCTTGATCTTGACCCGACAACTCCTGATACCTTCGACAACAACTACTTCACTAATTCGGAAACAATCGCGGACTTCTCCAATCTGATGAGGAGATGCTCTCCACATGTGGTGCTCCAACCGTGTCCATTGTCAACAGGTTTGCCGAAAGCCAAAGTGATTTCTTCAGCAACTTTGCTCAGTCGATGGTGAAGATGGGAAACACACTACCTTTGACAGGACGCAGCGGAGACATTAGGACCGATTGCAGGATGATCAATTAAAATTAATCTCCATAGAAGGTTAGTTTATGTTACATATATAAGCTACATAAGGAAGTGGATATATATATATATATATATATATATATATAATTATTATGCTATATAAGATTAGTTTATAGAGCATAACGCAATTTGAATTGCAGAAAAATCAGCTACACGTTGGCCATATAAAGCAACTGAGTGCCTAAAATATAGCAACAAGAACTGATCATAAATCATAAAGAATATAATAGTAAAAAACAGGACAGCTATTGTCAACACTTTTCCTTGACTTCGGAGCTTTCGTACACCAAGCTTCTGCCTCAAGAATTCAAATCTAATCTTTGGAAGTGTCTTTATTAGGATGTCATCAGTACTTTCATTTTCTATTTTTGCAGTAGATTAGTTGAACATTTCCTTTCCTTTATATGTCTCTTAATTAGAAGATAAAATTTTATATCTTGAAGTGTTTCTTTTACATGGGAAATTGGATTATTAGCAATTGATTTGCAACTTTTACCATGGGAAATTGGATTATTAGCAATTGAATTGCAACTTGCTTGTCCACGAATATTTGTGTGCCTTACTGTTGTTCCATGGGCAAATCTATCATGAACTGATCCAAATGGCTTGATTCATAGCAGCAACTAGATATGATGCTTTTGCTGTGTCGTCATTTGAGCTATGACTTCTTTATTCTTAGAACTTCATGAAAAAAATTCTAGAGCCAAAGCTAAAACAATAACATGAGGTGCTTCTCATACCATCAACTTATGCAGCCCAATCAGTATCAAAATAACCATAGAGACTGAAATTCCAACTTGACTGAACCTTATTCCCTAATCAATATTGTGTCCTTAACATATCTAAGAATTCTTTGGCTGCTTGAAAATGAATTCCACTAGCACAGTGCATGCATATACCTGGATAGCAAACAATCACTACATGCATGATATCTGTCCTAGTTGCAGTTAAATACATTAGACAGCGTATTAGGCTCCTATACAACCTTTCATCCACCTTTTCAACTTAGCTTCTCTGCTCAACTCATGTTTTTTATTCATTGGTATTGCAATTGACTTGCACTCTTTTATGTTGAACTTCTTGTGGATTTCCTTCGGAAGATTTATGCTGGTCTAAAAGTACTTCAATTTGCTTTTTATGTACATGCATACCAAGGAAGAATGTCATCCTCCCAAGGCTAGTTATTTCAAAGTCATCTTTCATTTTTTCTTTGACCTTGATTAACTCCTTGCTACTTCCTGTAACGAGTTAATTATCAACATATACATGTAGATACCACAAGTAATATTTCATCATCAGTCTGGTTGATGGATAAAGTATATTCACTCCGACTGTTTTCAAAGCCTACTTTCACTAGATGTGCATCAATTCTTACTATGCATCATGACATTGGTACCTGCTTTGAAAAGCAAAGCCTTCAGGTTACTCCACAGAAATTTCTTCCCTCAAGTATCTATTCAAAAAGGTTGATTTGACGTCCATTTGGTGTATAACTCAGCCCTTTTGTGCAACAAAAGCTAGCAACATCCTTACGATATCCAACCTAGCAACTAGGACAAAAGTTTCAGAAATATCTACCCCAAACGTCAACAACATACTGCTACGGTTCACAAGCTGCTCCTTTTTTTTATGGATGAGCATTTGTAGGGTTCTCTTAAACTATACTTTTCCTAAAACAAAACTCTAAAATTAAGGCTGTGATCAGGCAGACTAATTGATAAATATATCACTTTCACTCTCAACTCTCTTTAACTTTTCTCTCCCTTTTTCTTCACTTCCAACATATGACATATGTAGGTAGAAGTCGCTCCTTACCTACTGTCAAGGCTACAACAATGCAGATATATAGCATAAAACCCATGCGCATGCCCGCAAGGTAATAGTTTGACATGCATTAAATTCTTATTCATGTTAAACTACCAGTGGTGTAAGTTTCCCAAGAAAACAGTGTAACCAACCATGCATGGTTGAATATATGTGCACATGGAACCCACCAGTGGGTCTCACATGCATGCAGCCATGAAGATACTTAATTTGTTAGACAAATTATTTGTTTGATATGTTCTAAAAGTCAGTTTCCAGCCTCCTAACTTGACTTATAAAGTTCAAGAAGTTAATAAACCAACTTATTCATCTCAGCTGGAATCCCTCATATTATTAGAATGAGAGAAAAATCCTGTCAAATTTGATAAGATACAAAGTACTAGGACAATTAGCCTTGTAATTATAAGGTATTAAGTCATTGCAGTAAATGTGAAGTCCAGTAGATCATGACCGCAGACCAACAAGTTCAAGTAATTAACAACTTTGTTCCGCTTGGCTATCAAGGAAGATCTTCTCATTTTCAGATGAAAAAGTGATCAAAACCCATCTTACAATTGATGCAGAGTGCATCAACTTTGTCCTAGTAAGATCAGGTCTTTAATTGGGAAGTTAATTATGTGTAATTTCTTTCTGTAAGCAACATATGTTAATTAATGTACTTACAGACATCATATCCCACACAGGGCAGTGTCAAAAAGTGTTGAATACGATAATCTATAGTAATCAGATGAGACGCCTATATTGCCACAAGAAAGATTGATATTATCGGTTCACATCCAATTCATCCTTTAGATTAAAACCAATAAGACCTTTTTGAAAATCCTGTTTAGCATGATCTAATTAGCAACCTTTTAATGTTAAAAAACCGAAAGAAAATCATTGAGTTGCATCTGATTGGAATGAGCTTGGAGAAATATAAATTAATTAAGCCTGTCCAATAACAGCTAGCTTGAAAGAGTCAAATTTGGATGGATATGCCTGAGAAGTCCTCCAAGTATAATTGAGACTAAATAGCTCAATTATTAGCTTAATTTAGCCGAATTAAGTATCAATAATGAATTCAAGCTCATTTAAGAGCTTGAGGAATTTCCAGCGTTTTGGGCAGACTAAAATCTGTCCACCTTTATTGAATATGAATACTTCCACCACTCTTTGAAGAAAAGTAAAAGGAAGAAATTTCCTAGCTCTGATACTCTTGCATGGCCCCCCAGCCTATTGCATGGCCCCTTATCGACTCGTCAACTTGATTGATCTCTATATAAAGGATGCCATATTGTTTGTCAAAGCATCACAACTAGGAGTTTAACTCGAGTACTGCTGGAAGGACTCAGCTAGCTAGCTCTCTTTCAATTCCTTCTGTTTGAGAAGGAACACCATGTCTTCATTGTCCATCACCACCCTATTCTTCCTTATTGCTTTAATGCTTACAGGGTCCAATGCTCAGTTAAGCTCCACATTTTATGATAGTACATGTCCTAATGTGTCAAGCATTGTCCGTGGGGTGATTGAGCAAGCTGAACGTAGTGATGTCCGAATTGGTGCTAAGCTCATTCGCCTCCATTTCCATGATTGTTTTGCCCAGGTAAGTTATACATTCTTCCTCCCAAGCCATGGCTTTGTGGCGTGTGTTTGGGTATATATAGACAAGCTACGATTAGTACGTTCATGCTCTTGCACTTGCAGAGTTAATATTTCAAACAGTATGACTCATTGGATGATATCGAATGCAGGGTTGCGATGGCTCCATTCTGCTAGATGACTCGGCCGCAGATGGCATAGTGACTGAGAAAAATGCATTTGCTAATAACAACTCCATAGGTGGACTTGAGGTTGTTGATGACATCAAGACTGCCCTGGAGAATGCTTGCCCTGGTGTTGTCTCTTGCGCTGATATTTTGGCCATTGCATCTCAAGTCGCTGTTGGTTTGGTAATCCATAATCCTCCTGATTACCCAGTTTCCACAATCTTAAGTAAAAAAATAATAATAAGTAAATAGGGTAATCAACACTAATCTGATAAACCCTGCTAAGATTCAAACGTCCAAAATTTAAGAGGATACATATATATGGTGGTACGTGCAGGCCAATGGACAAATATGGGAGGTGCAACTGGGAAGAAGAGATAGCAGGACAGCCAACTTTGATGAAGCTAATAGCAGCATTCCACTTGCTTCCGATGGCCTTGATCTTATCACGTCCAAATTTGCAGCTGTCGGCCTTGATGCCACTGATTTGGTCGCCTTATCTGGTAACTATCAACTTCATAACCCTAACATTGAAAATACAGTAAGGTGACAGAGACATGCTTCTACATTATTAAAATGGACTGCCACTGTTGGATTAGGCCAGTCATGCCCACTATCACATACATTCATTAGTTTCCTAATAATGAATTATAAAGTTAATATTTAGATTTGTGTATACAGAACATAAGATAATTAAATTAACTAAATCATTGTCTATATATAAGTAATTAATGGTGCTGTTGATTAATATAATTCTTCTTAGGTGCACACACATTTGGGAGGGCACGATGTGTTGTTCTGATCAATAGACTGTACAATTTCGACGGAAATGGCAACCCAGACTCATCCATTGATGCAACATACTTGGAAACCCTAAGGCAGGCTTGCCCTCAAGGTGGAAACGGAAACACACTCCTTGATCTCGACCCGACAACTCCTGATACCTTCGACAACAACTACTTCACCAATCTCCAAGATAATCGTGGGCTTCTCCAGTCTGATCAGGAGTTGTTCTCCACCAGCGGTGCTCCTACCGTGCCCATTGTCAACAGGTTTGCTGGTAGCCAAAGTGATTTCTTCAGCAGCTTTGCCCGGTCCATGGTGAACATGGGAAACATAAGCCCTTTGACAGGAAGCAGGGGAGAGATTAGGGCCGATTGCAAGAGGATCAATTAAATATTTAATATCTTCTTAGGAGATTTATACCATAGAAGGAGCGTGGCTATATGAAACTTTAAATTAATTTTGGTTTTGTTTAATTTAGAGTGTTGTTGTTATTACATGTAGCTGTTGTAATCAAATGTAATAAGGGCAATGCAATATATTGCCTCCATACGATTTACCTTTAACAAATAGAAGCATATATACAAAGTTATATCAAAGCTGAGTAAAGTCTTGTTTGGCACGACTAATAATTTAATAACCTTTTTCTCTTTTTCTTTCCTATCTTTTTCTTTTTCTTTTTTTTTTTTTTTTTGCGGGATTTAAGGGTAAACTGCAAAGTTTCTCTTGAGGAAGAAAAAGGGACAAGAAAATTTGTGTTGAAAATCATTGGATGATGAGAAATGACTATCTACCAAACAATGGATGGCACCCGGCATACGACTTTCTCATTTTTTCACTCCAAAGAGTAACACAAAATTTCTTCTATGGGACCCGATAGAAGTAAAAGTGTTTTTTTTTTTTTTTTCATTTGGCTAAATGAAAAACAATAATGCCAATGCATGATTTTGATTGATTACCAAAAACCAACTACTTTCTAAGACATGTATGGTCTCAAACTTCTGGGTTTATATACGCTTCATTTTGTTTTAAAAAAATGAGTCATGCTTCAAGTTTTCATTTATTTTTGAGATAATAATTTTTATTATGTGGGTAATGAAGATATATATATATAGGTGTGACACCAGCCACATGCACCATCAATAATCAATATGGTGTCAAATATAAATGTACATAGTGACATAAGGGGATTAGGTATGTGTGACATATCAAATCTTAGACTTTGAAAAACTTACTGCAATTAAAAGGGCTGTTGTTGGTGACGTGATATAGCTTCCAAATTAAAGGAATTTGTTGCTCTATAAATTAATGTCTGAATCAGCTAATCGCCAATGGATAGGCTTCATCTACAATATTAATGACAAATCAATTTGGGAAAATTAATGATACAAAGAATTTGTGAGATCCAACATGACTGTTACCATTTACGACGAAGCAGGCCACACCCCCCCCCCCCCCCCCCCCAAAATAAACTTTTACCCCTGAGAATGATATTTTCCCTTTTAATTTCCTATTAGTTACTTACATCAGTTTAATTAATAAACTGAAACAATTCGCAATTTTCGATGTGGATCTCATTAACCATGACATAATAATTATATAACACTTTAATTTAATTCTAACCATTTATTTTATTAAATTATTATGTATATTTGATATCTTTAAAATCTCAGCTCAGATCAATAATCATAAGAAGTATCGGTTTTAGGAGGAATTAATGAAATATGCAGTGTTTGGAGATGCTTGATCCCCAATCCGACCTTGAATTGAAGTTCATTATTCTTGAAAATTTTCATGAATTATTGAGAAAATTAAACCTCCAAAATGAGGGAAACACTAATGGGATGAAACCTCGATCACTATTACACCGACAAAGGCACGTACAAAGTTTCTACACCGTACAAATAGCATCTTGACAATAGAAAAAATGTGTGAACAGGAGTCCCCATCCAATCTGAAACAGATCTTTAAGAAAGAAAATAAGGATTGGACCATCATTGTTTATTTCTAGAAGTAATTATTATTTGATACGCAAAAGCATGGAACCGTCCAATGCAAAAACAAAGAAATTCTACTTTGTTGAAATAAAAACATTAATACATCGATGTCAATGGTGAATAGTCTTCATCAACTGTACATATTTTAAGCATTTATCACTTTGAATTGTCTAGTAGTGGCTCCCTCTATTCGATTAATTTCCTTGTGCAATTTGTTTTTCATTAATTAAATTATTGATTTTCCTCTCTAATATTCAAATTTCATAAAAATATTCAAAACATTAAAATTAAATTTGTGAAGGAGGAAAAAAAAAACATCTAAAATCAGATTTCTTGGAAGCCAAGCCAAAAAAACAAAACCAAAAAAGAAAAAAGTCCTATTGTGATCATCTTCTAGTTTATGCAGCTAAAAAAACACGCACGTTAGCAACGACTTCTAAGAGGAGGCATGTGTGCAATGAATCAGACATCAGACTTCAAAATCTATTACTTACAATAATAATAAGACGAAAAAGAAGAAGAACAAGAAGAATTATTCCAAATTGCCGTGCCATAGCTTCCATATTACTTAACCATGTGAATTTGTCGCTCTATAAATTAATGCCTCCATCGGCTAGTCCTTAATGAGTTAGCCTCCGACTAGCAATATCAAAAGGCCCTTCTTCTGGTATCATCATGTCATCCTTTCACCGCGTAGCAGCAGCTCTCGTCTTCATAGTTTTGCTTGAAGGATCGTTGTCTTATGGTCAGTTATGTCCACATTTTTACGATCTAACGTGCCCGAATGTTTCCAACATCATACGAGGGATCATTAACGATACATTGCAGCAGACTGATCCTCGTATAGCTGCCAGCCTCATTAGGCTTCATTTCCACGACTGCTTTGTCAATGTAATTAACAACCCGGCCGGCCGCTTCATTGTTGTTAATTTCTTCTTCGTGTAATATATGTCTAAAAGGCTTCATCTTGTTTTCAGGGTTGTGATGGGTCCCTTCTACTAGACAACAGTACTACCATAGACAGCGAGAAAAATGCTGCTCCAAACAATAACTCGGCCAGAGGTTTCGAAGTTGTGGACGCCATGAAGACTGCACTCGAGAGTGTCTGTCCAGGCACTGTCTCCTGCGCAGATATTCTCACCATTGCAGCAGTTGAATCTGTGTTTTTGGTAAATAAAAACCCTTGTTTTGCTTTACATTATTGTTTATCACGTTAACTTGCTTTTAATTCTCATGTTCTTGTTGACAGTCAGGCGGTCCATGGTGGGCAGTTCCACTGGGAAGAAGAGATGGCACCACAGCAAACAGAACTCTTGCGGAGTCCCTTCCTTCTCCCTTTGAGACGCTAGATCAACTCAAAGCTAAGTTCACAGCTGTTGGTCTCAACAACAACACTGACTTGGTTGCCCTCTCTGGTAATTAATCATCTTCTTCCTGATCTTAATTTCTCATTAAACAAGATCAAAAACATATATGCCGGCTATGTATACAGTTCAAATAATATCATTTGGTTTGCAATTTCTTCAGGGGGTCACACATTTGGAAGATCCCAGTGTTTATTTTTCTCCCACCGATTGTACAATTTTAACAGCACAGGTGCACCTGACCCAACTCTCAACGCAACCTACCTAGAAATACTTAGGGAGATATGTCCCCAAGGTGGAAATCAAACTGTGCTGGCTAATCTTGATCTCACAACGCCTGATCAGTTCGACAACAACTACTTCAGTAACCTTCAAGTTGGCAATGGTCTTCTTCAAAGTGATCAAGAACTGTTCTCCACTCCTGGGGCTGATACCACTGCCATTGTTAACGAGTTTAGCAGTAATCAAACAGCTTTCTTTGAGAGCTTCGTGGTGTCTATGCTAAGAATGGCGAATCTTGATGTGTTAACGGGGACTCAAGGAGAGGTCAGATTGAACTGCAGAGTTGTCAATGGAGCCTCAACTGGAACAAATGAAGCTTTGGTGAGCTCGATCTGAACCCAATATTCCAAGGCTACCAGTAAGTAATAATAAGCTATGTGCAGCATATGATGCAAATAAAAATTGCCAGCATCAGTTTGTTAGTGTGTTTTGTTTGCGTGCTGAAAGTGTTAAAAGTTATGCTTCATGATTTTCCCTCAGACTTGTATATCACCCAGTCTTTAATAGTATCTTTCAAGTAATAGTTGTGAGCTACATTTCGAAAAGATTGGTAACCCAAATTCTCATGCAATGATGGGTGTTAACCTTGTTGTGATTTTGCATCGTCCTTCAAGTTCCAGTTCCCTGGAAAGTCCTTGGAAACTGCACCTTGGAATTTTGTTGTGATATGCTGTTGAATTCTTGCAATGAAGAGCTGTAGTATGAACTCCGCGTAAACAAACAGACCCGAAAGCCCTTTCTTTCTCAAGTTTTATGGAAAGGAGACCTGCTAGGGGGCTAAATCAGTGAAGTGAAGTGGATAGATTGTGTCTATTATTTTAAATCGGTATGCAATCTCAGTCAAGAAAGGACAAATTACATAAAAGTAAAATTGCACAATGAAGGGAGAGCCCTAATTCCACTATGTTTATGAGTTTGAAGTAAAGTTGCCCCTGGTAGCTTCCTGGAAATCAGCATGACCACATAAGCTTCAAGAAAGACCAACAACCTTTCCAGTGGCAGTGTCAAGATCAATGTCATAAAAGCAAGGCCTTGTAGGAAGCCCAGGCATCGTACTCATTGTACCAACCAAAGGATAAATGAATCCAGCTCCAATGCTAGCTCTTACGTCTCTTATTGGTAAGATAAATCCATTCGGGGCTCCCTTCTCAGAAGCATTGTGTGAAAATGAATATTGGGTCTTCGCCATGCAGATCGGGAGATTTGAGAAACCTTGCTTGCTGTACATCTCAATCTGTTTCTCAGCCTGTTTAATTGGAGCAATAATCCATGTCAGTAATGCTGGCCATAAGAAAACTGAAACTCACAACCCAGTTTAGTTTATCTCAAATTCCACAGCTCAGGTTCTGCTAGTGTTTTGAGAATCCAATTGAAATTCGGTAAGGGCTGAGTTGGACATCAAGATTGAGTACATAAAAACAAAAAGTTTACCTGTTCTGAATATTCAACTCCACTGGCACCATATGATTTTGCTATTGCCTCAATTTTTTCTTTGATACTAATGTCCAAAGGATACAAGAACTTCAGTGGCTGTGTCACATTCTCACAGGCTTTTTGCACGGCAATCCCAAGGTCCACCTAAAAATAATGACAAAATCATCTGTTAACAGACAAAAAGTACGAAAAAACTGAACTAAGGAATCCAATGCCAGCAGAATTATTTAGATCATGTGAAATGCAAAAAGATTTACCGAACTCAATATCAAACAACAGCAACTAAAGACTTCTATCTTTCAACTTTAACAGACACAGTTATACATTTTAGGATCATGAAACTAGGTTGTAATTTTCTTACTTCCTTGGCCAGCATATATATCGGCAGCCCAAGATGTATTTCAATTTTATGATGCATCTGTCATCTAAAATGCACAAGACAGAGAAGGCAACATAACAGTGAATAGCATAAACAGGATTCCATATGTTGAATGAATTGTCTTGTGTTGTGGCTGTAGAACATTCAAGATCTCTGCTAAGGCCCAAAGAATGCAGAATTTAATTGTCTGTTTTATCTAGGTTTATCTTTGATTATTTAGATTGGAGAAGAGATAATTCGTAAATGCCTTTCGTTAGCATATAGACTAATATTATGCTGAGATCAGTGACTAACCGCTCCTTTCCCACCATGGGCATGGTGGGTACAAATCACAGCATCAAATGCTCCAGCAGCCAATGCAGTGGTCCTAACTGCATTGAGTTCTGCTTCAGTGTCAGTTGAAAACATGTTGACAGCAACCACAACATTCACCCCATAAGCCTTTGTGTTCTGGATATGCCTGGCCAGATTCACACAGCCAGCTTCAACTAAAGCAACATTCTCATTTACATAGGCACGGTCAAGAGGCTTCCCAGCAACTACTTCTGGCCCACCACCATGCATCTTCAAGGCCCTTATTGTTGCCACAATAACAGCACATTGAGGTGTTAAACCACTAGACCGGCACTTAATATTCATAAACTTCTCAGTTCCAATATCAGCACCAAAACCTGCTTCTGTAACCACATATCCACCTGGTCCCACCAGCTTCAATGCAATCTTATCAGCCACAATAGAAGAATTTCCATGAGCTATATTTGCAAAAGGACCAGCATGAACAAGAACAGGGGTTCCTTCAAGGGTCTGCATCAGAGTAGGGTTTATGGCATCCTTCATTAACACAGTCAAAGCACCTCCAACACCAAGATCATCGGCAGTTACAGGGTCACCAGCCTTGCTATTTCCAATCACCATTTTCCCAAGCCTCTCCCTCATATCAGCTAAAGATGTTGTGAGAGCCAAAACAGCCATTATCTCACTAGCAACTGAAATATCAAATCCTGTTTCCCTCACCATCCCTTTCTCTTCAGGGCCCTGGCCAACAGTAATCTTCCTCAAGAATCGGTCATTTACATCCATCACTCTCCTCCATGTAATAGAATTAGGGTCAATATCAAGCCTAGCAAATTTTTTAATCTCTTCAGGCGTGAGGTCCTCAGGTGCGGTCTTTGAGATACCAAGCTTCTTCAGACGCCTAAACATGATGTTACTAAAAGTCCGCTTTCCTTCTTTGTTTGGTGGGCATAACCTATTAAAGAGAGCCTTATCTGATTGACTTGCCTCATGGAAAATCCGAGTATCAATGGCAGCAGCTAGAAGATTGTTTGCAGCTGTTATGGCATGAATATCCCCAGTGAGATGAAGATTAAATTCATCCATGGGGATGACCTGACTGTAACCACCACCTGCTGCGCCCCCTTTGATTCCAAAAGTTGGTCCTTGTGATGGTTGACGAAGGCAGGTGACAACCTAGCATCATAAACGGAGAAACTCAAGATTGCACATAACACAAGGCAATACAAAGTAACCATAAAGATGCCCTGATCATACTTGAAGGTTCTACATCAAAGCAATCATCTTAGTGAAATAAGTCTTCTACACTGAATATGCAAGGAGAGATGAATAGAGTGGCCAACCATAACACAGTTCATTGGCCAATCTGGTGATCGGGCTCAAATTAAAGACAAAAGCAGAATCTTCACACTCAACTTTCCATAGCGCCATAACCACTACCAAAATAGGGAAATTCATCATATGCACAGAAGGTGATAGCAAAGATTTTATAAGGTTGAGCATTTCCAAATTCTTCGATTGAATTCCTCAGTTACTACTTCACAATTCTTGAGATCAAAACCTTCCAGTAAGAAGCTAGTTGAACATTCAAGAACTACTTCAACTTGATAGCAACAAAAGCTAATGCAACAAAATACTCACAGAATCAAGAAGCCATTGAGAATGGTAGCCCTTCAAAGACATAATGACAGCTAGATTATGCTAATCTTGGCCCAAGGTTAGCTTAGATCACTTAGGCTCAATTGCACCCCCATCGTTTCACAGCTCATACATTTTATTTTTATCATCAAGCTAATATTTCAAAACACTAGACAAACTGTAAGCAAGAGAGATTCCAAGCTAGTATTATTAAGTAACTGACTTTTAAGTAGCTTGAAAGAAATTAATATAAGTGACAACAAATAGTAGGGAAGATGTCAATGACTCCCGTGACATTGGTTAACATCATTCACAAATAATTGCACTCTAAAAGGGGAAGGAAATGAAAAATTCATACGAAATAACAAAAATACTACCTTTTTATCCAGAAAAGCACCCAGTGCTTGACACAGCCCAACTGTAGTAGTCGACTTGCCTTCTCCTAGTGGAGTTGGAGTGATCCCTCCCACCACCACATAATATCCATCTCCAGATCCTTGAAGCTCATCAAGCAATGACAAAAGAACCTATAGAAACCCATTACCAAAATTCTTCAGCTTCAAGTTAGTTGCTGAGAAAATTACCAGAAAAATAAACAGTTGACTTCCACGATGTAAACAACACTAATTAGAAACAGCATTCAATAACTGGAATTCCTAACTCAACTTGGGGATCGCGGTTCCGAAAAGAAAATTACAGTGCAATTTTTAAGAAAAATGCTTTCTTACCCACTTTCTAGGGAAAGCATTTCTAACAGACCCAGCGGAATAAGTATTGATGGAATGAAGTAACCAAAAAATGATCGATGGCTTACACAGCACTTTCTGTTCATAAAATAAAAAATTAAAAATGGAAGCAATTGACAGCCTTTGTTTCTACCAATTTCCTACATTTTCCAAAAGCCACTCAAAACATAAACTATCTGTCTTCTAGCAAGAAAATAAGAGCTTCCAGATTAAAATAAAAACCAAAATCTCGACAAGCTGTCCAAAATCCTAATTTCCTCAATATTCCCAACTTTTACTAGCAACCAAGAAGAGGATCGGCCTTGATTGTGAAACATGCAAATGAGTAAAAAGGAAATACGGGAAAGCAATCACCTTGGCTTTGTATTTGCCATAGAGATCATAGTGATTTGGACTGAGATTGAGACCTTCGGCAATCTCAGAGATGTGGAAAGGCTCCACTGAATTTGCAATGTCTATATCAGCTGGCACTGGTGAGACAACCTGCAGTCTCCTCACGGTCTTTGATGAACTCATTTTTCCTAAGTAATAGAAAAACAAATTTCCTGCCTCCTGGTTTTATAGGATTGCTTGGTGGAACTTGGGATTTTGATTTAGCCAAGCAATCTATGATCAGCAATAAATGCTCTCTTTCCAGAGCAAGAAATGCTAAAAAGATTTGGAGAGAGAGAGGAAAGAGAACGCTTTAGGAAAACATAGTAGTGTGCGTGCCGTCCTGTCTGTGATACCCTCACGGGTGGTCAGTTTAGCTACAAGAGGTGGCAAGAAACTATTGGGTGGAACTGATAAGGCAGTGGGACCAAAATTCATTACCAGTGATGTACAAGTGCAGTTGTTGTGGTGTGTGCTGTGAGTTTAGAATTGCTTGAGTTTCTGTGTGTGGTGTACTGCTCACAGTCAAACAGAGGACATTGAGTGACTGAAATTGGCTTGCTTTGAAGTTTCTTACAATTCAGTTAAAACATAATCTATAAAAGGCAAAATATGAATATGGAGATGCGGGGTATCGATCCCCGTACCTCTCGCATGCTAAGCGAGCGCTCTACCATCTGAGCTACATCCCCGGGTGTACATGCGTCCAACTCTAAACGCTAAATATTTATATTCTGCTAGGATAGCCTAAGTTTCTTGATCGTTGAGCGTTGGATGTTCTTGTGATGGCGATTGCGAAGCCTTTGTCGATAGAGATGGTGCCTGATCTCCTCCTGAGGGTAAGTCAGAGATGGCAGCCAGAAGGCGGGAAATGCTGACAGAGCGAGCCGGTTTGAAGCTGAAGGATCTCATGTTGCTCTTGGAGAAAATGTCAGATGAGTTCGAGAGAATGAGATAAACCAAGGCCTGAACTAGCACAAACATCGCCACCTTCATCAGAATGTCCATCGAGGATATCTCCATTACCATTAATTTCTTGAATAATAACTTATTCAGTTCTGTTTAAGGGACAAGTTGATATGTGAAAGAGCAGAGGAGGAAGAAATGGAAAGCTGTGTCTCAGTGTGTGTTAAGCAATATTGCCTCAGGCCGCTTATTTTATATAGGAGAATGCAGGCAGTAGAGAGGGTGATGATGAAGCGGCTGCATTGACTTGTGGTCTACGCTTAAAGGTAGCTAATAACTTGACTACACGCATCATGATGAAGAAAGAAGGTGTTAGCTAGCTAGCATGTTCCTTAACTAAATACGTAGGAGATTCGAAGGTCTTGGTTTCTTGCAAGCGAAAAATTCATAAAACTTAAACTTCACAAAGGTGCCTATCCTTTACCTTTCTCAATGGTTTCCTTCTTAGGTTTTGCTTTATTAAGAGCCTCACAAGCCAAATATGACAATCACCCAAAACCCATGGAGGGACTGTTTAAAAGAAAACAATTTTAGGTTCATGCCAATTAAAGCCACCATAGAGATTATCTGTGTAGTTAGATTTGTACGCCTCTAAGTTGGTAAGGTGCAAGCTTGGTGCTTGATGAAAAGGAAGAAGTCACGTGAGAAGCAATGAAACAAGGAGGTGAAGAGGATAAGGGTCTTGGGCAAGGCTGAGGTGTCCAATTATGATGATGCATCCCCATGTGGATTGCTTTGCAGGAAGTTAAAGCTTGACAATTAAATAAAATACTAATCCACAATAGAGAAAGTGATCCAAGCACTATGAAGTTGTTAGTATTTGAAAATTTTATTCTTTTAATTCGGCTTTTTGTTTATAATCTGTCAGTGGAATTCCTACAAGTTTCCCACAAGGAAAGTAAATGACCAATCCATCGTTTTGCATGGCGTGAAAGACAGAAACCCATCTATTTGGACACCTGGGCTTGATCCTGTAAACCCACTACTTGTGGGCCCAGTGGAGCCCATCTCAAACTTCCCAATCCTCTTGGAGTTGGACCAATGAAAGATCCCAGGTAGCGATGCAATTCCTCCTGTTGGACCTCTTCAAGCAGTGCCGTGCCCAACCCACACCAGGAACCACTCGGCTCCCAGCCTCACCGTGTCCTGTACTGTACCTCGTGGTCCGACGGTTTCTTTGGCAGCTCGAGAAGGCACTAGTTGCTTTTATAAAGCCAAGGGAGAGAGTAACGTCCTGATTTCATGTTGTCAACCGAAATCCTTGGAGCAAATCGCGCATGGAACCCGGGTTCTCTGGTGTCTGTTGATGTTAGAAGCAACTAAAAGTGACGAAAGATATAGCCGTTGGGGTCCACAGGGATCGCTCCGGGAACTTTCTAAGGCGGAGATGCAATTTGGGAGTTGGTAGAAGTCATAAAAGCCGACGTAGTTGGAGCCGGGCAACAGGAAGTAGGCCGAATGTGGATTGGCATTAGGGTGGTGGCGCGTGGAGGGGAGTTGACGGTTAAACTGGAGGAGGAGATGGTGGCTACTGTTGCCATTGCCCTTTGTTTAGATTTGCTATTATAATCTTTCAAAGTGAGGTTATTTTGGCTTCTTTCTGATTCTTAGAAAGAAAACCTCCATCAGCTCACGGATCACATAGAAGTCAAACTCCAACAGTCTATTTTGTGTCAAAGGTCCTACTGCCATCATTTACTTTTAATAATGACAATCAAGTTCTCTGTTTTCAAATTTTTAAGCGGTTTAATTTCCCTGAAACCTACACAAATTGAATGTTTCAAGTATTGCGTGCGGGAAATATCACCTTGATCCTTGAACTCTCAAATCCCAAGAGCCTGAAGAAGTCATACAAGACACAGGAGACCCGTTGAAGAAGACAACACCCCTCCTTCAATTATTACAGTTTTTTAAAAAACGAAAAAAACAGAGTACCCACAAAAATACTACTAGTTTACTCTCATTTGTCTATTTCTTGAAAGGCTAGGTGTAGGTAATCATCAATAGCTGATTGAATTAATTATCTGTTTATATGACAATTATATGGGTAAAGAGATACATGGCATTATATGCATAGAGTGTGATCAAACCATTGACTCTTCATTTCATGTTTTGGTTACAAAATCAAGATTGGACACGCAATTTGTGGAACCAACTTTCCCGGACATTTCTACACGTTGCCATCTTTTTCTTCTTCTTTTGTTTTTTTCTTTACTCTTTTGTTTTTGGGTGTGCCAAATGATACAATTATTGGGAGGTTAAAGTGGATTGAATCTTCATGTGTATTGTTTGGCACGGTTTGGCCTTTGTAGGTCATTTCACAGTTTCTTCTCTCTTACATGCCTCTGCCGCTAACTGATCAAGTTCATGGGCTCACATTCTGATATGGGTATGGCAGCTTTTTGTCATTTCTTGATCCTTTTATTATCTCTTACACTGTCTTCTCTTCCCCTTATTTATGAACCCTTATTGTTTTTGGACTCATCTTTGCATCTTGGCCTCTGTTCTCTATTGTACTTTGATCTGTCAGTCCTGTTTCTGCTTTGCTTCCGTTGTTTGGCCTCGATGATTTTGTTTGGAATTAGGATACTTGATTCTAGCTTAACTGGTTTTTTGCCCCTCTGCAATTTGCTTGAACATGAAAGGCTGCTGACTATGCATTCTAGCCTTCAAGTTGCATTTCTTCTCTCTTTTTTTCTGGTGAACTTGCTACATTTGCTTGCGCTTTGTTGTTCTCTCTTTGTGTTAAACTCATCAATCCTCTAGATTTGGTTGAATTATAAAACAAAATATATAAAATTTTAATGTTTCTTCTTCTTTATTCTCCTTTACTCATTTTCTACATCAGTTTCTTTAGCTGTTCTAAATAACAGGTTCTTCTTCAAAGCTGTTTCCTAGTGAGTGTTGAATCCTGTAATAGTTTTCCATATTTTTTTTCAACTCATATTGGCTTTCTCCTAATCAAATGGAATCTCTTGATTCTGATCTCTAGTTTGAAACGTTTGCCACAAACATAGTCCTGAATATGTTGAACATTTATCTAAACACTAGTATTTTGTTTTCAACTTACTGCTTCTCAGTCTTTAGTCTGTGTTCAATACGCACATATTAGATCTGATAACATTATTATTGAGAAATAGAGCAGCAGCTGATAGCATAAGCAAGGCTTTTGTAGCTTGAGAGGTCGTTTTGTCTATGTGCCTGGAGCAGGATCTGCAAATAATTGATTGATTCTTGCTTTGTGTTTGCAGGTTTTGACGTGGCAACTTGTGGCATAGAGGTGCTAGCAGGTTCCGGTTACAGAAAAGCTGCCACTAGAACAAAATCAACTACTGAGGTGCAAGAGCTGCTTGAATGTCCAGTTTGCTTGAATTTGATGAACCCTCCAATTTACCAGGTATGCTCTTCTCCATGTTAACATTCAAGATCAAGAATTTTTCTACATGTTTTTCTTGTAACGAAAGTACTGCCTGAATTTGCTGAATTTTACCTTTGTGTATATGCATAGCAGTTTCCCCGTAAAGTTTATCATTTGATCGTCTTGTTATGACAAGTATTTTAATTTTCAATGTTAGTGTCCCAATGGCCACACTGTATGCTCAAATTGCAAGGCTAGAGTACACAACTCTTGCCCAACTTGCCGGTCTGAGCTTGGAGACATAAGATGCTTGGCTCTGGAGAAAATAGCTGAGTCCCTGGAGCTTCCTTGCAGATACCAGATGTTGGGCTGTCATGATATTTTCCCATACTACAGCAAGCTTAAGCATGAGAAGAACTGCCATTATAGACCATACAATTGTCCGTACACCGGAACTGAATGTTCCGTCACCGGCGATATCCCACTTCTTGTTATGCATCTCAAGACCCATCATAACGTTGACATGCATGATGGCTGTACCTTCAACCACAGATACGTCAAGTCCAATCCCCAAGAAGTCGATAACGCTACCTGGATGTTAACAGTAAGTTCTCTCTCTCTGTGTCTCTCACGCGCGACCGCATGTGAGTGCAGATTGTTACATCTGCTAGTCTTTTGTCCGGTGCAGGTTTTCAATTGTTTTGGTCACCATTTTTGCTTGCATTTTGAGGCATTTCAACAAGGAACGGCTCCGGTGTACATGGCGTTTCTGCGATTCATGGGTGATGAAGAAGAGGCAAGGCAGTTCAGTTACAGTCTAGAGGTTGGTGGCAGAGGCAGAAAGCTCACGTGGCAAGGAGTTCCCAGAAGCATCCGGGATAGCCACAAGAAAGTTCGAGACAGTCAAGATGGGTTAATCATTCAGAGGAACTTGGCACTTTTCTTTTCTGGGGGTAACAGGCAGGAGCTGAAGCTCAAAGTGGCTGGTCGAATATGGAAAGAACAGTGAGACATAAGCAATGAACTGTGTGGAAGATAATGTACTATAGATTGCAGCAATGACAACATTGTAGATGGAAAGAAATAAGATGGTCGGCTTGAGATTCACGTATTTCTCTACATATGCACAGAATGATAATTGATTTTTCTAGTTTAAGATCAGTTTTTGATTGATTACTCAGAAAGTTAGGAGGACAAATACCGTTGGCACCGGAAGCAAAACAGGGTTCAGTATCCTGAACCAGAAGCCAGAGAAAGGCTTCTTGCTTAAACCCTGACCCAAAATCGAAACGACATCGTTTGTTGTTCCAAAACCCCCTGCGTAAAACCCTAAACCCGCTTTATGCACTGCGAGAAACAGAACAATAACGAAAGCAACCAAAGAGAGATGCTGGTAACAGCAAGAAAGCTCTCTGTGTCAACGCTCAAACCCATCTTTTCTCTCTCTTTTCTTTTTTCACAGCGTTTGACGACAGCAGAGACAAGAAAAGACCCTTCCCTTTCACATTTCTCTTCGTTCCTAACTCACAATCGCCATATCCCCATACGCAAATCATCTCTCTTTTTCATATCTTCTTTCTCTTCTTGTTCCTCTTCTTCCAATACTTTGCTGTTGATCCGAGATGGGAATTACGACGATGCAACTCCGAGCAGTGTGGTCTGCCCCGGATGTGGTGTTCACGTACAGGACTCCGACCCCAAGCTCCCGGGATTCTTCATCAAACCCTCGCAGCAGAAGAAGGATCCAATTCACAAATCGACTGCCCATCTCGTGCCCGTCTCTCAAGAGCCCGAATTTAATGATTCCCTAAAAAGAGGTTTGATTTTGGAATCAGAAAACGCTATTGCCGACGCTGAACTGAAAGAATATGCCCCCGTGAAGCCCGTGGTCTGCGCGAGATGCCACTCGCTGAGGCACTACGGGAAGGTGAAGGATCCAACCGTGGAGAATCTGCTGCCGGATTTCGATTTCGATCACACAGTTGGGATGAGGTTAGGCTCCGCCTCTGGGACGCGAACAGTGGTTTTGATGGTTGTTGATGCCGTAGATTTTGATGGGTCCTTTCCGAGGAAGGTAGCGAAGGTCGTGTCAGCCTCAATTGAAGAGAATTCCACGGCGTGGAAAGAAGGAAAGTCAGGGAATGTACCCAGAGTAGTGCTTGTGGTGACCAAGATTGATCTCTTGCCCACCTCTTTATCACCTACTAGGTTCGAGCATTGGGTGAGACAGAGAGCGAGGGAAGCAGGGTTAGTTAGGATCGCGAAGCTGCATTTCGTGAGCGCGGTGAGGAATTGGGGACTGAAAGATTTGGTGGAGGATGTGGTTGCGTTAGCGGGAAAGAGGGGCAATGTGTGGGCTGTAGGGGCGCAGAACGCTGGGAAGAGCACCTTGATTAATGCCCTAGGGAAGACTGTTGGAGGAAATCTTAGTCATTTGACAGAGGCGCCTGTGCCAGGGACCACCTTGGGCATTGTCAGAGTCGAGGGCGTTCTTCCAGGGCAGGCGAAGTTGTTCGACACCCCAGGACTCTTGCATCCCCATCAGATTACTACCAGGCTGACCCGGGAGGAGCAGAAGCTTGTTCACGTCTGCAAGGAACTGAAACCTAGGACCTATAGAGTTAAGGTGTGTAATGCTTCAATGGCTGGTAAATGGTATGATGAGAAACAGTCTAGCTGTGGTGATGAATTTATGAAGTCTACTATTGTTGTATAAGCATTTCAAAGCTTTTGTACTAAAAAAACAGATAAGTGGTTTGATTTTTTGGGGAGTTCTGTTAAGATGCAATTTTACAGCTTCCTTTGAAGAAACATCCCTTCTTTGATCCATAAACTTCATTTTCTTGGCTGATTATACACTATCAATGTTTTCTTATATTTTTCTTTTACATTTATCTTGGAATTTAGTAGTTAACTATCCATAGAAATAGGCACAAGTTTTGAGATGAAAGAAAAGTTGTATCATTTAGTATGCAGAAATGACCTCCTTAAGGTTTAAGTAACTCCGGAGTCTCAAATTGGAAGTTATAGGCCTTTTTGAAATTTGACCATTTTAGTGTGGTTGAGAGTTAAGATTGATTTTATTCCTCCTGTTTTCCAATTCTTGTCTCAGTTAATTGATTTTCTGTTTCCTTTTGATGTCATTAGTATTAGGTCAATCAGAGTTGTAGAATATTTACTTTGGTGCATAGATATCCACTCTGGTTTGCTGTTGGTATGGCCGTTCTGGGGGAATTATTGCCTCAGACACTGTAGGCATAAAAATTCAGATGATTGATTGAATGAAGTTATCTTCACACCTTGTGCTCAATAGACTATCATTCTTTCATGGCAGGAAGGTCATTCAATTCACATTGGTGGGCTCATGAGACTGGATATCTCAGAAGCTTCAGTAGATACTGTTTATGTCACTGTTTGGGCTTCTCCTTATCTTCCATTACATATGGGGAAAACAGAAAATGCAGACACAATGCTAGAGGACCATTTTGGCCGGCAGTTGCAGGTATGGTTTGCTACTGTTCATGAAGTATAGTTCTGCAACTTCTCTTTGCTCTTCTCTCAACAAAATCATTGCTTCTATCCATCTGATCAAATTCTATAAAATTATAAATGTAAGCTATTTCAGTGCATGCTAGTAAGAACTATACATGAGTGTTTGGTTTTATTGTGAGCTGTTGGGAATGCTTGAGAAATTAACGGGGAATCTTCTAATGAAATTGTGGGTATCAGGGAAATCTTTTGTAAATAAGGCAGATTTTATAGATTTCATGGAAATCCTGACCTCCAAAGGCTAACAACAGTTGTAAAGGGCTGCATCTCCTTGGTGTCTGTTGCTATGTAAATAATATGTGTATATACATATGATGTTTATGATGGAGAAAAAACAAGACATGGTAAGTAAAAACAGCCCAACCACTGACATGGCCTAACTCAAGCCTGCACTGTTGGGTCCTAATCTTTCCTTGCCACATATGTCATTAGACGTTGGGGCTTAAACCTTGTAGATCTCTACGTTTTATTCTCTTTCTTTTAAAAGTTTTTATGTGTATGGGTGGTCTGTAAAACTAAGTGTGCATTTCTTGTCAAAATTGTATGGGTGGTCTGTAAAACAAAGTGTGCATTTCTTGTTAAAATTGTATGGGAGATGCATGATGCATTTTGGTTTTTTTGGTTATATATCTGAAGTTTTTCTTCACTGGTTCCTGCTCTAGCCACCAATTGGGGAAAACCGAGTTAAAGAGCTTGGAAAATGGGTGAGGAAACAATTTCACATCACTGGTAACAGCTGGGACTCAAGTTGTGTTGATGTTGCCAGTGCTGGTCTTGGTTGGTTTGCTATTGGACTTAAAGGAGAAGCAATGGTAAATGTTTGGAGTTACGAAGGAGTTGATGTTATCCTGCGCAATTCCTTGCTTCCTCATAGATCACAGGTTTTCGAAGTTGCTGGATTTACAATTTCAAAAATCGTTTCAAAAGCTGACCAAGCTGTAAACAAGTCACAATGGCCAAGTGAAAAGAAGAGGAAACAGAGTAATACAAAAGCATCGGGTGCTTGCTGAATCTAAATCGCAGTCCTTAACGGCTGATTCAGGATCAAGTTGCCCTGGAAATTCAACAGAGAAGAATACGAACCTATGCCAGACAAAGTGAAGGCTCCTGTGCCAGACAAAGAGAAGGCTGGCAAGAGCCTGAAGCACCAGGAAGAATTTTTAATACTAATTTAGGAATTTATGTTGGAGCTTGCATTGACGAGCAAAAATGCATGTAGTTTCTTTTCTGGGGAAATAGGGACTTTGGTTTGTTCTAATGTTCTCAGAGCTCTTACAGAAAGCAAGATTCTCCTCTGCACAAAGATTCCGAAGGAAATCAATTTTTGATTTTGGAATTACCTTAGTTGATGCTTTCAGTCCGGGGGAGCGGGGAAGTTGTTACACTTTTGTCATTTTATTTGAGAATGTGTACAGGACAACCATTGTTAATGCTGGTTTTGTTTTCCAATAATAAAGTGACCATGTGTTATTGGCATCTCTCTCCCTTCTTTTTTTTTTTTTTTTGTGTTTTGAGTTAAAAATAAATAAAAATTATGAATTAAGAGTTGGCATTTGAAATCATATGTATAAGTATATTGTTTGAGTAATGCAGGTTGCATGTTCTCTAACTACTAAGTTGGTAACCCACCCTCTTTTATGTATCTGTGTGTATAAATGTACATATGACTCTGTGCTTATTTTTTTTCTTAAGATTGGTATTTCTACCACATGAATGATTGATTGAAAAATAACACCGAATCCAGAGAAAGAAACCCATGAATCCAATAGATCTCATCCAAATTATATTTTATATAATAATTGGCATAGACATGCAACAATACAACCTCCCTTATGTAACGACAAATCACCGCTATTTTATTAAGTAAATTCTAATTTATTATTTTCTTATTTATATTTTTTTAACTTCAAAAATGAAGATTCTTTTTCTGAAAAGAAAAACCTTGGAAATTCGTCTGTAATAATGTCAAATTTTGATGTATATTAAGTGAGATATTTAAATAATAATATCGTTGAAGCTTCCATGATTAAATATTCCAAATAAAGACGCTTGATCAATACGGGAACCATGACTGGGCCTTTCGCTGTCTTTTTACTTGAATGTACCGTATTACCCTCACTTCACTTTCACAATTTCCAGGGCATTTTTGTCTCTCCGTGACTGATAACTTGTATGTCTTCTTCTCTTGACACACGCCAGCACAGCGAGAGAGAGAGAGACAGACAGGTTCAGGTCGAGCGGAGATGGAGTGGATGGAACAGGCTTCGCCCACGAAGACGCCGCTGCTTCGGAAATCAAGTGACACGACTGAACACAGGAGGCTCATTAGGGGTTACTCGGTGAACACACTCAGGAGTGAGTTCTTCTCCAGATTGCCCCACAAGCTGCACTCTGGTCTTGATCTCGAGTCTCTTACTTGCGACGCTGATGTCTCCAAAGCCAAAGGCTTAAGCCTAGGTCTCTTTCTGTTGCTATTGTCTCTCTCTCTCTCTCTCTCTCTCTCTCATATATCATATCTAATAAAACTTGTATACTGCTCTATGAATGTATGCGCGTCTTCCAGAAATTGATTACTTGAACTAAGCTTTCTTGTGCGAAGCAGAAACAGATGATGACATGAGAGTTATCTTTTGTTTTCCTTGTTTCTCCATAGAATTGCTTTCACAGCGAAACAAAGCCTCATTGTATTTTCTTATGAGTGTTTCTGTGTCTTTTGTGTATGCATGCTTGTATCTTCCGTTCGTTTACATGGCAATCCGAAATGGTTGGTGAATGCTTGAACAATTTTCTTTTTTTTTGTTTTCTCTTTGGTACGAAAAAAAGACCCTAGTCTCTTTTCCTGTGAGCAAATGTCTTATGAAGCTTTCTATGTAGGAGAAAAGGAATACTATGAGAGACAATTTGCAACTTTGAAATCCTTTGAGGAAGTTGATGCTTTAGTCGAATCTGATTGTGTTGAAGAGCAAGACCTCGAGGAACTAGCCCAGCAAGAAAGAGCCATGAGGATCTCTAATTACGCCAATATTTTATTGCTTGCATTTAAGGTTATTATTCTTTCATGATGTGTTTAATTCAAGGACATGTGTGCATTATATACGATACATACCTTTACAATGTTCTTTGCTGAACTGGACTACTAAAATAAATATATGCATGATTTGCAGATCTATGCTACTATAAAGAGTGGATCCATAGCCATTGCAGCATCAACTTTGGATTCTTTACTTGATCTTATGGCTGGTGGCATTCTTTGGTTCACTCACTTGTCCATGAGAAACATCAATATCTATAAGTATCCCATCGGGAAATTGAGGGTGCAGCCTGTAGGGATAATTACATTTGCTGCTGTCATGGCTACACTCGGTGTGTTCTATCTTTGCTGCCTTGATCAGCTCTTTGTTTTAGATGATTTCTTCGTCTGTTCTCCCAATGTTTTAGCTGTTGTTTAAGGGCTGCACAACTCCATAAACTGAACTGTTCGAATAATTTTGAGTAGCTTAACTCTAGCTGCAGAAGCTGATATGTTAACTTGAGTGTTTCTTTATTTAGAATTCTCACCGTGGACTATTATCTCAGAAATAATCGTGTTTGTAAAAATGTATGATAACTGTATGTTATCTCAACTGTTGCCTGTAGTCATCTCTTCTAAATGCATATGAATTCAAGACATCTATTTTTTAGTATTCTAACAGATTCATATAGATATATGCTTTACAGGAG
Organism: Moringa oleifera; assembly: GCA_021397835.1. Classification (NCBI taxonomy): domain Eukaryota; kingdom Viridiplantae; phylum Streptophyta; class Magnoliopsida; order Brassicales; family Moringaceae; genus Moringa; species Moringa oleifera. Next base: position 536,808 of record JAJFZO010000866.1, on the reverse strand, counting down.
CGAGAAACATACTTTTTAAAAGTTTCTCTTTTTATTAATGTCAATGCGATAGCCAATAGGGATTAAGGGTTTCTGACCTCCTTGTTGGAGAAGAAATATGGCCCTGGTTCCCTTTTTGTAAATGAAATTATCGTAACCTTTCATTTCCTTGCAGGGTTCCAGATACTGGTCCAGGCTGTTGAGAAACTGATTGAAAACAAAGCTCCTGAAAAGTTGACATCAGATCAATTGGCTTGGTTATACAGCATCATGTTAACTGCCACTTTTGTAAAACTTGGTCTCTGGATTTACTGCAAAAGCTCAGGCAACAAGATCGTCCGTGCCTACGCTAAGGTTTTATGCTCCATTCTTTTGACGATTTACTCTCTTCTGTCTTGCCTCTGGTAATCATGGATCTAACTCTCAAAAATGCTGCTGATGTGCAGGATCACTATTTTGATGTTGTCACAAATGTGGTTGGATTAGTTTCAGCTGTTCTTGGTGATAGATTTTATTGGTGGATTGATCCTGTTGGTGCTATTTTCCTTGCAATTTACACAATAACAAATTGGTCCGGAACTGTCCTAGAAAATGCTGGTATCCTATTCACCTCAATGCAGTTCTCATTCATCTCAGGCAGTTCTTGTATTCTATGAATTGAAGTTGTGAGCTCACTGCACGCCACAGGCATGCACTTGTCTGTAGCATTCAGGTCTAATCTGCTTTTACTTGCTGCTTATTAATGCAGTTTCACTTGTGGGACAATCAGCCCCGCCAGAGGTCTTGCAGAAATTGACATACCTTGTGATAAGGCACCCTAGAGTAAAGCGTGTTGATACTGTCCGAGCTTACACCTTTGGTGTTCTTTATTTTGTAGAGGTAAGTCTCGTTACTTCTGTTAGATTTTATGCAGCATTCAACCTTATAAACATAGTTCTCATGGATTCATTAGCATTAAACAAGTGAAGATCTCTAATATCTGCTTGAGAACAGGTGGACATTGAACTCCCAGAAGATTTACCTTTGAAAGAAGCACATGCCATTGGAGAAACCCTGCAAATAAAGATCGAGAAACTTCCAGAAGTGGAGCGAGCTTTTGTTCATCTAGACTTTGAGTGTGATCACAAACCAGAGCATTCTGTCCTCAACTCACTTCCTAGTAGTCAGCCTTAGACCTTTTGAGTACCTCTTGCAGGTGCAAACACTGATGTATTTTGTTCATTAGAGGGTAAGTTCTTGAGTTTGTACTGTAGAAGTACTAGTTTACTTGTCAGTAGTTTGGAGATATGAAGAGAAAAAAATAAGGCTAAAATGTTGTAAATGGAGGTTTTCCATGTGTTACATCTTGATCCAGGAAACCTGATTCGATGGAATTTGGCCAACAAAATCCATGCTTTGATTCCAGAGTTTTTTCTGATAGCTTCATGGTTCCTGTTGCAGATGCTATTTCATTTCTTTTTGGGAGCTGAACTGTCTTTGCTCTCTAGTTAAGAAGTATGTTAAGCAATATTACATTGCTTCAAAACGAAATTACAGAAGCTCTCCTTCAAATTTGGTATAGGAGTACAATTTACAAATTGATCACAACTCTTTCCAGTAAAGTAAAAGAAGTTCCGAATAGTTACTTCTTTTCCTTTCACTTTCTTCCTCATCAAAGTATGAAACCCAGATCATCTTTTTCTGTTTCCTTCATGTCCTCTTTTGTTTTACGCTTCGTTGCTGCCAATCATATGATTGTAAGACGAGAGAAAGAGAGGGCCTAAGTACTGCAAAGAGCCAAAAGTCTACCAGATTCTGAGGTACAAGCAGGCTGTATATCATTAAGGATCCCATGTGCAGAAGCACTGAAAGCCTCAGCAGGTTCAGACTGATAATTAAAGATGGACAGAAGGACACAGTAATGTCACTGTCACCGAAGACAAACAAAGCAGGACAATAATTCAAGAAAGTCTTCCACTCTTATAATCTGCTATAATCAAACCCATTTACCAAATCCTCATACAACATAAAAGATTCACAATTTTCCATGCATTCTTTTCCACCCACTCTGGGCTGTCTTGCCTGCCATAACTGGGCAGTCAGGCTGCGGGCACAGCTTCTGTCATAGCAGTGGGATTGCGTTTTCGTATATGTCTTGTCTGTTCTTCAACAACAAACAGCCAAAGACAAGAGTTGATTGTGAGATAGACTTCCTCTTCTGCATGGAAGGCAACACAGTACTTTCGCTGCAACAGGAAATAGCACAATGTTTTCCTCTTTTTGCTTGTTTCACCAACTTGAATTTAGCTTGCATCAGCAGAAACGTGTTGTGTATAGAAGTCAAACTTTTTAGTTTTTATCTTTTTAAACTTAAAAAACGTGACAGGTTATGAGATGTTCAAAGTCTGATTTCAAAGTAGAATGAATCCAACATTACATAAAATATGTGAATATATCATATCAGACATGCTTGGTACGAGTCATATATTGAATGGGTGGAAAAACACCCTTAGTCTATCATACATCAACTGGCACCCATTCATTTTAAAAACTTCCCCTTTATTTTAACTTCAACTAATCCCTATATCTATTGAGTGGCGACACTCAAAGACACTCCTTCCTGCTTTCTAAGTACCTTCTAATCATTTTCCCTCATTTCAGATGTCGCTGTCCCCCAGTCCTCTGGCTGCACCAGATGGCCCTCTCCCAACATTTCATTTCACAGGTGCAACTTCAGTTTCAAGGGTGCTAGTCAATGGAATGATGTCCTTGCTACGGGGCATCCAATTTGAAATGCAAACTAGTATGCAGCAGATAAACTGAACCAAACCACCTGGTCATTGGATGGAACTGGCTGAGTCTCAGTTCAACCAATAAAAATTGGTTGGCTCTGGGATCCTGGTGAATGGTATGGTCACCTGGAATTACTCCAGAACAATAAGTGTCTCAAAAATCTATCTCATCCGATGCTATGAACAATCATGTTATCTTGTATGTCTCTAGACGCTTGAAATATGCTATCAATCATGTCTCATACATTTCATCCAAGCACTCAGTTTTGCTCACAATTCAGATCATAGACAACATGAAGGATAAAATTCAACATAACCTCAAATGTTGTTAATTTATATACCAAGCTCTATATCCAAAGTAATCCACGGCCTTTCTGGTTCAATCTGGATGAGTAAATCAACTTGTAACCAAAAATTGGGCCACTTCAAGTACTATTCTGCTCAGAGACTGCTTCCCATGGGTGCTCTACTTTGATTCAGAGGATTCACTGTTTCTGGCTTCACTCACCTTGCTGTTGCGTTATGTTAGGTGCACAATTCCTAACTGCAAAATTCTAGAAAACAGAACGATCAAGACGGTATACAGATATCCATCTGTCAACCACTGCAGTTTACAGAACAAGAGATAACAGAGATTATCTGTGTGCATATCAGTGATTGTTTGGTTAATGGTATACAGATATCCATCTGTCAACCAATGCAGTTTACAGAACAAGAGATAACAGAGATTATCTGTGTGCATATCAGTGATTATTTGGTTAATGGTATACAGATATCCATCTGTCAACCAATGCAGTTTACAGAACAAGAGATAAAAAGAGATTATCTGTGTACATATCAGTGATTGTTTGGTTAATGGTACACAGATATCCATCTGTCAACCAATGCAGTTTACAGAACAAGAGATAACAGAGATTATCTGTGTACATATCAGTGAATGTTTAACCAAACAACGTGCATCATAAATTACATGGTAGTAAACTAAAATTTTACGGTGCAAACAACTAGCTCAGCGGAGGGAACTAATGTTGGAGCCGGACATACTCAATAGTTTGGCAGCAGCCGACCATTATACATCTTGTCAAGCAATTGCCGTGCCTCAGGCCTCCTAAGAAGACCTTTGTTATTTGGTAAACCGGTACCTAAGCAAACAGGACATACAAGTTTACCTCGACCTGCCCACCACAAAAACTAGTCACTTACCAGACAAATTGCAAGTCCAGAGAAAATGCAATCCAGGTAGGAGTGTAGTATCAGAATGAGAGCAAAACTTTTATTAAAGTTTTACCATGAATCAATGTCAACAACTCAACCTTCTATCTCATGTAGCAACAGAGCATGCATGACCACATTCCCAAACAAATTTTTTTCTCTGAGCATGTCAAGATGATAGCTAAAAGTTATACATTACCATTCCACAGATACATGGACTCAATCAAGGACTTAATAAGTTAACCGTTAGTTTGCTCCTTCAGCATAGTCAATACCAACAAAAGGCAGGAAGTGTGAAATATACAAGGAACAATTTAGCCAATGACTATATATGTGTACAGAATATCCAAACCGAAGTTCCTACTACCCCACTTTAGCAGGACCATGTAGGTAACAACCATCTATAAATTTCCATGCTCAAATGATTAGCAACACAAAGGGACAGTGAGTTCCAGGTTGGTAATGCATTCAGAGGATAAGGATCCTATGAGCATTTATGTGGTATCTACAGCTAATGCATATATAGGTGACAATAGAGAAGGACATACCATAACAATTTGGGCACTCCGTAAACTCATAAACATCTTTTGCACGTTTTCTGTTGAGAGCTTTCCATTTTCCTGTACCACCACACATATCACCTAAATAAAAAGCAGGTGAACATCTTATGGACAGGAGAAGGCGATGAGAAGTGACAGCAAAAGCTGTGATCAGTAACTGTTAGCCTAATAGAATTCTGAGGACGCTCTAGTTTCTTTTCTTTCCTTATTTTAAGATCCTTTTTTCTCATATTAGCATCAAATAAATAAATAAAGGAAAAAGAGGGAGACATCAAGCATTACTTATTATGTAGAGGAAGGGAAGAGGACAAAGGTTCTTGTTTCCCCCTGCAATATATTTAATATCCAATGACAAAATGTACCTAGTATGTATTTCATCTCCTTAAATTTTATACTTCAAAAATAGTATATAAACTGTATTTGAGCACAAAATCCATATTTCTCATTGGTGATGACTGGGAAAATCTATAGAATTTGAACAGATAAATGGACCTTTGACTGGCAATGAAGGGAAGTACAGATGAAGAACTATGTTCATCCACCCTAATGCAGAAAGAGAAACAAAACAAGTCCAAGGGCATCATCATACCATCTCATGGACGCATTTGGTTAGACCATCTCCAACCCTATACATCATTTTAGTGTTAAAAGATAATATTTGAACACCAAATTTTTTTCGTCTCCAATCCATTTACAATAAATTGTTGTTACAAACATTATTTTAATAATATTAAATAATAACTATTAATAAGTAATATCTAAATAATTTAAATTACATATTGAATATTCATCTTGTTTCAAAACTCTGAATGAGATATTTTTAACAATATAATTTTTTATAATATATTTTATATATGTAATTATTTGTCAAAAATTAAATAAGTTAGAAGTTTTAAAAAGTAAATAACTTTTAAAAAGCAACCCAAAAAAATTGGTTGCAGCTACTGTAGCTCTCACAAATTGGTAGTCTTGGACAGTGTGAATTACCGTCACTATTTTTTAGCACCAAAATGGTGCTTTGCGGGTGCGTTGGAGATGGTCTTACAGCCGTGAATAATAATGCATCAATATTATTTTTTACCCACCAACCGGAAACAGGTGAAGGAAAAAGTACATGGATCAACTATCTGCGGTGAAATATCTCTTCTGATATTGGTCAATATAAAAATACAATTAACCAGTATCTTCAAAATATTCAATATTTCAAATGGTTTACATTTTCAATGAGCATCCAAGTATTGGTAAAGACCTTTCTGCATAATGCAGCTATGCACTTCACATAAAATCAGATCATGCAATCAACACATAGGATATACACAAACCACATCGGAAGTAAAACTCACAAAGAACAGCACCACTGCCCCCACAATTTCGGCATACAGGTCGTTCTTTTCCATCCAATGCAATTGCTTTTGGTACAGAAACAGAAGCACCAGAACCATTAATGAATGCTAAGCTCGAACATAAACAGGTAAGACACCAACGGCGAGATGTAGAAACTTGAGAGTCCTGAGGCAAGGAGAGTAAGAACACTAGCATCAGATCATAAATAACCAGGATATCATCTCGAAATTAATAAGGAATGGCAGCAATGTACACTTCATAAAGACAAACTTAGTGCCCGTAAATCATAATTGGTTGTTGATAAGAAGAGAGCAAATCCATTAGCTCCAAGTCAAGACATTTAGCAACCACACATAGTTAACGCCTATTTTAATTTCCAATGAAAGGACAATTGGAAAATTGAAAAGTAACAACTACATACCTTTATATATGATTGACTTTTTCAAACCAAAGGATTTCATTTATCTTGTAATCTGAGTTTATAGCTTCAATATCTTTTGATGGTCATTTCAAGTGGAAGGTATTCTGCCTTGTATACTATATCACATGCAATTAGTTTAATTGTAAACCAAAAAAGTCCAAGGAAGCCCTGGAAATCCCTTATATCATGTTAAATCAAATCGTAACATATAGTCACCAAGGCAATCAAAGTTCTTCAACTTTTGCTCAAGAAATAAAGCTAAGTACCTGCTTCTTGGTTGGCCCTGCTGAACTATCAGAAGCTGCCCCACCGAAGCCCCCATTTTCCAAACTTGATGTCACCCGAATGCCAACTGACTTCGAGTCACCTGTCGATTATTCATAGTTAAAAACAAATGTCTTACGAATAACATATTTTTCATAGCAACAATCCAATTCATAGTGCTTTCATGACAAAACAAACTATACTACAGCACACTCTAAAAGTATCTTGACATGTCACATCCTATTAGTATTGAACAAATCCATTTTGACTCATGCCTTAGCAATTGTACATTCTACATGATACAAATCCCTCTACATACTTGAGGCCATCATTCAACAAGATAATAAAATATTTAAAAGTTATATCATTGTCAAACACAGCAGAAGCTTTAGTTGAACTGAATTTGGCACAAGGCAATTACAGTACACAAAAGCCCAGAATTAAAAGTACCAAAATGATGCACGATTCTAAGACTACTAGTCACCAGAGCCCCATTAAATCTGCGAGGGAAGAGAAAAGGGAAAGGAAACAAGATACGAAACATGAACGAGGAGATTATAAGCAAAACAGAATTCTCAAGAAGCACAAATTCAACATCGGTCCCAATACAATGAGGGAGACTCATCTATACAAGTAAACATATATGCATTCAGAGAGAACGAGAAAGAGATAACTCACAGAGGTTCTGGGAAGTCTTAGAGGCGAAAGAGAAGCGTAAAGGGAGAGCTGAGAGAAGAGAGGAGGCATAAGAAGACGCCATTCCCTGTCCCTGCTTCTCTCCCTTTCTCTCTAAATTAGTGACCATTAGAACATCTCACGTTAAGATTGAGTGGGCCAGGACATACATGTGGACAACGGACACCCCAAATCTAAGCTTACACATATCTTGCCCATTTCCTTTTCTTTTATTAGATAAACCCTTTCTTTTCCTATCATCCTGAGAACAAATGGTATGATTAACTTCGGATCCATTGACAATGTTTTTTTTTCAGTATTTTTCAAATTTTTTTATTTTAAAAACAAAGAGAGAGAATAGAGCTTCCATAACCCACTCTATTTTTCTGTTTAAAATGAGATTATTTATTTAATAACAGTCACTTCTGCTACCAGTTGACAGGCAGATGACCCCAAGGACACAGACCCATGAGACCCAACATTCTGCATCTCCAGGACTGCATGACTTTCCCAAGCAGCTCACATCTCATTTACAGCAACCTACAGCTTCCAACCGGGGGATTGGAATAGACAGCCAAAAATTAACTACCACAGAGAGAAAAGTGAGATAAAAAGACTGCATTTGCTTAGGCACATTGAATATGCTTAATCAATCCAACAATGCTATTGCACTGCAAATTCCACAAGGCATTCTACAGGTGAGCTTGAATGAGCCTATTGGGTAACAGATGACACTGAGGTCCTATTGTGTAAGAGTGAACACTGATCCCACGGTCCTGGTAAAAATAAAAATATACACCATAGAATAAAATACAATTATCTGCCACCACAGGTAAGGCTCCTCATTTTTTTTACAATCAGGAGGGGGGCAACAAAAGGTAAAGGGACCAAGGAAAACAAACTGTAAGCACCTTCCTTGCCCCGTAATAATTCCTTCACTGGAATCATCAATTTCAAGATACGGTCCGCCCATAGCAAAGGCAGGCCAGATACAGATTCTTCGCCCATTTCTCCTGCACAAAAAAAACAAAGCACAGGTGTAAGCACCCATGCATTATTCACTCATCCACAAAGTCTTTAGAGCGCCAGCATTCATGTATATGCATTTAAGTGTGTGCTGTGTTATACTCCATTTGTGTGTCCATGAGGAATATACCACTAACAAAGTAACGATACATAACACCCTGTTAAATTTGTAAGATCATAACCAATTAGAATGTTATTCAAGTTTGAGTATGACCTTAACATGTGTGCTTGGAAATTGGGAAGTGCGTAGAGTTTCTTGAGTTTCATCGCCAGGTCTGCGCCTGGGAACACTCAAGATAAGGGCAGCTTGATCAGCAGTTGCAGCTGTTGATGTAATTCTAAAACCACTATCCCAACGTCTGTGGATGCCCTCACTTGGATAGAGAAAATCAAGCTCCACAACCTACATAAGCCATTGACAAGTTAGGGACAGCAAGTTCAAACATAAAACAATGTCACATATAAGAATAAAACATGTAAAGCTATGCAAGTCATCTGATGTGAGTAAAACATAGATCAATGAGTTTCCTTCTCCATTTCGATTCAAGCGGGTTCATGACATGCAGGATAAATTGACTCCAAAAATAGCAGGAAAAGAAAAGGCAATCTCTAATGCAGCTGCAGGTCTTATTACCCACAGTTGGCTAAAGATCATTAACCATAGATTCTAGTATTAGCAAATGCCCAGTCTAAAGAATTCAAATCAGAAACTTCTGGGGCTCCCAGAACGTTAACCAATCTTTGTACAAATCGCTTTGTAGTTACTGCACCCAAACTACTGAGACAACAATGATGGAAAGTCAAGCCGAAATAACACTCAAACTGAGAGCTCAGGAGGACTTCCAAAAACTGAACAGTGGGCTAATGCCAGGAAAGTTTCAAATTCAAAATGCCATAGGAAAAGGGAACTTCAAAAAGGCAGGATTATAAATGAAATAGAAAGACCTTGTGCAGTTAAAAGGATCAACAGATCCACCTAATAATTATCAATCAAAGATTCGGGAAAAGTTTAATCATCCAAAAAAGAAGTACAGGAAAAAAAAAAAAAGATTTTAACCTGTTCACTGAAGCCTGCATTACGAGACATGACAACCCCCCATCGGCTTCCGGCAGTTGCCATTGAGGTCACATGAAAACCTTCTCTCCACTTCTTGTTTATCCACTTAAAAGGGAACGAGTCACTTACTTTGTAAGATTGCTGAGTGTACTGGGTACCTGCAGAAAGTGGGTCATAACTTAATCGTTTAGCTTCTGAAATTTTCAATACTAAGAAATTTCGACAGTTTCAACGCTAACGATGCTAAAGAACTACAACTGTGCTCATAACAAAGCACTACTTCAAGTTATAAAAACAAAAATCAAATTAATCCATGTAAATGTATCAGCTAGTGTTACAAAATCTCATCAAGCATTTGGAGTTAATAATGAGAACTCAATGCAAACATCTCCCAAGAATCAAGAACAACAAAGCTGACAATACAATATTTCAACAAGTGGAATCCAATAACATAGATAGCAAGAGCAAAGGTCAACTTTAGATCCCAAATCATGGTTAAGAATGAAGGAGAATCAAACTCCATAGAAGACCTACCCAATCCATATGATAGTAATGAACTGCCACAAGAATGTCTCTTACAAATATTTTCATATGAACAAAACAGGCTGCATATTTCCACATGAAACCATCCAAAATAGAACCAGGGATATCATGAACAAAACCAACAATGTGACCAAACCTTTGGACATAACCACAAGGGAACTTCCGTTATTAGCACCAGCAATGGAACTAATGTAATAGTTCTTCTCCCACTGTTCCATTATCCATTCCTGTGAATTTAGCGCAAATTTGGTCAGTATAAAGAACAATTTTTTTTTCACAGTTACAGACCCTAAAGAATTCACAGCTTAAAAACTCACCTTGTGTAAGAAGAAAGGAGACAATTCATAAACTTGGCTTGTGAAACCAGTTCCAGCATCCATAATTAGAGCCCAGAGGTTGGAACAAGAAGCAACACAACTTATCAACAAACCATCAGCTATTCCTCTCTCCACATGTTGCGCCAACCTTGCATCCGCAACGTTATAATGGTACCTGATCACATGACAGTAAAGCCAGTCATAAGGTAAATATTCAGTAAAATCAATATCAACAAGATCGAAGTACCCTCCTCCCCCAAGTAATCTACATGCTTAACAGAGAATAAACTGATGAAAATACTTAAAACCAATTTAGTAATATGTGTGAAGCATTAAAAAAATAAAACAAAGCATTCATTGCAAGAACAACAAGTCTACCTCTGCTTCATCGGTAGTCTAGCATTATATATTGAAATCCACTGCATAGCAGGAACTCCTAGGCGAACCTTCTTCTTGGGCTGTCCATCATCTTCTTCCTCAACATTCAACCTACCCCGTTTTTGGCCGACTTGGTAAATAATCTGCAAAATGTAGACTTCTAATTATTTTTTCTATAAGCATCAAGAGAAGCAATGTCATTTACATCCAGCACAATTACCTTCTGAGCACCTTCAGTGTTTATAGGCCTTATAGCTGGATTTGGTCCTATCAACTCCTGAAACAAAGATATTAATTTCGGATAGTTGGGCTCTTCATCGAATTTCATATTCACCACAATCTCAAGAAACTGCTTAAGAGGCGGAGGGCAGAAGCAGCACAGCATATCAGGAGATGTTGCCATCTTCTTTTTGCAAACTAGGAATGATTTGTTGTCACCCTAACATTTTTTAAAACAAGGGGGAGAGGGGGGGGAGACAAAAAGAAGAAGCATGTCAAATATATGATTTTAACAAAATACACGACAGGACAGGAAAATACACCTAGAATCTACACCACCAATACCTGATAGCCTTGCCACGGCAATCTGCCTCGATGAAGAAAGATGAGTGTATATGCAAGCGATTCAAGATCATCTCTTCTGCTGGCAGTTCTTCCCAAGTGTGCATGAACACTGGCATAACGAACAGTTCCTCTGGAAAAATTAAGCAGAGTAGGACTCAGTGAAATATGCAAAAAAAGATTGCAGAAAATATGCTAGCCAGATAAACACGACTCACCTAAACATATCAGGTCGCTGATCATAATCGACATGCAGTCCGCTACTACTGTCTCTCCACTTTGTTGCTGCAGTATCATATGGCAATGAAACATAAGATAGGAATCTAACAGAAGTTACCTACAGAAATAAGAAAAGGAGAAAACGAAATTCACTCACCTAATCCAAGGTCAACAAGATACAACTTCTTCTCTTGCGGTGTAGATGGCTGACCTAGTAAAAAGTTCTCCGGCTTAACATCTCCATGCACATAACTAGTACCAAAACAAGACTCAATAGTCAATTAACCAGAAAATGTGAAAGAGAAAGAACTTACAACCACCAAAAGATGATCACATAATCTTTAGAAATGTGAAAAATGGGAATCTCATACCCTCTTGAGTGCATCTTCTCAAGTATTGATAAAGACTCAACCGCAATACAAGCCACCATTTCTGATGACATACTGCACACAAAAAGAAATTAAGCGATCATGTTCAACCATATCACCATGCCCCTTTTGCTTTCACTGGAGAAGCAAATAATCAATCTCAAAGGCTTTATCGCTTTGGAGACAACAAGCAAAAGGCATAGATGTATGAATTTTGGGAGTGATACTTCATGCCACACAGGACGAATAAACAAATTACAATTTCGATACCTGTGACATCAGAGTACAAGATCTTCATAAAAACAAAAGCAAAAGCATATGCAAATACATGAATACTCACGCTTGTCCCGAAGAATTCCATACATCCCACAAGCTGGGACCAAGCATGTCCATAACCTGGGAATAAGCAAATGAAAGTCAAACCAATAAGTAATACTGGAGAAATGAAAGGCAAATGGGATATAGATTTATACCATAACGTAATAGTCTCCTTGCCTTCCTTTATAGTGTACTTTGGGGACTCCATGGCTACCACCAAGTGTGCTGCTCATCAAAAGTTCATGATGTATATGTAAGTCCTTAAAGGACCCATAAAAGCCAAAAACAAAAACAAAAACAAAAACAAAAAAAAAAACCAAAAAGAAAAAGAAAAAGAAACCAGGGGAAGGGTACCTACTTGTACACTTGCCATTCATAAGGAGGGCCGTAGTTACAGCCTTTGCTGTTTCTGTGCTCAAACTTGAGGGCTACCTACAAGAGAAAGTATAGAAATAGATAAATGCCAACAAAAACTAATCTAAGTAACATATAATTCTTCAGCACATAAATCTCTCTCAAGTGCAAGAAAGTTTCCAGAGATTTTACCTCCAGAGCAGCAGCACCTGTTGCACGTTCATTTCCCCCATTAACACGGCGACCAACAAACACCTGACCAAATCCACCTTTACCCAACTTCCTCTCCACCTTATACAAAGGTGATCCTCCTACTTGAACCTACGAGAACAGAGGGAACACATATGAATCCTCTCATTATCATATTTAAAGCAACTGAAAAATTGAAGGTGCAACAAGCAAGGTATTGATTGCCCTCAAATTTAAAAGAGGCTTATAATGTCATAAGAAGTCTAGAATTATCCACATAGAATCTGATCACTAAAAAAATCACCTAAACAAACAATAGGCATGTGTCTGCGCCAGATACATGAAGCATAGGCAGTAAACCTATAAATCTATAACTAATCATCATGCCTCCATATAGTCACTTCAAGAAACAACAAAGAAAAGCTACATCACACCCATTTTTCCTCTTGCATCACAAGCATGATACTGGCAAGAGCACACCCAGAAAACCTTAAGACCAGACTTCTGCCAGTCATAATACCAACATGAAAAACAAGCAATAATTCAAGCAAATACCATATCAAAATGAGAGAGAAAAAAGAAGGGTTTTTTTTTTTTTTGGGGGGGGGGGGGGGGGGGGGGGGGGGGGGTGGTTAAAAATCGCATACCCTTTCAGGAAAGGGCGCAGTATTCCCCTCTTCTTCTTTCCCAGCAGCCTTATTAGCACTCAACCCACCACTATCGTCACCCATTGCGACACCTTTCTCGTCCTTACCTACCTTTTTACCCTTCTTCCGATTGGTATCACTATCTCTCTCCGATATTACAATCACCTGATCCTCCTTAACGATCACTTGGTCCTCTAGCTTCAACTTTTTTGCTGCCAATCTAGTTCTCGGCCTCTGAGTGGCCTCTTCTTGGACAACCACAGCTCGCGTTTTCAGGTAATTTCGCCGCTGGTTTGGCTGCCTTCCCTTCTTCTTCTGCTCCTGTTGCTGCGGCTGCTGCTGCTGCTGTTGTGGAGCTACAGCGGCGCGGCCTCGGCGGACTCCACGGCGAAGCTCCGGCATCGCTCAAACCCCATGCAATCGGCACGAAACCCAAGGAATCCGATCATTATAAAGCTTCTGGTGCGACAACAACTCCGTTCATGGCTAAATAGAAAAATCGGTGGGATCTTGCCAAGGAGAAAAAAGCACAAGAAATTACTAACAGAGAAATGACTGGTTATTCAAGTGGGAAAAAAATACGGACAAAGATACGCAGATTTCCTCAATGAATCAGGAGTCAAATTAGGAGTATAGGGGATCCTCTGAAAAGATTGTTCGGTTTCAGATGAATTTGCGTTGGGGGCGGCAGGGCTAGGGTTGGGTGAAGGGGAAAGAAAAATGAAAAGGAAATACAGAAGGGAAGAAAGAGAGAACGCACCGACTCAAAGCAGAGAAATAGAGAGACAATAAGAAACGGGAAACGGGAATTAAGTAATGGTGGGGCCCGTGAATGTAATAAAACTGGTAACAGTAATCTCTTCATAGGATGGAAGGATTTACAGGTAGAAAGTCTAGAGCAACGTTAATATTATTGAACTTATCCTAACCTTAAAGCCATAAATGTATGACATTAACCTAATCATATGCTTCGTCTAATCATACAATACAAGAATTAATTTCAACTCATTTTTCATGTCTTTGAATCTTTTTCTTTGATTTCAGCCACTTTGAAATTTTTTCCGTAATCTCCCAATTCGTTTTCCATTTCGCACACACAATTTCAAATTAACAAATTTTGAGAATAAATGATTGTTGTTAATCAATTCGCATGCTAATTCACATATCAGAACCGTTTAACAAATTTTAAGACATTCTACATTGATGTTTATATTATTTTAATTTAAATTTTTATTATTTTATGTAAATACTTTAAAAACTATTAATATTTATTTAAAAAATAAATAAAAATTACTAAAGCATTCACAATTTTTATAAAATTTTTATGGTTAAATTTAATAATATTTAAGGCATCTCTTGTTTGGTGGCAAAGAAAACAGGCTTATTTTTTACAATGACTAACACTTCGCTTTAATGTTTGCTAAATCTTTCTTCCTGATTTTTTCATGAGTCACAAGAAAAATAATTTTTAATCTAAAATATATATATTTAGTAAATTTTGATAGAGAAAAATATGTTTATATTATTTTAAATGGCATTTTACAGTCTAATAATTTTATATTTGAGTTTATTTAAAATTTAAAATTTATTTTTTTCAGTTGGAGTTTGTAATTCTTATACATTTAATGTTTGTGATTTTTCAAACAATTTTTCATTTTATTTTTATTTTAAAAGTTTATTTAAATGCTTAGTGTTGAAGATACATTGGACCTCTCTTATGGACTTCAAAGAAAGAGAAGCGCATTTAACAAACCTGTGACATCCAACCCAACCAGAGAAGCAGCCCAAAGCAGTAAGGCAACCCGCCACTTCCAAATTATTATTATTATATTTTGATAGTGAGACGAGCACCACACATATTCATGGAGTCTGATATGCTTAATATTGAAGAAATGATTCAAACTAATAAATGAGCTCAGACCTCTCTGTTTCTAAATTGATCACAAGTTTGAGACTTTTTTTTTCAATATCTTTATTTAAAAAATTAAAAACAGTGTTTCAGCTGAGTGAGCAAAGAACTTTTATCTGTCCTGAATGAAACTAGCTGAAATGAAAGTGCTCTTTGTTTGAAAGGGCGCGAGACAGAGATGAAAGACATGTCGATAATACATTAATCATTAAGAAAATTCGGAAACTAAGGAAGTACTCTGCACATCTCTACAGACGAAAATGAAAAAGAAAATGACAAGTTTGAATTCAAGGGGTTTGCGATTTCGATGATCCGATGATAGGAAAAGGGGGCAATCTCAGCACTGCTTCCTCGGTCTCCATTGGGTCTGATCTCAATATCTACCAACAAAAAGAAGCCACAGAAGTACGTTGTTAACACAGCAAAAGAAACATGTTTGTTCACAGAGAGAGAGAGAGAGAGAGAAATTACTGGGTCTTGTAGCACAGGCTTAGTGTCATCTTTGGCAGGTCTAAAAGGGGGCTTTCGGGGTCTTTCACTCTTCAGTTGGCTCTCCATCCTGTTATTGTCGGTCTTCGATGATGTCTCTGTAGCTCTCATTGTGGATGACCAACTTATGGGCGCTAAGCAGTTTAGCTCTAGGGCTTGGTTTTGGCCCCTCCGTGCGCTTTGCTGACTCTCTTGATCTTTATTGAAGAAGAAGAACACGAGAATGCGGAGCAAATTGAGTTTTCGAACGGCGTCGTTTTAGTCTGACAGGAAAAGCGATTTAATTTTGTGGCTATTGAAATGGATATAGGGGTGAAGGACACCTATTTATGGCAGCTTCGTGTTTCACTTTGGAATCTGATGATTTCCCGCCATATTCAAGTCTTATTGCAACTCTCAAAAACCACCACCCATCTTCTCCAACTCCACTCTCCCATTCTGAAAACCGCTCTGGATCATGACGTAGCCTTTGTCTCCCTCTTGATATCATCCTCTTGCCCGATCTCCGCCCATTTTGCAAGGTTAGTTATGGACAACTTGCCCATTAGGCCGCCCATTTTTGCTTGGAATTCACTAATAAGAGCATATTCAAAGAGCTCGACGCCGATAGAATCGGTTAAACTCTTCTCGCACATGCTTAGAATTGGCATCAGACCAGACAATTTCTCCTATCCTTTTGTCCTCAAAGCAAGTGGTCAGTGTTCGATGCTAGGCCAAG
The DNA here is from genome assembly GCA_021397835.1 of Moringa oleifera. NCBI lineage: Eukaryota > Viridiplantae > Streptophyta > Magnoliopsida > Brassicales > Moringaceae > Moringa > Moringa oleifera. The sequence goes on along the minus strand of JAJFZO010000866.1, from coordinate 520,489 downwards.
GTGGGGCTGTGCATTCAATGATTGTCAAGACGGGTTTCGAATTGGATAAGTACATAGGGAACACTCTTTTGAGGATGTATGCAGGTTGTGCTCAAATTGGGCTAGCGAAGCGGGTGTTTGAGGAAATGACCCTGAGAGATGTGGTCACCTGGAGTTCTATGATTGCGGGCTACGATGCTTGGTATATTTGCTTGATGCTTTGAATTTTTTTGGTTGTTGTCTATGTTGCTGTATTTGTGCCATTTACATTGAAGTATACTTTTGCTTGAATGCGTGGAAAGTTTCTGTTTGCCTTCAGTGATGTAGCAACTGTGGCTTGTAATCCTTGGCTTTTTTTTTTTTTTTTGTGTGTGTGTGTGTGATAGTTACTGCACTAATCGTGGTCATATTAAATTATTACTATAATCCTTGTTGCAGCAACTGTCCACAGGACGCCTTTAATGTATTTCAACACATGAAGCTGGTCAGTATAAAACCAAATTCAGTCACTTTTGTGAGCTTGCTTTCTGCCTGTACGCGTCTGCTTGATGTAATTCCAGGAAAATCGATTCATTCCCACATTATTGTTAATAGCATGGGGCTTGATGTTGCTCTTGGCACGGCCCTCCTTGAGATGTATTCTAAGTGTGGGCACATTGAGGAGGCACTCAGAGTTTTTAATTTGATGAGGGAAAAGAATCTGCAGGCATGGACAGTGATGATCTCTGGTCTTGCAGATCACAGTCGTGGCAGTGATGCTATTAGCCTGTTCATTCAGATGCAACAAACTGGACTCAAACCAGACTGCATTTCATTTTCTGCTATCTTGTCAGCTTGTAGCCACTTGGGTCTTGTTTATGAGGGCCAAACATTTTTTGATCAGATGGTGAGAATATATGATATCAAGCCAACAATGGAGCATTACGGGTGCATGGTGGATCTATTTGGAAGAGCTGGTTTGGTTAATGAAGCTTATGGTGTCATCAAGAACATGCCAATGGAGCCTAATGCAGTGATATTGAGGAGCTTCCTGGGTGCATGTAGGAACCATAGTCAGGCTGTTTGTTTAGATGATAACCTAAGGAAACTTCTGCTTAAACTAGAGCCTGACCTTGGGGCAAACTACGTGCTTGCTGCTAGTGTTTCTTCTCTGTCTGGTTCTTGGGATAATGCTGCTAGCCTGAGAGATGCCATGAAACAGAAAGGTCTGAAGAAGGTTCCGGGGTGTAGTTGGGTGGAGTGAGTACTACTTTGCAGAAGTGATTTCAAAGGATGCTGTTAATGGGTCAAGAATTTCTGGTTTGTCTGGATGCTGCTATTAGGGATGAACAGTAAGACCAGATCTGACAGGAGGAAAGACCAAAGATGATCAGAAGAAAGATGAAAGTAGGCTACTGATTGACATTATTTTTATCAATTTTACTGTATTGTTTATTCATTAGTCAGTGGTGGAGGTGGTAGGGGATTTTTGGGTTCAAATTTTCTGGTCAATCCCACCTTAGAAGCATGCTGGATGTTCCCTATGCCAAATGACAATTAGTAGCTATGCAAAGTTGGATTCTGAATAAATAGCGTGTGCAGTCCATTTCCCTAAATTGGAGCATTCTACGCTGTGGTTCCAGCTCATAAAACATTTTTTTTTTTTTACTATTAAAGCAAAGTAAAAAGGAAAAGAAGTCGAAAATTGAGTTTTGGCATATTTTCGGAATTTGCAGAGACATGGGAGCTAGGATAGGCCAAGTATATGTACTCCAAATGACTCCTTGCCTTCAGCTTGCTCACACTTTAGGCTTCCCACTTATTGAGCGGCCCCTTGCAAGAAATTGTAGACTCTGCATCAGAGTTCTACTAGAGAAAGAAGACTAGTTCTGATCATATTTTCCTTTTTTTATTTTCCAGATCTTGTCAAACTAAACAAAGTCTTTTTTTTCTTACTTCTTGAATCCCAGAACAAAATTAGATGTGTATCTCACAGGTGAGGATTCAAGTGTCACCTACCTTTTACTTCAATGAGTGCACCAAGATTTACGACCCTATTACAGCGCATGAATTGATGTTTGAACCGATTTCATTTTTTGCTTGCATACTCTTGAAAACTTACCATGTTTGCACCTGTCATGATAAATAAATGTAATGTTTTGGAGTTATGCTTTCTTAGACCAAAGGTTTTTGGTCAGAGTTAATGAAAACAGTGTTAAATACTGAAATACATATCTGAAATCCCCTACATGTAATAGATTTCTTTGATTTACAGTTTAATGCTACGGATGCATTCAGTTTTTGCAGGTGTTGAGCCTGTCATGTCCCCAGGGTCGACCACTTGAACTGCAAGGTGATTTCATCAACGCAATGGAGAGAAGGTGGGTATTTCTGGTCATTTATGCATTGCTCAAGTGAAGCTTCTCTCCACATTGTATAACAAGATGCTGATTGCCTTAGTTGCATGAAGAAATTTTGTTCAGTGTGCATAGTCCTTTTCTTTGGCTAATTTTGATTGATAATTCATTGGAACTATAATCTACTGATCTGGTAACAACTTGAGCTCTTGATGTCCCTTTAATAAGAGATGTAACTGTCAATCATGTTTCCTTGCTGGCCAATTCCCATAGTCCTACTTGTCACTACCTTTATACAAACCAGTAACTGTTGTTATTAGATAGAAACTTCACATTGTTTACTTTTTGCTGTGAATTTGCAGCATTGCCCATTCCAAGTTTTTAAGTGGTGTGATTCGTGATGGTCTAGCCGGAGAGACTGAGACTTCTGACCACATGCCCTCACATGGGAGAGTTAAATTTGAACTTAGGTACTGGTTGAATTATTCCCTCCCATATAAAATGTGAGTATGGGACAAAAGTTACAAATAGAGCCTCAATAATTCTGGCCACTAATAGTACCACATGACAATAGGATACGAGGCATGCACCTAATATATCCATCCTTCCACACAACCTTCACTAATATATCTGTTTTTTGCATAGAGCATCAGTGGTTAGGCATCACTCTCTGAAGCATGGCTTTTGCTCCCAGATCAAGAACTTCAAGTGCCAACGTATCAGAGCAGTGGCTCCTGATGGCAGCTACAACACTTGTATGTGGATTCTTGTGCTATGTTGTCTATGATGCCATAATGGCCACAGCATCTGAGCTACTGCAACGTTTACTGGTAATTTCTCCTTTGCTTTTGGTTATCGTGGTTCACTGGCTCTCCACAGGCAGCCATCTGAAGTTCCCCATGCCAGGCTCTGAGCCTGGTGCCATCCATCGAGCTGGGGGCTCGCCTTGGGGAGTGGCTTTTGTGTTGCTGTTACTCTTCTTTCTCATATCTTACCAACCATCCTTGCATGGCCTTGTTTCTTAGCTCTGCTGCTAATCACATATAGTCGTCCTGTGAGTGTATAAGTAGATGACTTTCATTAAGCAACTACTACTGCTGGAAATTGTAGTATGGCTGTAATCCTGATATCGCTATGATATGAATCTCATGAGCTTGTGTCTAATCAACTAGCTGTTGGAAAGCAGCATCTTTTTCTGATTTAATCAAGAAACTGCTTCCACTTTAAGAAAACTATTTTGTTATGTACCATTAACAAGATAGCATTTTCAATTTAGAAACACTGAATATCACTATTAATTTGCACCTGAGACTCTTGTTGCTTATCTTTGAAAATCCCTGGCATTCTTTCCCTGGGAGATGACTGCAAACAGGAAACTGGGAACATATTATTAGCATTTTGCTGCCCACTTTGTGATTTCTTGTGAAGTTTTGGAGTAGTGTTGAATTCTAGCTATACTTTGGCTTATTGACAAATCTCCACAAATAATATTAGTCCATTTATGAGATTAACATATCATAGTTTCAACTGTTGAAGCATGATTACCGCACCCAAATGTTGTTCCATTTATGTAAGGACCGTTCTGTACTGTTGTAAAGAGAAAGAGTGCTTCCTTTTGGTGTGGTTTTTAGCTAAAGTAGATACGAAAGGCCTAAAGGACTCCATAATTGAGAGCTATTTGAGTAATGGTGGTTAATGGCACCAAACTCAGCAGGGAGGGACCAGTCTTTTGTGAACTGTGGTACTTTGGTTCTGCTATGAAGTATTGCCTTTGCAGATAGCAATTATCTTGTGGCTCATTGGTCCCCCATTCATCCCTCAATATTCAAAGCTGGAGTCAGCTTTTTTATAGATATCACACGGCTTTTTGGTTTCCATCTCAACACACCCAATACCTCAGCCAAAAAAAAAAACAGATAAAACACTTGAACATGTCAATAGATGTTCTTCTACTTAAATGGGTCATAAATTATAAGCAAAGCTCTTCTTTCCTTAGTCAAGAAGGAGATCTTAAGGCAAAATTTATTGGCAAGGGCCTATTACAGATTGGGTGTGGCTTTTCTTGGATTTGAAATGGGAAAATTTAAGAGGGAAAAGAGAATCCAAACAAAAGAGAAAACAAATGGAGGGAAACCAACGAGGACATGACGTGATGCCTCGCTCTCTGTGTCTATGTTATCTGTAAAAAGCTGATCCTTTTTGTCCGTTAAACATATTTGTGCCCAATCCTCAGTCTGCAATCAGATTCGGTGACTTCACCTCTCTGCATCACAGCATCAAGGTTCTCACCTCCTTGATTGACTCGTAACCCTCTGATCTTTGCTTTGACAATCGAACGGTCCTAGTTAACATAGGTTTGTTCTCTAGCATAAGCACAGTCTCATCCCAACTCATTCGGTTGAGAATGTTTACTTACTCAGTTCTGCATGTTTTACCGTGAAGACACAGAGATTCTCTGTTTCTGTACATGGTCGGTCTGGTTTTCACGTGTGAAGGTTATCACGTGCAGCCTGACATGACACGTGTTGTCCAGAATGAACACCACTGTCACTGTACCACCTGTGAATCGCAGGGTGGGGGGGGAAAAAAAAAAAGGAGCGGCTTTTGGGAGCCACAAAAGCTAAGCCCACCAAGCCTCGAATCTTTTCCCTCATGCCCACTAAAGTTCTTCGATTTTCTAGATTTGATGCAAATTTTGAGTCAACTTCGCCAAATGTTGCAAGAGTTTCTCAGTTTTTACAAGACAGAAGGGTGAAGTTATGCATGAACTATGACAGAGATTAACCAGAATCAATTCTAGAAGAGGTTTGTTTACTGAAATAAGTTCTTAATTTGACATAATTAGTCAAATATAATTAATTAGACATCTAGATAATGAGGTGAGTTATCAGATAACAAAACTCTTAATTAATTAATCGGGCTGATTGAAAATTATTCTGTAATAGGTATGATTTCTCATTAAAACTTTCAGGAACTTTCTAGAAGAATTAATCAAACCCGGATGGGGATGAATCAACAGTAGATAACTGGTAAAAGATCCAATAACATCCATTTCTGTATCAGTAGCCTTATGAACAAGGAGATGAACTGAGAAGAAGCTGCCAATTAAAGGCTCGGAACCAAATAGGTGATTCAGAGGAAAGGATTGTATAAGATAACAAAAAGACTGGCAGACTTGGATCATATGACTTCGAAAATACAAAAAGCTAGCTGTAAGAAACATGAACAAGTGGAGATACGGAAAGTATGGCGTGTCTTGTATTACGACATGACCCTAGTTGTAAGATAACTACGCAACAAGTATACCCAGGACCCAACTTTACAGTTACCATGCAGGGCACGTTCATGCTTTCATTTACTCAGTAGAGGGAACCAGCGTTCGTGAATTGAAGACTGGTAGGAGATCATGAAGAAGAGGAAGACAAGCAGAAGCGCTACGCCCCAAGGAGTCCCTCCTGCTCTGTGAAGCGAGTCTCTCTCTGGTAATGGTACGAAGAAGTTGAAGCCACCGGATAAGCAGTGAACGACGAGCAGCAAGAGAAGAGGAGACAGCATGAGGAAGAGCTTCGCCTGGTAGATTATGTCCTCGAGAACAGACTCGTAGTTTATGTACCATGAGAAACCCAACACGAAGAACAATATAAGCACGAAGAAACAAAGGTGGAGAGGGAAAGAGACGTAGTCTGAGTATGAAGAATTGTAGTATCTGGCCATGTTTGGTTACCAAGAAAGAACCAACTGGTTTTGTGTTTCAAAGCGTTGCCTCTGTAACAGAACTGCTTCGCAGTGAAGGTGGTTTTATACAGAGAGTCAGCGGACTTTTCTATTCTGTTGGACTTTAAAGATAAAATAAATTACATAAAACATAAAAAAAAATATTAAAATATGAATAAATATGAAGGTTTTTCACTTAGGGATTCTGCACAGTTGACGATCCACCTGGATAATTCCAAGAGGGCGGTGAGATGTGTGTAAGGATGGTGGAGATTCGTGAACTGAAAGGCATTGACGAATGAGAAAGCGCCACGTACAACCGACCATGAAATAGATCATTGTATTATATAAAGAATAATTGAGGAAAAAGTTAGGGTTTTTATGGTGAAAGGCAAAAAGAGAAGCCAAGCATGTCGTTGATGAGGCAAAAGGATGCATGAACTAGAGAGGTACCATGTGTAGTGGTCCATCTCGGCTTTTGTTTTGTCCATTTGATAGATTCTTGATTTTAATGTCCCTTCATGCAAGGAAGCCCCTAGATTAACTTTTGGGGTTGCCCTCCCTTGCAGGTAGCTTGCCTTCACTTAAATTTCTTCATTAATAGCACGAATCCATTAAATTAATTAAGATGCGCTAACTTTGTAAGATCAATTTTTTTTGTTTATTTGATATTTGTTAAATATTTTTGATAAAAAGTAAAAAATAATTTTATAATTTTTCGTATTAGTGTAAAATAAATTTAATTATTTGTTTTATTAAAATTATTATGTATCATTATTTCTTAACAAAAATTAACATAACCCGGGTCAAGAAAAGATTGTGACGTAACTTTATAACATTTACCCAAGTAAAAATGAAAATAGTTAAAAACAATTTCACCGAGTAAGTGTTAATTTGATTAAAGATGATCATGCGGCATGATTACACTATGATGATTTAGGCATGCAATACCTTCCCATATGGTGTTGTGTTATTGGCAAGCACGTTAACTCACATGATCTATTTGGCCCACTTTAGATTAGTCTCTTCTTAAGCCATGATGGTTTTAGGCTTTTTCAGTTCCATCTTTTCTTCTTTTGCTTTTGCTTTCGGTCTCCAAGCCATCATGACTTACCCTTTTGATTTCTGCTTCTGGTGGGAGACGGCCCAAACAAACAATTTATATGTGGATCTCAACCCATTAGTACATTTGGTTGCTTAATCTCCCTAATTAAAATATTATTTTGTGATGTAATGAACCATTTTTAATAGGATATGAGTGGATTTGGGAATAAAGAAGCATTTTTATCTTGATGTGTAAGATCAATTTTGAGAATACAAGAGTTTCATCTCATATTATTTTTATTATATTTGAATACAATTATGTATTTCTATAATTATATTTGTGAGATATTATCTTATCTACAATGCAACATTCATTTTTGATAGTATATTATATCTATCTTCGAGTATGACATCTATCTTGATTATATTTATCATTAAGGAGGGATTTATTTTGATCTTTTTTATGAATAATATTTATTTTTATTATATTTATATTTATATAACGTCTATATCTTAATCTTATCTATCTTTAAGAATAATATTTATCTTGATTATATTTATGACTAAAGATAACATCTATCTTTAAAGATAACATGTATTGGACCATGTTGTGACCACAAAGCCCCGAAGTAAAAATAACCCTTAGATTCAAAAGCTTTTAAAAATTAATATAAAATTAAAAAAAATTTACTAAAAAGACAATCCATCATCGATTAATATGTTAAGATAAGTGAATCAAAAATACACAATGATCTAGTCAGATATACAAAAATCGAAAAGGACTACATAGCCACCAAGTCATTTAAGTAGCATAACGTAAATTGCACAGAAAATTATACTCAAGTTCATGTCATCACAAGATAAAATGATTAAGAGATTCGCCTCCGAAACATGCTTTAATAATAAAATTTTTAAAGTAATTATTATAAAAAAAATTTAAGAAACATTTTTAGTAAATTGTTCAAAATTTTTGTGTTAAAAATACACTCTTATAGAAGTTGTCATTGAATCTTAAAAATTAAAGTGTTATTATATACATCTGCCTTACACTAAAAAGTATTTTTAAAGTAATGTATCTCATTTTAAATATAGAGTTGATAACCAAGTAATTAAGGTACCTATACATTTAAAAAATTTTAAACTCCATCCTTCTTAAATATATATACCCAAATTTGAACTTCAACAATGTCCTGAATTCAAATCCCAAAGTTAATCTTAAACAAAGTTTAACAGACTTTGCAAATTAACGAGTTAGATTGAGCCGTCCATTTTTTTAAAATCTTGTACTCATATAGTTTTATCCACAAGTTTGGTCCATCATATTATCTTTATGAGCTATAGTATTTTGCCTCAAATATATCAATTTAATGGGTTTTGAACTAGTGTTGTATAGATGACTCAACAAACTTTATATTTATTAATTTGATGAATAATATATTTATTACTTTTTAAATAATAAAAATAAATAATATTATAACATATAAAATAATAAAATTTTGTTAAATTAGGAGCTCCAAGTTGCTAACATATTGAATAGATAACGAATTTAATATAATTTTAATGTTTATTAATAAAATTAATGAGTAATACATATCAATAATCTAATTATAAGATAGATTTTGATATGCAAAATAAAATATATCAATAAATACAAAGTTATAGCATAAATTTTTAATAAAAATAAATATATTAATTTCATTTTGTAAGATGAATCAAATGATATAATTTCCTTATTTCGTAATATGATAGCAAATTAAAATCTAGTATGTTTTTAAGAAATTTAATTTTATATATATTTCTATATACATGTAACAAACTTATATTTTATATATTTGATACATATATTGTATTGATTTAATATATATATATATATATATATATTGAAAATCAATAGATATTATGTTATTAATTTTTTAATTAAGAAATTTTATATATTTATAAAATTTATTGTATAAATTTAATTTAAATTTAAATAAATCAAATGGAGATAGCTAATTAGAGTTTATTTAATAGAGCTTAACTTGCTGGCTCATTGACCGATTCATCGTAAAATGAAAGTTCATTGTCCGTGGGTTTACAAAATGAATAATCCAGTTCGATGTAATTATTAAACGAATCCAATTAAAATTCATGGCATTGGATCGTAAATGTATCGACTTACTTGCTATGAACCAAATGATGATTTGGACCCAAACTCTTCTCAAATTAATTTAAAAAATTCAATAACGACTATGTGCACCCGTCTAAAATCTTATTAATAATAATCGATACTATCAATGTCACTCCGAGCTATTTATCATATTTATATACACAAATGTATTTTATAGATTTTAATTGAGTAACAAGTACCCATTATTAGAATATGTACACAACAAATATCAATAAAAACAAAAACTAAAAATTTAACTCATGAAAAATAAAAATTTACGTTAATCAAAACCAAAAATTAAAATTTTAACATATTAGGACAACTCAAAATGGAACCATGAGTAACAAAAATACAAAGAAAAAAAGAAATGAATTACCAAAACTACATCATTTCATTGGAGTAGCAAGAATATGAAAGTCTAAGCAAATTTAATTTAGATATTAAAATTTAAAACTAAACACATATCTGATCTAGTTAAATGTTACGGCATCCATCTTATTAAGTTCGAATTGAATTCAGTGACCGTGAAAACTCAATCCGATATCATGAATCGCTTACTTAAAGATTCGGGTTTCTTAGCACATCTTGGTTTAGTTCCAGTTCCATTTCAATTTTTTCTATGTAAGAATCTCTGCACCCAATATGACCATTCATCCATTGTATGAATTTCACTCCAAAGTCATGTCAAATTAAGGATACCAAGAAAATTATCAGTACTATAAAATAATTCCTTTAATGATAATTAAAAATGACTTGTAATGATAGTCTTATAATTATCAACTTTATTTATGTCATTAAAAAATAAACACTGTAATTTCATGGCTCTAACGTGAGTTGATTAAGCAAGTGACGTTGAATCTTTGTTAGTTCTCATGGAACTAACGTTTGAAAGCTCTCTTTAATGTCAGTTCTCTTATCATTAACATCAAAAATGTTAATAACATTTTTAATAACAGTTTTGAAAGAATTATTATTAAAAACATGTTATTTACTTTATAAATACTCAAATCTATATGAGCAACAAATTAAAAAAACAAAAAAAGAAGGAAGTGAATGAAGAATCAAATTTGCCTAACCAAATATAATTATTGCTGATGATAGATTAATCCATACCAACCGCACAAGGTCCTGCAAGTAATCATCAAAATGGACAAAGACAAGTAAAGTAGGCAACCCGTCTGGACGACGGAAGCAAGGAAAGCAAAGAAAATGGTACAAAAGACAGCCTCAATAAAGCAGCAATATCAATAATGCAATACATAGCAATTATACTCAACAATGGCATCTCCTGTGCCAAGATCAATCTTATGGGTGCTGGCTTGAACATAACCCCTAGCGAATCGGAAAAGCCCACTGCCCCCAATGATGGGCATCTCCCTCACCTTCGAGAACACCGTGTTTCTGCCGAGCACCGTGATGGTGCTGCCGTTGTATTTGCCTTCAATAAAACCGAAGTTCATCGCCATCAACAACCCGAGTTCATGCTGTCCGGCTGAGGCGTAGAACCCTTGAGCCCTTCCCACCATCTTGGAGCTGAACTCGGGCCCTACGGTGAGTGGGTTGTCGATCATCCTAACCATACCGAAAGCTGTTGTTGAGTTGGAGACCGGTGGCACCACCTCCACGGAACTCGGGTAGCGGCCGCTGAGAACGTCGTGCCAGTAGATCCGAAAATGGCTAAGCTTCTCCTTCTTTAACCCAAAAAGCTTCCTGTCTATGCTCTTTCCAAATATATGATCATCTCCGCAGACCAAGCAAGACAGCAGGGAGAGGACTACCAAATGGGAAACCAAGACGGAGAGAGCTCTAGCCATGGCGGATGTTTGTACTTCACAGTGTGATCAGAAGCTTCAAGCTTTGATCCCACACAAATACGGACGCGTATATAATGAACCTACCATGCCTTCTAGAGAAAAAATGTGGAAAAAAAGCAGAGTAAGACTAGTCAATGATTTTGAATAATACGGGTTAGTGCCTTAGTGGGATGGACGGAAACATTTAAGTCTTGGTCATTGACCACGCGGCATGGTTTGATTGGTGGTGGCGAACTTGGGTTTGGTAAAAAGGAGACAGCCCTCTGTTTTTCTATGACAAGTATAATCTTAGCGAGGATGCACAAGTTCTGTTTGGTTTTGTAGGACCTCACCCACTTATTACTTTCCATTTTCTTTTTCTCTTCATCTCAGAGCCATTGATTTATGTGGGGGACGTGTGGAGAACGGTATGCTATCGTCAACGTCAAGCAAGCGAGGCTGCCAATTGTGACGCTTGGTTTATGAGTATAATGTCGCAGGAACCATGCAGTCAAGGCAAACAAACCGTTTAACGCGTAGGAAGGAAGCTATGCAGGCTCCATGAAAGCTGCAGGCGACTACGTTGACGTTTAATTATTGAGCACCGAACCATTCAGTTGCCGGAGATTGTTTGCTTAACGAGTGAAAGAAACAGATGGGAGCAATCATGGATATGGGCCTCATGGGAATAGTAAAGAATGAGAGCTTAATTACTTGCGTTGGATTTAAAGAGCTATATACGTAATGATCACTTACTTAGCATCAGACAAACGAATAGTTAAGGCCCACAAACCACTTTCTCAAAGGTCATTAATATTCTAATTTGGTGGTTGATTTTTCCTTCCCCCTTAATCCATCTATTGAATGTATAGAATCAATTAGTTTTCCATTTGATTTCATTAGGAGAAATCCCATTATGATGGGAAACTCGGAGGCTATTTCCGTGGTCTTATATCACTTCCATTTATAATCATGACTTGCATGGATTATTTGGTTTCTTCTGCTCCCTGTGCTGGAAAAAAAATATTTTCTGGTAACCTGTCAAGTCAAAGTCTATTTGTGTTAATTTTGGTGTCAAATCTGAAATCTTCACCTGTTTTATGAAAACCCATTAAAAGAAAGAAAGGAAGTCTTAACTAAAAAGGTAAATGATCGACAAAGCATCACCTAGCTCATCATAAAAAAAAGGTGGCAAACATAATCAAAGCCGTCCATACCATCCACCAAGATTACAATAACTTAATAATATTATTATTATTAATAATGCAACACGTATACGTTGTACTCCACGTTGGCATCCCCTGTGCTCTGGTTGAACGTGTGAGTTCTCGCCTGAACATACCCTCGAGCAAACCGGAAAAGCCCACTGCCGCCGACAATGGACATTTCTCTAACCTTGGAGAACACAGTGTTCCTCCCCAGCACAGTTATGGTGCTGCCGTTGTACTTACCTTCGATGAAGGCGAAGTTCATCATCATCAACAGACCGATTTCTTCCTTGGACGAGAGAGCGTAGAACCCTTGCGCCCTCCCCACCGTTTTGGAGCTCAGGTCCGGCCCCAGCGTCAACGGGTTGTCGATCATGTTCACCATCCCAAAACCTGTGGGGGATATGTTTTTGGGTATGACCACTGAGACGGAGGTGGGGTCTTTCCCGCTGGTGATATCGTGCCAATACACCCTGAAATGGCTTAGCTTCTCTTTCTTGAGCCCTAACAGGTCTCGATCCATAGTTTTCATGAAGTCATGGTGGTCTTCTCCGATGGCAAGGGAAGAGAGCAGAAGGGAGATCCATACGACGAACAGGCAAAACGAGAAGGGCAGCAGCTTAGCCATAGTGCCGATCTCCGCGGCTTCGCAATTTTCATTTGAAAAAGTGTTGTGTACATATATATATTTGGGGATTGCGGTGGGGCGATGACTGATGAGTTGGGCATTGTAACTACCGAGTGCCAGTGAAGTTGTACTAGGTTTAATAATTAGTTTACAACATGTTGTTTTGTTAAGATAAAGCTTAGGGTAAATATATATATATTTAAATTTTAATGTATATATTAGATTAATTACATATTTAATTTTTTAATTTAATATAAGTTAAACCTTAACTCAATTTTGCTAAAGTTAAGAGTATTTTTATTGTTGAAATATTAAAAAAACAAATAAATTTTCACATTTTATTTTGAATCCATCATTGAAATTTAAATAATTTTTGAGTAATAGTTATTTTTCATAAATTTTTTAAAATTTTCATGGTTTAATGTTCAAAAAAATATTTTCAATGATAAAAAATTGAATTTTTTTATAATAATAGTTTTAACATTTTTATATTTATAAAAATTCAAGTTAAAATTTATTATATAAAATATTCAATTAAATATCCACAATGTATAAATCTTTCAACAAAATTTAAATTGAATCCAATTCAATATTTTAAAGTGTAAAATAACAATTTGATATAATTAATAGTATTTTTTATATTTACTTAAAAATTTATTAACTGTATTTCTAGAATTTGATTAGTTGTTAGTAATGCAAGAAATGTAACAACTAATGGATTTTAAGTGTTCCATAAATCATCGTAATGACTATATTTAATCGATTAAATTATTGGAAAATAAGTGCAAATATGTATAAATATATGTATTTTAATTTCTTTTTCTTTTTCTCCTGAAGGGTTAAAAATGAGTGGTTGTTGCACCAAACTTTTAGGAAAGTGAGGTGGGTGGTAAGCTCCGTGGGGCCTGGGAGCATCCAGGGCTCATGCCTGGCATCAAGCACTGTCTTTGTCAGGTACTGTGGATGTCGCTGCAGAGCCGAGTCTCTGTCTCCGTCCCTCTCTCTTCCTCTTTCCTCTGACTTGGACGTTTTATCTTCCAATTTGTTTTCTATGGCTATATTTATGAACCAATTTTTTATGAGATCGTTGTATTAAGTAATGTGAAGGGGCTCGCTGTTTCGCTGGTTCACGCTTCGGCCCAACTCGGGGTAGCCCATGGGTATAAAAACACTCAAAGAGGACCCATATTTGTTGGTTTTTAGGCCTCTATCTCCCAATATGAACAATTGCAGGCTGGCCCACTTGAGCCTTTACACACAACCATGCCCACAAAAGCGAAACTAAATCTTAGAAAACCCGACAACTTTATTACATACTTGTTTATGGGAATACATAGTATAAAAAGGGTAAATATTTAAAAAATAAATTTTATATGTTTAATTTAAAATTTTAAAATAATAATATTTTAAACATCTTAATTTGATTCAATTTAAATTTTATTTAAAAATTTAAAACTAAATGAATTTAAAATAAAATTTTTGCATGACAAATATTTATTTAATTTTTTTGCAAACATAAAAAAATATAAAAGTTATCATTATAAAATTTTAATTTTATATTAAAAATTTATTTTTTATTTTTTAAGTATTTATAAAACAATAATTTGAATATGAAAGATATACACAAAATAAAGTATAAAATTTATTTGAATATTTTTTAAAATACTTTAACAACCAAAATATCATTAATTTTTAAACATGTGAATTAAAATTAAAGTTGAAACTTATAAATAATTTATATTTTTATATTTAATCTAAAATTTACTACTATTGTTATTTTAATTGTGGCAATTTGGTGGATTATTATGTCCTCCTCTTCCTGTGTGACTACTTCTGACTGACTTTATGTCTTCCAAATGGGAATTGGATATCATTGAAACCCACAGAATTAAAGCACACTGTTTCTTACATTGTTTTGTCAATTTTCTTTTGACGAGATTTGCTCCCAATTTTGCGGTCCACATGGTTCAGTCAGAATTGACAACAAATATTACTTATATGCTCCCTCACCATTGCAAGCCCGCCAATTATTCATTGTTTCTTCCAAAGCCCTTGCCCAAAAACACAACTACTTAAGTAGTTGTATACCACGTGTTATATTTGCTTAATGAAGACACATTATTTGCTAATTTAATATTTTTTAACGATTAAAAAATTATATAATACATTATTTTTAAATTTATTATATTAATTATTAATTATATTAATAATTTAAAATTTATATTTATAATATTTATTTAAACCATTGATTTCAATCGTGTTTAACTTTAAAAAAAATGATGTCATGTGATAAATTAATAAAAATAAATATCATTTTAAAATTTTACTTTTCTTAATCAAACATTAATTTTTAACATGCCATCAAACAATTCTTGAGCTATTAATTTTGTTTAAATTAATTTTTAATAAAAATTAATTGTACAAAATTAATGATAATTTTTGTTGTTGAAGTACTAAAAAAACGTTACTTAAATAAATTATACAGTTTATTTTGATTTTATCTTTTAAATTTAAATATTTTTTATTAACTAACCATTTTTATGAATTTATACATTTTTTATAATATAATTTTTTTAAAATAGTTTTAATACTAATTTTTTTAATAATAATAATTTGAATATTTTTCGATATAATTCAATTTGATCCAAAGTGATAGTTTCAAACTTGTTTAAAGATGTTTTAAAACTCATGATTTAATTAGAGAAATAAAATCAAAATTTTAAACGATTCTTACACTTAATAAAATGAATAATTAGGATTTTATATTACTATTAAGAAAAAATTCATATGAATTAATTAGTAGTTGATAAATGATGATTATGACAGTTCTCTTAATCCAAGTTAGGTTGCAATTGAGAGCGGATAAAATAAGCTTCAAACTTGGAAAGCAGTCCCCAAATCATGACATTTTTGAACATTAGCATTGTTCTAAATTGAAAGAGAATTTGACCGTGATCAAGATGATGGATCAGGATTAATTGACTTGAATGTGCAATGGATCCTTGGACTTCAACCCACTGACGGCTGAGATTGATGAACGGAATCTTGTAAAAAACTTCATCTCAACTTCCTCAATTCAATCAATCGATCAATTAATTAATTAATTAATATCATATGTTATACACGTCATGACACATAGAATGATACACATAATCCTTGGAAAAATATAATCAACATCAGAAAACAATAAACAATTAATTACAAAAATAAAAACATAAATCACGAAAAGAAAAATGATGAATGATGCATGTGGAGCCGCTGTTAGGCTACGTCACCAGTGACTTCATTCCAGATGGGTTTCTTCGACGGACCAATTAACACATTTTATAATGTCAAACATATATGATCATCTTGATAAAACATTAAGGGCTTAGGCAGAGATTTACCTTTGAATCAAATATTTCCAAGTGAATTAATGATGATTTTTAAATTATTATACCAAGAGTGTGGAAAGGGACAATGATGTGATGGACGATTTGGTAAATTTTTGACTGGCATTATAGAAAATATACATTTTAATCAATTTATTTTAAGTAAAAAAAAAAAAATTGTTTTCCAAAATGCAAAGCAGCCAAGGTAGGGACATATGATGTAATGTTTGGTTTGGACCATAAAAATTAAGGAGCTAATCAGTAAAAGATGCATTCATTCCAATGAACAGCTAGACTATAAGGTCTTTGTCAACCATATTGATTATATCGATCCCTTCAAAAGAAAATAACAATATGATTTCATATTCTTATTATTTAATGCTAATATCTTTTTTATGAATTATTATATATATAATTAAAACACAAAAAAATAGAAAAAGACATTAATTTATATATAAATATATATATTCCATATCTAAACTTAGTGTAAAATAAGGTTTAGGTTAAGCAAATTATTTATTAGTAAGAAGTAATATGACAAATTTAGTTTCCTTAAGATTCGTAAGGAAAATATATAATGATAAGAAGGGAAAAAATAATAATATAAATTATAAGTTAAAGTAAACAATTTATTATTGATAGTAATATTATCTAAGAGTAAGGAATGGAGTAACGTCGTGTTATGAAGCAATTGGGATGATAAAAATTTGCAAGAAAACAATGATTAAGAGACTTCATGATTGAGACATTTTCCAATGTTTATGATGAATGAATATTTCAGTAATTTAATCATAATAAAATATTGATTTCATTTATTGTTCATAAAAGTTGCATATCGCCTACACTTATGAGATTATCATTTTTTGGTCGAGCGTAACATCTTTATAATGTGTAGTCTTTTATTAATTTTTAGTGTTTTAATATTCTTTTAATAGGTTAATCTTATTTGATTTCATCAAATTTTTGTAAAAATATTTCTTTAGAAATAAATACTCTTTTTAAATTGGATTTACATGATCTCTATGGAGTCCTAAACTAATTGGTGGGCTCGATATGGGGCTTGCTCATGAGCCATGTTTGATCACAGGTTGGACCAATCAAATATAACCTTTTAAAATTGATAATTATTTAGCTTCATGGGTCTTAATTAATTTTATTAGGAAACATGAATAACTATTAGTGATCATATTATTTATTTTTTGTAACCTATGATTTTTTCAACAAACAAAGGTGTTAGCATTTTTGGCACGTCTCCGCAACACAGTAAAGAGACCGTATAAATTGGGTCGAGCATTAGTGGAGGAAGTTGCGTGCAAGCATGCACAAGTTGCACTTACATTTGGATAAATGCAATTAAGCTAACTATATATTATAATAATCACCATATCTTACAAGTTGCCTGAATTTCCCAAATCATTTGTTGTCATCAATACCCACATCCACGTGCTCACTTACATATGCAAGAACTATTTAATAAATTTTTACTACTTTTTATTTTTAAAATTTGTTCTTATCAATTAATTAATGAATACTGCAATTAAAAAAAAAAAGTCCTATGAAACTTCATAACAAATATCATATCATGGGTTCAAGATTTTTATTGGTTTGAATTGGATTGATTTTTTAAAATTAAATTATGTTTTATTAATTTAAAATTTTTATTAAAAAAATTGAACATAAATTTATATCACTAAATAATTTTTATACCACATCATCAACTAGATTATGATAATTAATCAATCTTTCTAAATGCTCTAATTAAATTAAGGCTGATGTGTGTATTCCAAAAACAAAACATTACTTTTCAAAGGATATATTCCTTATATACAAAAGATATAAAACAACAAGGTATGAAGTTTCCTTAATAATCCAAATTTATATAATTACATAGTTTTTAAAGCGGTTGATTAATTGAAGGTCTTTTACTATCGTTTTAGATTTTTATGATTTGGAAAAAAATAAATTGAGTAATTATTCCTTTACCGTAAACATAAGCTACTTGGATAGGAGGATCGCATGAAACACATGCCACTCTGTAAAATAGTTTACAACCCAAAGCAAAAAATGTTATACATATATCGGTATATAGATAGCATAGGGGGACCCACTTTATAATGAAAGAAAGGGACATATTTGTCATTTGGCAAACTTGCATTCATATATTTCTTAAGAAGAAGAAAAGTGGTGGGAGGGCCGAAGAAGGTCATAGGTCAACCGGAGCCAAGCTTATTTTCCAAGCCACCGGGCAAGTTCAAACTTTCAAAAAACCTCATAGAAGCCTCCAGACCCCTTAGAAATTCAACCCGAACGGATCCAACCCCGTCTTATAATCTCCCAACCTCCCCCTCCGATTTCTCGCCCACCACTTCCTCTCCGTCTCACTCTCTCGCTGTCTCTCTGCCTCTCTCAACATCAGCTTGTGAACAGGAAAGAGAATAAGCTCTTACTGTTCATTAATCTCTCCCTAGGCCGAAACTTGGGCTCGCTCACAGTAACTTAAAAAAGACATCGGATGGGTAGTTTAGTGGGGCATGTGGCACCAGGCTTTGCCTTCCTTGCACTTGGTTTGTGGCATCTCTTTAACCACATACGTCTCCACTGTCTCCGTCCAGGTTCCTACACGTCGTCGCCATGGTTCCCCACCGTGAGACTCAGGCACTTAGAGCTGGTTCTGATCATGGTAGGCTCCTCTATCTCCATATCCATGGAGCTCTTTATCGGCCCTTCAAGGCACCAGCCTTTTGACCCAGATGGGACCATTCCATCCAACCACCTCCACAACTTCGAGCACTCCTCTATCTCCATGGCCTTCTTTGTCTACGCAGCTTTTGCTATTGTTCTTGATAAAATAGCCCCCAAAGCCCAGTACGGCCTTACTCAGTTAATCGGAGCAATCGCCTTTGCCCAACAGCTGTTCCTCTTCCACCTCCACTCTGCTGATCACATGGGTGTCGAAGGACAATACCACTTGCTCCTTCAGTTTGTCATCGTCGTTTCTTTAGCCACGACTCTCATGGGCATCGGCCTCCCCAAAAGTTTCTTGGTCAGCTTTACTAGGTCCCTAAGCATCATGTTTCAAGGGGTGTGGCTCATCGTCATGGGCTGTATGCTCTGGACACCAGGACTGATACCTAAGGGTTGTTTCATCAACCTTGAAGAGGGTCACGAAGTGGCCCGATGCTCGAGCCAAGAGTCGCTGCATAGGGCTAAATCATTGGTGAACATCGAATTCAGCTGGTTCGTGGTGGGTATCACCGTTTTCTCAATGTCTCTCTATCTGGTTTTGAACAAAATTTACAGCGAAAAGGTAGAGTATTCGACATTGACGAAGGAAGAAGAGATGGAAGATGAGAACGACGATGTCGAGTCACAAAAGAGAATCAAGCTCGGGAAGTCTAAGAGTTTTATCCATATGGGAACAGGGTTTCAACCTCTTGACCTAGAAAGGTAGAAAAACAATAGTCTTCTCTCTTTCAAAAAGATGAATGAAGTTGATATGATTAGGTGTGTTAAAGTGTACAAATTAACTAAGTTGGTGGGGTTTCATTTGCGCCTTCTGTTTAATTAAGCCCATGATTATGTTGGCTTGGTGACAACAAATAGGAATCTGTTTGGGCTTTTGCATTCCAATTGAGCGATCAGCTCTTTATTAATTCCGAGTGTTTAATAATAAGTTTATTAATATTATTTATGATTAATATATTGAAATTAAGCCAGCACCAACTTGTGTAAATTCTCCATTAATATAGCATTTTTTTGTGTTGTTTTTTTCAATGAGGGGCCTGCATGGTACTCGGCTTGCTACATGCCTCAGGAAAGGTGGCTGCCTGGGTGCTAGCTGCTGCTTCAGTCACCTTGCCTTGAACTCAAGCAGTCATAGCTGAATGTATATCCTAAGAAATCTGACCTTGGAATATGACACTGGACAATTCAGACAAGAATACCCATTAAATATTTCCTAATGGTTATCTAAGAATACAATTTAATTGTCTCAATAAAAATATTGTAAAAGAATCATATATTGCATTATCTCAGGATAATGATGATCATTGTTGGTTATGACAATATAACATGATTTGGATAAGCCATATACTCTTGAAGCCCCATGGAATGATAATAAAATAATTTTATTAAGAAATTGTTTTATTTTTCGTCATCAACGTCATCAATCTTTATTACAGGTGAAGAATATATATGAAGGTTAACCCGATGTAAATATATATGCACAAGGGGCTGGATCCTGCAGATTTCTTGAATCATTAAGATATATATATACCAAGGGACACATATAAAAAGCGAAGAACCTTGTCATGAAAGGCAATTTACAGACAGGATCACATTCATTATACACCAAATGAATTGCCAAGAAAACATGGAATCCTGTAGCAATCCACACCCCATAGATACCTTAATAAATTATATCTGTCTTTTAATATTGGTCTAGTTTGGCAATAAGACAAATCAAGGAATCTCCGTACGCAAAGCAAAATCCTCCATCTCCATGCAATTAATTAAAGGGTGAGGCTAAAATAAATCCATCAGAAGAGTTAATTAGTTTATTTTAGTAATTTATAGAACCGAGCTTAGTGCGTGATTGACTCTTACAATGTGATAAATCTTATTATAACTATTTTAAGCCTAGCTAAGCAAGATCATAACCTCGATAATTTGGATCAAATGAAAAGCAAGGACTTCCTCTATTTTTGTTTTCTATATTGATATTATGTAATTGGGTTTCACTCAATCAAAATCGTCCAAGCTTCCTTTGCCTTCTGCCAAAAGGCAGTTCTTCTATTATTTAGACAAAATAATCTGGTTAAATTAATTAACAAGAATGCAAGTAGTAAATACTAATTAAAAATATATGATTATTAGTGGAACATAATCAAGCAACTTTTGTTTCTAAGTCACTTCAACTGTATGTAATTCTGGCTGTCAATTCATGCAGAATAGAGCCCAATGAAGCCATGATCATTAGGTTGATGGCTACCTCCAAAGAGATGGAAGAATGCAATTAGTCTAACTTTAATCAGTGGATTAATTTCTTGATCCCTCTCTTTATAGTCTCATTGGGTCCCACTTTCACACATTAATTATCAATAACCACGCATATATATATAGAAAAAAGCTTCACATAGTATAGCTAACCTAATTAATTAATTAGGTCCCATTTGTAAGCCTCAACAAGCCTTCTTTCACAATTTTAGGGGCTCAAGGACTTGGAAGAATATCAACCACTAATTTGAAGCCGGCCCTCGGCCTAAGATACTAAGCATAGATATCATAATTAGTTGTTGTCTTGGCTAATCTTAATTCGATCAATTATCAGCAAAATCTATATAGGGATTAACATAACCATCAGGACAGGTAAATCATCAGTCAGAAAGATTTGGATTGATACACTGAATCATGAAAATCTGATATCTATATGGTTGGATGTGGATGGAAGATTTTGTGTCGCTTTTATCCGCAGCGTGGTTTTGGATATATGCGTTTGAGCTTTTGTGTTTGGCTTCTCTGTGTAATGACATGAAACGGAGGCATGCATGCATGACCACCTTTCATTTCCTCAGAAGCAGAAATATACATTAATTGGGAAGCTTCCTAATCGTAGTCCTTATTTGTCTTGTTCTTTGCATGCAAGCTTATTAATGAAGACTACGCCTGTTGCCTCGTTGTGTCCACATGCCTTTCCAAATTAATCTTGAATGCTTTTTATTTGCGTTACTATATAATTAATTTCTTCTTTTGATTTGCTGGATGTTGGGATTTCAATCTTGTCTTAGTTGTTTTATTTGGCATTTTGTCTAATGGGGCCGGCTTTCAAGTTCCATTAGGATAATTAGTTAATCCACAAGATCGTAATCAGCCGATTATTTTATTTTATTTTTTGCCTAATTAGTTCTCTCTTCTCCATTCTTTATCTAATCTCATATTATAAAGCATAATATAAAAAAGGCATAATATATATGTAAGTCTCTGCCTGGAAAGAGGAGCTCTGGTGCCAAACATTTCTGCTCAATGTACATGAGACGTAAGATATGGAAAAGCTGATCGGCTATGTAACATAGACGACCTCGACCAGGCTCCTTCAGGTGCATACAGGGAGATGCCAATTAAGTACTGCATATAAGCAGCTAGTTAGCTTCACGAGGAAAAGTAAGAAAAGGAGAGAAAGACACTAATTCGTACGATCCACATATTTGTATCTTACAAATATTCAAACCTTTTTCTTTCAATCCATATATTTACTAATAATAGAATCTGGTGATTGATGACCATTATGCACTTGTGCATGGTGTGAAATTTCCTATCTACGGTTCTGATTACATTCCGAAGCATCATTATGCAAAGATACTAAATTTCTTACTTAATATGGCATAGGCTATATAGGCGATCATGTATTTAATGATCTTCTATGGATTGTGAGTCATCATATGCTATGTAATAATTACCTAAAATATTCAACTTATTTTCATGGGATCGACAAGAAAATGTATAACACGATAAATTTTTTAAAATAATTAATTTTTTTTTGTCGATTTAAAATGACTAAAAATTGTTTATTTTACTTTATCTGAATATTTTTTAAAAACAAGAGGTAAAATCTTAGGGTTCAGGAACGAGAATGCCAATCTCATCGTGTTCGGTATTGTCCTTCCCATTCTCTAACCCCAAATTTACTTGGGATCCATATATTTTTATTTTCATTCTATGATAAAGACCATCAGAGAAATTTGCAATTGATTTTTAATTTTTTTTTTTGTCAATTCTACAAAGTGAAAAGCTTACCATTTTCTGTTGTATAAAATTTTAAAACTTTTTTTTGTTACGATTTCTAATAAACTATTATTTATCAAACTTTATTAAAAGTTTCTTTTGTTGTAAGCAGTAAAGGTAAGCATAGAATGGAAACCTTGGATTACAAGAAGGTGGTCCTTTTAAATATATTTGAACTGTGAATTTAGTGGTTATAACAAATGAGAAAATTTATCCCTTGGATTACAAGAAGGTGGTCCTCTGTGGAGTTGGGCCGGGCCCGGGTCCAAATTTTTCTGTTGACTGGGGCCTACTTCTTGTTTGACATGCTTCGTAAGTCTGCATCCACTTATAAAACGGCTACTTCGGTGCCGGACCTTCTTTTCCGCTGATAAAAGGCACTGACGCTTGGTCCTTCTCTCGAATTCTTCTTCTCCGTCTCGCTTTCTTTTAGGGTTTGACAGAAGTTTGGGGTCTGGATGGTGTTCTTTTGAGTGATCACTGAGTTTCTTTTCCTCGAGTAAATGGAAAATTCGGATTCGCACGAGCCACAGAAGAAGAGGCCTCACTTGAATTCTGTCTCCCCAACTATGGCCCGTAACTCCTCTACTTCTCCACCCAACAGCAAAAGCGTAATCCACTCTCCCTCTCTCTCTCTCTCTCTCTCTCTCTCTCGCTATATATATATATATACACACACACACTGTGCGCGCGTGAGTAAATTAGTATAGTTTTCAGTTATTTGCCTGGCTTATTTCTCTCACGCCATTTGATTTGTTTGCTAAAAAATTTGATTAACTTGTGGAATTCGATAAATTCTGATTAGAATCAGATTTGTGTGGACCTACTGGCTGGACCATAATGAGTGTATATGCTCTGTAGGTGCAAAGGTTTTGTTTAGGCTTTAAGTTATCTAGAGTTCTTTTGTTTTTAATATAAGGAGTTTTAGGTGGGGAGAGCTGTGTTAATTTATTAATTCGAGGTGTGCAGTATATGGGAGCTGTAATCCTTTCTTTTTGATGTTTTTGATTGAAGTAGAACTAGCTTTCAAGTGCCTCTTTGTTGGCTGGGAAAGAGTTGGAAAAGAAGAAGGAAAGTGGAGAAGTTCATTTTGGAGTTTATATATTGGTTCTCTACATTTGTGGAGAAGTTTGACTGTCACATGATAAAAATGTTGGAAGTCATATTGTAATTGACTCTACTTTATGTTGGGCAGATATAGTCACCTTGGGCCATAGGAATGAGGGAATAAATTTAGATTTCTAGAGGAACTCTATAGATGCAGCTTGTAGTGCTAAATTACACATCATTGTAGTCACCTTTTATGATCTATTGTCACTTCCTGCCGTTACATTTTAAATGTTTTAACATTTTTAGAATGAGTGAAGGCTGTTGTCTAGGATAACCTCAGTCAAAACCTTTTTGTACTTATTTAAGTGTGCAGAAGATCATGTGCATATTTAGTTCATTGTTTTTTAGCCGGTGGACTCTTGTAGGTATTAAGCCAATTTGGTCTTAAAATTTTGATATGACTTCTATGTTACTTTTCTTTGCATCATGGTTTTGTACAAGAGTGATATGTAGAAGTTGACAAAAGAAGGAGGGCTGTGAGTGTACATCTTCACATATGAATTACAGGTGCACCCACTGACAAAAGAAAGACATGTAAGGTTTATATGCATGCTCAATTCCACGACGTTGTTGCGTACAACCTAGTTTGTGATGTTAGTTGGTGAATGCAACAAAGAAATCATGATTTCCTTTATGCGTACATTTCTTTCTGTAAATTTATTATTTTTGTAGAAGTTGTCTAACTTAAATATCTGAAATATGATGTTTTATTCTCCAGGTTGACGCAACAGTTCTCCAGTACCAGAATCAAAAACTTGTTCAGCAGCTAGAGCTTCAGAAACAACAGTTGCATGATCTCCGAACCAAAATCACAGAATTACAAGACAACAAAACATCTTATGATAACACGCTGATTGCTGTTAATCAAATCTGGAATCAGGTTAAATTTGCAAAACTGTGTTTATCTGTTTTCATTTTCTCTGTTATCTTTCCCACTTTACTGTGATTTGCATTTTTATTTTGCACTCTCTTGATTGCATTTGTTGTTGTTGTTTTTGTTCTTTTTTTTCCTCCATATAGTTGGTTGATGATTTGATCTTTCTTGGAGTACGAGCTGGAGCAGGTCCAGAGGTTCTGCAGAACTTAGACTATGCAGACCATCAGCGAGGTGCTTTCCAAAATTTATTCTTTTACATAAAACGGTTTCTTTCAAGTCTTCTACATAATCATTAAATTTGCTACAGAATTTCCATTTTTGGGGTTACTGACTTTAAGTAAATGCTAGGTTCAATTCCATCATGCCCGGCGGAGGAGATGTTTCTTTGTAGACTTTTAGAAATTGATTCTATTGAGGTCAGTTGTAATGATGGGATTGCCAAATATATTGAAGAAGCCCTTGCTTCACGACATAAATTTACCAGGCAGTTAATGAAATGCTTGGAAGATACTATTGCTACTCAGAGCATGAAAACCAAGGTCATACTTCAAGCTTTCCGTGGAAAGCTATCTGCAGAAGGTTAGAAGATGTTTTGATTTCAGGTTCAATTGTTAAATCATCATTCTCGACACACACACACACACACACACACACACTTATATACTGGTGCACATATACATATGTACAGCATTAGCCTAATTAGTTTGTTTACTCGTTAGTCTAGGAAATTTTGCTATATTGTCTTATTGATTATTGTCATGGGTCTGGGTTCATAGATGCCATCATCCAGCTGCTTAAGATTGATGATCTGATGAAAGAGGAGGGCAAAAATCTGCGTGGGGTGATCAATACTCTTCACTTGAAGCATAAAGAATATGCTGATCAGATTCAGACATATATAAGCAGCCACTCAAGTGATGAATCTGAGATTAAACGTCTTGCAGGTCTTTTAGATGGTTCTTCTAAATTTTTAAATTTTGTCCTCTAATGGTTTGACATAGAGGCATGCAATTACTTGCAAACATATGTGTTCATCCTTTTGGATAATTCATCTGCTCCAGCAAATTAGGTTTGGTGGCAGCCTGATGGTTCTCTATTTGAAATTTTTTGCTCGGTCACTTTTCATGATGTAAATGATTTTAAATACTTGAAGGTGAACTGGAAGAGGTCATGGCTGAACTTGAAGAAAGTAGAAGAAAACTGGTGAATCTGATAATGCAGAAGGATGCTGCATCTGCGATGTCTAAACCTAGTCTAGGTGCTGCAAATGGAAACTTGCCTCCTGAAAAACCTGTAGATAAGACAAGCTTGCGGGAATTGAAGGACTCCATTGAGGAAGCAAAGGTACTACTTCTTAAAGTCCATTGCCCTCTGCCATCACTCAATCTTTTTTTTTTTTTTCCAGCCGTGGCTAATGTGTATGTCATGCTACCTGCAAATGTTGCAGATACTGGCAGCAGGTCGTCTTTCTGAGCTTCAAGATGCGAAAGAATATAATCTAGTATTGTCAAAACAGTTACAAGATCTTCAGGTTTGTGCAATAGATTTACTGATGTGCCAATGTTCATTTACGCTTTGTTGGTTCTTTCTGCTTTTTAAGAATCTAACTTCTTGTAATGTTTTCATGTAGAATGAAATGAAAGATGACAAATATGTATACTCATCTCGACTTTACAATTTAATTAACGATCAACTTCAACATTGGAAAGCTGAACTGGAACGCTACAAAGCACTGATTGATTCCCTTCAGGTGAAACTGCTTTCTTTAGTTGTTTCACATCCTTCAGCTGCATGTATATGTATATATATTTAATATATTCGTGTATGGATATTTCATTGAATCACATTTAGGAGAATGCTCTCAGGCTGACAGGTCTCTTGTTACAAGAAGGGAAAAGGAATTACATTTAAAAGCAGAGTCTGCAGATGCTGCTAGGAATACAGTTGACTATGCTGATTCAAGAATTCAAGAGCTAGAGCTTCAGCTGCAGAGGTGTATTATGGAAAAAAACGACCTAGAGATTAAAATGGAAGAAGCTGTTCAAGATTCAGGTAGAATAATTTACTGCTAATGTTTTTATTTAATGTGCAATATTGTGGAGTTTCTGGTTATGTAAAACTGTTACCTTTTACAGGGAGAGATGATATTAAAACAGAGTTTCGTGTAATGGCCTCGGCTTTGTCAAAAGAAATGGAAATGATGGAAGCTCAGTTGAATCGGTGGAAAGAGACTGCACGTGAAGCAGTTTCCTTGCGTGAAGAAGCCCAGTCTCTAAAAGCTCTATTAAGTAACAAGGTTTGATCTTACCTTGTTTCCAGATTCATTATAGATAAAATAAATTATTTCCATAGCCTAAATCCTCAGGAACACAAGCAGTTGTATTGAACATCCATGGTCCTGTGCTATGATCAGTCTCAGAAGCCAGTTTCTTATAGATTTGACCATTCTTTTGTTGAGTACTGACCTGTCACCATTTAGAAGATATTTTTCAAAGTATAGACGTCCTATGGCCATGTTTCAGATACCACGAAGAGCTACTTGTCTTTGGTTGAGTGCTGATCTACCAGAAGTGAAATAAAATGATTATAATAATAATTAAGCTTTTGCATGCACGTGTACGTCCGGGCACATGCACACACATATATACAAGCAATTTCGTGGAGGTTTGGATGATTTAGAGAAGTTCTGAGATTTGATTATCTTCTTCTTAAATATTACATCTTTGTTGCTAGGATCATCTATTCAACTAGTTAAATCGAAGCTTGGTTGTTTGACTGGACTTTTTTCGAGCTAAGCTTTAATGAGCTAGGATTGATTTGAGCTTAGTTATATATTTCAGACCTGATTTTAAAATTTTTTTGAGCTTGAGCTATGTAAAGATCAGTTTTATTTCAGCCTGAGCCAATTATGTAATATATTTTTCTTAATAATTAATTTATGGGAAAGTTATTTATTTGATGTGGGGGAGTAGCAAGGATTTGGATCTTTTCTTTTGATTTGTTGCCTTTTTAGTGTAAAAATAAAACGCATATTTATAGTTGGAGAGTATCTGGAGTTCACAATTATGGAAACCTATTTTATTTTGGTGTTCTAGAAATTTATTATTTATTGGGAAAGTTTATATTTTCTTAATTTTGTAGCTGACATGATAGATATTTAATAAAAATTGAAAAAAGTGGATGTAGAGAAAAGTGTACAGAAACAGCAGTGACGGTTTTTGCCATTACCATTAGAGGGAAAACTTTTTGAATTTGAAGGAAGAGGGGATGTTGGGTGGTGGATCACCAAGCAAGCAAGAGGGAAAACGGTTTCATTGTATCTAACTAGAGATGATTGGCTATGGTTTTGCCTGTGAGCAGTTTGGTGGTGGCATCCAGTAAGATGGGTTGGGTAAGGAAAAGGAGAGAGGGTACCAGATTTGATGGCTATGTTTGGTTCAAATGGCAGCTGGACATTCTTAAGGCTATCAGAGTTTAGGAAAGGGAAAGAGAAAACGGTTTACATGCTGGACAATAGTTAGAGTTTTGGATGGTGGAGAAGGCTGAAAGATTTTTAGAAAGGAAGGGTTGATATAAGGGAGAGCAGGGAATTGGAGAAAATGGATGGCATGAGTGCAGCTGTTCTGAGCGAAAGGAGTTGCAACTAGGTAAGGGGAGTATCAATGTTTGTCCTCATCATGGTTGTGGCAAGACAGAAGTGTTGGAGAATGGGTCATAACTGGGAGACAAGCCAATGGAAAAGGGGCGACTATGGGGTGAGATGGTAATCGACGGTGGGGGTTCAGGAATATACCGGGTTAGGGTTCGGGGTGGGCTAGTTGGTGAAGGAGATGAGGGAGGTAGGTTAGGGTGATGCTGAAGTTGGGTCTGGGCCTTTGTCATGTTGGCAGCCCAAATGTTAAGAAGGAGGGATTCAATGTCTCTAGGCTAAATTGGGATTGGGTGTGAAGGCCAATTTTGGTTCGGGCATCTATGTGGGGTGTGGTTTGATTACAAGCTCATGGAGGGGCTGGAAGGATGATGATTTGGGTTGGATTCAGTGTTTGGGTAGGGATTCAGTGGAGTTTGTACCATGACAATGAGGATTGGCGCCCTAAGCTAAGGGGATTGAACTTCAAAGAAATTGGCAGGGACCTAGAGGGGTGGATTAAACTACAATTTAAGGAAGAAGAGGTGTTGAGTACTTTACAAGATTGTGATGGAGATAAGGCTTCGGGGTAATGGTTTTACAATTACCATTTTGAAATCAAACTGGGGCTGATGAAAAGAGACATTATGGGGTTGTTTGGGGACTTACACAAGAAGGGAAGTTCGTGAAGTCACTAAATGCCACTTTTATTGTATTGATACCAATCAACCTAGTTGTATGTGTATACAAGCTGATTTTTAAGGTGTTGGCTAAAAGATTAAGGTTAGTGGTGGAGACAATAGTTAGTATGAGCCAAAATACGTTTGCGAAGGGTAGACAGATTTTGGATTCTGCATTGATCGCAATGAAGTTGTTGATAGTGAAATGAGATCAGGAAGAAAAGATGTTGTCTGCAAGCTGGATATGGAAAAAACATACAACAATGTATCATTAGATTTTCTTATGGATAAGCTAAGGAAGGTGGGTTGTGGCAGTACGTGGAGTAGTTGGATTTTCTTGTATATTTCTACATCTTTTGATGTGATGGTGAATGACAATCCTTCAAAATTTTTTCAAGCATCCAAGGTTTAAGGTAAAAGGACCTATTATCCCCGTTGCTGTTTTTTTTTTTTTTTTTGGTTATGGAGGCCTTGGATGGGTTGCTGACATGGGCAAGGGATAAAGGGTTGGTGGAGGGGTTCATTATTGGTGGGCAGGAAGATGAAGTAAAGGTGAATCACATTTTGCTTGCTGATGATACTATAATATTTTGCTGTACAGATGAGGACCAACTAATTAATCTTGGTTTTTGAGGCTATTACGGGATTGAAAATTAACTCGAGTAAATCTGAGTTGGCAGTTCGTGGGTGATGTGGAAAGTGCAAGGGAGCTTGTTATTATGGGATATGGTTTAACTAACGTCTCTGTGAAATGTCTAGGCCTTTGCCTTGGTGCTAGATGTAAAGATAAATCCATTTGGAAGTGGGTAGTGGAAAGATTTGAGTGAATATTGGCTGGTTGGAAGAAGTAGT
The DNA here is from genome assembly GCA_021397835.1 of Moringa oleifera. Lineage (NCBI taxonomy): Eukaryota > Viridiplantae > Streptophyta > Magnoliopsida > Brassicales > Moringaceae > Moringa > Moringa oleifera. Next base: position 490,340 of record JAJFZO010000866.1, on the reverse strand, counting down.
ATCTATCCAAGGCTGGTAGGTTAACTCTCATTAAAAGTACACTCACAAATTTGATCGTTTACGTCATGTCGTCGTTTTCGATACCAAGGGAAATAGCTGGAAAACTAGAAGCAATACAAAGGAATTTCTTATGGGGTAGTTTTGGGATGACTATAAGTGGAAGGTGGTGGCCCAACCCATTGCCATGGGATGGCTAGGGGTGAAAGATTTCACTTTGTTTAACAAGGCATTATTGGGCAAGTGGCTATGGAGATATATGGTGGGGAAAGAGGGTTTGTAGAGGAGGAGTAAATATGGAGAATTGAAAGGGGGAAGGATGACAAATCCAGGAGAGGTACATATGGCTCTTGTGTGTGAAAGTAATTCGGAAGGAGTGCGAGAAACTAAAAATGTGGGTAGATTTCAAGGTTGGAGATGGGAGTTCAATAAAATTTTGACATGATGGTGTGGGGAGGCACCGCTGTGGAAGCCTTTTTCTGTTATCAACTCTCTAGTGTGCAATAAGGATGCTTGGGCCAGTGAGTGCAGTGCAGGTGAAAGGGAGGGGACTCGTTTGTTCAGCTACGTAGGAACCTTAAAGTATTGGGAGGCAGGTTAGATAGGTGACCTGTATACCAGGATTCAGTATATCAGTTTAGAGAGTACTATGGAGGACAGAGTGATATGGAAGTTGGGTAGTGGGGACACAAAGTGTTTCACAGTAAAATCATATTTCAGTGGGCTATGAAAGGGTGATGAGGATATTCAGTCCCCTGGAAATATGTCTGGAAAGTCAAGGTATTGCCCAAGGTAGACTTTTTGAACTTGGGAGGCAGCGAAAAGGAAGATTTTGACGATTGATAACTTAAGGAAGCGGGGAAAAGCTATTGTCAACATGTGCTATCTATGTAAAGAGCCGAATGAGTCTGTTTTCCACCTCTTGCTTTGGTGCAAATGGACTGTTGAGCTGTGGGTACTGCTTTTGAGGACTCTGGGATTGTCTTGGGTGGCTGCGGGGTCAGTGGAGGTGGAGGTAGTGGCTTGGACAAGGTAGGGGCTTGGGAAAAGGAAGGGGAGAGTGTTTAAGATGATCCCTTATTAAATTCTTTGAAGTGTTTGGACGGAAAGAAACAAGAGGGCTTTTGACAACTCTGAAGCCCTGTTTACTGGAATTAGAGATACTTGGGTTAGAGTGTTAAAATTCTGGGAGTTAAGTGTTGATTTTGTGAATGAGGAAGATCTAGTTGAGTTTATAGAGCTACTGACTTCTTAAAACTAGCTAAACATTGTATATAGTACTTCTGTATGTTTCTGCTTTAATACACACACACACACACACACACACACACACACACACACACACACACACACACACATTCTTAATTTAATGTGAAAGTAATTTATATGAATTCATTTTAATTTATATTGCATCTTTACTTGTAGAGTAAGGTTTGTATTTTCTTAATTATAATGCATATATATATATATATTTTTTTTTGTGTATGATGATGAACTGGGCCAGTGCGAAATTAGCCCAAAGCTCCCCAAAATTTATGAGTTGCTTGGGCTGAGCTTGGTAATTTTAATTTGGACCCAATTTTTGCTTGAGTTAAGCGATCCTAAGTCTGGCTGGCTAAAAGCCTGGCTCAGTTTGACCTGTTGATAGACCTAATATATTGTTGTGAATCTATTCAGTCAATGCGTCTTTAAAAATTTTAATTCTTTGCTGTTGCAATAGGAAAATCAACAGAAGATGCTAGAAAAGGAGTGTGCTGAACAGATGATGGAAATCAAATCGCTCAATTCTCTGGTGAGTTTTTGTTTTTGGCGTTGATTTGCTTTCTGGATTCTGTTACTTCCATTTGGACCTCCCATGTCAAGTCTAACCCTTTTGTAAAATCTGCCGCATGCTCATACTAGGTTTTAATTGATTTTGCTTTTGAATTTTTTACCTTCAAAGTTTAACATCTTGGCATTCACTCCCTCAATGAATGCTAGGAGATATAATGCCAATTTTCTGAAAACCATTTGGAATTGTATGAGTTTGGAGTTCTTTGTGCTCTTAGCAGAATTATGATTGGTGACTCAAAAAGATTTTCATGTTGCAGATTGAGAAGTTACAGAAGGAAAAATTGGAGCTGGAAATATTCTTGGAGATGTACAGCCAGGAAGGTAGTGATAACCGGTATGTTTTGATTTGAGTGTGCCATCCGTACAACCCCCTGGCCCCTCGAAGAGAGGAAAGTAAAATTTAGAGAATAATTTGAAAAAAAAAGGGAAAAGATTCAAGAGTTCCAACCCAAGCAACCAATTCAGGAAGCTATTAAAATGTTGTCTGAAGTAGTGAAAGTTGGAATCCAGTTTTATGTGGTAAGAAGTAATATAAGATGATATGTATGTGACTTCTATGCTTGTTTCTTTGTGCCTATGTATGTTTAGGATGTCAATTAACTGGGTTTATTAGAATATACTTTTTATTTTTGCTGACAATGAGTATCTAGAAATTTGACATGCATGAGTTTAGTGAAGCACCATATCAGGATGTGTCATCAGTCATGTGACAAAGGGGCATAAAGCTTGTCAAATGGTATTGTGTTCTGTTGCCTGGTTATCTACAAAAATTCAACATTCATGAGTATGTGATGATTTTGGTGGTTTATTATTAATTCTTTAACTTCCGTGGTCTCTGCCATGCTATTCTACCCTCAGCTAGGCGTACCAGATTCTTAGTGTTGGTTTGAAATGATGAGTGGCTTTTTAACAATAGTCTTCTGATATTGGACTGTGAAACTTGGTGGTGTTCTTTAACCAACTGGATTTGTGCAACCTTGTTGCCAAATTGAGATCTTTAGAAGTCAACGATCAAAGCTACTCCCGGACCTAGTTTTAAGTTCTCTTTGCAATGGTAAAACATAGTAAATTTATACTTATGCTTTTAGAGAGTATAAAATGTTGATCTGCTGACTCTTTTTTTCTTTTTTCCCCCAACTTTTCTTGCTTAGCAATTGTAGAAACTCTGGTTTGAAACCAGGCATTTCTATGTTGACCTGTGGCCAACCCTTGCATCACATCGGTGCTGGGCAGGTCTATGTGCTGATGGGGCTTCCAATTAGTCCGTTTTGTATGGTGCATCAATTGTAATATGTTGCTATGACTAATTTTATCTTAACTAGCTTGTCTCTTTTGAGTTCTTAAACTGAAGAAACTTCTACTATTTGTGATTATTTGGTTTCTTGACTTTTTCTAGATAGGAAATCCAGAAACATGATAATTACTTGATTTTACATGTTTGAGGTACAACTTATTAGAAGCTAAACACATAGAACTATCTTGACCAATGTGTTGGTACATGTGTTATATAATTAGGAGTCATGTTTCTTTTCTCTGTTTGTCTGCTTTATTTGTAATCAGCTAAGGTGTCTGTCAATAAATTCAAGTTTTGAAATTCAAATTTCAGAGATCTGATGGAGATAAGAGAATCAGAACGTAGAGCTCACTTACAAGCTGAAGTCTTGAGAAATGCTTTAGATGAACATAGTTTAGAGTTGAGAGTGAGAGCTGCTAATGAGACTGAAGCTGCATGCCAAGAAAGGCTTTCTTCTGCCCAAGCTGAAATAGCTGAATTAAGGGCCAATCTCGATGCTTCTGAGAGGTTTGTTCTTTAATGCCTTGTTTCTTTGTAATAATTTGTATTTCATATGAGGAGGTTTGGGGCTTGCAACTGACTGACAAGGAAAAACATTTTTCTTCCTTTGCTTTTTCTGTGCTGTGGGATGGGGGAAACTGCAAGTTATTGATGGTTTGGATATACTATCTTGTTCTTCATTTAATAATGTAGTAAGGGCAGTTCTCTGGGTTTGTGCATCTTTTGATTTCTTGTAAAGATTTTGAAAGTTTCAATGAACTTATAACCGTGTTATCCTTCTTGATTATAGCTAACTGTTGGTTATAACTTCTATGGCCTTTGCCCTGACTTTTCATGTTTGCTCAAGCATTCCGACTTTATTTGCTTGTGATGTCTAATCCTAGAGAGCAGAGACATAAAAGGAGCAGATTGGTGATGCACCAATAATGAGCTGGAGTTGATTGATCAAATTTGCACCTCTATAATATTTTAGTGTTCAATGTGTTTATTAAATTTTTTTGTCTGGTCTTTGTATGTCTATATTTCTTCATTCAACAAAGCTACAGCTGGACCAATGCCATAGGAGAATCAACAAACATTAATGTTCCAAGATAAAGCCATTCAGCTGAAACTTCTAATGTTATTTAATGCTTATTTTTATTGAACTGGAGCAATATAGTTGTGGTGGTGTATAAGGAATGAGCAATATGGGGGGGACATTGCCTTCCTATATCTGCCCAGAGCTGAAGATAACATCAGCTTTTATCCTGTTCAAAGTTTGGAAGCTTTCGTTCTTTCCTGGCTCCAGATTGTACTCTTGAAACTATTTTACTTGCGATAAATGTCATGTCGCTATCACATCATCAATTCGTTTCCAGGGAAGAGTTCGTGCTTCAAGAGGCTATTAAAAGTAAAGAGCGAGAAGCTGAGGCATACATTTCTGAAATTGAGGTGCCTTACTAACCTTTAATATCTTCTTTCTCTTTCCTTTTTACGTGGGGCAGGACTGTGGGGCTTACAGGTTGGGTTCCAATAGACTGCTGCAGTTTTTATTGCTTGGTGGTATTTCCTGGTTGATTAATATCTTCTTTCTTTAAAGACCATTGGTCAAGCATATGAAGACATGCAGGCTCAGAACCAACATTTGTTGCAGATGGTAACTGAGAGGGATGATTACAATATCAAGGTCCATCTTCAATCATTAAAATTGTTTTTGGAATATTGGTTCTTGTTATCTATATTTTTTACTTCCCTATGCTTCAGTGATGCAGTTGTGTTTAGATGCTTGAGGTAGTTTTTCCTAACTTGTAGTACTGTGTCCATGATGCAGCTTGTGTCTGAGAGTGTGAAGACGAAGCAGGCACAAAGTGTTCTACTCTCTGAGAAGCAGGCATTATCCAAGCAACTTCAACAAGTTAATGCATCAGTGGAATCTTTCAAAACGAAGATTGTCCAAAGTGAGGAGAAGGTATGGACCTACATTTGAACAGTACTTTCGTACTTGTGCCGTTTCGTGACTGACACAGTTCAGCATTGCAGATGAAAGTTTGTTTGGACGATGTTTTTAAATCTATTCAAGAAGACAAAAATCTTGCAGTCAAACTTGAAACAGCGAAGTGGGAATTGTCAGATGCTGAGAAGGAGTTGAAGTGGCTTAAATCCGCTGTTACTTCCTCTGAGAAGGACTCTGAGCAGGTCCAGCGGAGAATAGACGACATGAAAATGGAACTGGATGATGAAAGGTGCACCTTCTTAGTTATTTCCTTGCATGGAAATTCTATGTTTATTTCATGTGTGCTGCATTGCATTTGTAGTTAGAACACTGTTGATGCTGCAGTATGTAAGGAATTTCATGCTAGCTTTCTATTTTTTATTTGTTATTTTCTCTTTTGTTCTGGCTTTTCAATTCATGTACATTAAAGTTAAGCTAAGTAGAATTCTTTAGTTGCTTTAGATTGCCTTGTGCAACTGTATTGGCTGACAACTGCAGCAGCTGATGGTGGTCTGGAACGTAATCCGATGACTGTGGTTCCTGTGAAGGTGATTAGTGTATATAAGCTTGTGATAGTTCTGGAACTGTGTTGCCTTTTCATTTTGATTATTTGTGAACCCAGGAAGACTTAGGAGTTTGTAAGAGGTGTGAAACTTACGTGCCGCATATGTTGTGATTTTGATCTTGTTGGAGGAGACAAAAGCAGAACATATATAAACTTGTTGAGAGTTATCAAGGGAAATTGATACATGTTGTATCAGGATTTGAATTTGGCACAAGTTTCACCTGGCATTCTATCCTTGGAGACTCTTTTATACACCAACTGCCTGGGAACGAAAGCAAAACATATATAAACCTATTGAGAGTTGTCTAGGGTGATTGATGCATGTTGTCTCAGAATTTGAAGGTGGTGTGTAAGTTTCACCTGGCATTCTATCCTTAGGGACTCTGGACAAGAGTCTTGTACGAGGGGTTGTTTACCTTGATATGTTGAAGATTCTCTTGAGAGGTTCTGCACCCTAAATTGATGGACCCGTCATGTCTCTCTATGCAGAAAAATTATGATTTTTATGTTAGTTTGATTGTTGATCAGAAATTTGAGCTTGTGGTGTGGGCTGATAGTACCGCTGCCTCAGCCTACCACAAGTTTAGAGTTGCTAACATAGAAGAAAATGGTTTGTTTTAATTTTTTAAAAATAATTGATCTCTATGAAACTGCTCCATATCCAGTCCTGCCTCTTCCTCCATGCCCTTGTTTTCAAGTTTAACTGTTTATGTTGATCAAAATTTTTCTGTATGCGATAACAGAAGTGAGAAGAAGAAGATTGAGGAAGAGCTCATGGAATGGAACAGTAAGCTGGCTGAGCTGAGTTCTGAAACTGGAGAGGCTGCAATTCAGAGACTCCAGGATGAAATAAAGAATTGCAAAAATATTCTCAAGTGTGGGGTGTGTTTTGACAGACCAAAAGAGGTAAATTTTATTTTTAATTTTTTAGTTCACTTTAATACTTGGACTCTGCGCAGACCTCATCTGAAATCGTGGGTTGTTGCTTGTGCATACATGGATTTGGCATGCTTTTGCAGTCACGGTTATTTTTTATTTTGCAGGTTGTAATAGTGAAGTGCTATCACCTATTTTGCAATCAGTGCATCCAAAGAAATCTAGAGATTCGCCACCGGAAGTGCCCTGCATGTGGCACTGCATTTGGTCAGAATGATGTCCGCTTTGTAAAGATATAAATTATTGACAAACCTTAGAGCCTTGGACCTTTTTGAGTTCATTTCTCATAGTGTGGAATGTGTTACAGAAATAAGGATTTCATTTCCCTTATAATTATTGAACCCCTTGATGGATTGAGAATTGAAAGAAAAAGGTTGATCAGTCATATTTTATGTTTTCTCTGGATCTTATGCCTTACCTTTGGATGTCTCATGGGAGAGGTAAAGGCTTGTGACGATTAACAAAGGGAATGACTGAAAGCATAAAAACATATGTATATACCTAGGCAGCTCCCTATTCCAAAGCTTAATAGTATAGCCTTCGCTTGGACTGAAAGATCATGAGCTAGGGCCAAAGCCAAAGCCGAAGCCAAAGCACTAATAATAAAGATGATAGTGATAGCCATAACAACAATGACATGGGAGAAGGCTATGATTCGCAAGGTAAAGATCGCTGCCAACTCTGAAAGAGGCAACATTGATAAATTTTTCCAATGGCCCATCTGATTCTGATGACTCGATTCGAGATATCTGCATTGGGGCCCATCCTTCACTTTTCATCAAAACCTGTTCTCTTATCTGTGTCTAGATATTGCTGAGGGCTGGGTTTAACCAAGACAGCAATGAAGCGATGTCGTTTGAGCTATGGATCAAATACAACATGCCTCGGACTATCATCTTCTGTGTCTAGCTTATTGGTCAGTGTTGTCAGTGAAAGCCAAGGAAGAAATGCTACTCTCTCTTGTACAGACCAGTTTAACACCTTTCCGGTCCAGAACATCCACTAGCTTCACCAGTTCCACTTGTTTGCTACCAAAATCCCTCTTCCCCTCCTTTGAGCATGTACCCACGAACACTCTCAATAGATTTCTCTGTTTAACCCAGAGAAGATCACCCAACACCACCAAACCCAACAACTTCTCCGCTGCCTCTATCCGTGCTACCTTGCTTGAGGCTCCAGTTCTCTGGGCTGGTAGAATTTGCATCTTTTATGCTCTGTTGAAGGTTGGTTTAGCTGGATCTCAAGCTAATCCACTGGTCTCTGGTATCAGTCTCTTGATGACCTTCATTTTACCTCTGTTTTTCGTGTTTTCTTCTGTCGATTTAAGTAGTGTCCGTGTTTCAGCTTTGGAAACTGGTGGTATTGATGGCGAAGTTGGTGATCTGGGTTTCTCTAAGTGGCTTGAGGATGTACGAGGCAAACCAGGTTCCTGGAATATTACTCTGACATAACTATTTCTCTTTTACAATTTCATGTATGCCATTTCTTTGATTTAGTTGATTTTCTGATTTTGGTTATTGCATGAGTCCAAACATTTTCTAAAGAGTATATTTATCCGTCTCTGTTGATGCTTTCATAAGAGTATTAACTAGAAGCCATGTATCCCAAAGAAATTCAATGCAAAATTTGGAAAGTTTGAATCTTGAAGATTATTTTCTATCTTTATGTGGCTTTAAGTTTTGTACTCTTTGTGCATTGTTTATTTGTTATTTTGTGCTTACTAGTTCTAGATTCTAATTGATTGACAGAGTGGTCTGAGAGAAAACAATCAGACAAACAAAGAACAGAATGATCTTACTTGTCCATGGGCTCTCATGATAGAACAAGTCCCACCACAATCAGTTTTACAAGTCACATAAATCTCCTCAACCCCTTAGCTTGAGTGCAGCCAACCTCTAATGAACACATCGGAATTACTTTTCTGCTTGATATAAGTTCAGGACTGCCTCTGTCTATAAGAGGAAGGAAGTCAGTAGAGGAGAAAGATGTTGAATACTAGAGAAATAAGCCATATATGGCCAGAGACCCTTTCTTGGCTTTTGACATAACACCTGATGCTTCTCCATCTAACCAAGACCTGATTAACACATCCATCTGCTGAGGTTTTCCATGTGGCTACCAGCTATACCATTAGTTGGTTTGATAGGCTGCATCAAAGTATACATTCAAGACACTGTATTAAAATTCTATATGGAAGAAGTTTTTTTTGAGAGCAGATCTTGCTCTATTTGGGTTAAAGCTCTCCAGAAGCAAACCAAACTTATATGTATGCAAACAATGGCCATCTGCTGAGGTTTTCCATGTGGCTACCAGCTATACCATTAGTTGGTTTGATAGGCTGCATCAAAGTATACATTCAAGACACTGTATTAAAATTCTATATGGAAGAAGTTTTTTTTGAGAGCAGATCTTGCTCTATTTGGGTTAAAGCTCTCCAGAAGCAAACCAAACTTATATGTATGCAAACAATGGCCATGATCTTGATGGGCTCAATGAAGAAATGCAATATATGAGGCTTTTGAGCACTCTGATAGGCTACGAGCTTGACCATGAAGTATCCTTTAAAGATTCTAACCTAATCAAGGAGGATATAGAGTGTTTGGAGTTAAACAGTGAGGTTTTTTGTCGCAGTTCACATGTGAAAGGTGGAGAAAGAATCTAATTGTGTCCAACTATATGCTGTCATCCATTTTCTGCTGGGAACAATTGTACCTAACCTAATCAAGTAACTTGCTGTTGTTGCAGTTGGACATGTTAATCAAGGATTATGCACTGCCTCATGGGATGCCATTCCCCTTGTTTCTGTGTGTGTTGCTGGAAATTTGGTATCTTTGAACAATAAAATACCTACATTAGCATCTGAGACTAGATTGAGGTTTTCCAAATGTTCAAGAAACCTGGGGGTTCAAGTAGCAATAAAATCAGTAACTATGCAAAATGAAAAATGTTTAATTCATAATGTGTTTATAAATTCACACACTGGAAATAAGACAGTTTTTTCTTTTGTTATAATCAGAGAAGGATGCTGCTGACAAAAGGAAATTAGTGAGCAAATGGCATCCAACAACTAAGGGAACACTCAGAAGGAACTACAGGGTGCCTTCCAAAGCTGAAGGACGGCGGCTTCTTAGAGCAATTGCATCCCTGCTCTCTGATGATGATCACTTTACTGATGCCACTTCTCACAAGGTAAGGAAATCTTAAACTCTCTTTGGAATTTGGTTTTGTTATTGTTTTTCTTTTTATTTTCTTGTTGATGAGGAAGCCTTTTGGGTAAACCTGGGTGCTTCTGCTGACCTAACTTAAGCATCAGGAGGGCTTTGAGCCCAGGCTGACAATCTGGGAACACACCTAGCCAACTGGGCTTTAGTTGGGGGTAGTTTCGTTTCTTTTTCCTCCTTTTTCTACATTTGATTTAACTTATTCTTTTGATTCTCCTTAACTATGCCAATAACATGATTAGGATGTGATGTGTAATGTTTTAGGGTTGCCAAATCAGAAGGGAGAGTGCTCATGGGGAAAGTGTCTGCTGTAACAATGTAAGAGCTCTGTTTGATGAACTTCCTACGCCACACCTGGTCGTGGAAATCACAGCTTTTCCTGCTGGACCTCTTAGCGAAAAGGATTACATTAAGGCTGAGAAACTAGAGAGAGTGCTTAGGTCTGGTCCTTCTGTTTGAACTATCCTGGGATCCTGGTTGCTCTTTATTTAATCAATCACCTGTACATATTGTATTAATGAGCAGATAGTTTCAACCATCAGATAATTTTCAAACAAATTAACTTCGCTCCCTCCCTTTTGTATCTCAGTCTACATGGCAAAAAGTTGAGGTATACTGGTGATGTGGATTTTTCGCAAACCCTAATAGCTTAGCTGCCATGGGCTTTTATTTTACATTTGTGCATTTTATGGCAATTTAGAGGGATGATGCCAGTATTCATCCCTTCCAACAACACATGACATGTATATGATGTGGTGGTGGTGTTCCTGCAAAGTTGTATGTATCTTTCCTGGTAAGAACCAAGGGAAGTACACGATAGTGTTTGATACGTGAATCATCTTTTATTTGCAGAGAGATGAATGACATGGGCAGTGGGCATAGCATGGTACATCTACACTCAAGAGTGCAGTGAAAATAGATAACATACAATTCACTTGCTCCAGCCTAACTTCATACATCTGACATGATTATTTTGATCTTAGCCCTGCTATAGTTATATCTTTTTTTCTTTTTTTAAATGCAAAGTAAAATTTATGGTAATATCATCCATTATACGGATTATATTTATCGGTGGGTAAAGAATTCACCTAACACTGAATGCCCATATGTCCTTGCAACCTAGATAGATTATGTGATAGCTTCTTTGTCCATATTGAAAGGGGCAAGTAGAACACTATCGTGCCAAGGCATTCATATCTGAGCATATACTTCCCCCTTCACACATCGTCTCTTGATCTTGTAGTATTTCTTGTATTGTTTAAAGGCAATCACTTTCAACACGTATTTGCATCTGTTGAAACCTTGGGGCCATTAGTAAACTTTGCTTAATAGCCATCAACTTGCTTTGAAGGATTGAGCACACGGGTTGGACCTTGGCCACTGCACTCATAACAGTCTCACCCAACAGATCCCTTAAAGACCATACCCGACGTTGCCTGTTGATGTCTTTCATCAAACAAAGCATCAATGTTCACTTTGACTTGTCCACTCTCGAGAGGTTACCATTAGGCTGGAGCTATCTAAGCCTGAGGGTTCTCCACTCCTTCCCTTAGTTTTAGTACCTTCTTTTTAGCACTGCAGAAGAGTACATCTTCGCTCATGTATAACTCGATCCTTGTGAACCATATGTCTTTATAGCTTGTAATAAGAACCTCCAGCATTTCTTGATCCGTCATGTGACTAAAAACCCGATCCCATGTATTGTTTTCTTTAGGCATATTAATTAGGTAAGAACCCATACCTTACTTCAACACATCTCAAACCTAGTGCTGAAGATGCATTGAAAGAAAGGATGACTTGTGGATTCATCGTGTATTCCACAAAGGCAGCATCGAGGTTCCATATCAAGCCCATGGGATTGTAAAAGAAGCTTTGTAGTGAAGGCTCCCTGTAACATCCTCCAAGCAAAAACCTAAGTCTTGGGAGGTGCATTGGCTTTCCAGATGAAGCTCCAAACTGCTCTCCTAGATGCTGGCTCTGGAACAAACTTATTTAGGACACTTAGAGCCGTGTAATAGCCTTATCTCACTTGGTAACGACAATTTGAGCTTCCTACCAAATCAATCTATCCGACATTGGTTCTTTGCTTGGTGGAATAGTTAGAACCACTTTAGCTTCTTCTCGTCCAAACATTTCCTCAACTGTATCTCGAGGCCAGACCCTGGTTGATAGGTCTATGAGGGTGCTCACTCACATAGGGCTACGAGTAATAGAAAAACTTGGATTTATCCAGGTGGACGATCTTCCAAGAATCCAGCAATCCTTCCATATATCCACCTGGGCACCATCTCCTATTCTCTACCTTGATTCTTCTAGAATCACCTCCCTACCACAAAGTAAACTGACACAAGCATAAGAACTCTATGTATTTGGGTGGGAGTAAAGGAAATACTTCGCCTTGAGAACCGAAGAACACAGAAAATCCTTTGGTCGAATCATCCGCCACCATTGTCTTACCGTCAGAGCAAGGTTAAAAGCTTCAGGATCTCGAAACCTTACTCTTCCATCCCGTTTGGACAAATAGAGGTTGGGCCATGCCTTCTAATGGATTTTCCTACAAGAGCCTTTGCTACCCCACCAGAAACTTGCTATCATCATGTCGAGCTCCTAAGTGAATGATTTTGGGAGAAGAAAATAGCTCATAATATAGTTAAGGATGGCCTGCGCAATTGCTTTGATGAGGACGCTATGACCTGCTTGAGACAGGAGTTATCCATTCCACGTCTCCAGCTTTGATTTGAGACTCCTAGTTAGTTTAGACATCCCACTTCTTCATGATCATCCCAAAATCATTTGCTTGGGAAAACTTCTCCATTTGTCGAAACAATGCCCATGAGTGACCTTTGCGTTGTGCACTTAAATGTCCATAAAACCCCGTTAGACGCCAATGTTCTTGCCGCATGGGATCTACAATAAGTGAATTTATATGATTCTTTGATAGGAAAGAACAGATATAGGACCTTTGCCTTTCCAAAGAAGAGCCAATCTGCCACTTCTTCCTTCACTGCCAATTGCTAAGCACTCTTCCAATCCAATCTTCGTTCGTATCTATTCCATTTTTGAAGTGGTTCTTTTAGTCTCACTAAGGAAAAGAACCAAAGGGTTAAAATCACTGACCAAACTGGTTAGTTCACGAACTGCTCGAGGAGCCCTCAAACCTTGGCAGTTCCATGCCATGTAACTCATTGTTCTCAACGTGGTTGGATGTGACCAACCTCCGCTGCGGAACTATAAACCCTTTGCATGATCTCGTCAATCCTCATTCGCTTGGGATTAAAAAGATCGATTAGTGATTCTTTATTTGCTTTCGCCCTCTCTGCAATGGACACATGACCTTCAAGATTATGGTCTTTGAAGGGGGCCCCTTTGCCTTAACTATTCTCTTCCATTTCGTTTCCTTCCTGTTAATAGAATTTCAGGGTGTGAACATCCCGTTCGTGGGTCTTTGCATGGGACTCATGAGGTATTTGGTTTTTTTACGTTTGGATGGATCTTAATGTGGATGCATTGGGTGTAAGCCTCCCCCCTGTGGCCTACTGGGCTCCACTATGATTCCACTCTCTAATTGGCCCTAAAAGTAAGTTGACCCTATTAAAGATCCTGCAATCTGTCTCCCTATTTCATTAATAGGAGTATTTGTTGTTACCTCCAACAAATGCTCCACCAAATGTTTAGTTTCTTTTGCCAGTGATTCTCTATTTAGATCTACATTTATCGCATCCTCTCTTGATTCTGGGGTTAAACTATCTTGACCTGCGCCTAAAATGCCAAGATCATAGGGGTCACGTACCTCCACCCCGGAAGTGGATTCGACCTCCAGAGTCGTGGCTGCAGCTTTTTGAACAAATTTTCGGCCCACACCCCTGTTCATCCCCTCACGAGCTTCCATTTTACGTACAAAGCCAGGCCTCCGCTCGAAGCCATGGCCCATATTCCCTAGGACAACTTCCATGTGCTTTCCTCCACCTTATAGCCTAACTACAATCTAATTCTTCATGTTCTATGCTGCCACAAGTATAACAAAATCTGAAAAGTGCTCATACTTAAAAAAACCACCCTTGCTTGATCTCTAGGTATTACAAGTCGACAACATCTTCTCAATGGCTTTTTAATATTGATAAGAACCCTGACTCGCATCCATCCCCCAAAAGCCATCTTGTCTTGAACTGTATCGATCTCTTCCACGTCCCCAATGATTTGCCTTATAGTCGTCCTTATCGTTGAGTTCATATAAGCTATGGGTGTAATTGGACCCACATTGAGCACCATGCTAAAGTCATTTGATTGAGTAGCGAGTTGCCGTCCACTTCCTTCAATACTAAAAGGGACTTACTAAACGGGCAAGGCTGGCAAAGGAGCACTCGTTCTTTACCTGCATGATTTCCGGGACTTATTAAACGGCCAAGGCTGGCGGAGCACTCGTTCTTTATCTGCATGATTTCCAGACTTGAACAAATACACAATGTCGCCAACTTCCTTGGCTTGCATCCATGGGATAATCTCCATATCTTCATTAGTATCATGCTTATTATTGCCAAGTTATACTGCCTTCACTGTAGTAATTGTCCGATCAGATAATTTTGGCTAATCTCTTACGACTCCTCAATCCACTCCTTATCTATGACAACATCTTGTTAATCCTCCTCCATGTGCCAAAGCTTACTCCATAGATTTTTTAAATCTTCTTCCATAGAAAACAAAGTTATAACTCTCTGAGATCCAAACACGGCTTAAGTACCCAATCACCACAGAAGGAAACCAATAATAAAGCTCTTTGCCCCTTAAAGAATTATTTCATCCGAGAAAACCATCACAGGAAAACCCTCAACGTCAAGACTCTCACTAGACAAAACCCTAAGAGAGAAAGTCTGTAGTAGTTATATCTCTAAGAGGAAGCTAGAGATAGCATTACCTTTGGACGTACCAATCGCAACTCTGCTTTCCTGTCTATTCAGTTATGCAGCAAAATTACACCCAAATTTCTGCACAGATTTAAACATTTTTTATAAAAAAAATAAAAAAAATATGGAATCATAGCTACACTTTACTCAAGGATCACCTGAAAAAAGTTAAAGGACTGAACAACAAAGGTTTCAGATAAATAAACACTCAAATATCATAGCCAAAAAGATTATTCCAGGCTGCATTCAAAGAGAAATTGTTTTAAGTAATTCCTTCACAGCCTCCAAAATTTATTTCTTCATTTGATCTCTAAAGACCAAACAATTCAGCTCATTGCAGTACCACTTATTTCATTCCAACCGAGGCCATCAAATCTTCATACTCTGGATCAATTTCCTGTTTTCTCACATTCGGCATATCACCTCTTAGCTGGTTAGGCACAACAGAGACAGAAGAGGGTGAAAATGGATCATAAATTTGCTGCCTGCTGAAATGACTAGAAGCCAGCTTCCCAGATGCAGGGGGCAGATTGTTATTGAATCGTTGATTTGAAGGCACAGAATTCTGAGGCTGAGCATTTCGAAATGGATAGTTTTGCAGTGGCTGCATTTGATATTCTGGCCTGCGAGAGAATGTAGCAGCAATATTCTGCATTTGGCGAGGGGGACCAAAGTTCATTGGTCTCACTTGTGATAATGGAGTACCTACTGCAGGAGGACCTACATTTTGAAATGCAGGGAATCTGGGAGGAGCTGAAATGGCAGTCGGGTTGCTGGCAAATGGAGCCGAAGACAAGTGAGTTTGAGGCCTTGGGAAAACTTGCATAATTGGTTGCAAAGTTGAATTGGGCACACCCACCGGGAGAGATGGTGCTTGAGGTACCAGTGGCTGCACCATTGGCCGCACCATTGGCCGAGATGGTAGAATATTTGGAGATGTGGGCTGAGGGGCTGGATTCTGTGACTGCTGAAGTTGAAAAGTGAAGTCACTAGAACTTGGGTGTAGTGGCTTTGGACCCACCGATGGGGCTGGAATTATAGGAGTAAAATTTGCCAAACTTCCAAAAATAGAATTGGAAATGCTTGTATGTGGAGGTGCTGGTTGTGATGTAGAGTGAATTGGATTTGACACTGTTATAGGATTCATAGATGGATTGGGGGAAGGTTGCCCTACATTTGGTGTTGGACCCCGAAATGATACTGCTGTTGCGTGCAAAGAAGATGACTGAATTGGAGAATGTCCCACTCGTGGGGCTGGACCACAAGGAAAAACTGGTGCTGCAGAACGGTTCACGGGCGCACCAGATAACAGAGGATTGGATACTCCAGAAGGAAGAGTTGCAGGAGAAACCACATTGGTTGCTAATGTACTTGAAGGCAATGCACTAGATGAATTCTCTGGCTGAAGAACTACAGGTCGATTTCCCAAGGGAGGAACCACAGGTGGAGGCAATTGCCCTATATTGCTTGGACCAAGGGAGACAGGAGGACCTGCAGAAGCTCCTGACCATCCAGTCGAGCTCCCTACAGGGGTCAACAATTGATCTGGTCTTGGGACACTAGACACTGTGTGAGGGAACAAAGGCATAAGTGGCCTCACTGGAGGGATTGGCCCTGTTGATTGGGGTTGGCTACCAATAAATGGAAGTGGACCTGGAAGGCCAGATTGAACTGAGGAAGGTTGAGGAGCAACAGGCATGGGAAAATTTCTTGGTGGAGCAGCATGGCCCAAAGGTGGTGTCTGAGGCACATATGAAGGTGGTAAAACTTGCATGAGTGGCTGTGAACTAGGAGGTACAGAGGCTGGTAGAGGACCAAAAAGTGAAGGCATGTTTGGCGAATTGATAGGTGATGATTGATTAAGTACAGGATTGCTAAGAATTGGCACTGAAGAATTTAGTGGTGGATGCACCAGAGATTGATGTGGGCCAGCATGGAGCCATGTACCATGGTATTGAAATTGGTCTTGCATAGGAGTTTGCATAGAACCGACCATTTGTTGTGCCATTCCTTGGTCAATTGCTGCCTCCTGGGTTTTACCAGGAACAATCACATTTTTCCCAGATACTGCAGTAGAAGTAGAAGCTGCTCCTAAGTTTCCCTACAGAGAAAGAAATAATAGTCACTTTAACAGTGGTACCTGTAGCTCTAGAAACACCAATACAAGCAAAAAGAAAGCAAATGAAATATGTGTCACAGCTATAAGAGAACCTCTTTTTTAAAATAAGGATAGCTATAAGACAAACTGCAAGAAGTCACATAAAATATTAATGAATGGTAAAAAGTAAATAGCTTCCCAGACAAGCACAAAACTCACTGATACTGAAGTTACAAGCAATTCCATTAAGGCAACTGCTGCATCAACTTTCTCAAACGTCTGTGCTGATATGTTTACATATAACTCTTCAAAAGCACTCTGGATCTCATTCCCATCTGGTGGAGAAATTTCAACCTTGAAAACAACAAGACAGAAAGTAGAAGCAATTGAATAAAGCTCTTTGCCTCCTGAGAATTAAAATAACTTGCAGTAAAATATTCAAAATCTTCAATGAGTAAAATATTTTATAGAGTATCTGGGTGAACAAGAACAGAATCGCTCAAGCTTATCGCAACTATATAGTAAATTCAAGGATGGTCTCCTTCGCAAGTAAATGAATTACCTTCTCTCCTAACTTCTCCTTGGTACCATAGACCTGTATCTTGGCTCCAGTTTCCTGATTTCCAGAATGAAAAAATAAATTATTCGAAAAAAGATATTTCGTAAGTATGAACACATGATTGCAATATGTATTATGCTGATAGGTACCCTGCCTAAATGAAAGCACATAGTGAAATACATGCAACTACTTACTTTCTCTAGTCGCTTCTGAGTTTCACCTCCGGGCCCAAATATGAGACCAAGAAAGTTGAATCCAGGATAATCTTTGACCTAGAAAGAGAACAAACCACAAGGCTGTATCACTAACTCCAACTAACAATAAATGTTTGTTTTATCTGTCATATTAGATGTGGGAGAAATAAGAGAAAAGAAAGTGACAGCTAAATGGTAGTAAAAGTTCACAGCGCAATTTTAATCACAATTGACAGTCAGTTTGAGTGTTATGACACCTCTGCAGGAATATCTATGACACATGAACATCATGGCAAGAAGTGCCACTATAAGTACATCAGAACTTGGTTATGCTTTTACATCAATTAGCTATGCTACCTTAGACTCTACCACTAATTCATCAATGCAGAATAAGTTTTTGGCATGTAAACCCCTTCAGAAAAGCACCACTTGTGCTACATGCAAATACATACATATTTTTAATTTGTATCTAAAGTTATGGAAACTTAAAAGAAGATTCCTGAGGACCCTTTAAAATTCATTCCACCAAATCAGTATGCCAAGAATTTAGAAGTAAGACAGTGATATCAAAATGCTATGGCTTAGGCAAACCAAAAATATCTCTTTCTTTCATGGACAAATTCGAGCAGAGGTTTCATCTCCAACATCATCTATTTTATTGATAAACAAAGATTTGATGACTTAATTTTTTCCATTGTGAAGACAGATAACAAGACCCAGCCCCTAGATTCCATTATCTTGCCTCTCAACCAACAGTTACTAGCAGACTCCATCTTCAGTGCCATTGAACATTTTTAAAAACTCCTATAATTTATTTCATATTTATCACATAAAGTCTAATCTAGTAACAAGAAATGGCACTTCCCCTCCATTCATCATATTTTTCTCTTGTTCTGAAAAGAATGATCTACTGAGTAGACCCTAGCCTTCCAGCCAAACAGTTCATGATTTCTCCTGAGCCTAAAAATTTCGACATCATCTTTATCTAACCATAATGATTACTAGAGAAATTAAATTCTTCTAGACTTCTGGCTTAGGGTTAATATATTACCTATGTCATTGCCATCATCTTAATGAAATAAGTGACACTGTTTCTCTTAGCCGCATAATGACACACAGAAAACAACCAAGTACGATAGAATGCCAACATCAAAAGAGGACTTACAGGGATAGCAACTCTAGCCTCTTTCATCAAAGGCTTATAATCAGGTGGGGCCTTGTAGCTTGGATTAAATTTTAAAATTTCACCTAAAATTTGAGAGAAGCATAGTTTTACATTAGAAATGTGGGACAAGGGAGAATGAAATAGAGGACAAGCTGTTGAGCATACCTATAGCTTCCCGCCTTTCAAGTTCCAAAAGCTCTAAGTTCTGCATCCACAAATTATATTAAAAGAGATCAAAAGATAGACACTTAATTCAGATGCATTTTATAAAGTAATCAAAGTAGCAAAGGCAGCATAGATTGCAATTCACCTCATTATCTACTTGAGAATTAGATGATTTTTCATTTGCATCCAGAGCGGCAGAGGGTGAGTCCTGCTTCTGCCCAACCTCCAAAGTTCCACATTTCAGCTGTTGTGTAATTTGATCCAACCGAGTCTGCTCAAAATTTTACCACCACACAGGTAGTAATATCACTTAGTGGCACCTGGAATGGGAAGCTTCCATGTGAGCCATTCACACGGAAGACCACTGACATTTTAGCACCCAATGGGAAATGGAAATCTTCAATTGCCACAAGCTGAGCAATATATATATTCCTCCCACATACTGGTGCTATAAATGCCTCCAACCTCCTTTAAATTAAGAATATTTGAAACAAATAGATGGGTGGTGAATGCTTGTCTATGGCATTTTATGAGCTCAGATTTAGATCAAAAACTGCTAATAACTTAAGAAAACAGTTGTTATTTTATACATTAAGATTGGTATGACTCCAAAATACCTGGTAAGCCAAGGCTCTTCCCCTTCTGACTGCAGCATCCTGTGTTAAATCAGGGGCCCATTTTGTCTTCCTCTGGACCTGGTTTGTGCTTTCTTCTGTGGCTGCATCACTGCCTCCTGCCTTTTTACCTCCCCGGAAGACTGGAACAAGCGAACCAGACAACTTGTTTTTAGGGATAACAAATCCAGACTTCGCAGCAAACATAGAGATCTTTGGACCACTAGCAGATACAGCAGAAGATATCTTAGCTACTGGAGATGTCTGGTCAACTTTTGCACTCATCCTTCTCTCTGATAACCTTCCCACCATGCACTAACAGGATTCAATAAACATACAAAATGAGTTGAAGTTTAAGGATCTATCTACAAATACTGCCACTTCTAAAAGAATGTCACAAAGATAGATGTTGAGGGCCAAAACAGATAAAGGATAATTCATATGTCTTCAAAGTTTGAGCAATTGGTCTCAAGCAAAAATCAGTCTCACAAACTGTTTATATTGTTGAAGGGCACTATTAATATAAGAAAGCTCCAACATCATTCTTTGAAGCTTGAACTGAACAGAACATAATGACATTTGTTAGCAAGATGCCTTATTTGCGGTAGAGAAAACTTATTCTTCGTAGTTTGAATTTTGAATAAGAATAATCTTTCAGTTTGAATTTTGAATTCAGATTTTAAGATATCTAGATAAGTACAATTTTAGATTTTGGTTGTTTATTTTCTCCTACACCTCCATCAATATAACAAAGCAAGCCTTTGCAAGCCAATGCAAGCCATTACAATCCATTGAAGGCTACAATCAATTCCAAGCTTCAAGTGTTGTATATTATTCTTCTTCTATATTATTCTTCCTCTCCTATCAAAAACCCAACAAAATCATATCAAAAACCAACAACATTTACCCCTTTCAAGCTGCTGCAAATACATTGCTAACATTTGTCACTATAGCTTCCAAAAAGCAAAACCCAATGTGTCCTATTTACTAAACTCTTTTGTATTTAAAATGAA
Organism: Moringa oleifera; assembly: GCA_021397835.1. NCBI lineage: Eukaryota > Viridiplantae > Streptophyta > Magnoliopsida > Brassicales > Moringaceae > Moringa > Moringa oleifera. Next base: position 469,813 of record JAJFZO010000866.1, on the reverse strand, counting down.
GTCTTAACTATTTAATAATAAACATAGGCATTGACTTAATACATAAAAGAAGATTACTTGGACCAAACTGAGTCAGCTTGCACCAGATATGCATGAAGTTTCTTATAGCTCTAAAAGGAATTAAAATTGTACAACACTACTTTTGCAGCTTGTTTGAAGGGAAAGAAGAAGTTTACTACTAAATGATGTTGTCTAGTGGTTGAGGTGCACTCTAAAGTTAGCTTAGCCTAGTCTTTAGCTTACTACGAACAATCCTGTTGCCAAAACCTATGTTTCACAAGTTATGACATTGAAGTTTCCTATAATGTAAAATGATCAAGCATTTGATGAACCAACCAAAATGTTTGAAAGGTCATTATGCCATGTACCTTTATCTAAAGATATATGGACAGAGGGATATCTTGTCCTAAACCATAATGCAAATAAAAATTAAAAGAAATGACCTTTTTTTGTTGTCTTTAACCAGAAAAAAAAAATAGAATAAACAACAGTATACAGAAGAGTAAGTTTACATAGAGTTAAACCCCCAATGGAGGGAAAAAGAGTAAACTGGAACCTAAGATTCCCCAGTAATGACCAGTTTTGTTATTCTTTCATGGCTACTGACCTGAATTTACCATATATAACTCATCTAAGGAAATCAAATGAGAAAAGGAGGAGCATACAATTGATGATTCTTTTTAACTGAAAAGACAGGTAATTAAATGGGAAAATAATAGGGAGTTGAAACTCTATCATAGCAACCAACAGTAAGTCGCATAGTCGAAAAAGCTTCTCCTGAATATGGTAAACCTAATTTGTTTCTTGGTTTCTTTCCCCTTCCTCATATTTGTCAGCAACCAAATAGTCGAATAATTGTTATTCCCAGCCCTTGCCTTCAATTCAAAAAGTCATTGCAAGAGAAATGGAGAGTACCTAGGGTTTTCACAGATTCAGGAGTGCATAGGAGCCGATCTCAACACGCTGCGTTTTTATGAGAAGAAGGCAGGCACGACGGAGGCCCCCTTTATGTGGATGTCCCCAAGTTAAAGCAGGCAAGTAGCAAGAGTGAAGGGACTGCCAGAGGGTTCGGCCCAGCCCAGCCCAGCCCCTAAATTGATTAATATATCATAAATAATTTATTATTTCAATAGACATCGGTTTATTCTTATTAAAAATTACAAATATTGAATTAATTTTACTTATCCCTAATAATTGTTAAGGTATCTCAATTTAATTTTTTTATTTGAAATAAAAATTTCATAAGATCTTGATGTTTACTTTATGTAATTAATTAAATTTTTATATTTAAAAAATGATAAATCTAACTGTGATTCATTAATTTGATTTAAATTAAATTATATCAAAAAATTTAAAAATTAAAAATATTTAAATTAAAAATTTTATATAATAAATTTTAATTTAAAATTTTTCATAAATATGAAAAACTATTTAACTTTTAAATTTTTCAATAATATTCAATTTAAATCAAATCAATAAATTAAAATTTAATTTATTATTTTTAAATATAAAAATTTGATGAATAACATAAAATAAAGATTAAAATTTTATAAAATTTTTAAGTTATTATTTTTATGAGATATTTACCTCTTTTATTTTTCATTCAAATATTCATCTTTTTCATAACATGATTCAGATTAATCAAAATGATGATTTTGACCAATATTCTACCCTCTTAGGCCACTCATACTGGCAAGTAACATCTATAGAATTCAAGTATGACAAACAAGTAGTTTCACATTAACTCCTATTTCCATAATGAAATCATTACAAACCAATGAACCCATAAGCACTATATTTAGGACAAGGAATTCCATATAAACCGAAAAAGATTGGCTAATGTGTTACATCAAAAAAGAGAAACAAGTTTTGCCAGATGCCATATGATGCATATTCATGGCGGCTATTTTGCTGGAACTAACTTAGAGTAGCTTCCATGTTGGTATATGCAGCAGCCAATCTGTCCACAGGAACTCCGCAAGAACTCAGTAGCTGGAGAAAAGCTCTCTGGTTTGCATTTCAAAGAACAACCACCAGCCTTGTCAAGTGAAAGGGTAGAAGTTTGAAAAGAGCAGACTTCCAAGAAGGATATAAGCTGCACAGTACACCCAGATCACATATCCCCATCCTTTACCCAAACCAGACGATGTCATCAAATGTGAAGCAAACCAATAAAGAGGAGGGCTGGCTGACAAGAAACGCGTAGCAACCTGCCAATTGTCAAAGTTCAGAAATATACATGATAATCTCAACTGTTTAAGCCATCTTTGGCTGACAGCAATCAATTATAGAAGTCACTCATACTTCACATGCTAAATAGTACATCTGAATCTTAACAAGGTAAAAATAGGAATGTCAGTTTCAAAAGCTTATATTACTCTTAGGAAAGAAAATTGCAAGTCACCAAAAATGCCTAACCTGCACATGCATGACGAGAAAAGCTGTGGCTGCCATGAAACCCAAGTGTACTATAAATGCCAGGACAGCAGCAGAAAAGTAGCCTGACTTTACTGATGATTCATATTCATCAGGCAGCACAGCGGGAGATCGTCCTTTACTCATTTGCTTCCTCTGCCGAAGATTTTGTTTCTCTGCTCTCGAAAACAATAAATGGTTAAAATACATTCTGAAATGGAAGAAAGATAATATCTAGAAAGAAAGATAGGTTAGAGATGAGCTCAAAACACAAGCCAACATGTGCAAACCAAAACTACATGGTACTTCAGTAAACCCTAAGGTTAATGTATCAGTCTGTATGTAATTGGTACGTGTGTGCGTTCACATCTTCATGTATAAAGACAGGCTTAAATTGGTCTTCCAGTCAGTGGTACAGCATTAATCACTCTTACTGATTAATACCTACAACTAAGCAATAAGAGCACCATCTGGTAACTTGAAATCCAATTTATGTTTTCAGTAACTTAAGAGAAGGTTTCTGTAAAAAGTGTGCACCATTTGATCTTGGAATAGCCTCCAGAGAGAAAAGCGGAGCTGTAGAACTCTTTTCTTCCTTGGTAGCTCGAAAACCCAGTGAGAGAAAAAGTTCAGGCTGCAACTTCGCATAGTGTACAATTGAGCAAACTGCCAAAGACAATATTGGTGATGCAAGCAGGAAGTTCGGCATCTGTTTTAATTGGAAGTATCTCAAGAAACCTACTCCCCTGGCATTAAACAGAAAAACCATCAATCTGAGGGAATTTTTCAACATTGAAAACCCATTTAAAGTAATTATTCACTTCTAGCTTTTATAAATATGGCATAGCAAAAGGAAAAGCTACATGCATGCATAGAGCTAGTTCAAGATCATGCTATAATATTTACTTGTTTAGATAAGAAATCCAATCTGTGCTAAGGGCTAGAAATGGAAATCAATGGCAATTTGGCAACAAAAGAACATTTTTCCTAAGTTGATCAGACTAACTTTCTCACATTATAAAACAACCATTAGTCATATATTTTGTCATTAATAAATCCACATGGCACTACTAATGCATAATGTTCCAAATGCCACCAAATAACTTCTCTTTCCTCTATTTCTGTAGAGAAATTTTTTACATGACAATAAGAAAACTATTGTATAAAAGCATAGAGTTGCAAAACCAAGGGGCAGCAGTACTGCATGACCAAATGATAAGTAAATGTAATATGGTCAACATGAACACACCAATAATGACTTTGAATAAAATTGTACAGCAAAGGTAGTCTTGCTCTGCACCAAGGCCTCAATTCTTCTGGAGAACATCCAAGACAAATGTTGTAGTATCCATATGCTTGAAAAGCAACAAAGGGAACAAAAGTACATATGCAGCGCAGAGCTCCAGTTATAAGAACCTGGATTGCCAACTGGCACAGGAATAGTTAGGATACAGTCTTGTCCTGTGCTTCAACATGATATTAATTGAAACATAGCACACTAAATAATCATGTGCAAACAAGAAGAAATAGAAACTGAACCAAGTGTGCTTAATGCTTACCAAAAACCAGAGAAATGATTGCACAAGTGAACAGAGTATTGTAAGAACACATTCAATAGAGTAGCTGCTTTCAATGATAGCAACAACTGAATGCCCAAAATTAAATCAGCAATTATTGAAACTTCAAACCATAAATAACAATAAAGGGATTCAACAATCTACATAGAAGATCATATAAAATAAGCTTACAAGAAGTTATCAAATGCAATTCAATTAACTCCATAAAAGATTAATGCTTAACTACATACCGTAATCATGACAAGCAGATTAAGACATACAAATATAGGCAAGATGGCCATAGCACAAAAATCATTCAACTGTAGCCTTCAGGCATCTTACTTGAAAAGCAATCAGTCACTCCCACTTAGTCAAAAATCATAGATATCATCCATGCATACAAAACCTAGTGCTCAAACTATTAGAGAATCTGTCAATCAAGCAAAATAGTAACTTACCAAAACACATTTTTTCTGAAATACAGCTTCATACACCCAATGCATAGTCTGAAAACAGAAATAGCCAGCATTTAGCACTCCATTAGACCTTGCACAGCCAGAGAGAGCAAACCAAAGAACAGCAAAATTGTTTGCACCAGATATTAAGTAGTACATTCCTCCAATGGACAATAAAGCATACAAACTCTCTGAATATCTGCAATTACAAGAAGAAGATAAATATCCTCTAGTTAGTTTGAACTTTGTTTACATCAACTCAGGATTTAGTAAGAGCAGCAGATTTACATTGATGAATAAAATATGGAAGCTGGGTTGAAGCAGAACAGTGTTGATGCCCAGAATGCTGCCTCAGAGTCCTTCAAGACAATAACCGAAAGCCTGTTAGAATGACAGAGGGACAGTAATCAGAAGTTCCAAATCATAAGTCCACATCTAACAGCGAAGATAAATACTTGCATAGTCAAACTTACCTATAGAGGTAAACCGCTGCGAATACAAATGCAACATTGTTAATAACATACCCCGACAAAGCCAGCACCGCCCTGAGCCCAATCACGGGAACCAAGGGCGCAAAAACTGAAACCAAAACACAATCAAGAATTAAACCCAAAAAATGAAAAAGGGAACAGTCAGATAAAAACTATTGACAATTCCTGTTTAAGATTGGCCAACCTGTGCGTGATAAGATAGAAATGCAAATGGGAAGCAAAGGTAAGAAAGCATAGGACTGCTCGTACTCGTAGCCGCACTGCGCGATGCGGACGAAGTAGACGCTGTCCCAGACGATCCCATTCTCAATGGCGGAGCCGAGGGACGGGAACAGAGGAGGGTGGGAGACACGCGAGGGATCGCGGGTGGAAAGGCAGGGCGGGTTGATGGGGGCGGAGGTGTCATAGGGAGAGGCGAGGCTGCGCCACAGGATGATCAGGGAAAGCAGGAGGAGTCTCGAGAGGATTGCTGATTTGATTATCAGGGTCCTGTGGGCTTCTTTAGGTATGGATTTCATGGTTCCTGCCATTTAAGACTATTGGAATTTGAAGTGAACAGAGGAACAAGAAGATGACCTCTATTTGTTTCACATACGCGTTAAAAGATCAGCATCCGATGAAACTAGGAAAACTCGAAATCTAGATTCAAGCTGTCAATGATCCCAGAACAAAAAATTGGTACGTCAAAGTGGAAACACATGCTTGAGCTCTGAGCCCAACCCACTCAACTTTGTGCTCGACCCACTATTAAGGAGGCTCTATGGGCTTAAAGGATTCTTCCAACAATAATAACAGCCGTTGGTATGGGCGTCAAAAAGTTCTTCTTCTTCTTCTTGACAACGGCCCATCTCGCAGCTTCTTGTCACTGGTAGCAATGGACTTAAAGGGTTCAGAGGGCTCAACAAATTCTTCTGTTTTGAACATAGCCCATCAAAAAAGCCTTTAATTAATTCTGCATGGTAGTAATGGGCTTTCATTGATCAAACTATTCTAGTTACCAAACTGGCCTATCTATTGAAAATTTAGCGAAACTGTTAGCCCATTAGGCTTCAGAAAGCTCATTGTTTTATTGATAATGGCCCATTCAAAGCTTTTAATGAGATGGTAGGCAGTAATGGGCTCCAAATGGCCCATTCCTATGAACTTAACCTTCAAGTGAATGTTTGTTCAATGGCTTCCGAGTAATGATATCGGCCCATCATAACAGACGGTCAATATCTACAAACCCACTACAGATTACTTGGACTGTAACGTCACTGTAAATCCGACCGAAGTCGGTTCACATGGAAGCCATGCGGCACGTTCAAGAAAGCACATATGAATGACAGCGGTGGCCCATCACAAGCTTTCTTCAGCTTTAATGAGTTATCAGGGCAGGGCCTGGAGACAGCTCCTAAGAAGCATCCAGATTCAGTAATCTAAGTAGGTGGCATGGATACGCACAAGGCTTCCGTAAATTAATGTTCACTCTATTAATTCTAGTAAGTGGAGTTACTTGCCGCGGGTTTCATATTCAAATGTTGCCAAGTGAATAGCCATGAGAAGAAAAAGAAGAAAATAATGCATAAAGCTCACCACCGACTCCCATGTAAGAGCTTCTAGGTTAGGGTTAGCAGATGGAAAATTTAATACCTTGCAGGTGCAAGGTAGGTAAGACTCGGAGTATCTTTCATTGCTTTTACGCTTTCTCTGGAAAAAGGACAGAAAAAGTTGAAACCCTAAAATCTCTTCTCTTCTGGGTTTGTTTATGGTTGCTGTGGCATTCCTTCAGCCATAAGTTTCAAGTCATGAAAATGGAAAACAAAGAGTCTCTAAGAAAGCTGCTGGATCAGTTTGCAACGTGTGGCAGCGAGTGGACGCTTGTTCCTGAGACATTTTGAAGCCAGAATCCTCCTTAACTTCCGGCACCAAATTGAGATATATGCTTCCTGGGTTCACCACTATCGACAAAATCATTATTGTCACTCCCGAAAGGAAAGATGCAGAGAAGACTACGGACATTTGTTGCCTTAGGCCAAGCTCATTATTGCATTGATTTCATTATAGAAACACAGAAAAAAAAAAAAAAAAAAAACATAACTTCATGAGCACGGCAAGCTTTCACACAGTACTAGTCTGGAGTAGTCTTACTTGACCTCTTCAAGGTGGCCCCCTAATCTGTGAAATTACATGATTGAAGTGAAAGCATATCATATATATGTCACAACCTTCCACCAGCTGTATAAAACCTTATACATCAAATTTGATAAGTCGAGATATATACTGACGGTGTACATTAATGCAGTAAAGAACTATACATATACATGATGAAAGATTTAATTAGAAATAAGTTTAAAACCCAAGTACATAGCCCGTGCACATGGTTAGTAATGGAAGCACATGGATGAATTAATTTGAAGATGAACAAGATTAGATAAGAGTTGCAGTATCTTTAATTAATTGGGTGATATATATATATATATATGTATGTATGTATGTATGTATGTATGTATGTATGTATATGTAATTAAGGAGAAATTTGGTTTTCGGCGTGGAAACAAAAGAGCAGAGTTGCAAAGAGCTTGGTCAGGCAGATGTTATAAAGAAAAAAAATGGGTGACCAGGAAGTTGCCACGAGTTGCTGATTAATGGGTATACGGAAATGTCTTAAGTAGAGATCTAGTAATTAAGTTGCAGTGAGTGACAACAGTTTGGCAGCGCTACCTGCAAGAATGAGTAGATGGATGAGTAAATAGGCAACCAAATTAAGCACCTTCTGACCTTTCTTTTCCTTTGCTTTTAAGTGTCTTGGTGAATTTCAACTCAACTCTCTATACGTCTTCCTTTCCAGGTTGGAGATAGAAGAGAAAAACTATGTATCTTTGAAGCTCGGTTTTACATTAATGGCATCATAGCATATCGAATCATATAGTTTCTAACACAAATTAATAAATCCACATGCATCACTTTGAATTTTTATCAATCTTGCAAGATTAATTTTGCGGTAAAAGATGATTTGTGATGAGCATTAATGGGTTACCTACACTATATATCATGCGCCACGCCAAACAATCTGAAATGAATATACGCCTAACATGAGTTATCAAACTTAATAAAGGATCCTGCAAACCAGTTTATACTTCTTTTTAGTAAGTCATGTACATTATCATGGTGGCGAGCTGTCACCAAGATATCTATAACAATGTATAGCAATCAAAGTGGTTACCCGTAATCACCATAAGTACTAGAAACAAAATGAACATTGAATCATTTCCATGTCATTATTTAAGAAGATAAAAGAATATGCTGTAATCCCAAATTTTTCTTTATGGGTATACTGAAAACCGAAAACAGACATTTTATCATGAGAATGTTAATTTTTGAGATCAGATCGATTAATTCGATCCAATTTTTAATACGTTGTTATAAATAGATTGACGGGTTAGATATATATGCATTGGCTAGGGGGTATTCTATTGTTAATTATTCTGATTAATTGTGCATATTACTGCATCAAATGCAAATAATATTAATAAAGTTCAATCGTAATAGTAAATTAATTAGGCACCATCACATGCTGAGACTGGTAAGTCTAATTATTAAAAGTAGTCAAAGGTAATTTAAAAAGAAAAAAAGAAAAACAAAGAAAGGGCTCTCTACTGACTACAAAAAGGAATTGGTCTGCCAATGGATGGTAGCATAAGCATTATTCCCTATATATGTTATATTATTTGTTTTTTTTTTTTTTTACAAATGTTATATTATTAGTTAAGACAAAATGTTCTGGGTTCCATATCAACATGTATAAGGTCCCATATTAAATTCATTGTTAATCACGGATCGATCCAAATCATCACGGATCGATGCACTGAAAAGATGATCGAAATTGTCACGGGTTGCCAACGATCCAAATAATACAAATATTTCATTTGTCCAATTAGCTATATCAAACACAAGTTAATTACAAGTCCAACTAAGACATCCCTAATTCTGAAGGCTACTTCCCGATCTACACCGGCTCAAGCAATTGGAGATTAAGTGTTTCCCAAGATTGTTTCTACCATTATTTAAATCCCAAACATTCTTCAATAAAAGAGATTAGATGATATTTTTAGTTTAGAGCTGGTAATCAATGAGAGTTTAGGTAATTCTAGTGGCTACCTAATCTAAGTCCATCATGTGTCCTTAATTAACATCTAAAATCTCTATTGATAATAGGAAACCTACTTAGGTTTGACCAATAATAAGACTTAAAGTAAATCAAATTAATAAAGATTAATCTTCCATGCACCTTTGCCCTTCTCTTCCATCTAATTTGTAATTTTTTTTTTGCAAATTAAATTCCTTTCCAAATGACCAGTGCTAAGATCTAATCAAGGGCAAGGGGCAACCCTACGATGACCTGGAGTATGAGCTCAAAGTATCTAAGATCTAATGCTAAACGTCCTCTATTTGTTGATAAGATATGATTAATTTATTGATTTAATTAATTGTGTGGTGATTATGCTCTAGCTCTCCATCACATGTGTAGTCCAAGCGCCAAGAGGCAAGGGTGACAAGCACAATTATTCCAACTTTCCCCCACCACCACTACCGCCCACCCCTTTCCGCACTCAAAAAGCTAAAAGCATAAAAACCCTAGCCCACATCTTCTCTTTGTTTGTACCCTCTAGCTATAACCCATCCTCTTTCTTCCTTTTTCCCTACAGCAATGGCGGTAGCAATGGGCTCAAAAGCTTCCACTGCTCTGACGCTCTTTTTGCTGATGCTCCTTCGTTTTGCAAGCTCTGATCTCAACCAAGACAGAGCAGAATGTGCAGACCAGTTAGTCGGGCTCGCCACTTGCCTTCCTTATGTTAGCGGTGGTGCTAAGGAACCCACCATAGACTGCTGCAGTGGGCTCAAACAAGTGCTTGGGAAGAGCAAGAAGTGCCTCTGCATCCTCATCAAAGATCGAGATGATCCCAATCTTGGTCTCAAGATCAACGCTACCCTTGCAGCTATCCTTCCCAGTGCATGTCATGCTCCAGCTAACTTATCAGAATGCATCAGTAAGTAGTACACATACAGATGGAAAACTGCAAGTGAGACATACATAATTAACCATATATGATCATCCGTTTGATGTTTTCCTCTATTTACTTTGGTGAGTTCAGCCCTTCTGCACTTGGCACCTAACTCTGCAGATGCTAAGGCATTTGAGGGCTTGGCAAAGGTCGCCGAAGCACACAGTGCTGGTACCCCACCTGCTAAAGGTATATATCATATTTGATCTTTTAAAGTAGTTTCGCGCTAGATTAATTGTTAGAGATCATCTGATCTTCAGCTAAACCTTCTGCTTGTTTCGGCTTGCTGGATTTGAAGGGAATACCACGATCAGTGCGCCAACAGCAAACGAGAAGAGCGATGGTGGGCATGGGAAGAGGTTGCTTGGAGTTCAGATGATCCATGGACTTCTGCCATGGTTTCTCATCACATCTTGCCTAATCTTCCATGTTGTTTGATGCTAATTGTTTATTCTCCTTCCCGTATATTAGTGTATCTTAATTAATTTACCAACCATCCCGTCTCGTGACTTCTCTGTCTTTTTCTTTCTCTCTAGTCTCAAAGATTTGTATATATTTGTCTTTACATATTTGAAAGTACGATAAGAATTACATAAGAGGACCCCATGGAGTAAATGGAATAGTTGGGAGGCAGATTCCTATCATATTCAGCTCATCAATTAAAATGCCAATAAATATCACACCTATGTTTTTGTCCATCTTGTGTACATATAAACCCTAAAAAGAAAGAGCCACAACCTGACAACCTTTTTCTTAGTCACTCACATGACAAGTTTCTTTATATCCATAAAAGAGCCATTGAGGCATGGAGATGCGACCCAAAACCACAAAGGGCAATCTTTTTCTTTTGGTTTAATTGTTTCTTAAGTAATTAAAGGAAATATGGTCTTAATTAAAATGGTTAGCTTTTCTTTTGGAGTTGAGTACTATTAGTCTTGGGTAAGGAAGGCTTGATGTAATATCATTTTTTGATGAGTTAATGGTCCCATATTCATGCAAAGTTCTTTAACTCAATATACACTTATATGGGTAAAAAAATTTCCCCCTCTATCACTCATATAAGTCTAACATAACTAAGGGGAAAATAATCCTTCGAGTAATGGGTCATATACTACAAGTTTGTTCCTTGGCATGGACTCATTTTCTTGGGCCACTTCAGTGGCATATGGTGTCCACTTAGGGCCGATGACTCATGAGATCCTTAGCTGAGAACCCATTATTGCTCACAAGGCCTTACCCCAAGATGGAGAGGGTATGGTTAGAAATGAGGAGAAAGATGGCCGGTCAGTCAGCAGACAGATCCTGCAACCGCCCTCTTGACTACCGTGCATTTGCCATTAAAATTTGAGACTGACATGTGACAAAGAAGATAAGATAGCAAGAATTACAATATCTTTTGATTTTAAAGATGTATCTATCCAAAATTCATCACTCCAATTTAATAAAATAATGTTACATGTTCAGGACCAAATCTTTTCTCAAGAAGACTAAAAAATTTAAGATCGCATCTCTTCTCATTTTTCTCCTTAAACGATTACATGGTAATTGGAAGGTCTGTTAAAAGTTTAAAATCTTCTTGGATAATTGCGTGGAAATACAGGCATTGAACCCCAATAGAACCGGAGATGACATCTAGATAAACTAACGCTAAATCCTCAGACAAAATATCTCCATTCCTGCCATCGCCTCTCTCTCTCTCTCTCTCTCTCAGCCAAGTTTTTTCTCAGCTTAAATAACCACAGGGTTCTGTGTCTTCTCTCTAACCGATCAAGGAGACAATGGCTCTAAACCCAAAATCCTATCTGGGTTTCCGTTCTGTTTCTTTCTTCTTCTTCTTCTTTACAATTGCCTTGCTTTGTCTTAATCCAATAGTTTCTCTCCCTGAACCCGGCCCTGACCCGAATCCACCAACTGTCTACGAAATCCTTCCCAAATACGGCCTTCCAAAGGGTCTATTACCCGACTCCGTCACCGACTACACCCTCGCAGACGATGGCCACTTCACCGTCCATTTGGCTAAGCCATGCTACGTGGAGTTCGAGTACTTGGTCTACTATGAAAAGACCATCACGGGCAAGCTCGGTTACGGTGCCATCACCGACCTGAAAGGAATCCAGGTGCAGCGGTTTTTCTTGTGGTTCGATGTGGACGAAATCAAGGTCGATTTGCCGCCGTCCGATTCGATTTACTTCCAGGTGGGCTTCATCAACAAGAAGCTTGATGTGGGTCAGTTCAAGACCGTCCATTCTTGCCGCGATGGGACATCCGCTTCTTGTGGCGATTGGTGGAAACGGATTCTTGAGGTACTTCCTTTCGTAGGTTTTGTTGACAATGATTGATTTTAGCTTAAAATTGTTGTTTTTAGTTGTTTGAACCATATCTTTGGGTTTTGTTGTTTTTATTTGTTTGCGAATGTATATTTTCTTTAGCTGATGATTCCTCAATAGATTTGGGAAGGTTATGATCAACTGGAATGGATAAACTTTGATTCGGAAGAACTTCCTTTCCAGGTCCAATAATTGCTGAACTTGTGATGAACTGGATGGTACAATAAGCATTTATTTCTGTAAAATTCTTAGAACAGGATCTGCAGATTTTGATATCAAAGGTCAGTTTAGTTAGCTGAACCAATAGAACATAAAAGACTTTGTCTAATAATGATTGGATGCATTCAAGGTTGTCTCGGATTTGTGGAGATCAATAATTCAAGAATCATTTAGAGGTCTCACGGATAATTAAAGAATCCAGTTTGATTTATGTTGTATTTGACAGTCTGTCTCTATTTTATCAAAGTCAATAGCAGCTTTATCTTAGATTACAAGTAGAATAAGTACAGTACATGATTTGATGTTTGACGTGTAGATCAAACATTCAGTTAACACCCATTAGGTAGTATTAGATTCATGGGGTAAAACTATTTGCTCACTTTATTGGGTGACTGGATATGGGACCAGAAGATCACCATTTTTTAAGAGCATGTCTTGTTGGAAACAGAATGAGTTGCTCAGAGGTTTATCTCCATGTTATATGGTTACATCGTCAGATGGCTGCCCTGAGCTATGGATGTTTTTGGTTAGAGATTGTCAGTGTCTGCAGTAGTATTTGTGTGAGATTAATTGTGACAACAGATGATTAGATTTTTTTTTTTTTTTGGGGGCAGTATCCAAGTGTATATGGACAAGAAAGATAAAACAGACTAAAGAGAAATGTTAGGTCTTGATGCATAATTTCCTCAGAAGAATGCTACCTCATACCCCCTCAGTCATGCTATTGTCCTACCATTATCAGATAAAGAAGTGAGGTGATCTGGATATGCTGAAAATGTTCTGGGTTATTTCTCTGGTTGAGTTATCAAAAGATAGGTGATGTTTAAGGAGCATGGTTATGTTCTCTTTTGATTGCAAATTGAATTTGAGTTTCTGTATGATTCTTGAAGTTGGTTGCTCTGGTATTCTGGGACATCTTGGATTTTGTTGTGTCCTCCTCTAATTCAGAAAGGGATAACAACTCTTGTTGGCTGATAATTGACCCTCTATTGGCGTCACAAGGAGGCCAAGTAGATACTGTCAATTGTAACTAAAGATTTTGTCCTCCCTTTAACATCATTGCTCTCTTATGGTCTTGGGAGTCTGCTAATGTGATCCCATGGAAACTGTGCCACAGTTTGGCTTCTAGAGACTAGAGGCAGGCTTACTATTGAGGGGTGCCTTATGTTTTCGGCTTGCTGGTATGATGCTGGACTCGTCCAGTATCAATTATGCAGTCATATTCACAATATAAACAGATGGCTGAATGTCTGCCCTTTAATTGCCAAATGCCATTAAATTTGTATTTTAAAGTAGAGTTGATAACTCCGTAAGAAACACAGTAAAAGGAGAATAAACTACCAGATAAAATTGCCTGTGTAGGCTGAACTAAGCATCCAGATGCATTCGATTTATAAATTGATGATCCTTGGAGTTTTTGTTTTGTTGAACTTGTGTTGGCAATTTGCTTCAAGATTGATGCATTTCTGGTTTGTCTAATTTGTTTGTATACTTTTTTGTTTTCTGCAGCTCCCAGCTGGGACGAATGAAATTGAGATGCTAATTACAGAGTAGGCTGCCGCTGAACTGGGTGCCGCAGCTCTGCTGAACGGGGTAAGTGTAAATGATCAGGTGGCATAACTGCGGATTTACTCAAAACACGGAGAGGAACATGATGTATATAGTGGACACGGTCTTTAGCTCAAAGACTTTCCTATGTGCTACTATGGGCATGTCTTTTAGCTTGGTATATCCTCTGTTGCAACTTTTAATGAAATATGAGGAGGGGAAGTAAAACTGAAGGTTTGGGCAGCTGGTGATTGCATTTCTGTGACAATGTGCTCTTATCTAAGTTATGTTCAATTGCCAAAACAAAAGCATGCCTGTGTGCCCTCTTTGGGCTATGGCCAAAATTAGTGAATCAAATAGAGATAAAAAGAAATATATATACACACACATATATATGAAAAAATATTATAAAATAAAATCAAATAAATGTAAAATTTTGATGTTTAATTTTATATCACTGAATAAATTGTGATGTTCATGAAATTTGATTTCATCTCTTTAATTTAAATAGATTTTTAATTTATAAATTATTTTTAATAATATAATTTGTTTAAATTTTTTAATATTTTAAAATTTTTAAAATTTTTTATCATAATATATTTGAATAATTTTACATTCATGAAAGTTTTAAATTAAAATTTATTATATAATTTGAATCTAAATATTTTTATTTTTTAAGATTATTTTATAAATTTTAGTTTCATTTTATATTAATAAATTATAATTTAATTGATAATCAAATAAATTTTGTCCTACAGTAACCTTTTGCATAAAAAGAGGAAAATAGGTGAGCATGCTTATGCTGTCAATTATTTTCTTTATTTAATTTAAAATTTTAAAAAATACTTTTTAATTTTTAATTTAAATTTTAAAATGTGTTTAAATAAAGCTTAATGAGAACTAATCAAATTAAATTTTAATTTAAATTAAAATAAAATTATAAATATATTTTTGTAATTCAAATACCAAAAAATAATTCAATTAAATTTTATATTCTATTTAGAATTAATTTTTTTAATTTTGAATAATTTCTAATTTATAAATTATTTATTATAATTTTAAATTTTTTAATAACAAAATTTTTTAAAAAATATTTTTTTCAATATTTAAAAAAGTCTGAAATTTTTTGTAATGATAAATTCAATATTTTTTACGTTTATAAAAATTAAATCAAAATTAATAATATAATTTTTTTTAATTTAAATATTTTTAATTTATAATTTTATGATAAAATTTAATTTGGTTGTGTTTCATCCTAAAATTTGAAGTTGAAAAAAAAAATTAAGAGGGAGTTCAGGATTTTAAATAATGCTTGTTCTATAAGATAAAGCAGACATGAGTTATGCAGATTAAGGTTTTTTTATTTTCATCATTTGACCATACTTATCTCCCTTTGGGTTTTTGGTCTTACTCCCTTTTATCCTCTATTTAAATGCCAAAGTCATCACCAACTCCCTCTCAACCTCATCGAAGTCTTCTGTCTTCCTCTCTCTCTCTCTCTTTCTCCCCCTTCCCCCCCCCCCCCCCCCCCCCCCCCCTGCCCCCGAGCTCCGTGTGTGGCTTCGTCAATGGCTTCTCATCGAACTCTGCTATTCTCTCTCTGTCTCCTCTCCCTCGCAATCCTGTCTTTCAGTGCCAACCATAGATTCTCAGCAGTCGCAGACGTTCATGATCTCCTCCCCAAATACGGCCTCCCCAAGGGTATCCTCCCGGGCAACGTCAAGTCCTACACTCTCTCAGATAATGGCGCTTTCACCATCGAACTAACAAGCCCTTGTTACGTTCATTTCGATGAGTTGGTCTACTACGATACCAAGATCACCGGGAAGATTAGCTATGGCTCTGTCCATGACGTGGTTGGGATCCAAGCTAAGAAACTCTTCGTCTGGGTCCCTGTTACCGCAATGGAGGCCGATCCGGACACCGGTATGATCGAATTCTTTGTTGGGTTTATATCTGAGAAGTTGCCGGCTAAGCAGTTTGAGGATATTCCGGTTTGCAAGAGCAAGGCTGCTCTAGAAAATAATTTGGTGGATTCCATGTGAGGTAATCGACTTGTTTCACTTTTTTGAACCTTAGTCTTTGTCAATTTCACTTTTTACTCTTCTTTTTTTGTTGGGGGATTAAATGGGAGTGGAAATTGGTTTCTGATGGAATCTTTTACTTTGTAGCCTGCATCTAGCAAGCTTACGGGGATCAGCATTTCTCTTTTTCCTGATTGCTTCTCTGATGTTGCTCTTTGAAGTTGATATGTAGCCTTACGCAAAAACTGGATGAGATTTGTAAACCTTCATACATTTACATAAAGGGAAGATGTGTGTAAATCACCCTCCGTTCATTAAATGTTCTTATTTAACTTGTTTTGCCCCATCTTGTTGTCAAGGTACATTGAAAAACTGTTTGGTCCTTGGCCTTTCCATTGCTCTTATATCCACTTTGTCAAATCCACCTTCTCTCTCTCTCTCTCTCTCTCTGAAAGAGGAAGTAGTAACACAAATGACTTGGCTACAAAAACATTTTTGCAGTGGCCCAAACTAAGAATCTTACTGATGATATAGCTACTACCTCAGTCTCTTAGTTGATGTAATTTTTATCTTCTGAATCCTGATTTGCTTGAAGTGATGTGTAATGCATACCAAACAGATTGTAAGACATCATACCTTAATGAATCCTCCTCCAAGCTTGCTCCTTTCACCGGTAAGAATCATGCTACTGTTTGTAGAATGTCCTCCCACCATCCTCCCCCTTTCACCCCGTGCAAAGAAATAAAAAAAATTGCACTTGGTGGGAGTACAATTGGCCATTTTCTGTCTGGACATTGATAAACATGGTATGCATGGTTGATGTGTTTATGTCCAAGCCCTTTGTAGGACTTCAGACCCTGCTATACTGTAAGATTCATATGTGAACCCCTCTGCCTCGGTGTCCATTTCTCCCCTTGCATTTTATGTGCAGTGTTATAAGAAACTCTTGCCCCTTATCTAGTGCTGGAAAAGGGCACTTCAAAGATGCCCTTTATGGAGTGGGCACTTTCTGACAGGAAGTCAAGTGATCGATTTATCAGACTGTTAGAATTGAAAAGTAGTTTTGATATCTGAAGCATATTCCAACAAGTTAAACTTATCATTATTATAATCGAGGACCAGTGTTGTTTAGTTGTAAATCACCTTTTTTTTTTTTGCCCCACTATGATTTTGGTAATCTTGCAGGTGAGATGCAGAGCTTTAATGTGGTTTCTTCCTGTTAACTCTCAAAAGAGGTTTATGTTTTAGCAACTAACATATAAATGATGCAAATAGGTTCCTATTCTCTTTAGGAAGTATGAAAGCAGAAATAGTTCTCATTTACTTGTTTCTTGAGCTTCTCAAATAGATTTATCTGATAAAGTAACACATAGTCACAGGATTCTGGAGTGATTCTGGATTTTGGGTAGATTTGGTAAGGGCCCTTTTAGAGTTCAAAAGATAAACAAGAGTTACAGACTGAAGCACAGTATTGTACAAATCAAGGCAAATAGGAAAGTAGGAAGACATAGCCTCCTGCAATGAGAAAAATTTGCATGCTTGGGCTACTAGATACTTTTAAGATATATTCATGATTTTCACATTGATGGAGATTATACTTTTGAAGGCCCAGTGGCAACTGGAACCACTGATAATTGCCAATTCATGTTGCTGGCTATTCTCTGAAGTACTAATAAAGATGTACTGACTCTATTGCAGGTTGGTAGCTGTGTGCTGCTCATTGCACCAATAGTTCTCTGTGAAAGCTTTGCTAATTAATCTGTAATAATATACACTGGTTTCCACTTGTTGGTGTTTTACTCAACTGTTTGCTCTTTTCCGTTACTACTTAATGTTCATCTACAAATGCATCTTTTTCTAATATTTGCCATGTAATTTTCATGTACAATGTTATATACATCTATATAAAGGATTACCATGGCAGTATATTGCAAATGTCATGAAATTGTCTGATACCTTCTGTTGTAATGGATGTGTGATTCCTTCATCAAAGCTCTTACTTGATACCCAATTTCAACAAAATCTGTGTTATTGAACATTTCCAGTTCTCTGGTTGGAACAGTCTTTGATCTAAGAGAGTTACGTGGCTGTTCAAAGAACTCTTTAACTGCTTCAGAGGTTCTATATGACGCCATGAGAACCCAGAGAAGCACCTGGAAATCATTTATTTCGTGAACAATATGCCAATATCTTTACTTTGCATAATTAAGTTCTAAAGCCTGCTTTAATGAAGTAAACCAAATTCGGTAGGACATGAATATCTGAGCATGATTAATTTCACCATGTTTTGCTCCTTCCTCGAATTGGCAGCCTCTCTGAATAATTAATAAACAATTAGTCATCCAGTACATGTGGAAAGTTAAAGTGATGATGAGACTGATATAGAATATTAATTCTAAACCTAATGATTCTTCGTTAGGTTTGCTTAAAATGTGGTATCCTGTCTAAGCGATTCTTTAAGCTTCCAAGCAAAAGGTTGTTTTTTTAGCTTCTTTGATCTTTGCCCTTTGAAGCATGCATAACTAATGCCTTTAAGTTGCAACGCTGAGAGTTCATGCCTGCAGAGTCACGCAAGCGTTTGTGCTTCTCTTTTGAGTCTTTTATATAGCCTTATTGTTGTCTTCTCTTTTTCCTAGTCTGCAAATACTAAAATTCCAAAGAAAGCTTCAATATAACAACAAAGAAAGATAATTTAGGATGTCAAATGCTTCTGACGGACAGGGAATGCTAATTAGCAGCAAAATTTCCACTCAGCCAAACAGAGAATTTCAGAGAGCAAGAGCCTGCTGTAGTTGATAGCTATAACATCTGAACATCTAACCAGGGCAGTAATCCAAGGCACACCAGCCTACATCATCCATCTCAAGTTTTCACAGATATTTGTACAGATATTTGCAAAGATCTCCTATTTAATTTTCACATTTCTTGACAACTCACTCCAAATAAACTATTCTTCAAATATCTTCCCACAGATATCTCTCAGAATAGCATATAATCAATCTCCTGAATCATCTGAAGAGAAACTGATTGGACTTTTCGTTCCAAGGCTCTCTATATGTGTGTATCTAAAAACATAGGTATGACACATCCTTATCAATCACCATTAGAGACTTCTTTGTGTGAACACTGTAGGAGATGCTGTCCATGACCCACTCACCTTCACCCTTTGGAATCTGCTGGTCTTATCAGATGCCCTCTTTGGCTTGATGGACAATGTTGTTTTGCCATCTCTACTGAATGGACAGTCAAAGAGAAGCCTTCAGGTCGCCTTCCACTCCATAAAAGGTGAGACTGGTAATTTTCCAGGCCCTGGCATATCATCTATATTTTAGTGAAGATTCTTCATCATCAAGTGTAGATTCTCAGTGTTCTTAACTATCTATATTGGTGATCAACTTATCCCTTCGGAATAACCAGACTTTAAATTAAATTTACAATTTCTGCACGTTTTTTGGCCTTTTCTTCCCTGGTAATTATGCCTCTCAAATGCCCTTTAATCTGCCGTTATCTTCACATGGGAATCAACAAACAGAAAATTATCCCGAAATAAGAACAATCCTTTGTGATAAACGGAGTCAAGAAAAATTCCCTTCCAGCTAGTTAGATGTCATCAAAACCTGAGATGCCAGCGTCATTAACATGAGTTCTAAACTGAGCTTGTCCCTATAAATACAGGTTTGTATTGGTCTATGACCATCACAAAACATTTCTAAGAAACCCATCTTCTTCCCAGCAACCTCTCTTACTCTCTTCCAGCGATGGCTGTGGCCAATAAGAAGACCATCCAAGCAGCCAAAATGGGGTTACATAAAGAGGTTCTTGTTCACGGTGGTCATGAGATGAACGAGAGAAAAAATAATGCAAAGAGCAGTGGGAGGATGGGAAAGCAACAAACTGGGGAAGATGAGAGGGGAGACATCAATTATCTGGCTGATGCTTTCATCAAGAAATACCGCAATCAGCTCAAGATTCAGCGGGAGCAGTCCATCGTATTCCACCATGAAATGAAAGCAAGAGGGGCTTAACCTGCTTACTTCCAGATCTGTGCTAGGTGTATTCCTATCGCTTAATAATGGTTTGTTATGGCTTACTGTTTCTTTCCTTGTGATGATAAGAAGTGTCTTAAAGCTACTAGCAATTCTATGAATCAAAAGCTCGGCATTTAGTTCTAAAGCAAGTCATTCTACACAGACTGACAAGATACAAATCACACATCTCTATGCTGCAATCCTCAAGAATAAGAACATGGTTTACAACAGATAAATCATCCTAACATCTTATATAGTTAGATTACATCCTTTATTTCATCCTCAAGAGTGACACAAATCAATCTGAAATCTGCATTGATTTTGTTGTTTGAGGATAAAATCTAAGATGTAATCTAACCAAACAAGTCCAGAGAGATATGATCTAAGTATATATTGACCTGTCCTGAATAACCCATGTACATCCACAAAACATCTCAAAGATAACACATTACAAAGACAAAAGACAATAACAAGAGACGAGAAAGAGTCCCAGAGCCAAATGACAAGATTTACAAGTATCTGCTCCCTCTTCATAGAAGTAAAAGAAATAACCTCATGAGCCTATTGTTGAAATCAACTGCAGAACAAAACCTTGTAAAAACAGCTTTATGATGTTGAAAGTATCATCAATTTGGTACCAGATCGCCCTATGCAGGATGTTGGTGGATGATCCACTGATATCTCATCTCCCTTTTTGGGCACTTCAACAGCAAGCATAAAGAGGCTTCCTCCAGCAGTACAGGAACATTTCTAATGTGCAAAGTAATTCCCATGGAAGATCACTGTTTGATCCAATCTCCAGAATAAGTATAAACGAGGAATAACCACGGAGAGTGTATGAACTTCTTTTCATTTGGAAGGTGCAGAGCCCCAAAATTGGTGAAAGCAACTAATGTACCATTTTGATATGTGATTACCATATCATAACAAATTGATGCAATGAAGGATTCCAGTGACAAACATGAGAGAAATTAATCACAGGTTCTCAGGCTTGCAGCACCTGACAATGGACAATATGGGTTTTCAAACCACTTCTGCCAGCTAGGCTTGACAGTATATTAGTGAAGAGGGTCCTGAAATGACCTTTCCCAGCAATATTTTCCCAAAGATGGGGATTACTCTCCCCCTGTTTGTCAGGACTGGAAACATCAACGAGACTTATGCTCATGTTGTTCCGAATGATGCAAAGCTTCCCATTGAGGGGAACAAGAGCAGCAGCCTCCAGAGCGCGAGAGCTTCCCAAATGAAGCTTACTATCTATAAATTTGTTCCATGAATCTGTGGCACCGTCATAGACCCTGAGTTTGCATCCATCCCTGCAATCCAATGCATAGAGCCGTCCATTTAAAGAGATGCTAGGGTTTCGCCAACCAGCAACCATTCCATCACTGACTGGAATCCAGGTATTAGTTTCAGGATTGTAGGCTTCACTCATGACCTCTCGGTGGGAACCAAGGCCTTTTAAAAACCACTTCCCATCATAAACTACCCCAATAAAAGGAACCATGGCAGTGCTCATATCTTGAACGAAACTCCAACGGTTCCTGTTAGGGTCATAAACTTCAGCAGATCGAAGAGTCCTTTGGATTCCTTCACACTCCCCACCAGCCACATAAAGGCAGTTGTTTATGACACAAGAACCAAAAAAATGGCGTTTCCGAAGCATATCTGGTGCCCTATGCCACTTATTTGTCCGGGCACTGTAGAAAACGACGCGTCTCATAGAACCCCTCAGAGGATCCTTCCCTCCAAATAGGTACAAGTGACAACCACTTAGAACAGCACAGCCAAAACCAAGGGCCTCAGAGTACTCCCTAGGAACTGGTGGAAGTGGCTGCCAGAGCTGATAGACAGGATCAAAAGCATTCCAAGAAATCTTTCCATCACGATCTCGCTTAAAAACATAAACCCACTCTTCTGCCATCCCAAGACTTTTCCTCAGAGAATAAAAGAAGTTTCCCGCAAGAAGGCGGTACCATGTCTTACACACCAGACGCAATTTTCGATGTTCAGCACGAGGAACTCGAATAAGGCAAGCAATAGCAAGATCATCTGGAAGGCCAGGTAGGAGTGGTGGCTGCACTCGTGTTCTCTCCCTGCGTGAGTTTTTGCTCTTATGTGCATTGGGATTAATATCAGGCTGAATGCAGAGTTTTGATCCAGGGACAAATTTCCTTGCTTCAGCAACTGTCTTTAGGCCTGAATCTACTTTGCAATAGCATGACACAGAATCAACCTACAAAATTTTCCATGTCAGAATGCAAAACAAAACGCATAAAAGGAAAGGATGGTCAAGTCATTTTTATTTTAATGCACCTTTTGCAAAAATTTGGATGTCAGTCATGTCATACAAGTACACCCAGACGCAAATAACAATAGTTCCGTTAACCACATTTTAGAAAATGAAAATGAACAAGAAATAAATCAGGTAAACAGACACAATGATGTCCTGTTTTATGCCAATGACTGTTTTCTGGCTTGTCTCAAGGCAATATCCACCTGATCTGAACTATCAAATATTGGAGTCTCAACAACGGATCATATGAAGAATGCTTGGCATACAACGTTTCAAGCTTAATAATGCCTGAAACTATTTTTCATATTAAAAGTGGCATCATTGGTTTTAGTCGATAATCACTTCATGAAACTTATTCTCTTTATCCATATCTTTTAAGGTTAAGAACATGACCAATTTCATGGTTCCAAAAATTTCTCTTCTGATCTTCATATGCCAAATGATTTGGAGGTTCTAAAGTTGAATCACAACTCACAAATTATCCAACAAATGTTGGGATTTGTACCCAGTACCATGCGCCTAAGAAGTATGGCTTTCCTTCAAGTTAATGTTTCTTTTAACAGCACCAAGAATGTACACAATTGAGCTAGTAGATAACGCTACACCTAACAGCCAGTCAGCAAATGATCTAAAGATGCCAACAAGTCAAATGTATATGTTACCACTGGATATGCACTTTATCTAAGTAGAAAAAGAACCACAAAGTAATCTGACAATTAAATGCCTACATTCTGTTTAATGTCTCTCTTAACAACTACTTAACTCCAACCCCCAACCCCAGCCCTTAGAATTACCAAAAATAAAAAAGAAAAATAAAGAGCTTACTTAAATAACTCAAGCAACTGAATAGTAAGAGCAATAATCACAAACTTAACAAGAGTACCACCCCCCACTGCCAAACACCATACTAGCAGAAACAATGAGAGCCAAAAGGAAAGGGAAAAGAGCATGTTTTTAGTCAAGTTTAGTATCAATGGAAGCAAAAAATCTATATAAGGGACTGCCAAGCAAAATATAGTTGTTTAACTGCAAAAATTAGGATGAGAAGATAACAATTAGAGGACTGAAGAAGCAAATATGAGAGTTAAAAGTAAAAAGAATATGGACTCCAAGCAGATGCCTATCAAGTCTCAATTCTCCCTACATTTTACTAAGAATTACAGAGAAGGATAAAGCAAGAACCTAACAAGCATATATCCCAATCCAAAAGTTCAATTTTTTTCCCCAAACCAACATAACCAAAAGGTGATTCTATCAGGGCATCTTGAAACTTGCCAAAACAGAACAAACAAGCAAAAGCAATTACAAGAAATCAGAAATGAGCTAACTCTCCAACATATACGCTCATGAAAATTCCAATGAATCGTTCTCCAGTTTGCCCAATCAAGTAGCGTTTTCTATCTGGGTGTCCTCAGAAAGCCGAAAAAAAAAAATTACTGAATAAGAGAAAATGCACATATGCTGAAAAATCACTCACTTTTCCGAACATACATGCTCATTATACTCCCAAATTTTACCACAAAGATTGCATAGTTAACTGAAAATTCACCAACAGGATACACCTAAAATCTAATGAATTTGGTGACAAGGAGAACCGAAACGGGAAAATGGATGGGCAGAGATCATGTAAGCTTACCAGGGGAGCTTGAACTCGGAACCCCCTTGGAGCATTTGAGGACTGTTGTTGAACAGATTGGTCCATCCTTAGAGAGAGGGATTCATCGAAAAGAGGAGAAATTCACCACAAGAGAGAGGAATAGAAAGACCAGAATTCAAACAAGCTTGAAACAAAGTTAGATCGAAGCTAATCGAGATTCATCACTCGAATCTGATCTATCGAAGAAAGTATATAATATCATAGGACGTACAAATATGTATAAAAGAAAAGAGCTTTATTGTTGCTCGTCTTTTTAACCTCTGCAAATGCAAACAAAGTAGCTCCAAAAGAGAGCTCTTTGCGAGTTGCAACAAGAAAACATGAGTCACCTCTCTCTCTCTCTCTCTCTCTAAACTCACTTTTTTGATTTTCTGTCTCTCTCTCTCTCTCCCTAAAACTCACTCTCCACAGAACTGATTGTCCATCCGTTTTCACCAACTTCTTAAATTTCTTGGTTGACAGTTTATTTTAATGGGATTCTAATTAATGCGTGTGTTTTTTCAATTGTTTCTTATCTTAGTTTAGTAAAATTAAATCTCAAGTCCCATTGAAAGGGACAAAAGAGCTTCACAAGGTCTTCTTTAATTGTTTACTATGGTTTTCCGGTCAACCCTCTTTTTAATAAACAGGAAAAGGGTGAGATAGAGGATATGGTGGTTCCTTCACTTGAGATCCATCATCCTCCATGGATCATACCAATGATGTCATGGCAGGAAATTTCTCTCCATTTTTTAGATTCCTTTCATTGATAATGCATGTAAAGTCACCACTTTGGTGCTTGAAGGTTATGTTTACGGAGTAAACAACTAAACATGCTTGGTGGGACTGTTATACTTTGGTCAGAACAATTATGATTTCTTACCCATACTTCTCTCTATCTTGAACTTTCATGACTCTGTGGCCTTGTTTTTTTTTATATATTTTTCTAGGAACAATGGCTGTTGTTAATCAAACAACAACAGACTTTTGTTCTGGTTAAGAAATCAAATTAGACTCCGCAATTAAGTATATGGGGATTGATTTTCCTAAGAAAGTCACCTTCTTTCATCATGCAATTCGTTAGTGGATAAAATAAACCAAATCTATTAATGTATGTCTTGATTAACTTAGTGTTCAAGAACTAAACAAATTAGTGAAAATATCTTTGATAAAAGAACTATGACAGTCAAGGGAAGGAAATTGGAAGGGATATCAGAATTAATGCTATTAGTTGGGCCCTAATTTGAGATATAAGTTATTGTAAAGGAAAAGTCCAGTTAATGCCACTCAGAGGAAGGATTGTTCACAAAAGGCCAAAAGAAAATAAGTAGAGAATCTTTGAGAGATCATCTCATTTATTATGTTGTGTATTAAATTATATATCCTTACTAAGTCTTATTTTATGCTGTTAATTTATCAATAATTTATTTATACAAGATATATGGGTTTCACTTGAATTCCATAGAAAAAAAAAAAAAAAAAAGAGGAGGGGATTGGTTGTAGTGGTTAATGTTGACCCTCTTTCAATAAGCTATGCTTTATTAGATGGCCTTAGAGAGGATAGGGAAATGACATATCTACTTCCATTTAGACTACTTGGATGCATGTCGGCTAATTTAATTAGGTTTGAAATAATCAACCAAATAATGATAAGTTTAAACATGACTAGGGCCAAGATAGTGATGTGATTATGAGAAAGTAGTTGTCATTTTGGCTCATCTGCTATATGTCAGACGGATTAGCCTAGTTAATCAAAATATGTCAACCAGCCTCTTTTACTTCTTCTTCAGCTGCTACGCAGTTGTATTTGGTTTTTTCAACAGCTTGTCTTGGACCATTTTGCACATGGAAAGTGGGCTTTGCTTCTTTTCTTTTTTCTTATGCTTTCTCATGTGGGTTTGGTTTACAACTTTGTCTTATTAGCTGATTCCATTTGGAGCATAGTAAGTCAAATTTCTCAGAGCTCTGACCACAAAAACCAGAAAATAGCAGTAATTTCCCACGTCTTGTTCTTCTTTTTAAGCCCTTCTCCTTCCCTTGAGACATAGGAAGATAAACAAGAAATAATTTTTCCAAAGATATAGAGCCTAGCATCTTAATCTTCATCATCTACTGGCAGAGGTCATTTAATTTCTCCCTTCTCTATTCTATTCATTTCATCATAATATGACAAATCATATGGAAAATCGAAGTGAGTTAACGTGCAGCTCGACTTGAGTTTAGTTGCAAGAGAGGCCCACCAATAATTCCAATCCTGAGGTCCACAAATATCAACATGACTGGTCCATTAAATACCTACTAGTCAATAAGGTACCGGTCTGCCACATACATAAACCATCATTGTTTATTACCAAAATCAGCACTTCCTTATCATTTCTAAAACAAAAATGGCACAACACACAACAGCCCGTAATTAACCTGGGGTAGGTGCTTTCAGACCTCCACACTTAATGACCTTTTCAGCTATACCCAAAAAGCCTACCTGTTTACCTTCAATTTAATACAAAAAAATGTGATGGATCAAGTCCCCCATATCCACTTTTAACAGAACTATTTCAATCTACATTTATCTTACTACCGCAATATCACTCTTGATATATATATGCAAACACATTAATTAAACTAATGACAAGTGAAACCAATTCAAATGCAGCAGAAATAGGATCCAACAACTCATATTTATTCAGTAAAGATAAAAAACAACGGGAAAGAAGAGTTAAGCTAAATAATAATGCACCATACATTTTCCCCTAAAAGGCTGGGCTCAATCTCAGTTGTGCACTTAAAAGTTTAAACAGAAGTAACATTCACTTCTCAAGATAACTTGGTATTTATTCAGTCAACACCAAAATATTACAAAAACCTTTGAACTCCTTTGAAAGGGGAAAATACCCTTGAAGATGAAAATGGCAGGACCAAAGCCTCAACAAGTTAATCCCCACAAACTGGGTTGAAAAGAACGTGTCTATGAGATAACACACGAAGTGGCCGAAAAGAAACCCTCTCCCTCTCCCATTACACATTCTACAACCCATATTCACCGAACAAAATTACCAGCAAAAAAGAATGAGCCCAAAGTAATACCTATTATGTTAGAATTTCTTCATCAAAACCTAACATATTTCGTTTTTGATAAATTTTATCCAAAACCTAACATTACACACCATTCTATTCCTGCCACACACATCCCCCTCCCTCAGAACAGCCATAAGCATTCCAACAGCATGTAACAGCATAGCTACAAATGCTAATGAAAACACATTATGGAAACTTAAAAGACATTCCCTGTAGAGGAAGGGAGAAACTCTGCAACCACTAGACACTAGGTACTTTAAGACATGGCGTGTTAATCCCAGGCACTGGTCACCCCAGGACCATAACCACCACCATAAGCACCAGCAGCCCCGTATCCACTACTGCTGTTGCCTCCATAATAATCTGAACCACCCCTATGGAAAGAAGAGTCCCTTCGGAAATCACGCCCACCAAACCGGCCTCCCCCAGAGCGACGGTTCCTTCCTCCAAAAGAAGAACGAGCCGCATACCGTGCTAACCAAGCAGGTACTTCTTGATTTGATTCTTGCATTAGATCAGCTAATGCTCTTGCCATTGATGAATTGTTCTCATTGAAAAAGGCAGTGGCCAAACCTGTTTTTCCAGCTCGTCCTGTTCGTCCAATACGGTGGACATAATCATCAATATCATTGGGGAGATCAAAGTTGACCACATGTGCAACATGTGGTATATCAAGACCCCGAGCTGCCACATCAGTGGCCACCAAGATTGGGGTTTGACCACTTTTAAATGACCGTAATGCCAATTCCCTTTCCTGTATTATGTACAACCAAAACATAAATAATTAAAATGCAAATAGCATATTTCAATCATCCACAGCACCTGCAACTTAGAATGCTAAAAATCATAATGTTGAAAGGATAAGGCATAAAACAAACAAAAAAAATAAAATAATGGAAGATAGATGGCTCATTAAACACATAAAGATCAGGCCAGGTGAACAGAAAGCAGGATACAAAAGAAGTTCAGTAATAAGGCTAAAAGATTTCCTTATGACCGAGACTATCCTAAGGCAAAAGTGCAACTCATAATAACTAATCATAATTCACACAACAGACAAATAATGATGCAGCCAGTGACCAAACAATTGTGTTTAAGGCACAAATGGAAATGTGAACAGTATAAATTATGTGCATGTTGAACTGACCACCATGCACAGGTTGTTGAAATCACCTCAAAACCATTGAAAGAAGACAGCATAAAGCAAAATACAGAATCTTCCTCCACAGAAACAGACATTTGATTCTACTAAACAACCAGGTTATGTCTATGGTAAACCAAAAACAATGCTGAAGAAGTATCATTATATCACTCGGTAGCAACAGCAAAATCAGTAAATGTGAATGTTGAAAGTAAGAAATACAAGTATGTTTCTGACATATTTTTTATCGCAAATAGGATTTCCACTAATGACTTTGCTGTTAACAACAATTAACTATAATGGCAAGGGGAAGTAACTTTTCAATTTTCATACGCATCATCATTTGGTCTTTTTTTCATTTAGAAACCATAACAATTAACGAAGGCCAGCCTCATAAATTGACCTAGTCTCATAAAATCCAGCCTAAGGCCAATTAAATTCAGATTTTCCCTTTTTATGTTTATTTAAAACTGAATATAGGTATCTCAGCAACTGCCGCACAGTGTGGAGGTGAATATTATAGAAAATTCTCAACTCAGCTAATATATGCAATATAGTATATTCTAGAATCAGACTTGAGTGAACTACTTTTGTCCTTCGATAATTGTATTAAATTTCTGAGATGTTGAGCCCCAAGTTTCCAACATAAAATGCTATCACACAATTAGATTATGAGATCAATGGAACATCAAACCTACAAGACTGCAATGGAAATTTTTAAACATCCTGTAGTATCCCTAGAAACAAAACTTCGCTTGTTACAACAAAGGTCAGTGAAAATTTTTGAAGGAAGAAGGGAAGACAAGGATATCAGCTGAAAGCTTTATTCTCCTCCCAAGATCCATCCAAGGTTTCTCTATACTATACTTAAACTGTATTGAGATTGAAACTCACCCCGAATATTCAATAACTGGTAAGCCCCATGCTCCAAGACTATATAAAAGAATAGAGGGGAATCCTTCTAAGAATACAAAAGAAGGATACACTTTCAAATCTGGACAAGTAAAGAGTTCACAGTACAGGGGGGAAAAATCAAAGTGAATAATGTTATGAGTTATCTTTTCCTCAAAAAGAAATTACAGTTATCTTTTCTCTTCATCCATTGTGAAGCCTAAATAATGAAAATTTCTGAGTCTTGTATAACCACAAACATTTTCTTTCTGACCTCATAGGACAAAGTCTGAAGAAGTCTGTCCAATTTTTTATGATTCTGTACCCCTAAGTCCAATAACTGAATCTAGCAACGTAACTATACTCACTTACGGAGCTGTTCAAACCAAATCGCCATCCAAGCAATAACAGTACACTCACACAAAACAAGACATTTATCCTCACCTGCTGTGTTCTATCACCATGGATAGTAGTTGCAGGAAAGCCATTCATACACAACCAATGCTCCAGAGAATCAGCTCCCTTTTTCGTCTCCACAAAGACCAATGTGAGAGCTTGCTGCAAAAATGAAGTTGCAAGTCAAGTCAAGTCACAAAACCAGATAATCATGGTGACATGTGCTTACCTAGAATCCTATATGCAGATATCAAAACTGCTCAAAACAGAGTATCCAAAAATACATTGCATCATTTGCAGGATAGTACATGCAAGTTCAGCAGAGTTGTACCTTGCCCTGAGCACCATTTGCCCTCTGTGCATGAAGAAGATCCATAAGGTGACTCCTTTTGTCGGAGTCATGAACAAATTCAACTCTTTGGACAATCAAATCAGTGCTTGATCCCACCCGTCCAACAGCCAAGAAAACATAATGTGCAAGAAAATCAGACGCTAGTCTCTGCATGTTAAGAAAAGAGTGGAAGGATCACATAGATATTACTTTGAAACATCATAGGAAAATCTTTGGGAGAATGTCCAAATTACTCTCCTGCATATTGCTCAAGCAACTTAAAAATTGAGGCAACATCCATTGAGCACATTGATCAATGACCAAAGTTACACACCCCATGAAAGTTCCAATGGCATGCTTAGCACCAGAAGTTCCGAAATAAAGACACTCATCAGAGCCTACTCAAATTCACGATTTTCCAACTATGTGCAAAGCACACCAATGCCTTGAATCTATAAACTTCAGTAGCCAGTAAGTACAATATTTTTCAAAAGAGAAGAATATACCTGTATTTCTTTCGGAAATGTGGCACTAAAGAGCATCGTCTGCCTAGCACCTGGTGGGGGCATGTCCATTTGCTCAACAATTTTTCTTATCTGGGGCTCAAAACCCATGTCTAGCATTCGATCTGCTTCGTCTAGGGCTAAATACCTGATCATCTGTAATGAAACCCTAGCCCTCTCCAACAAGTCAACCAATCTTCCAGGAGTTGCAACTAGAATATCAACACCCCTCTCTAGCTCCCGCAACTGGCCAAAAACTGTCAACAGTCAATGATTACAGAAAAAGAATCACAGTAGAATGATGTAAACATAAGAACACCATACCAGTTCATTGCGATAAAAGAATCAAACCTGATATTCTAATTTCAAACTGGCGATTAAGAAACAGTCATATGTTAACATTTAGCAACTTGACACATCATTTAGACACAATAATAAGCAAACGTAAGATAACATAAATGGGCTTGCAATGAATGACCCTGCCAATTATTTGAAGGGGATGCTTTCCACTTCCATTTTTCTTTTTAAAGGAAGAAGGGGATGTTTAAAAGAACCAAAAGAAAATAATTTTTTTTTTTTTAAAAAAAGATGCAATAGAACTTAACTTTTATTACTGGACACTGGTTGCTCAGGTCTCGCATAACACCAATCTCTAAGTAACATTAGTCAAAGATTATGCCTCGTAACTTAGGATATGTAAAGTTCAAGGCTCCAACTGCTTATGTCAACTTACTGACTTGATCACCAACCCAGAAGAGGAGATTAAAAATACAAATGTATTTTTCTCAGTATTCCTGGGGATATTAACATTTATGCATCATCAATATTAGTACATGGCACCTCTATACATCTATATATCTTCAGAAGTCTGAAATGGCTAATCATGAGATGGTTAATAATGGATATACTGAAACTTAAAATATCTCCAGGAACTTCCTGCATCTAGCGAACCTGTTTAACCACAAGTCACTCACTTTTCTCAAAGTACATTATTCATCACCATAGAATCTAACAGAAATAAATATGCATCACCTTTGACAAAAAGGTAAAAGCCACACTAAAATGACAGGATCCAATCAGATTCTACAAAATCACCTTACCACAAGCAAGCATCATTCCCACTTTATCATACTATATGATGGCCGCAATTAGTCTATAGCATTTCAAATTATATGGCATTCCATGGTCACTTACAGTTCAGCAGCTAAGTACATGTAAGCCCATTGGGCAAATTCTATAATATTAAGAATCTAACAAGCAATAGAAAAAAAGAGCACACGTATAATAATACGTAAATACACTCATGAAAACATTGCAACCAGTTCTAAACGGTAAAGAAGAATATGATTTACTAATTATGAAACATGTTCATGATAACATATCATAATTTATATACAGTAACCACTCATCTTTATCTACATCTGAGCACCCAAAACCAAACTGAGGGCAACACAGAATACATCCACCAGAATCCATGATGAGTGCAGATGTCAAGTCAAACTTTGGCAATACCCACTTCTCAATGCAAATTGTAAAAACATGGTCAACTCATCTAAAAGCATGTTTATAAAAAGGAAGTGACTAAAATAAACACAAAAAGAGGTCAAGAAATTGAATAGAGAGAAAAATTGTTCGCAAACTATCTGCACTAATAGAAATAAACATCAAACATTCTCACACCTCAAAGTTTATATAACTGTCATAAAATGTTAAAAACATCTAAAACATAATCCACCAACTGCCATTACTCCCGACCAATATAATTGACCAGTAAAAGCAACAAAACTATCAACTTTTCTACTAGACCTGGTTAGATCATACTCAGGTGAAATAACATAACGGATTAGAAAACTAAAAGAGAAATAGGAGTAAAGAAAACCTGCTGGTTAATTGGAGCTCCCCCATAACAAACAACCACCTTGACACCTGTTTGATAAGAGAACTTCTTAGCTTCATCATGTATCTGCAATTAAAGCATGTACTTGTGAGACATCATATTTCCTTAGAATAAAGTTAGAAATAAATTAAAGCACATCACTTAAAAAATAAATAAATAAATAAGACACCCACTTGCATTGAGAGTTCTCTGGTAGGAGAAAGAATAAGAGCAAGTGGATAAACGGTACGTGCCCCTCTAAGTGGCCTCTGTGGAGGTGGGCCTCTCATAATACCACTGATTATTGGGAAACAGAATGCAGCTGTCTTGCCGGACCCAGTCTGGGCACATGCCATGAGGTCTCGTCCTGCAAGGGAGATTGGGATGGCATGCCGCTGCACAGGGGTTGGCTTCACATATTTGCACCTCCGAATGTTTAAATTTAGTGCTTCACCCAAATCAATCTCTGCAAAGGTATTGACAGGTGGTGGCACATTTTCCCCACTTGTCTCCACTGGAATGTCTTCATATGCATCAAAGTTGATGCCACTATTCTCTTGCTCACAAAATGCTTGCTCGCCAGAGTCATCATCTCCAAATGGGTTCACTTCCCGCTCCCTGCCACGATCCCAACCACCACTTCTGGCACCCCATCCCCCACCTCGACCACCACCACCATGCCCTGACCGATTATAATCATTCCTGGGAACAACCCAACGAGATCCACCATGGCCTAGTCGATCATTACTTGAAGCTGGCCCACTATATGCCGGAGCAGGTGGGTCCGAAGAGGTTGGACGATTACGGAGATGGGGTGGGACATAAGTGGGTCGGGTAGGAGTCGAAGCGTTGCCAGCACCACCATTGGTAGCAGAAGAACCTGCAGCTACATTCTCAGCTGCAGAGTTTGCAGCCAAATCTGCCCACGATGTCCGCGTACTCATCACAATTCAATCCTTTCTGCAGTAACAGATCCTCACACAAACTGGATACTTTGAAATCCCCTTCTAGAGAAATAAGAAATTGCTTTAAATACCAGGAACAAAAATGATAACGCGCACAGAAACTTTCTCTTTCTCGTCCAATTCAATACCCTGATCAGCCAGCATATATCAAGAAAAATCTCAAACTCAAACTGATCAAAATGTGGCTAAACGATACCAACAAATGCAACAAGAAAATGCAAGCAATAAGACACATCAGCAGGCAGTTGCCCAATAATGAAACTAACTAGTCAAAGATAAGAGGACAAAAAGAGAGAATGCCCGAGGAAAGTCCTCATTAGCCAAAAACATACAGTAAATTGCGCTGCAAAACATTTTCCTTTTCTCCACAATCAAACAATCTCCAAAATTAAAAGTTCCAAACAAAAACAAAAAATCAAAAACATGATCTACCATGGCAAAGAAACACAAACGGCGTAGAGGAAGATGAAATGTAAGAACTAGAGCAAGAACAAGCAACCCACTAATTTCACGAATCCACACTAAGACCACGTAATAAACAAGTAGACAGATATAGATGCATACACATAGATACACAAATACGTTTATGAAGTCAGAGAAGAGAGAGGGAAAGAAAGAACCGAACCTGAGAATTAAGGAACCTAGAAATTGCTTAAAGACCTTGACGGAGAAAGGATGCAGAAAGAAGAAGATCCAAAAGAAACCCTAAATATGCAGACACACAAAGAGAAAAAGGAAAACAAAACAAAAATATCTGCTGTTTCTCTCTCAAAAAGGAATAGCTCTCTCTCTCTCTCTCCCCCTAGGATTTCGTTTAACGTGTCTCACTCTTTACGTTTCTGTGTGCGTTTGTCAAATGAGAATCAATAAGGTCTCCTCTCCCCGTCATTCTCTTTCTTTTTCCAAATAGAAAATAAAAATTTAAAAAAATAATAAAAAAACGAAAAAACGCGAGGTCCGTATATATTGCGGCTGGCGCATAATAAAGAACGAGCGGTCTGAAAAACGCTTACCCAACATTGGTGACCTACTGCAATTTTACTATGCTGTTAATCTACAGGTGTTCATGAAATTACAGCATTACCCTCCTAATCTGTGGAAACTCCTTTTATTTTTCATTTCTAATATTAGATTAACCTCATTTGCGAAAATAATATAATTTACCTGCAAAATCAAATTGTATTAATAAGATTATGGTTACTTATTTGAATTATGTTTAGTTTTTTCAAATAATTAGCAATAATTTAATAAAATAAAATAATAAGAATAATAAATATTTTAATATTTATTTCATATTGTTAATCAATATTTTGTGTTCACAAAGTAATATCAATATTTAATTTATTAATTTAATATCAAATTTAACTTAATTTAAACAATTATAAAAATATTGAAAATATTTTTTTATTTAAATACTTAAAAAATAATTCAAAAGAATTAGGTAGATTTCTTAAATTTGAATAACTTTTATGTAAAAACTATTTTTTATAAAAATTAAGATAATATAATTTTTAAAATACATATTTTCGGTACTCATAAAATTTTAAATTTTTTTATAAAGATAACTTAAATATTTTTTTATGTCTATCAAGTATCAAATTTGATATTAACGTAAATAATTATACAATAACAGTATTTTCATAATTGAAATACTAAAAACAATTATTCAAATAAATTCTCCACTATATTTTGGTTTACCCTTTAATTTTGAATAACTGTTTATATAAGATCCATTTTTTATATATTTTTAAAATTTTTGATAATATAAATTTAAAAATTTATATTTTTAGTACTTGTAAATTTTTAAAATTTTTTGTAATCTGTTTCATTATATCATATCATCAATTTGAATAATTTAAATTTTTTAATAAATTTTAATTTAGTTTAAATTTATACATTTTTATTACTTTGTAAATATATTTGATTGGTAATTTTATGATGTTAACTTTAATATTTTTACATTTATATAAAATTTTCAATACTTCAAAATTCTCAATTTGAATGCCTTCATTTTTAAAATTTTCAATCATATCTAGTTTTATTATTTCTCATCCATTAGTGTTTAAAATTGTTTCTGATGTTTATCCTGTTATTTTACAATCGATATTAAAATGCACATAATCATAAATTATTTATAAAAAAACATTTAAATACAAAAAAACAAAGATCCAAAAGATTTAATACATCATATAATGATACAAATTAACTGCTATACTTTTTAAATAAAACAAAAGGAAATTGCTTTAAAGCCATAAAATCTTATTATTGTCTTAAATTTGATGCATGTGAAGAAGGTACTTATTGTTATAATACCGTTACTACAATACTTTTACTTTTAAGTCAAATTAAGTTGTATGAAGTATTGTCATGCTCACTTTGTCGTTGCATGAGTTGTAGTTGTTGCTTTGACATTTGGTCATGTATTGCTACCAAGCTATAATGAGAGTTTAAGTCAAGTAATGCTATTTCTTGTATCTTAAAAATGCTTATTAATAAGTAAATAATTTTATATTATTTCTCGGTTGTAGTATATAAAATTTTTTAATTTTAAAATTTTATATTAAATTTTATTTATATATTTTTATTATAAAAAATAATATCATCCTTTAGTGCAACTTTAAGATAAGGCTAGTAGGAATTTATTCAAGTCGACAAAATATATATTACTCATATAATAATATGATTTTGCTATATGCTTTGACAACTGATTATGATCACTTAAAAGACTATTTGCTATAGTTTTACTTTTCCATTTGTCTCCAAAGTAATATACGAATCTTTGCTGGTTGAAATTCAACCGTAATTGTAGAAACTAAACCAATCATAATGGATTATAATTTGTCAATATTGATGTTCTATTCACATAAATTAAGCTCACGATTTTTTAAAGATGGAGGCAAACATCACATGCAAACATTTTGTATGCATCGTTCGCTCCCGATGAGATCTTCATAAGATCAGCCAATCGCGTCCACAATCTCAAGACAACGAGGTGAGCCATTTCCACGCGCTTTCTAAGTGTAGCTGCTTGCGAGCCAATGAAAAGAAGCCAAGGCAAAAGAAACTCCCTGATGATTGGTCCGTCTGATTCACATGCTGAAGGGAGAATCCAGATGGGTGTTAAATGATTCTCAAATTTAATGCCAAAAACGAAACTAAATTTTATTTTTCAAAAGGAGTGGTTAATAAAAGTTAAAAACAAAAACAGCAAAAAGAGAACCTCTCTCTCTTTCTCCATAGCATCGATTTCTTCACCACCGGTCACTTCTCTTCCTCTTTCTTCAGAAACTAGAAATTTCCCTGTCTCATTCTCTTTCTTGGAGCAGAAAAGCTTAAAGCAGGTGAAATCTAGGGTTTTTAATTGAGAAATCTAGGGAGGTTAGCCTGGAATCATTTAAGTTTAGGGCAAGAAAAATCGAAGGGATCTAACTGAAGTAGAGAGAAGTGGAACAAAATGGATTCCGTCCCTTCGAACTCTCATGGAAATCTTGATGAGCAGATTAATCAGCTCATGCAGTGCAAGCCCTTATCTGAACAAGAGGTAACTTTTGTTATATCACTCCATGAGATTTCAATATTGTCCTCTCCTTTTTTTTTTTTTTTCTCTTGTTTGAAGTTTTGACCGATTTCTGGGGTTTTCTCTGACGTCATTCCCCCATTTTTGGCAATTTGTGGAGTTTGTTCATTGGTTACTCGGGAAATGTTGCCGATCGGGTATGATTTGTTGGAGAGCGTGTGTGTGAGATCAAGCAATTGTTCATTTATTGTGTTCTTTGGGTTTACGTGGGTTGATCTGTGAACTTAGTCGTAGCAGGGGTTTGTTGGGGCCGATCTGGTAGTGGATTTAGAGGGGGTCGTGGGATTTGAGCAAGATTTGTGGGAGATTGGATCAGATCCATACATTAATCTGTATAGCCAGGACGTGGTTTCCCCACCTTCAGTCTCTCTTGTTGAAGGTTAGCTCTCTTTCAATAAGAGCTTAGATTTGACATAAATTGTGGGACCCGTTTGTTGGACGTTTTCTCTACTGATTTCTGGTAGGATTTGGTGGGTACAGTGGGGTGAGAAAGTGAGAACGAGCTTGTTCGGGTTACTCTAATGGGTGTCAAGAGAATGGTTTTATTGAAGTGGACAACTTGGACACAAGCATGTTTCCTGGCTCAATGGTGAGAAGAGTCGAAGTCTTCTCTACAGGATTGACGGTTTTAATGTTCGTTTGGAAGAAATATAGGCATGAGATGTGGTTATTATAGTGTTAGTCACAAGCTATGAACTTTAAAGGGCAGAGTGCTAGCAGATTTGTTTTCAATTTTGGCAATGCCAGCTTAAAAGCTGCATGATTTAGAAGAAAGGAGCCTTTTTTGGTTTCTGTATTTTGTATTGGATGCTTGATTTGAAGTTCTTCAGTTTATCATCTAGATGTATATGTCATGCTTGGATTTGTGTCATTATGTTGAGCGTTTGTATAATTTTACTCGAGTGGTTGAGTTGCTGGGGTTGACTTGATGACCATTTAGGCATGAGGCAATGGATGATTATGCTCCCTTTAACTTTACTAGGATAGGTAGAACAGGGAATACTGTGGTGTCACCTTAGAAGACACTCGATAGATCTTATTTAACGGTCCTTGCTGTTTGAGGAAACATGATAGCTTTCCTCAGTTTTCCTACCCTGGTGAGTTGTTTTTGCATTGTTGCATAAAAACCCTGTCTTGACTATTGAGAGTTTATGTATCCTTTAATTTTCTTCACTGGGACGATGTGATGAATTGATAGTATGGAATGCAAGCTTTTAGCTGAGAACCGAGAGAGCAATTCACTCTCAAAATTTATCTAAAGTTAAACCTTCCATAGTGAGTCGTTTAGTTGATATTTATGATCTCAGGACGTAGTTGAAAATGGTTCTCCATCGCCATCATTTGATCTGCTTGAGAATTGGTAACCATGTCCTTGAATAAATGGTACCGGTTACATCTTTAACTAAGTTCTATCTTATTCTAATGGGGGTTCCACCATCTAGTAGTCTTGTGCAATCCATACAATATGAGAAATCGAATGATACCTATAGCCAGAAGGAACATTTCCATTTGACTTGGTCTTGATTTCCCAATTCTGACCTGTTGAAATGGAATTCCTTGAAATGTCCCAAAATTGTTATCTATAATTGTCCCAACATTGTTAGGTAATTTCAGGCAGGGTTTCATTTAATGTTGTAGGATTGAGTGTGGTCACTCTCTTTACCAAGAAGAAGACGAGAATATTTGTAAAGCTGTAATGCTTTTATTGATCTTAATTTCACCTTCACTTAGATGGGAATTTTATCCTTTCGCTCTATTTCTTTCTTTGTCTTTTGTTTAATTTTATCTAAAATGAACATCTTTTGCCACTTATGCTGAGATTTTTTTCTTTGACATTTCTTTTTATACTTTAGGTGAGGGTCTTATGTGAGAAGGCAAAGGAAATATTGATGGAAGAAAGTAATGTTCAGGTGTGCTTGTTTTCTTTTTTCTAATGTGGCCCTTCTTTAATACTTGTTTCTGTTTTTTAAAATCTTTGTTCATGTAAGCTTGACCATCCCTTACATGTGTTTATTTCTATTATTTCTTGCCATGTCTGCTTGGGTTAGCTGGTGAAGGCTTTCAGTGATATAGATGTTCTTAGTTTGCTGAGGTTGTGCTTTGTACAGTATAGACACTGGCTGCATGTTGTGGTGTGCCTTTTACTGCTACTGCTTGACATTTCTCCTATACTTTGTGGTTGCTGCGTTTCCCTTGCAGAAAAGGTTTCCCCACACCCCCCCCCCTCGGGATGTTTTTGAGCTTTTGCAAAATTGTCTCTTATAACAAAACTGAAACTGCAGAAGAGTAGCTTATCTCCAATTACATAAGTGAAATGATATTTTCCGCATTTTTGAGCTTGATTGCAATACCTATGAGTAATAGGGCTGATCTGGTCTGGCAGATTTTCTGGTTTGCTTGATATGGAACACATGGAAAGAGGGGAGATCTAAAATTTTTTAGTTCTTTTTCCCCTCTTTGAATTTTGGATTGAAGGAACCTTTGATTGTAATTTCTCTTTGGGTATACATTTACTCACCGTGCACTAGAGTTTGCCCCTTCCTTTGGCACTTTGACTTACCAATAAGTGTCATTAAAGCAGGGTGAGTTAGACCATGCAACATTGCTAGGCTTTCTCTTACAGGCATCTGGTGGGTCACTACATTAGGTTGATGATCTTGCTGTCCCTTTTTCCAGGGTGTCAAGTGTGCTAGGGCCTATCTTTGATTCTGAAGTGCTATATATTCTAATTGGTTTTTCAATGCACTGCAGCCCGTAAAAAGCCCTGTTACAATCTGTGGTGATATACACGGGCAGTTTCATGATCTTGCAGAGCTTTTCCGTATTGGTGGAAAGGTAATTGTTCTGGTTGAAACAATTTGTATCTCAGCTTTGAAACTGAAGAAAATATTGACCAATTAATGCCTGCAATTTATGAAATTTGATTGATGTGGTTTATTATTCCTATTTGTTCAAGCTTAATATGTCAGTCATATTTTTCTTTGGGTCTCTAGATTTTGAGAAGATGAAATCTGTAGAGGTAGCCTTCTATATTTGATCCTGTAAGTTTCTGAAGTTATATAAATGATCATTCATGTTAATAAAATCCTTCGGGGAATAAGACCGAGGGAAACTTGAATCTAATATTCTCCATACTGGATCTCCCTTGAAATGGTTGTGCAGACTAAAAGTATGTCAACATGAAGATTTTGTTTTTCTCTTTTTTGAGCAGAAACATCATAGAATTCTTATGTAATTAATTTTGCAGATTCCATCTGTTATGGTGTTGATTCCTGAAGCTTGGTTGTTTTGTATTTAGAGCATATTAGACATGCCAGTTCACTTTTAACGGGTCTTAATACCTGTTTGTTTGTATTCCAGACATCACTTTTTCTTCTTTTCAGTTTAATCTCTGTCTCTCTGGTTGCATGTAGGCTTATGTAATCTCTATGTTTGGACCAATTTTTTTAAAGTACTTGTACCTTGGGCTAGTTTATTTCTCTAGCTGAAAACAAACAGGAGATGACAACTTAAATCTGCTTTGGATCTGACCAAGTTGTCTGTAGATGGCAAAAACTGAGATGAATTCAGTTGCAAGGTCATTGTGTGCTCGGCAGTTCTTTCCTCGTATAGTTAGTAGCTGAGGATTAAGGCTCTGAATTCCATGGATATTAAATGTTGTCTTTTTTAACTGAACTTTATCAGTGATGCCACTAAACTCTTTCCTGCCAGTTGTTGCTTTTAACCTGGTCTTTAATTGGGATGCATTGTTTCTGCATTGCTTTGTAATTAAAGGTTTTTTTTTTGGTCCATTTATTTTATTTATATGAAATTATCTTCTTGTAGTTTTTTCCTGCCATGTAATTTGTGCTTTGGCAGCATATATTTGATATTTTAATGGTTATGATGATAACAAAATGCAATTTGTTGGTCAGTGTCCAGATACAAATTATTTGTTCATGGGAGATTATGTCGACCGTGGCTATTATTCAGTGGAAACTGTAACAGTAAGTATAAGCTATCATCTTGTATTTTCCTTTTTGGATCTCTATCAGTTA
The DNA here is from genome assembly GCA_021397835.1 of Moringa oleifera. Classification (NCBI taxonomy): domain Eukaryota; kingdom Viridiplantae; phylum Streptophyta; class Magnoliopsida; order Brassicales; family Moringaceae; genus Moringa; species Moringa oleifera. The sequence continues at coordinate 428,981 of JAJFZO010000866.1, read as the reverse complement.
GAATGTTAAGGTTTTTGTTGGAGTTTTACACCACCACTACGGGATAGAAAATTTGTCTGCTTGGATGTTGATCTCTGTCAGTTGGAATGTTCAAGGTTTTTATTCGAGTTTTGCACCAGTACCAGATGGAAAATTTGTCTGCTTGGAATGACTGTGTCCCTGTTGCTTTTCATACTTGGAAGAGATGGTATTGTTAGCATGAAAGAAATAAAAATGGAAATTGTTGGCTATCTATTATTTATTTTCTTTTACCCTTTGATCCCTTTGTCTTCCTCTAACTTCATGTTGTCCCATCATAAGAAGAAACACTGATCCTCTTGTGGTGCTGATACATGGGAGGTTAAATATTTTTGCAACAACTTGATTCTTGCACATGCTCAGTGGTCCATCCTAGCTGAGCAGAGTTGTTGAAGCAGCTTATTCTTAGGATAGTTTTGATTCTTCTTTTCTGGCAAGTTCTGTTTTATCAGGAGTAGAGGAAAACATAACTCTTATATTGTGCAAGATGCCATACATATACTCTATGTCCACTGGTATAATTGTAGTTATAACAATAGTATAATTCATATTGCGTTGATTGTTTTGAAGTAGTTGTGACCAGGAACTATACTGGTGTGCAAATAAGTTGTACCTTAACTCGAGGTTTTTCATTTGTCAATTTCTGTTTTAGGATTTTCAGTTTCTAGTTGATTTTTGATTTTGATTGAGGTTTTAACTTAATGTGGCATTGTTGGCTCATGCAGCTCTTGGTAGCTCTAAAAGTTCGTTATCCACAACGGATTACTATTCTTAGGGGAAACCATGAAAGCCGTCAGGTATACTTGTATGATCATGATATGCTTACAGCTTTTGGTTTAATTAGTCTCCATTGATTCCAAATCAATGGTAATGTCATTCTGCTTTTAGTTGCTTTTTTTGAACAGAGCTTCTAGTTGCTAATCCAATTAACAATATTAGGAGGTGCTTTGCCTTCGTGTTTTGCCCTTTTAAAGTTTTAGCTTGAACGTATTCTTCCCTTTCTTGTTATGATTTCACTTGTTCATGGGTTTTGACATTTATTTATGCATATGGATTCTTTTGGTACTGATTATGAATTGCATTCATGTTGCAGATTACCCAAGTTTATGGGTTTTATGACGAATGCCTAAGGAAGTAAGTTGTTTAGAATCCTGGTTTTCTAGGTTTTTTTTTTTTTTTTAATAATGTGACGAAAGGTGATTTGTAGATTATGACTTAGGAATTTTCTTTGTCTCACTGCAAGTATTGTTTAATGTTGGTGTCTTCTTCGCCTTTCTTTTTATCTTTTTTTAAGATGTTCCGGTGTCCACTTTGTAACGTTTTTTCTTCTCACCTGTATGTTTTGAATTTTAATGATTGAGAATTTGTGGAAACTTTTTATTTTGGTTGAGTATAAAAATGGATTTCCATCTAGTTAGTGATTGAAATGAATGTTTGGAATTTAGGACTATGATCCTCCATCTTTGTAGAAACTTCCATTTCCTTTTTTCCTGTCTTCTCTGATTTGGGCTAATTGTTGAATTTTCTTGCGTATGTCCTCATCAGAAACTTTGTTCTTGCTTATCTGCAGATATGGCAATGCTAATGTTTGGAAGATTTTTACAGATCTGTTTGACTATTTTCCACTGACAGCATTGGTCAGTATGATTTATTTATGGTTTCATGATGCTGTAAATTGTCAATATGAGTGTCGATGGTTTGGAAAAAAGGGAAAATGTTATTGTTGACTATTAGAAAGTTATAATTGCACCATTTTGGATGAGATCTGTATGTAGCATGCCTTGCTGCTGTAAATTCCTTGTTCATCTGACTTTTCTATGGTACTTCCATTTTTGTTAATGAAGCTAAAAATTTGGCTTTGATTAATTAGAATACTTACTGTCAGAATGATGTTGCATTCTGTCATTTCATCACTTTCAGAGTTACTGACGAACTTTCAGCATTTTCAAATGATTTGAAAATTTAAATGAATTATTTAACACTATCATCACTATATCACTCTGATTAATGTGAGGCCTATTTGCATGGAAATTCTTGTGAACTAGAATTCTTTCCATAACATTCTTAGTAGTGTGGCTTTCAATTTTGAAATGTTTGCTTTCATCTCTTGAAGGTTGAATCTGAAATATTTTGTCTCCATGGTGGATTGTCTCCATCCATTGAAACCCTCGATAACATTCGTAATTTTGACCGTGTTCAAGAGGTTCCCCATGAGGGCCCTATGTGTGATCTTCTATGGTCTGACCCTGATGATCGATGTGGCTGGGGTATCTCACCAAGGGGTGCTGGATATACCTTTGGCCAAGTAATATATTTTCTTTCATATATTTTATGCTTTGTTAATTGTTTTGGTTTGTCTTCTTTTGGGTGTGCTTACTGTTGTGGTTTGCACAGGACATATCAGAGCAGTTTAACCACACAAACAACTTGAAGCTGATTGCTAGAGCTCACCAGCTTGTTATGGAAGGCTACAACTGGGGCCATGTAACCATTTTGCTCAAATTGGAAGGCTTTCTTGTCATGTGTTTTTTTTTTGGTTTGGTGTATTAAGTGTAATTGTTTCTGATTGTTTGACAGGAACAAAAGGTTGTAACTATATTTAGTGCACCAAATTATTGCTACCGCTGTGGAAATATGGCTTCAATACTGGAAGTTGATGACTGCAAGGGCCACACATTTATTCAGGTCAGTCTTCTTCTTGTGCCTGCCTCCCCTGTCTTCCCCCTACTTTAAAATTGCACATGCAGGTACGGCATACGCAACACAAGTTTAAAGTTGCACATGCAAATGTCAATAAGACAATGGCTTGACCTTTTTTTTTTTTTTTTTTTTTTGTAGTTTGAGCCTGCTCCACGAAGGGGAGAGCCAGATGTGACCCGAAGAACACCTGATTACTTCCTATGATTCAAGCTGGCATTGAGTTGACAAATTCCCAGCGGCTAGTGCCTGCCAGCTGGTTCATCAGTTGAGGGCTCTTACCAATTTAAGATAAAGGTTTATAATTTTGCAATGGTGGTGGTTGGGTGGCGACAAGCATGTAAAATGGATGGGTAAAGCTTCCTAGGTTCAGTTTCCTTGAATTATGCTCAAGTTTCCAGGGAAGGAAGCAGTTGCTGGCGAGGATGTAGCAGCACATGTACCATTCCCAGCGAATGATGTGGCATTTTCACTTCTTTTACATGATTTTTGATTTTTGTTTCATTTTGCTCCTTTCTTCTGTAGAAGGATGGCTGATCAAGGTTGGGGCTCTGTAGAGGGACGATAAGGAGTTAATTTTTTATTTTATAATGGTTGTTTTTATAATTTTTCCCCTAGTTTGAATCAATATTGCTCCCTTTAATTAGTCTCTTTTCCTAATTGGACTTGAAGGTACATATGCTTGTCTGAAGGTACATGTGCTTTGAGTTTAAAATAAATGTTCTGGCCTTTCCTGTGAAATGGGGTCTTGGTACACTGCAGAGCATGTGTAATCTGAAAACGCCAAAACTGCTGGAATAAATTTGAGTACCTATATTAGATTTTGTAGCCAGAATTAGCTGGTCTATGTAGGGGGGCTTGGCATTCCTGTTGTAACTTGCAAAATGAGTTGTACCCAGAATTAGTGATGCAATGCATTGGATTGTCTGTCCATGTAATGGGCATGGTGAAGATTTATTTTCGTGAGTTAATGACACCATTTGTGTTACAATTTGAGAGAAATCACTAGTGTTAGTAAATATTACGGTGTGGAATCTGATGGCTTCAAGTTCAGACTAAGTCTCTGTTTCCAAATTCCCGCTAGTGGAAGATCAAAGTAGCACTGACAAGGCTTTGGTGTATGCTAGGGGTAGCATGAGTAGCTTCTTAGTCCTCCCAACATAAGCTCGTTTTGTGAAGTTATCATAGTCATTATCCTCAATGGCGTCCAAGATCTTTCCATACAATAATATGGACGACCACACCTGCAGTCCATCACAAACCAACACAAAGCCATCACCATTATTTTTTTTTCCCTTTTCTTCTGCATTTTTCCAATCGGATCAACTTATTACTACAGGACTAATGTATGATATATATATATATATATATATATATATATATATATATATGCACATACCCCCCAGCGGCTGGCCTTGTCGAGCTGTGAAGCTCCCTCCTCAGCAAGGTTGAAGTAGAATCTTGCCCTCTTAATCTGCTCTTTCATGAACTTTCTCCATCTGTCACTGACCTTCCTCGCAAAAACATCTTTATCCGATAACCCAAACTGTGCAAGCTCATCTTGTGGAAGGTAAACTCTCCCTCTCAAGGCACTGAAACAAATACCAGACACGGATTTTCAGATGTTGAAGAAGAGGACCGTAAGCCAGTGGCAAGTATTGTAATAAACTCTTACTCCTCGCCCACGTCCCGAAGAATATTAGTCAGTTGATTTCCAATGCCCAAGAAGAGTGCTGCACTGTATATACTTTGAACAGAAATCATCGACTCTGCTGCTATTCCCATAACTGGGACGCTCATTAGGCCAACAGTTCCTGCTACATAGTAGCAATACAGATACAGCTCTTGGAAGTTCTCGTACCGACTTTTCCAAGTGTCCATTCTCATTCCCTCAATCATGTCCTTAAATGGCTGAAGGTGGAATTTTGTTAGATGGATCCATGTATATCATGCGAAAAATACAAAAAGATTTATAATTTACTTGATTTACAGGGGAACTAGGTTAATGAATGAATGAAAGTGAGCTTAAAGCAGATGGTTATAGAAAGAGCACCTTAATGTCCAATGGAAACTTGAAAACAGTGTCGGTAAGTGCAGCATCAAGCATGTCATAGGGGCGTCCATTGAAGATATCTTCTAGTCTCTCCTCCCATCTATCAAGAACGGTATTGCTCAAGTGGACTGCATTTGGACCGTCCACCAGTTCATCTGTTCTCCTACACCAAACTGTAGGAAAAGCAAATTAGTTTCTGATCATGACCATTTGAAATTTAATTCTCTTCCATCTTCATTGTGGACCAAGGCAAAAACTGCAATCTGCTCTCTGCACAATTGAATATTTTAATAGCTGCATATTTCTTAGGTGCTCAAATTTGGTTATGAACTATTATATGATTTGCTTTGATGTTGTTCTCCAAGAAGGCTTTGCTAACATATGAAGTACCTAAGGGTATTCTTCTAGATTTTGTTTCTAAATATCTTTTTATTCTAATTGCTACTCCACAAATTAGACAAGCAAATGGTTCATACCATAAATTGCCCATATAGCTCTCTGTCTCTCTTGTGTCATCAGCAAAGTTCCTGCATCAACAAAGCAACTGAAACATTAATGAGAAGTTGAACACTTTGTGCTAGAGAAAAAATAATGTCAAATTGGAACAAAAACAATGAACTGTCATCAGCAAAGTTCCTTGCGTTCTTTTCTACTTAATCTCCTCAAGCTTTATAGAATGAACGAAAATGAAGTTGGACCTAGATAGAAGGTCTTGGCATGTTCTGCACAAATAACCCTGCATCTTTCATATGCTTCTTCAAGGAACATAGGATGGAAAGACAGCTTTCTACAGGCATGTTTGTTGGCTATGATATTTCTTCGAGACTGCATCTCTACAACTTCATGCAAGTGTAGATCAGTGTGAGGAATGCCTTCTTTTGTTAAACTAGGGAATATTGGTGTTGTTGATCTTCCTGAAGCAGTGACCACTTGAGCTGTTCTTGTCCCAAGGGTGAACTTTTGAGATTGTGATTTGCCATTGCTTACTCTTAAATAAGGCTTAGCAATGCCTGACAATGTGGAATACATTTGATCTCAGCAGATGCTCTCTTCAAAGGCTCTGCAGATTAGAAAGATTGGTCAAATGACTCAGAACCCAATTAGGAGGTCCTCTTACATTCATGCAGCATAGTTTAACCACCCTTCTTTCTCAACTCTTGAACATCAACTTGAGTACAGCTCTTTCTCTGTCTCCTCAATCTTATCCTATCTAGGGGTTTGATGCATAGTATGAAATAAAATGCATTCAGCCTCCTTGGGTCATTATCAGAATCTTTCCTTTCATGATTCAAATCTGTTAAGTTTTTGTTTTTCTTCATTTGTCTGTTGTATTGTCCATTTTTGATATACATGATAAAACTTGGAATTAGTGACAATTTACATCTCAAACTCACTAACTCCTCGATATCCCTTGCTGTTTGTTCTTGGGATCATCCCAAAAATGTTGCTGTGACAATGTTGCTCTAATAATTTAATAACACAGAAAGTTAGTTTCTGAACTCTTCTATCAGATTTCAACTTGAAAATATTTATGCTCCAAAGACAAATATACCACATTGTTTGGAAGCACTTGTTTTACAATGATACCAAGTTTGTCTGTTACGGACCTAGCAACGCATTAATCATAAGTCTGTCCTCATATGCAGTTCAAATGAGAATCTTGACCATGTTTGATACCTCCAGAAAAACCGGTTTCACATCTGATATTTCTGTCCTCAGGTGACCTGTAACGACACATCTGCTTCTCAGTACTAAGAAAAAAAATAATGAATTTGCTCCACTGAAGTGAGTATGGGTTGGCTTAAAGCTTTGAACAATCTGTCCTTAGGGGAATCACCTGCAACTCTATTTTCTAATGCTTCGACATTTCAGACTGATGGATTAACAGCAACAGTCAATAACATACAATTATGAACAAGGAGAGGACAGGTAAGAGAAATAAAAATATTGTATATTGAGCTCTTTCATCTCCGATAGAGAAGTTTTCTGTATAGAGTCAGTGTCTTTCCCTTTAGGGGCTAAACCAACAATGGAATAGAGTTAACAAGCATCATTTATTCTCTTTCACGCGCACTGGGATAGGTTTAAATGCTGCTAGAACCACAGCAACTTTGCAAGCCAGAAACCCCATCATGCCTGCCAAGAGGTCTTTTGGAGTCAATATGAATGGAACATCTCCTGTACCATACTTCACTGTGATAGCTGACAATCCTATGGCCAATGCAAGGCTTGTTAGAGGGCCCTTAAATCCTCCAGTTACTTGATTAGTATTCCATTTTGAGCTGGGAATTAATGTTGGAACTTCCAATCCATCAACTGATCTTTGCAATAGCAACAAGTACAAGAAGCCACTGACTCCCCCAACTAAGAATGTAATCCCAGAACCTTCCCCTACCAAGATCGATGCAATTGATGTACCAACAAAGATCAGTATGGCATCATAAAGTAACAAGGAAAACTTCAAATCTGTGTATTCTTTCATGCTTTCCTCATTCAATACGCCACCATGCAAGGGAGAAGCTGATGATGACATGCTTTTACTCAACATAGTGAATGGATCAACTCCAGATACTTCAGTAACAAGAGAAGGTCTTAGCTCCACCAAGGGCATGTTGCCACCCTCCCCAAGCAAGATATCATCAGCTTCAAAGTCATATCGACAACCAATATAATGAAAATCCGCCAAATCATTTTCTTCAGTAAAAGTTTGAAGTGCATCAAGGACAGTCAGGTGTAACCTCCCAAGTCTCCACTGACCTGACCTTAGAAATAGAAGTAATAGAAGAAATGACAATTATTAACTGTTGCAATCAAACATGATCAAGATGAGGGCAAAACCTACTAAATGGTCACCGTGAACAACCCTGCTGCAGTCTACCTGGTAGCATCCCAAGAATGTATAGGCTTTCATGCATAAGTCTACCAACATATCTTATTTATTACATCGGAAAATCAATGGTTATTTTGCAAATCCACTTAAGTTATATGAACGTGGCTTTTTCAGTGGTAGGTTACAGTCAGGCAGTAAACAGTACCTCCTTTGTCAACATATTAGTTCAATCACATATTTCATAAGTGAAATATTACCTGACTCAAGGCTGATCCAAAGAGCTTCAATTTTGGCTAATTTTGGTCCCTGAAATGTGAATTCATCAACAGAACCTCTTTGGAAACTGAGCCTTTCAGGATCAGCGTTATCTAATTCTGAAGAATGATCAGTCATCAAACTAGCAGGTATCCTCTGCAATATTGAGTCACCATTCTCGTCTATCAAACATAACAATACTCCAGCATTCAAATCACTGAGACTAGAGCCAGACATGTTACTTGTCTGTAACTTAACTTTGAAAAAAGACTGAGAGCTGCCCTCACTGATAAACGGGAAATTCTTTTCTTGTGAGCTTTCCTTGCAGACTTTCACTTCTGTGGCTGGAAAAAGACGTACAGGTTTTGCATAGCCCTGAAAATCTGAAATGGAAATTCATTTGTTTTAAATAGTTATGAGTTACAAATTCAAGTTCAGTAAGCAATTTAATGGTGAAATCTTAGCATGCTAAGAGCAGATAAAACATAGGGTTACTGCCACTCTAATGGCCATTTTACTGTTCCAATAACATTAAGTTGGAAACTTCAGTTTACACTATTTGCCAACGAATATTCTTCAACAAAAAAGGTAATCAATTCATGTCTTTCTCACAGTAAGCTCCACATATATTGAAGGGCTTTTAGTCGTTAGAAAAGAAATTAAGCAATTAATGGCAACCTACCATCTGCAGCAGGGTCAAACTGTGATCTGTAATTATCCGATGCATCAAGCCTCATATTGCTTCTGGATACAAAATAAAGCAAAAAAACACATCCAAAATACTTGCAACTAACCAGTACACCAGCATATATTCTATCTAAAAGCAGTGTAGCATAACTAGTGTTGACTGGCTACCACCTAATGGATTGTGGGGAAAAAAGGTGAAAGCATGAAAGGTAAAAGCACTTCAAAATTTCTTTTCTGCAAAATGATGGTACATCAGCATGAATTTCATTAAAAAAAAAAAAAAGAGATGAAAATTGAGCTTGGAACTTTTATGTTTATCACATCTGGAAAGAAAGGAATATCACGGTACAACAGCATGATTTTATGACACAGATTGTAACTGTGCAGATATCCTTGCTGATACATGAGATAGAACTATGGGCTGAAGACACATTGGAACATTTTACAGAGAACAGAGAGCTGGATAACAGACAGGGTATTGCTTTCTTTGTTTGATTGTTCTTAGCAGCCTCTAGTTTTCCATAATATTTTTCTTTAAAAATCACCTTTATGCAAAAAGAATAACAATCAATTGTGATTGGAGCATAAGACTATTTTAATCCCATTCTTTCTCTACTTTCTTACACAAGCAAAAATTCGCAAGATAATTAAAAAATTTAAGTAATTAGACCGCTAGAAAAATCTTGGTTCTGTACAGTCAATATACACCAATAAATTCATCGACGCCATATACTCTCCTTTTCTTCAAGCGAAGCTAGTAAACTTACTCAGAGAGGAAAAACCGTTCGATTAAACATCAACCCTTAAGTTATCTACCCGTGTTTGGTCTACCACTAGAGAATGAAACAAGAGAAGAACAGAAAAATGAAGCCGAATTCAATATATTTATTTTTTATATCATCCTCCAAGAGAAGCCAAGGAAAGTAAAAAAGAAAAACTCAAACAATTGAAAGGAATTACGATTGGGTTTTGCAAGGTGAATCAACTGCAGGAATACAAAGGTTAAAATGTTTCATTTTTTCACTAGTAATTTCCATTTCCTATGTTTCGTTGGCAGCCTACAGAGAATTAATAAAAACAAACCAACTACAACTGGAAAAGACTAGAGACAGGATTCGTATGGTATCGGTACCTTGAAAATCATATTTTTTGCAGTGGATAACACGAGAGAGGAAATTACTAGTTTTCCCCTGGACAACTCTTCTTCTTAAATGAATTCGGCTAACTGGGTTTAGAGGGTTTCTTCTAATTGTTGCAAAGATTGTATTTTTTACAGAAACTGATTCCATTGCCACTACCCGCAACAGCAGTTTTAAAGAGAGAGAACGCTAGGGTCTCCACCAGCTAGAGGTTGAAGACCTCGTATGGCGAATACCGTGTCCGCATATGATACTTCCGAAAAGCAGATATTTTTTCCTCTCTCTCCCTCTGTGTATATTATTATAAATATTATTTGTAATATTTATAATAATATACACAGGTATAAACCAATGCATCCGGGTTCGGGTCCCCAGACAGAGTTGAAAGTACTAAAACTTCTTCTACCTCCATTTTCCTTCCCGCTTAAAAGAGATTTGAGTTTTTTCATCTTGGTTTCATTTGCTCAGATAATATTGGTCTGTTCCACCGATTAAGTGGGGCGAGGCCACCATTGGCATAAGAGCAGAACTTGGTAGAAGCTTTTGTTTTTGTGAAATGATTAAGGCCTCTTATGGAGCATGTAGCTGTTTGTTTATGACTACTGAACTGAATTATATGTGGCTGGGGAATAAAACAGAGCTTTATAGCCTCCCACCCCTTTCGTCTGCTTCTTCAAGTAAAATAAAAAGGCAATAAATTTGGAATCAACCCACTGATAGAGGGAAAAAAAAAATCATCTTTTGTCCTTTTTATTCCCTGGTCAAATATGGCAGCTAACAATAAAAAATGATATCACATCCATGTGACTTTCAATTTCATTTTTTAGTTTTGCCGATGGTTCAACAGTGAAAAAGAAATGCATATAACATATGCTTCACATGAAATTTTAAGTGACTGGTGGGTGCTCTGTTCTTTATCAGAATTGTCTATGAACCCCTGTGGGTTCTGATGGGGCTCAACGAACAGTGTTCCTTCTTTTTTACTCCTCCATCTCAATCTGCATTTTCTTTGTCTTACATTTAATTTAGTTGGCTGGATTTGCAATTTAGAAACCAGGAGAGCAAACACTCTGTGTTTCGCGCTCTGTTTTATAAGTAAATAGAAGCCCGATGAAGTTTGCGGATATTGATGCAAATTTACGCACCTGAATCTTATCCCAAGATTTCATGTTATTTTCAAATGATACAACTTAGAGTTATTTGAAACTCAAGTAAATGAATACAATGACTAAGAAAGTTTCTACCACCACCTATTATTGCTAATTGATTCCATACATAAATGTAAGGGATAAAAGTTATTTAAAACTTAAGAGTAAAATAAGAGCCCAATAATACCAGCAAATTATCTGAGTAGATACACGGAATCTGCAATGCATGCCCTCTTCAGACAGACTTCACACTGCCACAGCTGTCATTAGAGATAGTCTTCCAATTAGATGGTTAATAGTCCTTATTAACCAGACAGGAAATCATCTGTAGATGGTTAATGGTGGCTGCCACCTACCACTATGCTTCTTCGTTCACACAATAGTTATAGAACCCCGCCAAAAGAAAAATGCTTCTTAGCAGGAGACTTTGGTAATTGACCACTCAGTTTAACTGGTCGGTTTCTGTCTCTCCCTCTCCTTTATAATTTCTTCAATTCCTTGTTTGACCTAATTGTCTACCCTGTTTTACTTGCTTCATCGGAAACCAGAAGCCAAGCACGGTTAATCTTGGGTCTCTCCCATCTGTCTCTCTCTCGGGCAATCAGAGTGGTGCTTGCAAAACCTCAGACATCGAACCGGAAATCCTAGAACCCACCATGCAAGCCCCACAAGAATCATCAAATCTTCCTCAACAACTCCCTATCACCACAAAAAGCATCACCACCACGCCAAAGAAACTGTCTTTAATCCCTCTCATTTTTCTCATCTACTTTGAGGTTGCCGGTGGCCCTTATGGTGAAGAGCCTGCAGTCCAGGCTGCAGGCCCCCTCCTGGCGATCCTCGGTTTTCTCATCTTTCCCTTCATCTGGAGCGTCCCAGAAGCCCTGATCACGGCGGAGCTCTCCACTGCCTTTCCAGGGAATGGAGGATTCGTTATCTGGGCGGACCGTGCTTTTGGCCCCTTTTGCGGCTCCATGATGGGCTCCTGGAAATTTCTGAGTGGTGTCATTAACATCGCTGCTTTTCCAGTGCTCTGCATTGATTACTTGAAGAAGATAATCCATGTTTTGCACTCAGGTTGGCCTAGGAAGCTTGCTATCTTGGTTTCGACTTTGCTTTTATCTTTCCTCAACTATACGGGGTTGGCTATAGTAGGGTATGCTGCTGTTCTGCTCGCTGTTGTTTCACTTGCTCCCTTTATTGTCATGTCCCTGATTGCTCTTCCCAAGATCCGCCCACACAGGTGGCTTAGCTTGGGCCAAAAAGGCGTAAAGAAAGATTGGAACTTGTTCTTCAATACCCTCTTTTGGAACTTGAATTTCTGGGACAATGTTAGCACTCTTGCTGGTGAAGTAGCTAAGCCCCAGAGAACATTCCCTGTGGCTTTATTCTTTGCCGTGATTTTCACTTGCATATCATATCTGATTCCACTTTTTGCGGTTACTGGTGCTGTTTCTGTGGATCAAAGTGAGTGGGAGTCGGGGTTCCATGCCATTGCTGCTGAAATGATAGCTGGGAGGTGGCTGAAATATTGGATCGAAGTGGGTGCTGTGTTATCAGCAATTGGGTTATTTGAAGCTCAGTTAAGCAGTAGCGCATATCAACTTGAGGGTATGGCAGACTTAGGCTCTTTGCCTAAGTTCTTTGCAATTAGGTCCAAATGGTTCAACACTCCATGGGTGGGGATATTGGTCTCAACTTTGATCACCATTGGAGTTTCATACATGGATTTTACTGATATCATTTCCTCTGCAAATTTCTTGTACAGTTTGGGTATGTTATTGGAATTTGCTTCATTTATTTGGTTGAGAAGGAAGTTACCAGAACTAAAGAGGCCTTACAGGGTACCAATGAAGATACCAGGATTGGTACTAATGTGTTTGATACCATCTGGGTTTCTGATAGTCATAATGGTTATTGGCACAAAAACTGTTTATTTGGTAAGTGGATTGATGACTGTCGGTGCAATCGGATGGTATTTCTTGATGAAATTTTGCAAGAAGAAGAAGCTGTTCGAATTCAGCAATCCCGAAACTCAAGAATAGCCATAAAGATTTCTCCATGTACAAGGAAAGGACATGCAAATGTTTGCCATGGGCAACAGGCCATACTTTGGCTAGGAATAAGATCCAAGATTAGCATAGAAAAAGAATATCTGTGTAGAGCATATCGATGTAATAGCTTTATCTCCATTTTCATTTTTAATTTAAGTACCCACTTTCACGTTTTCTGTTTCTTGGGTTACTTCAGACAAATAGAGAGTAGAAATGAAATGGAAGCATTTGATCTTTTCATTTGTTGAAGATATAAAACAATTAAGCAGGGCATAAGTCAAAAGAAAGCTGTGGGGTACCTTGGCTGTATAAGACAAAATAATGATACCAACTGTTAGGTAGACTTGATGAATGAATTGTGTTGAAAGTAAGAGGAAGTCGCAGATTTGATAAAAGGACACATTTGACAAAATCCCCCAGAGATACCAAAGAATCTAGAGATACTATCTCTGACTCAATATGACAATTCAAAATCACATATAGTCCCACTTGAATTTTTCGTGATTGATTGGTAACTGATACAGGAGAATTGTGACATGGTAATTGATAAAGATTGTGATAAAGGGGTGGATTGAAGACAAAGCTTTTAATGCAGGGATCACAACTTGTGCATAATGTTGGGATCACAGTATTAAAAACTTGCTTGTACTCTAAGGCATTTCTTCCAAGTGAAAGATTCATACTTATTTTCTGCTATACTTGGATAAGCTAAAGTACAACTGAGAAATATATGTTTAAGAGGGCATAACACGTTGCCATGATTCTTGCGTCCATTAAAAAGTACTCAAAAGATTTTGAGAAGTTCAGAACAACAAGCGTGTAAGAAAAAGAAAAAAAGAGAGTAAAAGATCTCATTTTGTGAATTGGTCTTTTCGTTGAAGGGAGAAGATCTTTTCATTATTGAAGAAGTAAAAAGTAATGGTGGAATATACCAGTCTTGGACAGTTGGAGAAAGTTTAATGACATGGCTATTCCTCTAACTTGCCTGGTATGGGCTTCTCAGATCAATTATTGGCTCACCAGTCACCATCCATACATTAGGGCTCCCACAATTTGGGATCCAAATGGCCAGATATTTCGAAGCAATCACGTGGAAGAAGAGATAAATCCTCCAAGCCCAAGCCGGAAACCCCAAAACCCACCATGGGAGACACTTCCCAGCACCTTCTAGTCCCAGAACAACCGCAAACTCCTCCTCCCAAACATGCAAAGAAACTGTCCATCCTCCCTCTCATCTTCCTCATCTACTTTGAGGTCTCTGGCGGGGCATACGGCGAGGAAGCTGCTGTTGGCGCTGCGGGTCCTCTGTTGGCCATTCTGGGTTTCCTCATCTTCCCTTTTGTGTGGAGTATCCCTGAGGCATTGATCACTGCAGAGCTCGCCACTGCCTTCCCCGGCAATGGTGGCTATGTCATCTGGGCACACAAAGCCTTTGGTCCTTTCTGGGGATCCCTCATGGGCTCCTGGAAGTTCCTCAGTGGTGTCATCAATTTGGCTTCATATCCAGTTCTCTGCACAGACTACCTCAAGTTGGTTATACCAATATTGTCTTCCGGGTTGCCCCGCCATGTTGCAATATTGGCTTTAACCTTTGTTTTGTCCTTCTTGAACTATACAGGTTTGGCGATAGTCGGTTACACTGCAGTCATTTTGGGTGTTGTTTCACTTTCGCCGTTAGTGTTATTGAGCTTGATTTCAATTCCCAAGATAGATCCAGCAAGATGGATGAGTTTAGGACAGAAAGGAGTGCAGAAGGAGTGGGCATTGTTCTTCAATACCCTTTTCTGGAATCTGAATTTTTGGGACAACGCCAGTACTTTAGCTGGTGAAGTTGAGCAGCCTCAAAAGACATATCCTAGAGCTCTCTTGTCTGCTGGGTTACTCACCTGTTTGGCTTACTTAGTACCCCTTTTATCTGCTACTGGGGCTATACCACTAGAACAAAAAGATTGGGTGAATGGGTCTTTTGCAGATATTGCCGAAATTATTGCTGGTAAATGGCTAAAAATCTTTGTTGAAATGGGTTCAGTTTTATCTATTGTTGGACTTTATGAAGCACAATTAAGCAGTTGTGCATACCAGCTTCTGGGTATGGCTGATTTAGGATTTTTGCCACAATTATTTGGAAGAAGATCAAGGTGGTTTAACACTCCTTGGGTGGGAATTGCAGCCTCAACATTGATAACACTTACAGTTTCTTTCTTGAACTTCATAGACTTGATTTCTTCAGCTAATTTCCTGTACAGTTTAGGAATGTTGTTAGAATTTGCTTCCTTCCTTTGGCTGAGGAGAAAGTTGCCCGCAGTGAAGAGGCCATACAGAGTGCCAGTGGGGCTGCCTGGTTTGGTTGTCATGTGCATAATTCCATCTGGGTTTTTGGTATTCGTAATGGCTGTCGCTAGTAGACCTGTATATTTGTTGAGTGCTCTGCTTACATTTCTTAGCATTGCTTGGTACTTCACAGTGAAGTTCTGCAGATCTAAGATGTGGGTTGTCTTCAATGATGCTGGTGAAAATTTGGGTGGTGAGAATTCATCCTGGGAGGGACTCCTGGAGCAATAGTACATTATACTTTCTTAAGTCCAAACCATTAGGACTAGAGAAATTTGTCGGCAAAAGAGTACAGAACTTATGTTAGATCTTCTCAATTCTTCTTTAGCAACAAGTCTGAACTGAAAGGTTCAACTTTACATTCTGCAAAATTAATAACAGGCAGATAAGGACTGGAAGTATGATTGTAAGAACTATTGTGTCTCTGAGTTGGTCTTTCTGTAGAAATTTATGTACATATAAATTCATCAATGCAGATTGGTATAGTCATTCTATTTGCTTCGTGCTGATGCTTTAGTCACAAACCAGGCATTGCCTGAATATCACTTGTATCCAATTAATTGACAGTCCATGCATTTAATCTCATCGAGTAGAAATTGATTACTCAGTTCATTGGAAGCTGCTTATGGATTACAAAGCTCTTATAGAGACTGATGTCATTGTACAAAGTAGTCTTCCTAGCGAGGGGTAACACATCCAAAATCCCTTAGATGGGTAACAGAGATGTAAGGGTTTATGGCACCACACTCTGCATTGTTCAATTCAAGTTAGGGCAAGTTGAGCTTTTCTTAATGACTATCTTGTGATGATCATGTGCTGTAGCAATACCAAATTGAAACACAGAGTAGTGAGGTCCTGAGCTAAACCTTGGCTAAATGACTAAACCTTGAAAATCTTAATGACTCTTGCAGTAATGTCTGACAGTAACACATACCACATACGGACCAGTGCTATGTCCTAAGCTAAATCTTGGCTAAAAGCCTTGAAAATTTGTATTTATTTGAAAGTTAGGTGCAGTTTTGGTACAAAACCAAATGCACCGTGTAGTTAGGCACTAAGAAAAACCTGGCAAACATTAAACATATTGCCCAAAAACAACTAATTTAAGAAAAACTTACGAAGCATCCATGACCACCTACCCTACAACGTGAGGCATGATACACTGTCAGCTATTTGTTTTATTTTAACGGCAGTATTCCTTTTTTTTTCTTTTCGATTTGTGTGACTGCAAATGTGACTGCTATCCCGGAAGCTAAAATTAAGACGGCATGGGTAAGGCCAACTGATCTGGTGAGTCATGAATTCTGGATATAAATGGCTACGCGTGGCATGTAACTGCACCACCCGTTGTTTTTCAAGCCCTTAGACTCTTCCAAACAATTTTCACACTCTCAAATCATAGTTCCTAACAATCCGAATGGCTCCTTCCATTTCCGCACCAATTACTGACTCAAATGTCACTAATTTTGTCCTGAACGAAGGAAATGGAGTGACGGGTCTTTCCAAGATCGGCCTAAAAACCCTGCCTCAGCAATATATCCAACCGCCAGAAGAGAGGATTGACTCCAGCAAAATCATGTCCCAAGAATCCATACCCATTATTGATATGTCAAACTGGGATGACTCCAATGTGGCAGAATCAATATGTGATGCAGCAGAGAAGTGGGGTTTCTTTCTGGTTGTTCACCACGGGGTGCCCATTGAAGTGCTTGAAAATGTCAAGAATGCAACTCATCAGTTCTTTGGGTTGCCAGCGGAGGAGAAGAAGAAGTATTCAAAAGAGCTTTCACCTTCCAACAATGTGCGTTTTGGCACCAGCTTTAGCCCTGCAGCAGAGAAGGCCTTGGAGTGGAAAGACTTCCTTAGCCTCTTCTATATTTCTGATGATGAGACTTCTGCATTCTGGCCTCCTGTCTGCAAGTAGCATAACTGAGCCTTGCATAAAGTTATCCATAGCAAACATAAGACACACACACACACAATGTTCACTGTAGGCTGAACATATTCAGGAATTTTTTTTCACAAGAACGTCACTGTTATTGACCAATGATGTTTTGTTTTATTAGGGACCAAGTGCTGGAATACATGAAGAGCTCTCAAGTTTTGATCAGAAGGCTACTGCAAGTGCTAATGAAGAGACTGAACGTGAATGAACTTAATGAAACAAAAGAGTCTCTCTTGATGGGTTCAGTGCGAATCAACCTCAACCACTACCCCATTTGCCCTAATCCTGAGCTATCCGTAGGAGTAGGCCGTCACTCTGATGTCTCAACACTAACCATCCTCCTTCAAGATCACATCGGAGGGCTGTACGTGAGAGGCAACAATGGCGATAGCTGGATTCATGTGCCACCCATCAGTGGTTCCCTTGTGATCAACATCGGTGATGCACTGCAAATAATGAGCAATGGACTATACAAGAGCGTAGAGCACCGTGTGGCTGCCAATGGAAGCAGCAACAGGATTTCTGTTCCCATCTTCGTCAATCCAAGACCGTACGACATTATCTGTCCTTTGCCTGAAGTGCTTGCATGTGGGGAGAAACCCATCTACAAGCCAGTTATTTATTCGGATTACGTCAGGCGTTTCTTCAAGAAGGCGCATGACGGCAAGAAAACAGTGGACTTTGCCAAGATATGATGTCACCCACATCACCAAATCACAAGCTTAGATTTGCTCTGCTAAAGAAAATAAACTACAGGGACGTAGTTAAGGTTAGATCTCTTCAAGAAAAATAAACTGCGGAGCAGAAAAGAATGCAGGAAAAGAGAGGATTGCGATGCACCAAGCGAGGATGAGGGCGATGTGGCTTCTAGATTTTATCCGGAAGAGTAGTCCACATCCACATATTGTGTTCTAAGTCAAAAAAAAAAAAAAAACAGAAAGAAAAAGGAAAAAAAGGCAGAAGATAATTGTGAAGTCGAAATCATGTCACGACACAGTTTATCGAATTATCTAGCGTGTCCAGTGTCCACTTGATGTTTCTTATTCAATAAAAGAGTCACGTAATCTTGATTAACGTCAGGTGACAGTAACATTCCCCTCACCTACGACACGTGTCTCATATCTATTTGCCCTGGTAGTGCCCCTCTAATTAGTCAAAATATCGCCCTTTGTTACTGTGCAGCTCATGGAATTCGTTATCGTCCGAACACATCATTTGGAGCGTAATCAGCACGTGGCAGCCACTGGGAGACCCGCCTAAAGGTTCTGTTATCCAAGTCCCTTATAAATAAGGCCGCAAGGCCTTATAGGCCGTCGGCCGAAAATGTAGAACTCCATTAACTTCTGCACGAATTGCTTCTAGAATCAGTGAGCTCCGCAAAAATGGACGGTTCCAGGGTCACCGAGCTGGTTCCGGGTTTACCCGAAGAACTCGGGTTGGAGTGCTTGGCTCGCTTGCCTTGCAAGGCTTACGGGACTGCCTCCGGGGTCTGTCACCGGTGGCGGCAGTTGCTCAGAAGCCAAGAATTCTATTACTACAGAAGGAAATTTGGTTATACCCGCAAGGTTGCTTGCTTAGTTCAAGCTGTTGATGGAGCTGTTACATCTGAGGGGCGAAAATCGAGTAGCTCTCCTGGTTATGCGATCACCGTGTTTGACCCAGTGAATCGCACCTGGGACCTACTTGACCCTATACCCCAGTACCCGAGTGGGTTGCCTTTGTTTTGTCAGTTGGCAAGCTGTGAAGGGAAGCTAGTTGTGGTTGGCGGGTGGGACCCGGCCAGTTATGACCCGGTTGTGGATATTTTCGTGTACGACTTTCGGATCCAAAACTGGCGACAAGGCAAGGAGATGCCGTCGAAGCGATCGTTCTTCGCGATCGGAGCCTCTTCGGGACGAGTGTACGTGGCCGGTGGGCACGACGAGAATAAGAACGCGTTGAGATCGGCATGGGTTTATGATTTGGATCGGGATGAGTGGAGCGAGTTGCGTCAGATGAGTCAAGAGCGGGATGAGTGCGAGGGGATGGTGATAGGAGACGAGTTTTGGGTGTTGAGTGGGTATCGAACAGACAACCAAGGGATGTTTGAGGGAAGCGCCGAGGTTTATGGATTCGGCTCCGGTGAATGGTGGCAGGTGGAGGGGACTTGGGAATCGGGTCGGTGTCCGAGATCGTGTGTTGGGCTAAGGAAAGATGGGAGATGGGTGAACTGGGCAGAGTTAGACTCGGCGGTTCGGGTGGGGACTTGTGCAGTACCGCTGGGTGGTCGTCGAGTCCTGATAGTCGGATCCGAGTATCAGGGAGCGCCGCATGGGTTTTACATGGTGGAAGACGGGGAATGTCGAAATATTAAATTGCAGAAGATCGATGTACCTGCTGAGTTTTCTGGGTTTGTTCAATCAGGCTGCTGCGTGGAAACCTAATGAATTAAAGCTTGTAACTTTTCCCGTCTTATAGGATCATCACAAAAATAAAGAGCTCATGTTTTTCAAGTTTGTATATTAAACTACCAATCTGCCAGAGGATAGATAGCATGAAAGTACGGTTAGTAATGTGAATGTATTGGATTATTTATGTGTACTTTGATAGCATCAACCAATGGAGATAAGGTATTCGATGAAATGTCAATGAGAGATGAGCAGTTTGAACTTGAAACGACTCTTTTAGATTTGGGCTTGACTGACCTGAAAGATATGGGCTTTAACACTAACAGTAGGCTTGAAGTTGGATTCCAATTCTGAGCCTCTTGGCTCAGATCTTCTTTCTCAAATGGTCTTGGGCGCTCAGTGGAGGCACTGTTCCAATTTGTCTTCATATTCTTGATGGTGCCCTTAGTTGTTGGATATAATGTCTTTGTTTTCCATTTATTTCAATTACTTGCAAAACCCAAAAGGTGAAACAGAGAATTTTGAGACTTCCCTTCTGTGAGAGTAGCTCTGCTGCACCCACTAACAGCGATGTTGCCACTAGATTCTACTTCGAGCAGACATGTCTTGCTTCACCTGGTCTCTCAAGACTCTTCTCAGTAACTTGTTGGAGGCTGTCCGAGGAAACTCTGGTACAATCTTAACCATGCTCACCTGTCAGTAGAATTCATGTTAGCCACTAGGGAGTAACAGTGTTATGCTCACCCAACACACCATTGCTTTTTGCAAAATTTTCCAGGGTAAATTTAGAAGCTTTCAAGATGGAAAAGCAGATATGTGGTCTGAATCATGTGTCCTGCTCATGAACTCATGACTTCAGAACTTCAGATCCCACCGTAAGGAAGAAAAGCGTAATCCGAATTTCATAAATTTTTATAGTCAACTAAATGCCTAGTGATATGGAGAAGACATAAAAGATCTAGTTAGTGTTGAACCTTGAACAAAGGATTGAGGTTGCTTTGGATGGCTCTTGAGAATCTCATCTTCAACTCTTCTGGTTGTCTGGTAAATCCTTTCTTCAATACCACAAAAACTATCAACAGTTCTGGACCTCCACTTGGTGGTGCTACGCTAATTGCAGCTGCCTCTAAGACACTCTCATCAGCACAATCACACACTCGTTCAATTTCAACAGAACTTGTCTGCACATTATTTTTTTTAAAAAGAAGTTTTCATGATTTCAACTCTAATTGCAAGCATACTGCAATCCAAGAAGAATGATAAGTATGTGCAAATTGATTCGGTTATCAGCGTGCATGCGGTGGCAAGCACTTGCCGGTGATATGAAAGCCAAAGGCATACTTCCATCCTTTTCGATTGCAAGAAAATCCACGTCAAATTGTTGGCTTACCAAATCTCAGATAAGTATAAAATTTGTTGGTTTTTTATTGGGATGAAAAAGGAAGTGAGGAGATAGTACCTTAATGCCTCCAAGGTTCATGGTGTCGTCCGCCCTGCCCTGCACAATGAAATAGCCTCCAACAGTTCTTTTGATGATGTCCCCGTGTCTTCTGAGGCGCTATCAATAAATGTCAAAGGTGTAAGCGCGATTACTGCTTACAGGACACTACTAATCATTGATTTCTTGCAATTATTTTATGATTGTTTGATAACTCCTTAACTGCTGGCTACTACCATTAGGAGACATCCTTATTATATGAGCAGTAGCACACCAAAGGCTTTCTATGCAGAGTATTCAAAGAAAGTCATGTCCAAGCATACCATTCCTTTATATGTAGGCATTCCCTTAAAGTAGACTTCCTCATGATCAGCGTTAAGTAGTGTATCAGTTGCTCCTAGGTATAGAGGAAACAAACCCACTTCACCAACACAAGCTTGATTATCTGGCTGTCAAAAATATCAAAGAAAAACCATAAAGAATATATTCGAGAGTCCAATCAGGTAGCCTAGTCTGCATTTTTGTGGATGATAATTTCTTGCAATGATTGTAAAAACCTGCAGAATGTAATCTTACATAAGGAATTCCATGTTCATCAAGGATGACAAAGCCTGTTGTGATGGATGGAGTGCTAAATGCTCCAAAAGCTTGAGGCTGCAGCGGGCTCCCTTGGATGTATGATGACGCAAGTTCCGTGCCTCCACAGCATTCAATAATTGGCTTGTAGTAAGTTTTAGAAGAAAGCCAAAGGTCATCATCAACATTGGAGGTTTCCCCAGTAGAAGCAAGGGACCTGCAAATGCATATTTACTATAATTCCCTTTTCTCGAATGCATAGATTCACATTTTCAAGTTGAAGAAGGTTACTTTATCCTTGTCCAATCCAAGCCTTCCATGCAGTTTGTGCTCTTCCAGGCTTTTACTAAGCTCGGAACTGTACCCAAAATAGTCACTCCAGCATCCTGAACAAATGTAACAGAACAAAATTAGGTGGCATTTGTTTCAAGCATGACAATGGTCTGCCTTGCATTCCCTTCTAATAGCAACTTCATACAAACAGAAAGTTAAACTATATCGGCAAGTTCTGGCAAGATGGCGACCAACTGATACTGCTTATACAGAGATAAATGAGCAAAGGAGGTATCACCTCAACAAATTTTCCAAAACCACGGCCAAGAGGAGTTCCATGATAGAGAGCAAGAGTTGCTCCATTTAGAAAGCATGAGAAAAGTAAAATTGGTCCCATCACCCATCCTAGATTTGTTGGCCAGCAGTAAACATCTCCAACTTGAACATCAATATGAGCCCATGCATCAGTAGCACATCGAATAGGTGAAAGTTGTGTCCATGGAATAGCCTTCGGATCTCCTGATGTAAAACAAATAATAAACTAGAAAGTCATTTCATGAAAGGAATGTCAAAGTATAGAAGCAATATATATGCGGCAGAAAACTCCCTATACCTGTGGTTCCCGATGAAAAGAGTATATTAATCACAGTTTCAGCTGGTTGATATATTGGCAAGTAATAATTTGGTCTGCCACAAAGACAATGTCATTACATGCTCAAATTGAAATATTAAAGAAGGATCTGGATAAGATAAGTGAAGAAATCACAGAGAGAATTCAGTGCAAATAACATTAAGATTGACCAATTCGTTGTAATAGTGATTCTTTAAATGAACCAAACTGTGGGTTACTGGTAGACTGTACCTTGGATTCTGACTGACACCTGAAAGAAAATCTTTCCATGATAAGTCCTGTTCTCTTAAATGAATGCTTACATTGTTCCCAGTTACAGGGAGGACAATTGCTTTATAAGGAGCAGCTTCTACCACTCGACTGCCAAAGAAAGGAAAATAGCTGTGATAAAGTTGTTCATAAATATACCAAATTCTTCTACATATACTGTTAATTTTCTGAAAGAAGAGTGATTATTAACAGCTAGATGTGTTACTTCATCCAGCCAGGTGCTTTGTGGGAAAGGCCTCCTGGGAAGGGCCTCCCTGAAGGCACTTCAAATAAGAACTACTATAGTCTTCATTTGGAAGTACATTTCTTCAAACATATATGACATATTGAAGGAGTTTAGGATTTCAAGTTTATTGAACAGTTCAAAGGAGTTTTGCAGTCCACGAGATAATGTTTTTGAGGCTACTATAGCTCTAATTCCTGCTCTAGCAAATTGGGTGCAAGTAAAAGAGCTTCTTCTCTCAAGGCCATTTACAGTTTTAAACAAGTTTGACAGTTAGGTTATATGAGCAAAGGCATCTGTATCTGAGGGCTGGGCTGCGCTGGTTTGAGTCCAGTCTGAAATGCATGGTTTCTCACAACTTACCAAAGAGTTTGAAGTAAGAATAAACAGTAGACAAGTAACATTACCTATATAAAGGAAACTTCCGGCCTCCCCTTAGTATAAAATCCTGGAGACAAACAGAAAAGCACATATCATTTCCAAGACAGGGCAATGGAGAATCTACCATGAATTCTTCAGGCTTTGTCATGATTTGTTGTTTGATACGAACACAAAGAAGAACTTCAGAAATAGAAGTGTAAAGCATTCTCTAATTGCACACATGTAAACACAATGACAGAAAAAGAAACTGGACACTGCAAGATGGCTAAAATGACTAAGAGAAGAAGAAGGTTCATGAGCCATGATTCTATTAGGATTGACCAACATTGCAGAAGAACATAAGACATCAGTCATTCTGCAAAGCGTCTTAGATGATTTATGCGTTTTAAGAGAAAGAAAACACATAACAAGTGCAAGTAGACATTATTGCCTCACCTGCTGATAGAGATGATAATTAATTTACCAGAAAGTTAACCTTTAGCAGATAAGGGGTTTGAAAGCATAAAATGTGCGCCAACTTAGTTCATATTCCTTTGCAATTCCCTATCTTTAAGTTATCAGATAGGACATGATACTGAAATATCACCTGAGTGAAGATAGCCTTTGCATTAGAAACACGTAAGCGTGTTGCAATTTCCTTTGCTGCAAAGCTGTCAGCTATAGATACAACAACATATCCAGCAAATACAATTGCCAGATATATAATAACTGCATGAACCGTCATTGGCATGTCAATTGCAATTGCATCACCCTTTGAAAAAGTTGCATCCAGTGCATTTGCCACCAACCTATAAACATAATCACTCAAAAAAGATAAATAGAAGGAACAAAATATAGAAGTGATGGGAAAGAGACATAGAAACAGTTCACAATAGGTTAGGAAACCCAGGGAGAGGGGAGAGAGGGGGCTGTGATGCTCAGGTGATGAAAAGGAAAACAACTGCATAATATAGCCCAGTGATTCACCCGGAACAATACAGTTCGAAACTTGTAGGACACAAACTGTTAATCATAAGTTAGGAAAAAGACATGACCACATACATTACTTGTTCTCGGAGCTCCTTTAATGTCATGCAATTAACTTTTGAATCATCACAGCATTCATCTCTCCATACAATAGCCAAACTGTTGTCCTCTTTTCTGGGATGTTTTGTGGGTACCAAACAACATTCAGCAATATTCAGAACTGAACCTGGGAGCCATTTTCCTCCATGCTTTGATGTGTCACTAGTGTCCAAAATGCATCTTGGGGTTTTATGAAATATAACTGAAAGCTCTTTTAAAACAATTGACCAAAAAGCCTGAAAGTCATTAAAAAAAAAAGTTCAAAGAAATGTAATTATCATCATTAAGCTCGCCATATATATCTGAAAAAGACAATCCCAGCACTTACTTCAGGATGTTCAACAGAGAATTTCTGAAAGAGGCTAAAACTTGTTACAGGGTCCTTGTATGAAGTCCCTAACAGCTTTGGACCATGAATTTCCATGATCCATCCTAAGTTTGTGAGTTTCGACTGATATCTGACATGAGAGGAACATCAAGAATTGGTTATGCAAAGCTGTGAAGTCTCTGGTGGAATAAGCCCGCATGTTCAAGTGATACAAGTTTTCACTAAGAGTGTAAGATTAGATCTGGAATTTCTATGACTCAACAGGGTAAGCTAAAGTGGTCAGCACAGAAAAAATATATGTACATGCATTTCCCCGAGAAGGCAGAATATAAGTTAACCCTAAACCTCAACTAATGTAATACCACCTGGAGAATCTCATACATGAGCTCCATTATGTTGTCATCAAAAAAACTGAATCTTGCCCTGAGCATTTCGTGGCCATCCATCTTGATTATGCTTCATGTTAATTTTGTTATTGTTTTTGTTTTCTTGTCCTCGGTTCTGCTTACTTAAACTGAGCCTTGTAAACAGAGAGTTATAAATTTTCTCCCCAGTTAAAGCCACTTAGTTCATCAACAGCCAGATGCAATATGTACTTGCATTTCCTTTTACTCAAGAGTGTTAACAATTGATTAACCACTTTTCCTAGCATGCTCCGTCGTTAACTCTTTTTTTCAATCAAATATATTCCACATCTTTTCATTGCTTAAATGAAAACTGTAATTTGCATTTCAGTCCTGCTCAGAAAATGTGGGTGACAATCAGTTTAGTTGGCAAGTCATTTAGGGTGTACCAAAAAAAAAAAAAATTGATCTCTGTTGACATCAAGACTGAAAGATTCAAGGAAAAGAAATGTCTACCTAACATTCAGCGCAAGTGAACTCAAAGAGTTTGCTCGTATTCTTCCAGGAGCGTGCTTTTGCGTGACGGGCATGTGTGCTTCCATGTTCATGTTGGGTGGGTGTTTGTGTATGTCTGTGCAAAAGCTTTGAGACAAACTCTTTCTAGAAACACAGATGAACCCATGAAAGTGTCCATATGTGCAAGAAGGTCAACGTGATTTGCGTAGTTCAGTTCAAACAAAATTTGATTAATAGAGTGAAATCTTACATAGAACCCACCTAAGGGGGCGTTAAGCCATGCATTTAGGCCATAACCCAACAAAGAATGCGAGACCCACATGAGACCTTGCAATCAGATGTTAAATCAAAACAACACAGGCAGAAAACAGGGCCACACACCAAAAGCATAATATGATGAAGCACAGAAACTTCAAAGAAGAAAAGATTTTAGAGAGAAGAGATGGAGAAGGGCGAAAAGACATACAAAGAAGGGAACCAGTAAAGAGGGGGGCCATTGGTAGAGGCATCCCAATTGGCATACACAGAGTAGTAGACCAGTTGGTGCAACTGATGTGGGTGCCATGGCTTTAGCACTCTTCGATTCACCAGCTGGCGCCAAACATCTCTTGGGTCAGACCCTTTGGCTCCCAGAATTGCTTCCCTTATGATTCTGTCAAATTCTTTGGCGTCCTGTAAGCTTAACCCTGCCTTCACATAATCATCCACATCCACTTCATCAATGCTCTTCCCCATCTCTCCCTCCAAAAAATTCTCTGTATCTCCTTTCCCTTTCTAATCTTTTCTAATCTTTGCCAACGGAACAATGCTGGCAACTTTTATTTATTTGTGTTGAGAGTGGTAGGTAGGACATAAGAACTTCAGTTGGACACGTGATAGTCGGACGGTTGCTGGTTAACTCTTAGAAGTTTAAATTATAAGTTCATGCATATCTTATGGTGTGCTGACTTACAGATTACGGGTCAGCCTCTGGGACATAGGTCTGTTCAAATGATTTAAGAAAGACCTGAAGGAATTGGAAAAAGAACTCTCTATTCCTTTCTGCATGGAATTTGAGAACTTAGCTTTATGGCAATGATGTGCAATAACAAATCCTATCTTGTAAGAGAGTTCATGTGCAAATTGCTAATGTGACAGGAAATGCTCATCTACTAGTAAAGATTCATGCAAAACCATGGAGGAAGCATGATTACAAGAACAATGATTTGGATCCACACAAAAGACTTTTTGTATAAGGACATGGACAATATACTGAGCCTCATCTTCTCTGATTTATCCAACAATTCAAGGAAAAACAAATGATCCCCTAAGAAGCAGAAACTCTTATGAACAGGCACCTGCATAGTTGTAAACATTTTTATTTTCATTTTAACTCATCCATTCAACAGTCTTTCTTCATTTGGACAAGCAATACAGCGGGGACTCGCTAAAAGTTAATCCAACAATGAACCCTGAACAACAAAAACTTCATTTTACAACAGGAGGTTTGCAATATGTTTATACAAAATGTTTACAGAAATTGTTTCCCTGCAGTAGCTGTCAAACAGGCCCTATATTTAATCATAAATTTACAACTCCAAATTGCAGAGAACTGCACGAATGTCTTCACCATTTTGTAGGACTTGGTATGCCTGAAACTTATAGTACTCAAACTTACTTGAAATAGAATGATGCAGAAAAAATAGCCAAAAGTTCCCTTTCCAACCATTGGTCTAATCATTTGGCAAATCGTAGTGTCCACTCGGAAGCTAGTGTATCATGTTTTGTCCTATCCGCCAAGTATAAGTGGGCAATGCCAGGCACTAGAGGATTATCTGCAAGAATAAAAGTATATTGCTTTCAGTATGGAAATGATAAATCTCAGAATGTTATTTGCAACCAAATTTTCAAAGGAATTCCTAATACATTCAAGTTTTAAACACAAAATGAGCATTGTCCAGCATTTTTTGGTCTAGAAAGTGGGAAAGTTCATGTTCGTTCTCATTTATGCCTACAATTGTGAAGACAATAGACCTTTATCATATGCAGACCAAGGTTTGTGTCTGTTTTCAGGTGGGAAAAGAGCACCAATAGTCTTTTCTTCAACTAATATCAGTAGTCAACACAGCAAGAACGCAGTGCAAAGGATTTTCAGGGCAGCCTCCAAATCTGAAAAGCCAACCACAAACCCATCCAGAGAGAGAAGAATGCCCAAGAGAAAAAGAAGAACTTACACGGATCAGGATTTGTGAAGATTGATCTGATTGCAAGTAGCACCTTTGTAATTGTCAGAGCAGGACTCCAACTATCCTTTAAAATGTCCAAACTCAGATTGCCAGCAGAATCAACGTTGCAGTGGTAGATTCGAGTTTTGAATACTACCTGCAAACCTGTACTTGTAATTAAAAGAACAATAGAATGAACAATGGATAACACTATGGCACACTGCCATTAATAATTTCTAACAGAATTTTATGAAGAACAGCTGATCAAAAGGCACACGGTAATAAAAAATGAAAAAGAAGAGGAAGAATGAGGGGAAAAAAACAAGAGAAGTAAAGACTTAGAGGGAGAAGGGACAAGTCAAAAGAAGGAATATGTTTAAGGAACCTTGGCAAACCCTCCTGGAATTGACACTCATAGTTCTTTAAAGTTAAACATTCTAACATCTATTATAAGCATGGCTTCAACATCATGTACTTAAGGTGCACCATCATGCAGCTAGGTTGCACTTCAGGTAGTCCTTGTTTCTGAAAATGCAACTACTGATGATAATACATATAGATTTAATTGAACTTTTAATCCACAATACCCTTGAAAAGAAAATGACAACAAGAAAGGAAACCTCATAGCTATAGAAGGTTTCAAGAAAGTCCACAAGATATATATTAAATAATAGATGTTTAACAGAAAAGATTGTAAGGACCCTGTTTAACAGCCTTCAATAATTGGAACAGACTTCCACATACCTTTGGTGGTTTGAAGGGGTAATCACTTGGAAATGATATATCAAGGAAAAACATACCACCTTGATATGGTGTTCCTGGACAAAACCATATAACATCAGTTTGCTAAGAAAATTAGCATTATGCTTAAATATCCCTTACACTAAAAAAAATTTTAACCAAGACAATCTTCAGAAAGCAAGGAAGCCATTCATTTGGAAACAACTCAGAAAAAGTAACTGGTAAAGAAACATTCACATAGCAAAAGATAAACCATAAAGAAAGTCTATAACAGGCTTGTACTTAGCAAACACAGCATCATAAATGTTGCTTTAGAATTAAACCTCGTTAGCTGAATGCTAAGACATAACCATGGGAATAACTACACTTTGTATCATCAATTAAAGAAATTGTAACACAGATATGATCTATAAGCCATGAAATCATCAATCTCATAATTGCAAGTCACAGTTATTTTAAACTTAAAACAACTATCAAGTAAATAACTGAACAGTCGAGACTCTAAAACTGCAAGATCATGACTGATACCTTCAAAGCATTTAAATTTATCCATCTCATAGCAGATATAAGATCCTTCACTACATGAAAGCTTTTAAGAAATTTTCATTACTATTTAGGTGACTATTCCAGTTTTCAAAGTTAAAGTACCACAATTTTCTAAGACAAAACGCATCCTAATTTGATCTTTTAAATTATATGCATGTAAAACAAATTTGTACAAGCAAAGAAAACTCACAACTAATTGTATATAAAAACATAATTCTTTGTGAGAAAACTAGACATTCTCCTAATAGAGATTAAACAGTTATCTCCAAAGTTTCTTTGCCACTATCTGACTCACATGCAGCAAATGTTCTAGAATTATGACAATCATATTAGATATTATTAAACTATTTTTAAGGTTTGGTTCATAGCAAGCATAAACCAAAGAAGGTCATGATCATCAAGTTAAAAAAACAGAAGAACAGCCAGGCAAACCTTAGACTAGCAAAGTTGAAAAACACTCAAGAGAAAAAGAAAACCAAACATTGAACTTGAAAACCAGAAACAACATGCTCAATGTTTTTTTATTATTCAATGAACAAACCTAGAAAACAAATAGACGAAGTTTACATTCAGCAAATTCGTTCAAGCTAAAAGTGCAGAAAAAGAGAACAAACACACCAAAACTGAGCTCCCAAATAAAGCATTTAGGAAAAAAGGTACGAGTTACCTTCAGAGAATAACAACAAATCCATTCGTTATCAACACAAGGCAACTATTAAAAGCTTAAAATGAGCTAGGATAAGACGAGAAATATCCAGCCAAAAGCAAACACACGAAAATAAGCATGAAACACGGGAATTTAACAAGAAGCCTCTTCACATGGAAATGAAAATCTCCCAAACCGATAGCAGCAACATTGTGGCATATAAGTAGAGAGAAAAGTACCTGGCGGACCAATGATGGTGGAGACCCAGTTGTAGAGATTATCACCCTTGGGCCCAGCAGAGCAATCGGGAGGTGGGTCCATGTTGAGCTCTGCCATCTCCCTCTGTATCCTCTTCCCTGAGGCCGAAACAGATGTTGTCGACACCCATGACGAGGTCCCCTTCCCTGCTCCTGCTGATGACGACGACGATAATCTTCCTCCTCCTATCGCCATGCCTGTGTTGTAGCTGTTATTGTTCATTGTTTCCCTTCAACCGTCCTCTGAAGAATAGGGACCATTTCGTGCTGGTAATGGCAGATGAGATTCTCTTATAAAGTCATCTTCAATTTTATACACTAAATTTAACATCAATTTAATATTAAAAAAAATTTAAAAAAAATATTTTTTTCATTTTCAATTTATTTATATTAAATTAATATTATAATATTATTTTAATAATATAAATAATTATTATTAATAAAAATATTTATAAATATTAATTAATTTATAAATATTTTTAAATTAATTAATATAAATTAAATTTTAATTTATATTTATATTTTTTAAAAAATTAATATTATATAATAAATTATAATTTTTAATAATTTTTAAAATTAATAATTTATTAATTAAATTTTATAAAAATATTTTTACCGTAATTTTAACTTAATTATTTTTATGAGTTACTTATATTTTAAAATGAATATCCAATATTACGTGAAGTTATTCGAAATAAACACAAATAAAAATTTATGTAAAACGATGTCGAGATCACCAATCTGAAAGAGTGAGTGAATCATTTAATCATTTTGATCAATATTTTGGTAACACATGAGGAAGTGGAGATAACTTTCTTATATTTCAAATAATTTTAAAGTTAATTTATTATTATTGAAGTATTTTAATTTTAATTAATATTATAATTTTACTTTTAGTTGTAATCGTTAATGTGTTATTATATTTATGGTACTATGTTATCATTTGAAAGAAATTTTATTTGTATTATGTTCATGCAAAAATTTAAATTATATCATAAATTATAAATTATTTTTAAAATTTTATGTATTTTTAAATAATAATTTTAATAATATATATAATTTTTAGATAAATTATTATTATTAATAATTTAAATAAAATAAAATTATATATTAAATATTTATTTTATCTTAAAAATATTGATGAAATATTTTTAATGATATAATTTTTTAAATAATATTATATATTTATTAAGTTATTGATAAAAATATTTTTGATTCAAAAATTTTTAAAAAATAATTTATAAAAAAAATAATTTAAAATTTCACAAATTTAGTACTGTAACTACACCAAATTAAAAAGACAAATTTACTATCTTATTAAAAATAATTTTATTAATTTTTAATAATAAAATATCATTTTATCGTCTTCGTTATATACGGCCTAAAGCGATGATACATCAGAAGTTTGGCTATCGTGACTAAGCATGGAAGCATCATTGCAAACTGCAATTTATTTGGGCGGGCGTATTAGAAATACAATCCAGGCCTAGAGAAGATATTCGGCTCAAAAAGACCCAATGTCATGGACCGGGCTGCAGGAATATAGTCAGCCCAGAGACAAATTCGGACCGAAGGGGAACAATATACATGTCAATGCCTGTGCAACTGTATAGTGACGTCCAGACGAATCTCGGCTTGGACTCGGTATGAGACTCATGACCCCGATCAATATCTAGTCCCTTTCTCCTCTCTGCATGAGCCATGACCTGTGTATGTTTGTGTCAAACAAGCAAAAGAATTTCTCCACCGCAGTTATGGAGTTTCCACACCCAAACCATCATTTTCCTCTATCCATCTATATGTACATATATACAAACATACTTGTGCACACGCCAGATTAGGACATGCAAGAAGTGTTGCAGTGGTCTGCAAGAATATTGTAGTGGTCCAATGGTAAATTTAAGGAACAAACATGAGAATCTGCAATGAATGATGTAATACAGAGGGAAAGAAAGGGAAAAGAAGGAGCAAACACAGTTGTAAGGACAGCACATTCTCCTTGTCAATGAACAAAAATCAAGCTCTGACAATGTTGACCACAACAATCCCTAGGACTAGTTACAAAAGGCACTAAGGCACACAAAGCTATGCATTTTCCTGGCTTTCACTATCTTCCTGGCTGTTGTCGAGCTATGAAGCCTTTCCCTGGCCTCAACACTCTGCAATCTTGGGCACCATTTTAGATGCTCAAAACATTGCTAATTCAAATCTACCTCCATGTCAGAAGAAAGACTAGGGCAAAAGAAGAGGCCGCTGATGTTAACAAATGAAATTTGGAAACAACCAGGTTTACGCTCCCTCCTAAGGGACTTATAGGTCCAAATGCAGCAGGAGGGAAGAGGCCACCACTTGTGCTTGAGTTAGAGCTGTTCCATTACCCAAAAAAAAAAAAAAACTTTAGATAAATATATGAATAAAAAATGGTTTTTCAATTTAGAACAGATCAGGTCAAATGTAAATAAAGTCAGCTGCTCACCTTCCAGCAAAAATACAGGATCCATAACCTGCAAGATGGTAGTTTCCAATAAAGAAATCATATCGAAGAAACATGAAAAGAAAAAGAAAAAAGAAAGATGCTGAATATCAAGACAACAAAAATAATAGAACGAGCTACAAAAGGTATAAAAATTTCAAAAAACAATACTATAAAAGGTGGCCAACATGTTGAGAAGTGCTTAACATGTAAAGGGCATGTTATTTTTATCTACCCCTCAATTCAAGCCACCTTTTATTTCATCTACATCTGG
Organism: Moringa oleifera; assembly: GCA_021397835.1. Classification (NCBI taxonomy): domain Eukaryota; kingdom Viridiplantae; phylum Streptophyta; class Magnoliopsida; order Brassicales; family Moringaceae; genus Moringa; species Moringa oleifera. The sequence continues at coordinate 396,251 of JAJFZO010000866.1, read as the reverse complement.
AAGATTAGAGTGGGCAAGGGCCAAGAAGTCAAAAAAAGAACAGAGATATTCAACCCAAAAAGAAGTGTCATTTTAGATCTGCAGATATCAATATTACCTTTCCACTAGAGTTGAATAATTGTCAAAGTTATAGTTTGCTTCAATGGAATAGACAGATGGTAAAAATCTACTTTATATATACATTTTCAAACTATATTGTCTCCCTCTAATCAACTAAGCGTTTCTCAACTATGTAGAATCAACTATATGAACCTTTTACCATCATTTCTGCTGTATTTAGGGCCTCCTTTTTTTATAAGATCATTGGAGGCAGATCTCAAGTATATTATCTGGGTCAAACACTATGCCAATGACATGTAACTGTAGAAGGTAGAGCTATTGTGTAGATCTTTCAAATTAAAAAACCTACAGCAGCAATAAATTTCAAAACCTTTATGACTAGAAGAAGTATATTGGAACCTATCACCACTTATATCCTTCCCCATTTTGATGGCTTTTGAAGTAAATATCATTCGAGATCAAAGTTTATCAACTTCTGCAGGACATACATCCATACTTCCACTATTAAATTTATGCATCCCACTAGGCTTTGCCAGCAACTTTGACAGAACTACTTGTTAATAGACGTTTTAGTTGAGTAGCAATTTATGCAAAGGCTGGAACATATGAAGATCAGACAGAAGAACGCAGACATATACACGTAGATGCATAGATGGTTGGGTGAATTTTCTGACATTTGAAAAGGCAAGTCTTTAAACTTTAAAACAGAACAGATTTTAAGACATCAGCAAGTTTTCAATACGTACTGGGATCTTTAGTGGTTGTTGTAGCTGTACCATCAAAGTCACATGTTCCACCAACACTGCGCTTCTTTTGATAATAGTCATTATAAGCATAAGATGCATGATTCTTGAGATTGTCAGGAAGATAACACCTCTGCCCTGGTTGGATAGGAGCGCAGTTAGCCTGGCCTTGCCCACAAGCCCAGTTCAGCCCATCCTGCAACTTATCAGAATCTGCATCATCTTTTGCCACACAAAAGACAACAGAAGAATTTCCTGTAATTTGATCAGCACTCAAACTCAGACGATAAACGGCAGTCCCATTGGTAAAATATACACCCCAGTTCTTCTCCGAGACAGGGCCAGGTCTCCTATCTTCATTGAACAACTCATAAATGTAGGTGTTAATGGGCATAGTTGGTTGACTAGGTGGACCTGAATCATTTAGAACTCGCTTAATCAAGTTATTATTGAAGATCTCTGCATTTTCAACTGTAGCATCAGGTTCACTTGCTCCACCAAGCCAAGGCCATCCCGTTTCAGTGACGACAACAGGGATCCCAGAAAAATTGAGAGTTTCTATGGAATAATATGTAGCATCCACCATAGCATCAAACATACTGTTATAGTGGAAAAGAGTGTTTGGGTCAACAATCTGCTTGACTGAGGGAAGTGGTCGGAAAAGAGCATAGTCAATTGGAAAAATGCCGTTTCCATTAGTGTAACCATAATATGGATAGGCATTTAACATGTAACAGGAATTAGTGTTCTTCAAAAATTGAAGGAGCTGATAAATTGTAGAATTCCATGATGAATTAAAGGTGGCAGTGGAAGGAGGGAATGGCCTGGGGATAATGTCCATGGACTGAGGGGTTGAAACTTTGACTTGAAAATTCAGGTTTGAAGCAACAAGGGCTTTATGAAGGTTGTTCATAGCACTCACTAAAACTGGTGCAGCATGGGGAATTGAGGTAAGAACCTCACTACCAACTGCAATGGCTGTTATATTAGTAGAAGGCACATAAGATGCAACATTTTTATTGACCCAGGCTGCTGCTGTAGACGGAGACTGCCCAATCCCCAGTACTTCCTCATTGGTGACACCAACCATCACTTCAATCCCAGTATCTGACAGAGCTTTCAGCATATGACCGTCAGCATCATAAAGACGCACATGAGTAATCTCATGAGTTTTAAGTATAGCAACCACATCCGAGGCTGATGGCATGTTGGACACATCAGTACCTATGTTTATCCCAACGAATGCACCTACAGCTTTAAAAATCTGAGTTAGAGAGCGCCTGTAAGTAAAATAAAACACCATGCTAGTGTCTTAACATCCCCAACATGAAAAACTTCCCATTTTGTTAGCATAAAATGCATGCTGGATTTATTGAGTTACTACTTAGAGGAGGTGAGGGCAACATTACCGTTATCTGCTTTGCATGGAAGAAAGAAAGTTAACAAATTAAACTGCTAAAAAGAATTTAGGTCGCATTAGACCGGCAAGCCATCCTCTTTTCGCATTCTTCCCACAATCCAAAACACTAGGACAACCTGTATGCTTACATCTTAACTCTCAACTTCCTAATTGAATAAAAGTAAAATCTGAAACTCTGCATATAATATCCCGTTACCACCCCAACAGCATATATCTATTGATTCAGAATCCACCTTAAGAGAATAAGCTTTTACCAGGGAAATCAGAGGACAAAAAGGAAGAAAGAGAACTAATGTGTTTAAATTGCACCTGGTTATCTAACTTCTATTATGCACTTAATATCAGTTTAAACAATGTTTTGCTTCACAATTACCATACAACAAAACTAAAAAGCAACTGACCAAATTAAATTACAGTGCCTTGCAATACATATTTCATGTGAAACACAGCTTTAACAAAAGAATAAAGAAAGCTTGATTGACAAGGAACTAAGAGATCCATTATGATAATCATAAGGGCTAGGTTTGTCTCAATAGTTTTTTACCTCACCAATGGCAGAACTACATACTTAGGCAATCCAACATAATACTTAAGAAAATGAAATATTACATAACCTAAAAGCAATTCCAGAAAGAAGATCCAGGCCTTAATAAGTCATAACATCCCTTAAGAAGGTCAACTACTTTAAAACTTCACAAGAAAGATCAACCTCACAAAGAAAGGACCTAAAATATCAATTATGACTCATAATCCAATTGCACTGACTAGTAGTAAAAGAGACAAGGATAAGTTCATGAAGATAACCTGATATGACTCATAATTCATTGCACTAACTAGTTATAAAAGAGACATGGATAAGTTCATGAAATTACCTGATGCACTTGTAAGCATGCCAATCAGGAGCAAAAGCACGCATCCAAGCCATTTTTCAGGCATCATCTGAGTCAATGAAATTTTCTGTTTCAACCTGCCACCAGATACTGTCCACTCTAAGATTGAACTGCCAAAGTTTCAGGAAATAAGTGCAACATGAAATAACAGAAACAAATGGCAAAGTTATGGTAGTGTTGAGAATATTAGCGAAAGAATTAACAAAACTCCAACCATAATGAAAGTCCATATACAAAATAGCAACAAAGTCCACAACTACTAGGTTAAATAGCTAGATTACACAACAGAAATATACAAAGCAGGTGATTCAAGATATCGCTGCAAAAGGAAAATTAACAGATCTCAATTTCATCAAGAAACTAAAAAAACAAAATCATGACAAATATTTCCATTACATCTATTGCCACCGAATTTCAATAAAAAAATACCTACAAAGAACATTAACGCACAAAAAACGGAAAAGACAAGAAAATGAAGAAAGTAACAGTTTGACCAAGCATCATATCCATGTAATGAAGGCATTATATCTTCACATGATATAGAATACACCTGCCAACAACTAAAATGGCAAAACTAATACCCAAAGGTTGATGTCTAGGGCAACACATATCTATGAGCTGCCATGGATTTAGAACATGGCAAGACAGACAGCAATCTAAAATGTGACCATCCACCAAATACAGAAGAACCTTCTCTCAGATAGGGCCATCCTAAATACTACAAAACAGAGCTGTGAGGCACAAAGCATGACTTTTAAGTCTGGAGATTAGTCGCTTCGTGCCAAAATTGCTAAGGGGTAGAAATTGTCCAACTCGTCCTCCCAAGACCCCATTCAGTGGCACCAGAACTTGTAACCTTTTATGCTAAAAAAGAAGCCATATAACATAACTAGAATCAACTAAAAGATATATAAAATAACTAGCACAAAGTCAAGACAAGGTCTGAAGTTCAAGGAACAAGCAGCCTGGAAGTCTAGCAGGTTATTGGAGCGAGGCTGCAACTTCACAATAAAATCTGCAACAATGAGAAATGCACTTTAAGCTCAATCAACAAGGTTGGAAGTTCAGCCAAATTCATAGTCGCCACTTGGATGCAAATCCAAACACTGAATCTGGGTCCTTATAACTTCATTGGAAATAACATTCATTGACCCCAGGCCCTATGAATTACAGAGTAGGGAGCTTGGGCTGCATAAGTTGTAATCATAAGCTGAAAGTTTAGGAAATAAATTCAGAACTGTAGAGCGAGGCAACAAACTGGCAACACCTTGAATGCCTCTTGATTCCTAAAACAGAAAATTTCAAGTAGACGAAAATATACACCCAGATTTTTCCACTTTTCCTCAACAACTTAGGAGGTCCCGTGACTCTACCCCAAAGTACAGAAGTTAGGCTTCAAGAAGGTGAAAAACCACACTAATTAAACTGCCCCTTTTGATGTTCTGTGCAATGAGTCACAAAATTAGGAGGAAAAGAAAAGAAACTAAAGAGTAAAGCTCCAGAACAACAAAACCCATATAACTTAAGGGGCGTAAAATGAGCAACTAGCTAGTTGCCAAAACACCATAATGCATCAATGCGTACTATCGACCTGATGAAGTGCAGGAAATAAGAGCATAAATACCTGATCCAACTTCTCAAGGAGAAAACAAACACAAATTTCACAACTCCAAAGATTAGCAGAACCCAAAGTAAAACCCCACAAACAGATGAGTGGTTTCAAGACAGGAACTGACTGAGCAGTACAAAAAATCCAAGAGAGAATCCACAGTGATAAAAGACACTCGCAAAAGCAAGAGGTTATAGTTTGCTGAAGTGTAGAAACAGAACCACCCTTCTAGTTCTAGAGCTACATATCACTTCATTAAACACAACAATAGCAATTCTTAACAACTATACCCAGCCCCACAGTGTCACAGACATACGCGTATTTAATAGCATTTAAAACCAATTATTATATTAATGAATACTAGAAGATCAACAGAGATTAAGAAACCTCCAGCGTCAGCTTCTCTTTGGTCGCAGACACTGATAGTCACCACTCCCATGCAAGAAGTAGCCTCTGTTAATTTGGTTGTTTGTAGCTTGTCTTTTCAGCAATTTTTTTTGTTACCCAGAAATGTAAATATTCCTGGAAGACATCGAAATTACCGCCGCGCATTTGGTCATACGTGTGCTTGATATTATTTTATTGAAGCACAATTTGAAAGATGCAAAGAGTAATATTTTTTCTGTGATTTTCCCTCCAAAAGACACCAAATTGTTCTATAAAGGTTGAAAAGTTGGAAGTCAATGTGAAAGGTTTGGCTGTAAAAGCAGATTTTAAGGAGCTGGAACACTAAAAGGCCATTAGATTCATTTCAACTTTTGCATACGTAGCAATGCTAATCAAGTCTCCCCACAATCATAAATGCTAATACTAAAATGGGGCTCCTAGGGCCATAAGATGCTTATAAGAGCATAAAATTTGGAGACAGCTAACGAGACGGAAGGGTTGGCAATTACAGCATACAACTCCAAATTGGAATTCAATGAGTTAATAGTTTACCCAATGATTAATCAACTTAGCTTCAATATGGAAGTGGAATTGATTGGTTTTTGGATGTGGGCCCAAAGAGTAAAAGGTTAAGTGCCTAAAAAGATTCCATCGTCCGCTCTAATGGCTCCAAAAGACATTGAAAATGACTGTTTAAAAACTTTAAGTTCGCCTGGTGTGAACACTGAATCCCGCAATCGAAGACACCAGATGATAGAGAAAACACGCTCCGTCTTAGTTGTAAAGAGAGCTTCGGTGGGTTACCATTGTCCACAGAAGAAAAATAAAGAAAAGTGCATTAAAGCATTGCTACAATGGAACTCCATTTTCTAACTATGACCCCCATCCCAAGACATGCCTTGGATCCAAAACAGGTTTGATCTCCCTTAGCTTTTAGACATTTTGTTTCCCCACTGAGATGGGGCCCTCATGACAGAAAAGGTCGAGCACCATATCAAATAGGCAATGACTTTACAACCAGAAGCCAGTCCCCAGACTGGACCACTAGCAGCACCAGAGTTACAGAATCTCTCAAGTTACACCAAAAGTACCGCCGGTGACTCTAAGACTTCTTACCTTTTAGTTCATAGCTTCCAGAGCATAATCCGTTTAATCAGCTTCAAATGTTAAAAAGTAAATATTTATAAAGGACACATTTGATCGACGCCAGAGAGACAAGAAGATCTCAGTTCCTTATGATAATGACTAACATGCAATTAAACCCTCATATTCCACCCCAAGAGATAAAAACCACTAGGCAGCTAAGAAACCAAGAGTAGTTTTAGGCCAAACAAGATAACTTTACCACAAAAACAAGCTAACATTCCTACAAAACCTGCCAAAAATGAATTCATCTAGTCCAATTAAAAGGTAAAGATCCTGCATACCAGCGTTTACCACATCCCCAACTATCCAACTGAAAACATCAGGAACACCCAGACAAATGCCATAGAATAGTTCATCACCCACTTCAAAGATTCGATAATTTCAAGCAACAGATAACAAATCACTGGCTTGGAGACCTATCACCATTTCGCTCCCTTCCATATTCTTCAAGGTTTGGGCTTTGGCTTCGGCCCAGGCTCCTACTTCTGCTTCTTCTTGGGCTCTGGCTCCTCCTTCTTGGACTCTGGCTCCTGCTTCTGCTGCGGCTTGCGCCCCCATCTGGAGTTTGACTGTGACCCCTTGTTCCATTGTATGCTGGAGATCGTGAATATGATCTCTCTCTAATGTACCTCTCATCTCGGGGAGAGACAGATCTATAGCAATTTGTTGAAACAAAAAAAAAAAGTTATTTCTCATATCTATTGGTAAAAACTAGAGCTAAACACACTGATCAGTTTGAAACAGGAATTGAGATATCATGATTAAGGATCAAAGTGAAACATATAGCCAAAAGAACCTAAGCAGATCTCACTTAGCTCAAGGTATTTAAATCTTCCTACATGACAATTGCTTACGCAAAAGACAGATAAACATATAAAAGCTGAGATACTAATTCTTCAAACTTCAATAAACAGATGATCTAAGGATTTTCTTTTCCAAATGTGAGAAACAAGACAAGATTAGAAGCTTTGTTTTTGACCAAGAATTGTGCAACGAAACCAGAATCAACAGTAGCAGAATCAACTTAACGAAAGGGGACATCGAGAGCAGTCAAATAAATACCTTGAATGATGCCTACGTTTTGCGGGGGAATAATAATCACGGCTTCGCGATCTACCTCGTCGGGGAGGTGGAGATCGAGAATATCGAGGTGAACGAGAATAACGAGGGGGAGACCGTCTTCTATCACGAAATCGACCCCTGCAAACGTGGAAAGATTCAGAAGTGTTCTTCAGGCAATCTTTTCTTCTTCTTTTTTTCCCATTAACAATGCCATTGATAGCACAACACAATGCAACAGTTCCAGAAATTCAAAAAGACTCCTAAACAAGTGAAGAACATGGGTTAATTCATTACAATAAAAATTTCAGATAAAAGTATATAGCCTAAAATAAGCTACCACATTTTTGAAGGTAGGATGCTGCATTACACTGTGGAGAACAATTACTATCCAAAATAGCAGAACCTAAACAGAAGAAGTATGCAGAAAATACTTCATGCCTATAAAAGAATAGCAAATCAGACAAAGCAAATGTTAAGTCTACCTCACACGCTCCCTCGCCCTCATATCAGCAGGCTTCTTCCTATTCTCTTCTGCAAAAACAACGGTCAACTCCCGACCAAGAAGAACATAACCATCCATGTGATGTTTTGCCTCAGTAGCGTCAGTTGGATCTACATATTGAACAAAACCAAATCCACGGGGCTCCCTGCAGCAGATAGATAAAGGCAGAGCAAGGAAAAAAACTGTCATATCAGAGGCTACTACAAAACTGCAAGATGCAACCAACTACTGCACAAACCATAGACCTTTGCTAATGATATTTACCAAAATAATCCCCAGTAATGGAAGGTCAGGATAAGCATGAAAAAGCAAGCACTTGCCTGCTAACCTTGCAAGTTTCAGTTTAAAGATGACTTGAAATTCTCCAACACTTGGAACATCTTCACAATGTAATCAAACTCAACTTCCTTCCAATCTTCACTACCATTAACATCATCTTCAAATGAACTCTAATTACTTGATTGGTGTCTTCAATACTTTAAATTCACTGTTAAACCTCAAGAGCTTCAATTAACGCACCCAACTTGTGGTTACAAGGGAGTATATCATTGACGGCATTTCCCATCATCAAAACAGATATTTAAAGGAAGAAAATAGTGGTTGCTAGAAAACAACTAGGAAAATATTAAGAGAACATTTGAACTCCCAAAAACCTACCATAAAAACTTTGATAATTGATGTTTCAAGATCAAATATTATAATTAAGACTGAAGATAATGCACATGAAAATTATGACAAGTTTATCAGAAGAGGAATATTTCAAAACAAAATCCTGAAATAAAGATCCAAAACATACTTCTAGAATCATTTCCACTGCTTGGTTTGTATGAACAGTAACTGTTTCAAGAAGCCACCAAACATGCCTTGACTACATGAAACCCACACAAACATATTGAGAAAAAAAAGCCAAGAAAAAAAGATGGGGAAAAAAACAGTAAGAGAAGAAGAGAAGAGTAAAAAATCTTTGGCAACCAAAATAATTAAACAATAAACACTGCTGTCCAAATTACTTCACATTTTCAATAGAATGAGTATACTTATGCTCACCCAGTATAGTAATCCCTAGGCAAGTAAATATCCTTCAGAGCACCAAATTGCTCAAATGGCCTCCGAAGGTCTTCTGGCCTGGAAAAAGTAAAAGATACAAAAGATAAGTATGCTTATTAGGTAAAACAAAATGAATCCATTAAGAGGGGGGGGGGGGGTGGGGGAGATCATGTGCCAAGAAGTTGAAACATTACTGTTCACAACTGATCTGTTACGACAACTCAAAACACAACTAATCATCTATTATAGATTAGCAACGACAACAGAAAATTAAAAAAACATGAATATATCTAAAGACTATAAGAACAAAACTACATAATACTTAACTTTATATTAAAAAAAAATTATGTTGTAGAATATCATTCATTATAAAGAATAAAAAAAAATACTTAAAATTACAAGAACTGACCTGCAATCATGGCGAAGGTTACGAACCAGAAGACTAGTAGGGAGATCTCTGGCACGACCACCATATCGACCCCTAGGACTAGGGCTCCGTCCTCGCCTGCCATAACCCCGAGGAGGGGACGGACTATAACTCCTCCCTCTCATTTACACCAATTGTTGGTCTGTCTGAATTAAAGGAATGTGTCAAAAAAAAAAAAGAAAAAAGAACAGCTTCGAATTATGAAATTTAGCAGAAGAAACCAAGTACAATGGTGCCATATTGGACAGTCCAACTCAAGCCTATAGAAAACACTTGATTCAAGGAGATGAGGAGAACAACCTCAATGGTTACTCCGTTACTTTTTTGGGTGGTTGAGGAAGATGAATAAAGGGTTTTTTCATGCATGTGGAAGGGGAGGAAGAAAGATGAATGACTTCATATCCTACTTTTGGTTTTCAGGAATTCCTATATTATAAATAAGTATACTTGTACTTGGATTACATATCCTTGGTGCAGATGTAAATAAAATGGATACCTATAAAAATCCCAGGCAAGACATGTTATGGCATAATTTCTATTAATTCAAAAAGAAAATTTTTTAGGGGGAAGGGAGAGGAATAAAATATGATATAGTTTAAGAACCACCATTACACAATAAAGAAATCTGACAGAGCAAGATTTGATCATTTTATACAGTTTTTTCTGTGTCCATGCCTCTAGTACAATGAAGTGACTTGACATGATGAATACAAATGAGCAAACTATTAAACTCAATCGAAGTGTGGGCCTTCAGAACCTGAAAGGAACAGAAGTTTGGGAAGCTTACAATAAAGTCACATGATGATTATTTGGAACTTACCACAAAGTAAGCTATCTCAGGAACTACATTAGTGATAATTCTTTGATAATCCTCAAGCACTTAGAAAAAGACCCTTGCCAAACAACATTTCAACATCACATGTTGACATATATTAGCTTGAGTATGCACAAGATTCTCACTACTAACTCAATCGAGCAAAACACTAACAGATAGATTAGGGTTCTTTCAATTATTGCCAAGAACATGGGATAATGAACCATAAAAGAAAACCGTGGTTACATCCTTTTCTTCGTGGATATGATCACAGTAACATAACTTAATCTGAAGAATTTCTGTCTTATAAATGAAGGTTTTCGTTCGAACAGATCCAAAACATGTAAACTAGAGAGAAGATTCATACTACTAAAGAAGAACGAGAATTTAAACAAACATGTATAGATATACAAGCAAATTAGTTCATATAGAGAGAGAAAGAGAAAGGAGAAAACAGAATAGAGAGAGAGATAGACCTGATGAATACAGATTAAAGGAGCCCTGATGGAGAAGTAGATGGCGTTGCTTCGAGCATGGATAATAGAGGCGTCAAGTCCGTTGCTTAGCTTATAATATTGGAAACCAGCTCTACTAGGGTTACTGCGGTATATATAACTGGCTGGGCCTCGAGGACCCTGGGCCTTATGGGCGTTCTCCGTAGTATTATTTTTACGTTTTTGATCGGCTTAAAAAGCAATTGTGAGCTTTAAGGCCCATGAGTCTAGAAATCAAAACGGACAACCGACCGGCATACAGAAGGCACAGTTTTCTTCATCGGATTAACTACTCTATTCAAGGCTCTGGTTCTCGAGCTAATGTGTATAGCAAATTAAATTTTGCCTGAATTAGCTAAATACACCCTCAGCCTCTCTTTCGGATAATCCGGACAAGTTGATTTTGCCCGTGTCTATCTTTGATTGAAGCTTGTCATTCCCTCTGGATATTTCCAGGGCTCGGAGCCCTCACATATATAATTCTTTTAGCTCTCTTCAAGTTATGGTTGGGTAGTGAGTGCTCTCTTGCTTCTTAATTTTTTTCACGACCAAACCATAGGTTCTCAAAGTTCTGATCTTTGAAGCAGATTACAGGTCCTCTCCTTTTCTCTGGGTTGGTTCCTTTTTCTCTTATCTTCTGGCTCTGTGATTCGCGGGGTGAGTTCTTTCTTACTATTATTTTTGTTTTGTCTTTTCAATTTGGATTTCAGCAACTTGTTGGGTGTTGAATTTAATGGAATCCTTTAATCGCTTTGTATGTCTTTGTGCGATAATAATTAGCTTGGATTATAATTTTACTTCAGATTAATATGATTAACGGTTATTTTCTTCTTGCATGTTGGATTCGATGCTTTATATATGTCTTCTACATTTGCAAACCACTCTATTTATTTCTCTTGCAAGCTGAGGAGTAATTTGATATGAAAACGTTAGGTTCAGGCTTTGAAGTTGCAGTTAATTTCTTTGACAAGTTGCTTAGGTTAGCTGGATTTTCAATTTCGGTTTTCTTCTTTAAAACTTATAATTACATATGCTCTGCGGAAAATCAGTGATTGATGGAATGATTATGTCTGAACTTGTAAAATTGCTTTCAATTACGCAATTTCTTGTTCCAAATATAATGATGTGGTCAGTAATAGCCTTTTGCAACTGCACCGTTCTTCTTCTTTTTCCCCCTTCTTTAACAGTTTTCCTTACCATCTTTTGTATTTAAGCTTTGGCCATTAAGTCAAAGCAAAAGGGAAAAAATTTCTCTTTACACAGATCTGTTATTTTCTCGACACTGATATAAAAGTTGGAGTATTGTTTGGCAATCCTTACTGTAAATACTTGGTTACAACATAGCTTCTTAATTTCCCCTTAAAATTTAATGGTCACTTTTGGTGATCGTGGAATTTATAGTTTTTTTGAATGGATTATCGATGCTATACTTTTAATTTCTCATTGTTTCACCGGACATTTTCATTATTCATTGGTATAAGTCAAATGTGTCAGGGGTGGGTTGGAGATGTGTGTGACGAATGGATGTTAGTTATTTGTGTGTATAAACCACACATTTACAATTGCATGTTTAGGTTCATGTATTGTTGAATTTTATAGGTATGGAGGAGCAGTTCATACTTAGGGTTCCACCTTCTATTGCAGAGCGGATCGATCGCCTTTTGAGTGAGGATGCTTCTTCTTCTGAAGAAAAATCTTTGGATTTGTCCTTCTCTGGTTAGGATGCTCTCTCAGTGTGTTAAAGTTTACATTTGGTGTTAGTTTTGTGTTTCCTTCATGAATGTAAACATCTATTTCATTCTAAATGAGTTTCTGCTGCCCTTAGGTATGCAGACTTGACATTTAAGTTTCCTTTATCAATTTGATGTCTGATTTTTAAATGCGTGAGGGTTTAATTCTTGATATTGGGGACAAGTGCATATGCGTGACGTTGCAGGTCATTCCCAATTCCCACTAACAAAATGGCTCCCATCAAATTATTAATGTAACTTTGTTGCATAATATAAGAATTTGCCAAATCTTTCAAGTGAAGAGTAAATATATTATATTTACTAGTATGGTTAACATTGTGCACTTGAAATGTTTTTCGTTGCAGAGGATGGAAGGAGCGGGACATTTGTAATTGGCAATGATCATTTCCCTGCATCTCTCTTGGATCTTCCTTGTGTTGTTGAGTCATTTAAAACTTATGATGATAGTGCTCTAGTTAAAACTGCAGATATTGGGCAGGTAGAGTTTATGTCAGCATCTTCTTCTCTTGGAATGTGATTGCTTCATCTCCAAAGCCATTATATGAATTGGTGGGATTATGACAGATGATCATGGTTAGAGAACCCGGTGATCCATCTCCAAATGCAGTGGAATATAGACATGGTCTCACTCCTCCTATGAAGGATGCTCGAAAGCGAAGATTTCGTCGAGAGCCAGATCTAAATGTACCAACCAACTTATTTCTAAAACTTTCCTGATTCATATAACATTTTGCTTATAGAAAAGCAAAATTATTTTGCATCTGGGGCAGAAATATGTTCTTCTTCCTTTGTTCATTTCTTTTGCATAGAAATGTTGGTTACCCACCATGCATTCTCAATTTTGATGTTCTAGAACTACAAGGAAACATATATTTTTGAAGATAAAGTAAGACAAGCTGCATTCATGTCCATATATGGCCATTTGACTTATGCTAGGAAATGACCAAGCTATCAGCACTTGTGTGTTTTTAGAGTCAATTGTGGATTCAAATTAGCATGCATTATGCATGTTTATTCAACTGCTTTTACTGACTGTGTTGTTTTTCAAAATTTACAGCCTGAGCTCGTACAGCGCGTTGAGAAAGATCTGCTCAACATCATGAGCGGTGGAACAGTTGAAAATGTAGATATCCTTATACACCCAAATTTGACATTGTTGTTTTTGTGAAAAGATAGTAGAAATTTATTTATTCTTTCCTTGAGCAAGTCCTTGGTTTTCTGCTATTATGAAAGTAACCATCGTTGCATGTTATGAGTTCAATGTTTGACGTGGATATTATTTTAGTTGATCTGCATGTAGTGTTCAATATATAGTTGGAAAAATGACTTGCCATTGTTCGATTTAGTGATCTGTTGCAGCTTGTTAAATAACAAAACCTGGGACATCATCTGTAATATCATAGATTGATTGACCATGTTGTGTTTATGTTAGAGTTCCTTTTGTATTCCTTAATAGAATTGTTTACATGTTGAGGTGAACGAGCAAGAGGAGGATGGCGACGAGAATGCTCGTAACGCAAATAAGAAAGCAGTGGCTAAACCTGTAGAGAAGCCTGATGTTCCAGAGTCTGGAGCTAATGCTGGGGAGCCTGAGCCCGACAGAAGTGACTCTGATGAATCTGATGATTCAATGTGACGTCCAAGTCTTGTTCAGAACTTAGATGAATATGCATATGCATTCACTGGTGCTACGACAACAGGCTCTTTCTTAAATTTGTATTGTGCTTGAGAAAATTGGGGGAAGTTCCCTCTTGGTACCTGTATGTACTTCCCATTGCCTGGTAACTTTTGGAGGTCTCCTGTCTGAACTCACTTGTACAAGTAATTTGTGCAACTTTCTTGTATGGGTTTTGGGGAGATCAGGTAGTAAACAAGCTTAATAGTAGGTTCCATGTGGGCATAGTTTACCTTGTGTTTTACAAAAGCAAAAAAAAAATCAGAAAAGAAAGTCTTAGCCATGGTAAGTCAAGAAAGAAAATGCTTATAAAAGATAAAGGACATGGAGAACTGGAGCGGGGCCGAGCTGGACCTGGAATCCAAGTCAATTTGTTAAAAAGTGAATAAGAAGGCTGGCAGTTGGGGGAGGGGTGGTGGTGCAAGGTGGGGGAGGAGTGAGATCTGGCAGCGGCAGGGCCAGCTAATCGCGTGAGTCTGGTGTGCCTGACAGTCTGGGGCCTTTGTCTTGAAAATTGCTATAATTCTGCATGTGCTCCACGCCCATATGGGCTCTGAGTTTTGAGTGCTATAAAGTATAGATGGAATTTAAGATCTGATTTTCCGTGGTACCATATGCTTGCCTTGCTTTTCATTCAATTTTGCAGTCAATTTATTTTGCTATTTGAGAACAACTCCAACCAGACATCCTGTCAATTTGACACTCCACATGGAGTTATGTTCACACGCACACTCTCAGGCTTTTGCATTTTGGTGACTAAATATTGCAGCAGATATGCCTTTTGACTTTGGGTAAGGTTGGGTGATGAATTCGGGGAATTACTATCTAACTTTCATATGGAACCATGCACCAACTCCTCACATTACATTATTGTTAGTATTATTAAAAATGGCAATGCTATCCATTGGGAGATGGTTGGTGGTGCTTGTATCCACATAGAGACACATTAAGGTTTTTATTAATACAAATGCCAGCTTGCTCGGTTGGTGTACATATGATAGATAGACATCTGTTTTAGGCAGGCACGCCGACCTTTTAACTTCCAATCTGATTTCTCACCAAATTTAAATTATAAAATTTAATGGTTATTATTAATACAATGTATGCATGGGGTGATGCGTGGCCCATGCATCGATTTGCTTCGCAAATTAGAGCAACACTTGCCATTAACAATTAGTCATGTGATGCACCATCGGCATCCCTTTTGGTTCTGCACTCATCCAGAGAAAATTGGAGGGCGCCTTCTCCTAGCCATTTATGTGTGCCTTCAATTATTGGTTTGATCAGTTCTTAAACCCTATATAATTAAGGGATTTATTCACCTAAAAGAAAAC
The DNA here is from genome assembly GCA_021397835.1 of Moringa oleifera. Classification (NCBI taxonomy): domain Eukaryota; kingdom Viridiplantae; phylum Streptophyta; class Magnoliopsida; order Brassicales; family Moringaceae; genus Moringa; species Moringa oleifera. Next base: position 380,890 of record JAJFZO010000866.1, on the reverse strand, counting down.
AATTTGTACATAATTGGCACAACCACTAAACATGTTTGGGATTTGTTTAATAGCATCGCTGTAGGTGTTCTCCCATGCACCATGCAGCCCCCTCGACTTGGTCTCTCTATATATATATATATTTTTTTTTATATAAAGTCATGCATAATTCGGCCTAATTAAACCATGTATATAATTATAGCTACAAATCAAATTAATATAAGAAATATTTAATGAAATCAAGGCAGCTAGTGCGATTAACACTCTAACCACTAAACATGTTTTTGCTCCTTTTGTCAGCATTATAGTACTGTTTTATATCGCACGAGAAGAGAAGAGAAGGCTTGACTTGATGAAGATTGCCGGGTATCGTCCAACTGGAGTCGTCCCCATTTACATTTACAAAGTCTTCTGATTGGATATAAAATGTGAAACCCGAATACAAAGTCAACAACTTGTTCCAGGGGTATTCTACTGAATTTGCACGGCAATTAACTTGCCGCTCAAAGAAACAAGCTATTTTTTGACTTACGGAATTAATTACGTTCAATTAATAAAAGTCGTGTTTGATAATTATGAATTAATTCTTCTACTTGCATTTGTTTAATTAAATTTGTTCAACAACCTTAAACCAATACTCTCTTGACCAATTGGTGAACACTAGGTTCCTTGTTAAACAAGATTAAATGATGCATAAGAATTTAATTAAACTGATAGGCACGTTAATTTATATTATTGGTTTTATAGAATAGTTATCCCCGCAGTTTGTTTTTCCTCAAGCCTCGACGGTTGACTCTAATTCTTGCTCCACAAGCACCATGCGCCACGCTCTGCAGCAACTAACTTGCTTGACACGTTCCAACAGGTCCTGGTCTCGGCTTGATTTCTTTCTCTCCTGTACATATGCACTTAGAAAATGGACCATTAATGTCGCGTTGAAAGTCTGTCCTTGTCTTTTTCGAGAGAAAAATTTAGGTAGGCTCACCCGAGCCGGCCATATCTGCTATCAGAAGCCTCTAGCCGTACCAGGTCCACAGAGTAGAAGAAGTGGATCACGGTCAAGCCGCCGACGCTGCCCCCCGAACGCACCGTTTCACTTTAGCTTCTTGTTATAGACGGACTGCCATGATGATGATGATGAATTAGGGAGAGAATCAAGTGGGCCATATCTGTCATGGACGGCCATGATGATGGTGATCTTGGTGGTGACGGTGGGCCATATTTGTCCGAGGAAGATAGACCCAATTGCATTAAAAGTTTCTATCCCTTATCGAAATTCAAAAGGCTCCAACTTTGAACCTGACCATGCACGACATAGAATCTTCAGGACTTTAGGCTTTCACCTTAAAAAATTAGAACAAAAAACCGCATGCTAACTTAAAAAATATGCTAATTATATTTATGGACGTAATGTGAAAAGAAAGAAACTAGAGACCGTGAACTTAAGCTCACTAAGTCGGTAGCTGTTATCTATTAAAAGGGGAGGGGGCAAGGGGGTGGTTCGGGGACGGTGGTGCTTACATACTGTGCAAAATGCTTGCAGGGCAGGTAGAGTTGACGGTGTTGACTAATGAGTAATGGCCTTGCACAAAATAATTCCAATATTCATTATCTGTCCCTTTTTTTGCCTTTTTAAAAAAAAAAAAATTCAAGTCTTTGGCTAAGACTTGGAGCATTTGGTTCATTAATAATGAAAACAAAAGCACATCAATTGTTCCTGAAAATAAAAGTGTGATTTTTTCTCCCGGGGGTGGGGGAAGATTTTTTAGACGGTTATTAATTAAGGCATGATTTAGGTCGGTAGAAAGTGAAACATGAAAGTAATTAATGAATGCATTTACATTGATTTGCATTTTGTGGGTTGTTTTGATGCGATGACTTATGACCACTTTTTGGACTTTGGTTGATGTGATTGGTGGCTTCGTTCCCAAGTTTTATAACTTTATGGTACCTAGCAAGTCCATTTCATTTTCTTTCAATTGGGAATTGGCTCTCCTTATCTTCCCACCTTTCTTCCCATATAATTGCTCGTTTTTTAACATATATATATTTAAGATAATTTTTAAATATATTAGAAAATTATATTATCAAAATTTTATAATTTTTTATTGTTTTAAAATTAATTTTTAAGATAATAATTTTCGTTTTTATATTTATTAAAAAATTCAAATTAAATTATAAATGTTTAAATAGACTAACTCATTTGAAAAAAAAAGTTTAAAACAATAATTTATTGGACCAAATTAATATTTTATGTTGAAATTGGTTTAAAAATTACGATGTTTTTATTAAAAATATAAATAATGTACAATTTTTTAATATTCATACGACCACAGATTTTCCTTGTTAAATAATTGAAAAAAATTCTTATATTTTTAAAAGATATAATTTATAAGAAAAAAAAAGTGAAAAGAAGGAAAAGAAGAAAAAAGGTAATAGAAAATGATATTCTCCTATTTTAAGTGTCGGTAAAAGTCACAAAAATAAAATAATTTCATTTTAATTTTCACCTTTTAATCCTCCAATTTGGAAGATCATTTTTTTTCTCTCACTTTTATTGCTTTCAAATGCTGTATATATAAAATATTATAATTTTATTTAAACAAGTCATACTACTACCGAAAAGGGACGAAGATATCTAATAGTGTGATACGGTGACGTTGTAGGCGAAGACAGAGAACATAAATTAGGCAGACAGACGTCAACCTTTATCAACGCTGACCATTTCAGAGAGTGCACCGCACTCCTCACTTTTCTCACTCCACTCGCCTCGTCGGTGCTTCTGCAACTTCGAGTAAGCGCGTTTTTCTGGATTTGCTTCCTCTCTCCATTAGACTTTTCACTGTCCACCTGCCATTATTTAATTCGCCCGCGCATGCTCTACAGCTATGCTTCGGTGGTTGCGCTATCACTTCGCACCCCCACTGTTTCTTTCTTATTGATTTCAAAGCCCGCTCGCGGCTCCTCAAACGACGACGTGTGGCCTTAATTCTCAATTATGTGGAGTGAAAAATAGGCTATTTATATTCAAAACCCATATAATTAAGCACTTAATTAAACCAGAAGATCTTAATTGCTTGCCAACTTTACATTTGGTGATAGCACCTAGATTTGCATTATCCAATTTTTATTATTATGTGCATCATATCTAGATCTGTAATAAATGCGACTTTATTTCTTAATGCACTCAATTATATTGTTGATTTGTTTAATATAATTTATAATAATAATACAAAAAATTATAATAATTAATTTTATTAAATTATCATGAATTACAATCTCATTAAAAATTCAATGTAATTAAGATGAATAGATATTGATCTGAATTGTATATTATATTTAAGATATTTTCTTAAACTACATATTTAATTTAATTTTGTTAATATATATTATGTATATGAATTGCTATGAAAATTGTTTATTTTATATATTTTGAGAAAAAATTTAATTTTTAAAAACTTATTTTCTTAAAAAGATAATTATATATAGCATGATTTTAAAATAAATTAAATATATGTGTCCATAAAATATATTTGAGAAAAAAAAATAGTTGGAAAATTTGCAAATCTAAAGATTCCCTAAAATATTTAGGCATCAGGCTGCCTGCCTGCCGTCAAAGGATATGGAGTTTGGGAGTGTCAGATATGTTTGTATGACTGGGACCCGGCAGCACCAACGTGGTTGGACAAACAGATGACACGTGTAAATCGATAAGGACCTTGCGTCGTACGGTTCAAAGTACCCATTGCTCGACATAGCCTAGAGATCTGAAATGACAGTTGTAAGTGACGGTACTTTGTCTGATTTCGTTTTTTATTTTACTTAGAATTGCTTACTTTGTATTATAAATCTCTCTCCTGAATACACACACATTGATATCCAAATTGTTTGACACATTAGCCTAAAATCTTTATTATAAAACAAATAAATAAAACCAGCGGTGTATTCATGGTTTGACTTTAACAACTGCGTACCCAAAAGTTAGGCCAACAGAGTTCTTACTTCACAGATCATATCTTCAAATCAAGATCTTACCCATATTATTAATTTCTCATAATTAATATAAAAATGTATGGCAACTCGGCATTATAGATCAGATTGTCATATTAAACTTCTTTTGTTTAACTATAGCCCACTTGGGTACGTAGCTTTATCTGTGTCATGGCAATGCAAGAAGAGCCTGGCCATTTGCTGTCGATAAAAAGAAGAAAATAATTGTTAATACTAATTAAGAATGAGTCATAAGTAATTAATAAATTAATCCGAGTATGAATGTTACTATGGTCATCCAGAAAGAACTGGAAAAGGAAGTCCGGGGTACTTTGCCGTATACTACTTTCGGAGAAGTACATAATTTTATACTCCCAAGTTTTCTTTTTCCCGACCACCGCCTTAATTGCTTTATCTAATTAATTAAAATTTGGTTCATTAGTTAATCATCTATGTGTATGAATGATGAGTAAAGGCATGTAGATGACATTGTAGACACATAATTTGTTCTTAACCAGGAGGCACACTAATGTGAAAACAGCATAATGAGAAGATGGTAACGCAGAATTGTTCAAGTCATGCCAAGACAAGCTTGCAGAATATATTTATTTGGTTTGTCAGAATTGTTTTATCATAAAGTTTCTATCTGATATTATAAGAAATTGTAAGTTCAAATAGAAATCCCACCATACAAGAGGAGGTAATAATTAATGTGTGTATATTTAATAAAACCACATTGACAATAAAATAAAATAAAATAAATAAAATGAAAAGATGTGATGGGGATAATTAGATAAACAGATGAGCAAATGATGGGTTGTGAAGTGGGTCTCTATGAAAAAATAAAGACAAAACATTGTATTGTCACGAACCAAAATACATGCACAATGCTCCAATAATATATAGAATATAGAACACATCATTTATGCATATAATTAATAATTTATAGGATAGAATAATAATATTATGCATCGAGGTGGTACCATATAATAAATAAGTATTTTTCTTATATTTAATGATTAAATTATGTGCAAGCATTAGACTTTTGGAGAGACCTTTTGTTGGTATTAACTCATCAAAGCCTGATGCCCAAGTCAACTTGTGGGTCACTGTCCCGAAGAATGCATGGAAGTTTCAGTAGCTTTTTAGCTTATAATTCCAAGTATACATATATTAACAAAACAGAAAAATTAAATAAATTAGTTAACATAGACAATAATTATGATAAAACTGAAATAGAAATTGGTAGGAGATCATATGGATCCAAAGTACGCCACGTGTGGAACTATGTCATCATCTCTTGTCTGTAAGCTTCCTCTAATCTACCCAAAATGTTGATTTAAATCTGTTTTTAACTTCCTATTTTGTCTGGATTAAAGCCAAAAGCTTGCGGATTAAGGTACGTTACCACTTACCCGGAGTTTGGAAGACTTATTCAGTGGATGACATAAGCGGTTACGATTAAGAACAAGTCAGTCTCACTTTGTTTGGAGCTGGTGACTATGACTTTTGTGTGAAAATGACTTTAAAACAGGACAGATCATACTAGATAATTTCGGAGAAAATATTTCAGATGTTCTTTGTGTTTTAATTAAGTTGAACTATGTCTCCATGCTTCCGATTGCAATTACCTCATACAAGGATTAAAGAACCCATTTTTGGATAATCAGAGACCCGTCGATGCGATACCCAGATAATTAAAGTACATGTCTAAGCTTAACTCATGATTGTGTACTTTTCCTGGGGTTTAAAAGAGATGATTTTGGGGATCATGGAGTTGAAAAGGTAAACGTTTAGAACTTGGTAGTATGTTTTGCACTGTAAGTAACCGAGTTTAAGGTGAAAGGACGACAACCTTGAGATTTTGTGCCGGAAGGGAATACTGAAAAGTAATAACACAAACCGTGTTTTGGTTTTGGGCCATGGAGGGGCAGGGGGCGATTGGAAACAAACAAATCTCTTGTACCAGCAGTCTACACCACGTGGTTGGAAATTAGACTCTCTCTCTCTCTCTCCCAACCCTTAAGTACTGCGTGTGCCTTGTATGTATATAAGCCGATCAGGGGCCGAGGGTGGCAAAGGGTAGTTTTTTGTTATAGCTTTCAGAGTAGCTTTACTGCGAACTCTCTCCTTTTAGGACAGAAACAAAGTGAAACACCAAGAATCCAACAAAAACATACAGAAAAGGAAGGAAAGCAAAATCTTCTGTTCTCCATCAAGCACGGAATATTCTTCTTCTACCCAGCAAACACATTTGTTGGTCTTTAAATCCTCTATCCAAGGTAATGTCATCTCTATGCTTTACTTCTTCTTTTCTTCTTCCACTTCTTTTAGATGAAATGTCTTTTCTTTTTTTTTTTTTTGTGTGTTTCTAGCACGGGTAGTTTATAAGAGCTGCAGTTACAATTACTTTGTTCTTTTGCATTAATACTGCGTTTTTGTTGCTGTTTTGATGAAATGGTTTATTGTTTTTTTTCTGATCTTGGTGTTTGGTTGCCATTTTTCTTTTCCTGACAATTGTTTTTTCTGGTTTTGTTTGCTTGTTATGGTGATGGTTAAGTATTAGTTTTTGATGATGGGTTTTGTGGATCCATGCTCTTCTCCATGGGTTTGTTGCCACATTTGGTGTACCCTTGTATATATACTTGGAGATGTCATAATGTATTGTTCATTTAGGAGAGATATTGAAATGGGTGTTCTGGGTTTTCTGTATTGAGTAATAGTGAGGAGAAAATTGTTTGTTCCTTTCTGATTCTGGATTGCTGTTTGTTCAAAAATCGTTTTTCTTTGTTAATGGGTCTCGCAGATTCATGTTGTTGCAATGGGTTTGTCTCTGATATTTAATTAATCTCTCCTGGTTTAGAATCTCCACTGTTGGTGAAGTAGTCATTTATATGAGGAAGAAATGGATGTTTGGGTATCCCTGTAACCGGTTCTGGTTCAAATACAGAAATCTAATGATTTCTCACAGTTTCGTTTTCTCTATTTGAAATCTATTCTCATTTGTTGATGATTTGTTGCTTTAAGTTGATCCAAAGTTGTGAAAAGCAACTTGGTTTAGCAGTTTCATTGTCATATTTATTTACTTTTATAATGCACTATTAGAATCATGATATTCAGAAGCCTGTGTTTGGTCTTTTTAACAGGAATCAAGGCGGTATAGTTTGGAGGCAAATACCCCTCCTGCTGTCAAAATGGGGACATACTTTTCTTGTCCATTTGCCCAATACAGTGATGTGGAAAACGAGTTAGAATCTGTCATAGTTAAATCCATTAGTTTTGGAGATGAAGAAGTGAAAACACCTGTCAGATCTGTCAGCTTCAAGAGTGGAAAGTCAGAGCCAACAATATTGAAATCCTCGGGATCTGGAAGGATGATATTAGAAGGATCTGTTAGCTTTAAACAGAGGGAATTCGAATCAATGATCTCAATGAAATCTCCTAAAGCAGATAAAGAAAACTATATCTGTGGCACGACAATGAGCAAAGAAATGGATCAAAGCCCAATATCAGATAGTTCAGCAGAGATGATTCAGCATTTCCCAGTTTTGGATCCCTGCAACCCAAAACATGAGGCTGCTATAAAATTGCAGAAAGTGTACAAAAGCTTCCGGACCAGAAGAAAGCTGGCAGATTGTGCAGTACTTGTTGAACAAAGCTGGTGAGTATTTATTAATTTTGTATGAGCGAATCCTGACCTCTAGTAGAAATTCCAGATTTATATTCTAACCCAACTATTTTGTCATAAGTATAGGTGGAAGCTCTTAGATTTTGCTGAACTAAAGCGGAGTTCCATATCATTCTTTGATATTGAGAAACATGAAACCGCCATTTCACGTTGGTCAAGAGCAAGAACCAGAGCAGCTAAGGTAAATTTTCAAAACATTGATGTTCTGTTCTCTATTTATGTTCATAATTTGTTTCTAACATGTTTTTTTCCCTGCAATCTGCAGGTTGGAAAAGGTCTATCAAAGAATGGCAAAGCTCAAAAGCTTGCTTTACAACACTGGCTTGAGGCGGTGAGTGAATTGAACTAGAAGAAATGTGTTGTATTATTGTTGTCCTTGGCTTCTACTGGATCTGATTGTGTGCTAAATATGTATACAGATTGATCCACGACACAGATATGGGCATAATCTACACTTTTATTATGTCAAATGGCTCCATTGTCAGAGTAGAGAACCCTTCTTCTACTGGTAATAGTTCCTTTCTGAATATGCTCTTTAGCTTTTCTAATTAGAGTTTTTGAACTATAAATGGAAACTAAAACATGTGCTTGCTTTGGAAATATAGGCTGGATATTGGAGAAGGAAAGGAAGTAAATCTGATTGAAAAATGCCCTCGATCAAGACTTCAACATCAGTGCATAAAGTATCTTGGTCCGGTGAGTATCTATCTACTTTCATAACTGTCCTAATTCCAAGTTACCTTCAAACTTTACTGAAATTTTCCTTTTTCTTCCATTATTAGATGGAAAGGAAGGCATATGAGGTGGTTGTTGAAGGTGGAAAGTTCTTCTACAAGCAAACAGGAGAGCTCCTACACGCCACTGGAGAAAATACCGATGCTAAATGGATATTTGTCCTTAGCACATCTAAGACCTTGTATGTTGGCAAGAAGACGAAAGGAACATTTCAGCACTCTAGCTTCTTGGCTGGAGGAGCTACAATTGCTGCTGGGAGATTAGTTGTTGAAAATGGCATCCTTAAGGTAAACCTCTAATGTAATAACTTGTGATATATTTATCTTGTGTCAAGACAGGCATTTAACAAGCTTTTCTTGTCTTCCATCAGGCGGTTTGGCCTCACAGTGGTCATTATCAGCCAACAGAAGAAAATTTTAAGGACTTCATTTCCTTCCTCAGAGAAAATAATGTGGATCTTACAGATATCGAGGTAAAGAAATTGTTGCTTCTTGTCATTTGGTGTAACTTTTTGTTCTTTGATAAACATGTGCTAAGAATACCTCTTTTTGGTACATGCAGATGAGTCCAGTGAATGAGGACGAGTACTCAATTAACAAACAAAGAAGCAGTAACCATTTTAGGAGCAATTCATCTGAAGAAGATTTGATGCAGACATTAGATGGTATAGAAAATGAGGAGATTGGTGCCAAAGACTTGAGTGAAGAGAAAGCTTTTCCAAATGAACAAGAATCTATTTCAGAACTGGAACAACCTAAGTCAAGGAGGTTCTGCAGCCCCAGCAGAAAGTTAACCAATCTTGAAATACCAAAAAATAGCCAATTGTTTGGGAGGTTTGAGAGTGAAGATCCAGCTGTGGGAGCAAGTTGCAGGAATATCTCTGTGGAGTCCTTGATAGAGGATGGCTATGAAACAGCCGAAGAAGAACCATTTGCTTCGGAACAGGAGTATGAGGTTCCGAAGGAAAAATTGTATGATGATGAATATGAGCAGAAGAATGAAACAGAAAGCACTCCGGCAGAAATAATCTTACACAAGATTAATTCTAAAAAAGGAATGCAGTCATTCCAACTAGGGAAGCAGTTGTCTTGCAAATGGACGACAGGAGCAGGACCCAGGATTGGTTGTGTGAGGGAGTATCCATCAGAGCTCCAATTCCGAGCACTGGAGCAAGTGAACTTGTCTCCAAGAAGTGCCTGCCAATCAAGATCAGACTTCTCTGTGCGAAGCACTAGTGGGTTGACCCCAACGGTATCCATGCCAACACATCGTGGAGAAGAAATGCCGAAGCCAGTTAGCTCTCCTACACTGGAGAAAGTGAATTTTTTGCACAGAAGCATTCACCATTGTAGAATGCAGTTCTCCCCACTACGAAGAGGAATATCATTGCCTGCTGATGCTAATTTTTCACGAGTGTGAGAATGCATTCCTTGCTAATCTATTCTTTTATGTGAATAGAAAAGATGTAGGAATTCTTTGTCAATCTTTTTTCCATAACATCACGTATACATTTTTTTTTTTTTTAATTGTTCATTCATGTTGTACAATATGACATAAAAATTGTAGATTCCTGTTTGGCAGGATGCGATTATCATTACAAAAAGAAGGAAATGATAAATTCATTCTTTGTTTCAATTAAATAAGATTGTGCACACTTTTATGGTCTGCAAAATGTACTTTTTACGTCAAGTACAGATATTCATAGAAATGAATAATGACAGAAGGATCTTTAAACTTGAAAGAAGAAATTCTAATGAGAACTAAGATCATATGCTCCTCCTGAAGGGACTAAAGTTTAAGTGGCTTGCCTCGGTGATGAAGTGGATGCAAAGCAATTTCCTGACTTGCTACTTGCTCTTATTTATTTCCCCAAAGGGTCATCATTGCAGGCCCAACCCAATTTCCGATCAGCGCCAGTCTTGGAGTTCTTAAGTCGGAATGGCTGAACGGACCAAGTCCCATACCGCCCAAACTCCCACCAATTTTCTCTTTCATGATAATTAAGCAGAGAAGTTTCTGTTTTCGGCCTCCCTTCCATCATTGGAATATTGAGGGAAGAAGAGGTCGATGCGTTCACGCTTTGAGTTAAGGGCCTCAGCTGAAGCTGAGTATTCACAACATTCAGCAAAACAGAGCTCCACGCAGGTATGATATGGCCACCTCTTCGAACAATAAAGTTTTTGAGCTGATACATTTTTCCAAACATTATGTGACCACCAGATCATAATGTGTTAGTTATATGTAGAATCAATTGAAGCAAACATGGACATTCTTTATACTGTCTCTTATCATAGCAAGTAAAAAATGGGTGCATCGCTCATCCTGTTTGACTTTGATGCAAAGCACCATCCAAGTTGCAACTACATATATACTTTTAGTAGTCTTCTCTTCTCATGACCTTAATTAATTATGTACTTACCGCTAAAGTTACCTTTTTCACCTTTCTTGTTATAATAGGCATTCTTGATCAGTCTCTGATTCTTTGCATTTGTTTTGTCAATAAGAAGAAAAGATGTCTAGAGAAGCTGGAGGGAAGCACCATGTGTTCCTCAGTTTCAGAGGCAAAGATGTGCGCAGGAGGATTATCAGCCATCTTTACGAGGCTTTGCAGCAGAGAAAGATCCCGACCTTCAAAGACGACGATGAGCTCGCCAAAGGAGACGAGATTTCACAGGCACTCTTCGATGCCATTGAAGAAGCAAAAGTGTCTGTGGTCACTTTCTCTGAAGACTATGCCTCTTCCACCTGGTGCTTGGATGAACTTGTGAAGATTATAGACTGCAAGAACACCAAGGGACAGATTGTGATACCAGTCTTCTACGGAGTTACTCCATCAGATGTACGGCATCAGACAGGGAGCTTTGCATATGCATTTGCCAACCATGAAAGACACCATTTTGAAGATCAAAAGATCTTGCAGAGATGGAGATATGCTTTGAAGGAAGTCAGCCATCTCTCTGGGTGGAATCTATCCCATGCTAAGTAAGCCTCATATCTTTTAACAAGTCAACGCAAGTGATGCACAAAAAAAAAAAAAAATCATTTCTTTTAAGTTTACGGCATAAGAAACATAATTCAGTGAACTTCGTTGGCCGGTTTTGTTCTGCTTTCATTTGTTCTTCATGGTTTGTGGCTTCGTGCATGTATCTCTTATGGCTTATAACTTCAATACTATTTATCATCATGTACTTTACCAGGGATGAGGCCGAACTCGTCAAAAACATTGTGAAGGATATTTCAAAGAAATTGAACCATAAGAGTCTGAGTGACGTCAGGGGCCAGGTTAGAGTAAAATCCCATTCTGTCCAATAGCTAGCTTTCTACTGGAAGAAGAACAACAGCAGCGACAGTAACAACGAATAATACCTCTTAATAATGATATCTATTTGTCTAATCTTTGATTTTTTTCTTCATCAATCAATCACTTCAGCACTATTGATTTGCAATGTAAATTTACAGTATGCTATTTGTTCCCTGCACAGATCAACCTAGAAAATGCTCCTTCCGTTGTAGGGCGGCTGTTGGATGATGGATACCCTGAAGATTTCATCCAATATTTCATTCTTTCAGCTGGCTCTTTTCTTCCTTTAGAGCCTTTAGTGGATGAATGTGAAAAGAGGTCTGTTAACTCCTCTTAATCTATATCTTTCCCTTTTCTCATCAATCTCATATCATTGATCCTTTCTGTTAATTTGCAGGAACCGTCTTTGCGTGCTGACTCAGTTCTTGGAGCATCTAGTGAGTGAGGGAAGCCAAGATATATATGTTCACACTGCTTTGGCTAAAATCATTATAGATAGCAATAGCAAGCCAGAGCGTTTTCTTGCTACCAACCCTTATTATGATTTTCGTGTTATTGGCAAATACTGTGAGAAAAGGGATCCTACACTTGCAGCCATTGCTTACTCTAGAGGACAGTGCGAGGATGAGTTTATCAACATCACAAACAGAAACTCTTTGTTCGAATTGCAAGCCAGGTTTCATATATCTATTCATCATAGACAGTTAGTCATGAAGTGGACATGATAGAATATATGTACATCTTGATACTTGCATGATCCGCTTGGTACTTCTTTTCTCAGATGTGTGGTGGAGAGGATGGATTCTGATCTATGGGGAATAGTTCTTAGTCGGGACAATATAGCGTATAGAAGGCAGCTTATTGATCAGGTTGTATCAACTGTTTTGCCTGAAAGCAGGAGCGCTGAGCAAGTTTCAGTAGCTGTTAAAGCTTTTCTGGCTGCTGATCTTCCATATGAACTGATGGAGCTTCTTGAGAAGTTACTGCTCCAACATTCTATGTTTAGTGGGAACTTCAATCTGCAAAATCTTTTGATCCTGTCTGCCATAAAGACAGATCGATCTAGAGTCATGCATTACATTGATAGTTTGGACAACTTTGAGGGACATTCAATAGGGGAGATAGCTGTGGAAGCTCAGATGTATGAAGAAGCATTTGCAGCTTTCAAGAAGTGCAATCTGAACGTTCAGGCTGTGAATGTCCTGTTGGATAAAATCCAGAGCATTGATCGAGCTGTGGAGTTTGCTATCTGTGTTAAAGAAGACTCTGTCTGGAGCCGGGTCGCCAAGGCCCAGCACCAAACAAAGTTCTTAGATGTATCATAACATATAATCAGGAGTACTTTCGTGTCATTTTTATTTCTCTGAAACTTAATATACAGAACTTTCTTTTTCTAATTTGATTTCATCACTCTTGATATTAAATTATTTCCTGTAGTGTTCAAAAGCCATGAATGAGAATGCCTTATTGGATCAAGTTAGGGTCCCATTTGTCTATTATAGCAGTGAAAGATATCTTTCTCTCCTGACTGTGACGGCGAGTATCTTTCAAAATATCCACAGAAACTCAAGCTTGCTTACTCCCACCCTCTATTTTTGGTTTAACTTTGATTTTTTATTCTTTCAATGTCGTTCAACCAAATTGGTTATCCTCCTGAAAAGGATGGGCTCCACCGACGCTTGTATAATGCTTGTTGATGGCATTTGTTTGCTTTTCTTTTTTCTCCTTTACAATTATATAATCCTCATGCCACAAAGAATGGTTCAACAGAGCTATCAATCAGTGAGAAGAATAGTCTTCCCGAGAATAACCAAAGCGCATTATGACCCATAAAGCATATGAAAGGGACAAACTTTGGGCAGTGTAAAACAGTAAAAGAATGACTAGGGGAACCAAAGAAAAAAACTAAACACGGACGGCCGGACAATTCTTCAAAGATATTTTTCCTGGATCAGAAAAACAGGAAAAACCACACGCTGACTCAGAGACAACTGCAATACGGAGTAAAAGGGGAAAAGAAAGGGGAAGTTAGTATTGCCCATCCATGAACTGTAGTTAGTGGGAAAAAAACATACCGCTAGAAAAGCAAGAACCTCGATTCCCTCGAAAAAAAAAATTGATGTACTGTGGATTTTGTATCATCTCATACGAAATCCAGTTCCCAAATGTTCAAAATATAGTCGCTTTTTCTGTATGAAAAGCAGGACCCCAAAACGGTCCTGTCGTTTGTCTTGTCTCTTGACTTTAAATCCACCCATGACATTCTCAACAACACGACTCATCTGCTTTTACTAGTGCAGGAACCCAATAGCGCCTGTTTCTGTGCCAAAAATTCCCTATTTTTGGATTTGAAATGTTTGCAGCTCCGTTGATTCAAGTGAATTTTGGAGTGCCTCTCAAGCATTTTCCAGGTAAGAGCTGCCGAAATTACAAATTTGGAACTTATAGCTCTATTCTAGCTGTCATACTCTTTCTGGGTTATGCATTTTGTGGGTTTTGTGATGAGTTTCCTATGTTATCGGTGCCTCTTGGTTTTGAGATTTCTGGGTTTGATAGAAGTAGGACTTGGGTGTCTCAAAATGGGGTCTATGCATTTGGGTTCTTGGAGGGATGTCAAAGAGTTGATGATATTGATGCTTTGGTTGTGGGTGTTAGGTATAACTTGGGAGATAAAGCTACAAACATGCCTGTGTGGACTATTGGTGGTGGGCTAAGAGTTTCTATGAACTCCACTATTAGGCTTTCCATGGATGGGAAGCTGGTTTTGTTTGAAAACCCTACTGGTTTGCTTCTTTGGAGTAGTAATACTTCTGGTTTGGGTGTTCAAAGTGCTAGCCTTTTAGATGATGGGAACTTAGTACTTATGGGTAGTAATCATGAAGTGCTTTGGGGGAGCTTTGACAGCCCAACGAGCACACTCCTTCCTGGTCAGTCTTTGCGGTTTCCTCAATCCCTAAGAGCACCTTCAACAAATTCTATTTCTAGTTACTATAGCTTTTTGATTCGTCCTTCTGGAGAGCTTGTCCTTGTGTGGGAAGGCAATGTGACTTACTGGAGGACTCATCTGAGCTCTTACAATGTTACTAGACAAGTAATATTTGAAGCTAGTGGTTTTCTGCAGCTGATTGATGCAAGTAATCGAACTATATGGTCGGTATCAAGCAAGGATTCTGAGGACCCTTCTGTGTCTTTGAGGCATCTCAAGATTGATTCAGATGGGAACTTAAGAATTTACTCCTGGGACAGTGTGCTTCACACATGGAGAGTGGGATGGCAAGCTGTTGAGAACCAGTGCGATGTATTTGGTTCCTGTGGTTTGTATAGCTTATGTGAGTTTAATTTCACAGGATCTGTTTGTAATTGTCTATATGAGGATTCCAATAATTTCGGAACTGCTCTCCCCATGACAGATTTTGGTAGTTCTGGGTGCAGGAAAATGGTGGATCTGGCAAATTGCAACATGAACACCAGTATGATGATCTTGAAGCAGACTGTGCTTTATGGTCTTTATCCCCCTCAAGATGTTGACATTATGCTAAGCGAAGAAGCCTGTAAAGAGTACTGCTCTAAAGATTCCACCTGCATTGCAGTAACTTCAAAAAATGATGGTTCAGGAGTTTGCACGATCAAGAGAACCACCTTTCTCAGTGGATACAGGGACCCAACTACCATGTCAAATTCATATCTGAAGGTATGTTTGGTGCCTCAGGCAGTTTCAGCACGACTTAATCCCCATGATAATTCAGATCAGGTTCCTGTGTCATCTAAAGGCTCCATAAACCATGGAGGTGACAGTAAGAAATTTGTAGGAGCTATTGCATTGATAATTTTGGTGACGGTCTTGAGTTTCCTGTCTGTTCAAATGTTTATGTTTGGGTTTATTTATCACAGACAGAAAATTAATGCTCAAACAAGACTTCCATTTGGAAAGGATGAGCAGATGAACCCTCATTACAGTGCTCTTGTCAGGTTGTCCTTTGAAGAGGTGAAAGAGCTAACTGCTAACTTTGCAGATCAACTTGGCCCCACCATTTACAAGGGTTTGCTTCCAAACAAGATGCCAGTTATTGCAAAGGTACTGCATGATGTAGATGCGACAGAGAAGGATTTCCGAGTGGCAGTTTCCACCTTGGGTGGAATGCACCACCGGAACCTTGTTCCTCTGAAGGGCTTCTGTTTTGAGGTGAAACACAAGTACCTAATTTATGAGTATGTCTCAGATACCTCTTTGGATAAGTGGCTATTCAACATGGAGGAGGACCACAATGAAGGGAAGTGGCACCAGAGGCTTAATATTGCTCTTGGAGTTGCACGAGGTCTTGCTTATTTACACATAGAGTGCCAAAGGTTTGTAGCTCATGGCAATTTGAAGCTTGAAAATGTTTTGCTTGATAATAAGCTGGTTCCTAGGGTCACAGATTTTGGGCTTAGGAGCTTACTTAGACATGAGGGAGCTTCTTCTTCAGAGACTCCATCAGAAAGAGATCTCTACATGTTTGGAAAGATGTTACTGCAGATTGTGACATGCCAGAGGAATATCACGGATAGCAGTCTGCAGCATTTATTTAACAACCCAAATGAAGAACTGAAATTGGAGGGCTGTGAAGAGTCTGAAAGAGTAGAAAGGGCCATGAGGATAGCTTTGTGGTGTATGCAAAGCCAACCTTTCTTGCGACCTTCTATTGGTGAAGTGGTTAAGGTATTAGAAGGTGCGCTCTCAGTGGATAGGCCTCCATTAAGTTTTGCTTTTGGAGAGGGCCTGGGAGATGTGAATTGAATCTTTACTGAAAATGAAATAGATTCCTGATTTGAAGGCTGACTTTGATTAGGAAGAATGTAGAAGTACTAACTGTAGCAGGCTTCACATCTCAAGCATTATTGGGGTGTAGAACACTGTCTGGAGTTCAATATTTTAGCAAGATTGAACCCTTGGAGTGTATGAATTTTGTACAACTGCTAGCAATCATGAAATTTCAAACAAAAATTTGTTCTGGCTATTGACATTTTCAACATACTTTGAAACTATCTGGATTTTCATGTTCCGCTTCAAAACCTTTGGTTGCTAGGACCAGGCTGTCAGGCATTCATAGCCTTACTGTGCGGCCCATTTATTTTGAATGAATTCCATTTACAGCAATTTCGGTTTTGAAAGCATGCCTATCAAACTAATCCCATTTCAAATTTCTTCTGTAATCACTCATGCAGTAAGCAAAGCAACAGGCATGTTGTTGAATAATCCACTGATCCTCATGTCAAAACTGGGGAATTAATTAAAGATGGATTATTAAATGGTCTCTCATGTTCTCCTTATCACTGACATTAGAGTTTTCCTCGGACCGATTGCGATTCACCTTACTACCTAGTATTGGAAGTACCATCTTGTCAATCCAAGCATGGCAGAATGGTTTCCTAAGGCTTATAGATCTGGGATGTTCATGAGCGAAAGAGTAAGAAATGTTGGGTGCCTCAGTTGTAATAGAAAAGCATGACCAGAGTGTTCAAACTTTTCACTTTTGGCTTGGCAATTAAAAGAGACAATCTATAAGTTCAAACATGGACCTTTAAAGAGGGAACGAGCCCAAATTAAGAATTCAGGCTTGTTATTAGTAAAAGCTAATCATTTTCCTTCGCTTCCTTTTTAAGAGGTCAACTTCTTTGATCCTGTATTCCAGTATCCAGTGCTCATCCTCGAGGATTTCCTCTAGTGTCTCAGACGGTCAGACCCATATGTGATGGGTATTTAAAAATTGTTGTATCTCGGACAGGATTTCCGGCAGATTATTTTGCCGCCAAGTAAGAAATACCCTTGTGATTTTGCGTAGTTGATCCTTTTATGTAATCCAGGCTAGCCTAAAAGTCAAAGTCCAATCCCTCTATGGCGTGTGGCCCAAAAGTAGTCTGTGGAAGACAAAAATACAAGCATGGTGGACGATTTGGAGCCTCAGGTTCAACATACTTGTACTTTCCGTCTAAATTTTACTATTCAATATTTTCTCCTAACCAATTTGATACTGATTATTGGCAGCCTCGAATTCCACTCTTTTCTGTTTCTCGATAGCTTGAGCTGTGAAGAAAGCATTCCTTTACTCATCAAAGAAGAAGAAAGGACAAAGAGGAGCTGCCATGGAAGCTATTAGAGGCTGTTCTGTTGCATCAGTTCACGTGCCACCAATGCTTAAAAGAAGCCACTTATCTAAATCATTGTTATTGAGTTTTCACTCTAATCCAGCACCGAGTTCTTCTTTCTCATCATTTCAAAGGATTAGATCAAAGTTTAAGATTTGTACTACCTTATCATCAGCCCCAATTTCAACAGAATCCGTTGATCCACCTGAACCAGAGGTTGAGGCTGACGGTGGAGGGGAGAAATTTGATTGGTACTCTCAGTGGTATCCAATTATGCCATTGTGTGATCTGGACAAGAGGGTGCCACATGCAAAGAAGGTTTTGGGTCTCGATGTGGTGGTTTGGTGGGATAGGAATGAGGGTGAATGGAAGGTGTTTGATGATGCTTGTCCTCACAGGTTGGCTCCATTGTCTGAAGGAAGGGTTGATCAGTGGGGAAGGCTGCAGTGTGTGTACCACGGTTGGTGTTTCAATGGTTCTGGTGACTGCAAATTCATCCCTCAAGCACCCCCAGAGGGCCCACCGGTAATAGATTACTTCCATACTCCACTAATATGAATCATTCATATTTCCTGTTGCTCTTGTTTTGGTTTTAATATAAGTGAAGGCTTTTTGTGGCCTATTACTGAAAGATTGATAAATAGAATTTAGGATTTTACTTCGTTGGGATCTAGAGGAGCCATTCTAATCCTTGTCTGAAATGAGATTCTGTGTCATTTATATTTTAATGTCTCCTTTATGCTCCAGACAAACCATAAGTTTATCCGTTCTTTCAAATCCTAAAATGTTGAGTTTAATGAGTTTTTGGAGTGCGTATCTATTTCAAACTAAAGTTCCCAATATGATGTCTAGGGTGCTTGTTCAACATCCTCCTGAATAGCTAGGTCTTTTTTTTTTTTTTTTGGTCTGATGAACTAATGACATCCCTATGTTTGTTTTATTTTCTCTCTCTCTCCCCTTTTTTTTTCCCCCTGATTATTACTTGTTTCCCCATCTCATTCTCCAAACAAGAGTTAAAGCTAATGATCTATCATTCAATATCTCTTAGGTTAACCTCATTAAGATCACTTATTCATGACTGGTATCGTTATGTTGAGTGCAAATGCAGTTCTTAACTTCAGGGTGCTAATCATGTGTTACTCTTTACTTGCATTGCTCTTTAAGTAGAGAAGAAAATGAGGAATTGGCAAGTAAGCAATAGGATTTAGGACAGAATGTCACTAAGTATTCCTGATCATATTTTCATTTGCTGTAGCGTTTGAGAATTCTTTGTTTTATTGAATATGGATTCAAAAATTGGAAAAAGGAGTAGAGAAATTCCTTGATTACTGAAAGAAATAAATTGTAGATGATACTAGAGGCACACTGCTATAATGCTAACCATTTATGTTAATGCTCTATGCAAATAGCTTAAAAAGTCTAATGTTATTCTGCCATTCCTTTCATTTAATAGTTTCAAAGATAATAATATTCAATTTAAGGTTTTATCTTGTCATAGTGGTTTGGTAGGTCTAATATACTTCAAGCATCTAATAATGGCTGACGTCTTTCTCCAATCTTGCAGGTTCACACTTTCAAGCAAGCATGTGTAGCTGTTTATCCAAGTACTGTGCAGCATGACATTGTCTGGTTTTGGCCTAACCCTGATTCTCAATACAAAGATATTATTACAAAGAAAAAACCCCCCTACATCCCACAACTAGATGACCCCTCATTTACTCGGTCGATGGGAAACAGAGATATTCCTTATGGGTATGCAGAGCTACAGACTGATTTTGATTTCTTGTATAACTTTTTCCTGAAATGGAATTATCCAAGGAAGATTAACTGATCACGGATCAAGTTCCTCTAAGCATTCTAAGTTTGACTTTTCAGGTATGATGTCCTAGTGGAAAATCTTATGGACCCTGCTCATGTTCCATATGCACATTATGGATTAATGCAAACTCCTAAACCCAAAGGTAAAGAGCTTCTAGATGTATCTTCATATTAATTATGTCCATTTTCTTTAAGATTCATACAACTAACACTAAAGTTTCCTTTGCAGTGAAGTCCGACAGAGAAGGGGGCAGACCACTTCAAATAAGTGTTAAGAAACTAGATATAAACGGTTTTGTTGCCAAGCAGGAGTGGGGCAGTGCAAAATTTACAGCACCTTGCATCTATCATGCTTCTTCTGATCCTCTGGATGAAGAAAATGGCTCTGTGACGTCAGATGGAACTGAAAAGGTATAAATTCAGTCTGTACATACCATTATAACAAGCTAATCATTGATGCATTACATAGTAATTTATTTTTACAGTTTTATCTCCTTCACCAAAGGAAAGATTCATGGAAATTCTGTTCATGTATATTGATGCAGGTATCACCACCGCAGCGGATGATGTCTTTAATTTTTATTTGCATTCCTGTTAGTCCAGGCAATAGCAGATTGATATGGACGTTCCCAAGAAATTTTGGGGTTTGGATTGATAAGGTCATTCCTCGATGGCTGTTTCACATTGGGCAGAACCTGATTCTGGATTCAGATTTGTATCTTCTTCATGTTGAGGTGATTCATATTTCTTTCCCTAAAAACAAAATTTACACTTGGATTGTTGCTTGGTTCTATTATAAATTATGTTATTGTGTGTTAACTGATATTGCCAAAAAAACTTCTTGTTGCCTAACTTTCATTGTATCCTCATTAAGACACAGATCTTGGGGCTTGACCCATTACTGCACCTTAAACTAGAAACACATCTGGTAGTTAGTATGAAAAACCATAGAACAGTGTTGGTGAAGAAAGCACTCTTGGCAAGTATGAAAAGAGATACTTAAAAATCAGGTACAAGTAGCTTGAGTGAGAATAAAAACATCTCCTCTGAAGTAAAGATATCTGCTAGAACTTGCTATCTGATGGTGGATACCTTTTCCTCGTAATAACATTTTGACTGCCAAGAGACATGAATTCTGTCTTGTGTTCTTTTTAGTTGTTACCAACCATATGGCTCGGAACATACTTTTCTAATTCTTAGATGTTGTCTGACTATTGGGTTTCTCTCAATAGGAGCGTAAGATAATGGAAAAAGGCCTTTCCAATTGGCAGAAGGCTTGTTTTGTGCCAACAAAGTCAGATGCCCTTGTGGTCAGTTTCAGAAGGTGGTTCAACAAGTACTCAGACAGTCAAGTTGATTGGAAAGGCAAGTTCAGTGGAGCCCTTCCCCCTACACCTCCCCGAGAGCAGCTGCTAGACAGGTGAGTTGAGTATGAAAACAGATAGTATTCAATCAAGCCGATGTTATAAACATATTTCACCTAGAATTCTAAAGAACTTCCATGGCAGCACTATGGCCTTTGCTCTTATAACCATCAAGACAAGTCTCCATATCTTCAGCAGTACATTTGATTTCATTCTGATTAAAGCTGGGATCGTTTTTCAATAATCAAAATTTAAGTCTGAAGAAGATTCATTGATAATGTTTGCAGGTACTGGTCGCATGTGGTGAACTGTAGCAGTTGCAGAGTTGCATACAAGGGGCTGAATGCAGTTGAGGTTGCATTGCAGGTGGTGTCAGTTCTTTCTATTGCAATTGTTGCTGCAACTAAGCAGGGCCTGATGAATGCAGCTGCAAGAACTGCTGTGGTGACATTGGCAGTAATATGCTTTGCAGCTTCAAGATGGCTGTCACACTTCATCTACAAAACCTTCCGATATCATGACTACACCCATGCTTTGGTCTGAGATCAGCTTTGATATTACAAGCTCAGTGATGTAAATATGACAGACAAATGTGGCTTCAAAACTACAGAGCATCCTTCTCTGCCAACTTTTGATAGTTACAAAAATCATCCTATTTTTTATTATGGATTTACTGTTTAAATTTCATTGTTCAAGCAGAAATATTTATTTATTTATTTATCTATCGAAGTGCAGGAAATGTTATTTAATAAAAAATTAAAGTGGAAATATTGCATTTAAAAAAAATTTATATAGATGAGAAATTAGGTGGTTGGTGGTGGTTTTTTAACTTGGAAGGAAAATGCACCCGAAGCCTGTAAGGTGATATTAAGTGGGCCCGTCGAGCGAAACATCCAATCTATCGATGCTGACGTGGCACCACAAAAAGGCTGTTGAGAGTGAGCTGTCAACAACTCAGTGTAGACACAAGTACACCGCTTCTCTCTTTGCTTTGCTTCAAATTCTTCAATTCTCAGGCGAAAGGCTTCAGATTTTCACACAATCCTCAGATCTCCATCAGCCTGCTTCATTGCTTGCACCAGCTCCACTTCCTTTTTTGGTAAGTGAAGCCCGTACTCCTCTCTCTCTCTCTCTCTCTCCATTTTACTCTTTACTGGAGCTCTCTCACATGCTCCCACTTTCTCTGTCACCAAACCCTTCTTCTGCCCCTTCCACTACAATGTCTGCCTAGTTTTGGAAGCTGGGTTTTCGAAAGAATTAAACCAGACATGCGTTAAAGTTAATACTAGATCTTTCTGATTTCGATTTTTCTGTTACTTTCTTGACGCAATTAAACTATTTTTTTTGATTGATTCGAGATCTATTTGGACTTAACGACTGGGTTACAAGATTGAAGATTACTCATGAAGGAGTCAGATTTAAGTACTGAGCCAATAGGGCAAAACCTGATAAAACTGATAAGCAATCTATGTTTCTCAGTTTTCGTGTTCTCAGTTCTTATTTTTACAGTAATTGCTATCACATATCAACCGCCAGATCCCTGGCTGGAATCAGCTCCAGCTCTTACTAAACTCTTGACTCGACCTGAAAATGCTACCTTTAAGAACGATAATTCGATCCTCAAAACCGGTGAGGATCTTCAGGCAGTACCCGGCCCGGCAGTTCCACCGGCTATGGCTATCAATCCAATCACTGAGACGGTCATTGAAGAATCTGAGGAAAGGATCAGCAATATTACACTAAAATCATCAGACTGCGAGGAGTTAAAAGTTGTGAATTGTTCAGACCCGCGGATTCTGATCACGGTTGAGAGGTTCAATTTGAAGGTTTTTAAGTCCATTGTGTTTTTGGAGTATCAGACTCCAGTTAATGGGTCAAAGCCAGATGAATGTGATGTGGCTTGGAGGTTTAGGAACAAGAAGGAGAAGTCGTGGAGGAAATACAGGGATTTTAGGAGGTTTAAGTTTGGGATTGGAGAGAATTGTACCTATAAAGTGGTGCATGCGAGTGGTTGGCATTCAGGTATTAATGCCCGGCGGCCTAGGACCAGAGTGAATTCAACAAGGAGTAGTGGGAATGCCAAGATTAGTCCACCTATTCATGATCCTGAGATCAATGACACCATCCCAACTTTGGGATCAGTGATGAATTTCAGGAAGGGAAGGTACCTGTATTACTCTCGTGGAGGTGACTATTGTAAGGGGATGAATCACTATTTATGGAGTTTCTTGTGTGGTTTGGGAGAGGCAATGTATTTGAATAGGACATTTGTGATGGACTTGAGTATATGCTTGGCTGCAACTTACAATCCAAGTAACAAGGATGAAGAAGGAAAGGATTTCCGGTATTACTTTGATTTTGAGCACCTTAAGGAGATGGCATCGATTGTGGAGGACCGTGAATTTCTGAGGGATTGGAAGAATTGGGATCGGACCCATAAAAGGAAAGTGCCTGTTAAGAAGGTTAAGACTTATAAGGTGACGCCAATGAAACTTAGGAACGATAAGAGCACAATCATATGGAGGCAGTTTGATGCTCCTGAGCCAGAGAATTATTGGTACAGAGTGTGTGAAGGGGAAGCTGCCAAGTACATTCAGAGGCCATGGCATGCACTGTGGAAATCAAAGAGATTGATGAATATAGTTACAGAGATCAGTGGACAAATGGACTGGGATTTTGATGCAGTTCACGTGGTTAGAGGAGAGAAGGCACAGAACAGAGAGCTTTGGCCTCATTTGGATGCTGATACATCCCCAGATGCTCTTCTTATGAAGCTTAAAGAAATGATTCAGCCTTGGAGAAATTTGTATGTTGCTACCAATGAACCATTCTATAATTATTTTGATAAATTGAGATCTCAGTACAAGGTTCACTTACTTGATGACTACAATGAACTATGGAGTAATACAAGTGAGTGGTACAACGAGACGAGGCTTCTGAATGATGGAAGACCAGTTGAATTTGATGGATACATGAGAGTTGCAGTGGATACTGAAGTCCTATACAGGGCAAAGACACGTGTAGAAACATTTTACAATTTGACCAAGGACTGCAAGGATGGAATTAATACATGCTGAGCAGGTGGGGATACTTCTTGTTTCTTTCTCGCATAAGTTGATTCATCTCTCGCTATGTGTTACGCTATTGGTTCAGTTAGAAAATTATACTCTGGGTTTTATGTCAGGCTCATAGGTTTCTTTGCTTTTTCTGTTTTCATTTATTGATTAGCAATTTCTGTTGATCATGGCAAGCGAATATATGTAAAATATATTGAACTTATAACACCCTTTCATTTGTCCTGATCTCCAATCAGTCATTGAATCTCTTTTGATATCAATGTATTTTTTTTTCCATGGCATCCTTATGTTTTCCGAGTGTGGACATGATGATACTAAAGGAACTAACAGTAGATTAGATGGTCTAAATAGCTCTGAAGTGCATATATCTACAGAATTGACCAGTGTTGCACCATAAAGGTCATATTGGCTATCAATCTTGTTATAACCAAACGCTTCCCTTGTGTGCAGTTTGTGTATGAGGGGATTTTACCAATAAATTTCCTAGAGACAGGAGAAGTCCCGGAGAAATTGAAGAGAGTCGACTTTCGAGTTTGCCTTTTGTGGGTACTGAGAATAACACCACTTTCAGTACACCCTATTTGAGTTTAAGATCACATTTGTATCAAGAGTTGTTTCCTGGATCTGCATCATTAAAAGGCTTGTGCTTCTTACAATTTAAACAGTATCCAATAGGAATACATGCTGTTTAGCACCATTGACTCTAAGCAATTTTCAAAAGAACCTAACCAAAGTCGTAAGCCTTTACCATATGTATAGAAACATGGTTGGTAAAGCAGGTCAAAAATTTATTCATGGTAACTTGGTACTCCTTTATCCAGATGCAGATAACATCTCTTTCCTCTCTTTCCTTAGATCAGTTTGCCTCGATCTCCATGAGATGTTAATTTGTGATTTCGATGCGGAATGTTATATGTTATCGCATGGTTCTTTTATGTGGGGTCTCAATGAAATTGTAAGCTAACTGCAATGAGCATCCAAATAATCATCCATCACCAATTAATTTTCATGTATTACAATGATATATGTTCTTGTTGGATACTTATTTATATATATGCATTGCTTTGAAATCAAATTGTCCTAAACCTCATCAGTTTCTTTTTTTTTTTTTTTTCCAGTATAGTTGAAGCGAGTTTCAAAACATTATCTCAGTTTGCTAATAATTACATGAGTAGAACTGTTGTGCATCTGAAGCATGCCACATGTAATTAGCTTGAATCTTGAATCTTTTCTCTTTTTGCTTGCCATCCAACTAATTGAGTGCTGACAGATTATAAAACAACAATAGGAATCTCTTTTCTTTCTGAGATCAAAAGTAAGAAACTGTAGTGAATTCCATAATTGAAGAGACTGCTGCGGCAATGAATTGAAAGAGACTTGCTACGAGTTTGCATTATTGCTTTCTTCTACATTCCAATGCTGACTTGGTGCTACTTGATCATGTAGAGGTACATATTCCTGTCAAAGTGCATCAAGTATAACAATTTGTAAGACAAACACTGGTGATATGTGTATGACATCTTGTAATTCCTTATTCAATCAAGAGTCTGAACCAATTTCCATATTATTGTCTACTCTCTGCTGCTAAAACTAGTCAGTGTGTTCAGTGTAAAATCATGTCATTAATATAGCATGAAGCATGCAAGTACCTCCATCTTCTGTATCAGCTCTCGGGCATTATTTGCTGCTATGACAATGTGTCTGGCCGAAGAATTAATGAATCCCTCTTCTACACCTTTATCGAACAATCCAAGCAAGCAGTCATAGTATCCATCCACATTCAAGAGACCCACCTGTCAATTTGCAGCTGAAAAATGAGAGAAATAGGACACTTTCCAGGAAAATGTGTTAGTAGTAAGCTGGAGATGTCACAGACCAGTTGGGTCAGTAACCAGAAAAGTCAGCCTGCTTGTCTTTGTGTCTTTCTTTAACTTTTTTCTATTATTCCAAGCACACATCATGAATTTTGGTGCATTTACATCAATAACTTTTCAATTATGTGTTCAAGAAAATAGAATTGTTTATGTTATGATTATGGTCCCATACAATGCATGAGATTTGATTGCTGTGGCCAAGTTTGAAGGGAAAAGATGACCCTAAAGATATATATATATACAGGTATTATGTCAATTTCATGGCGTCTTTGTCACAATTTGGATGGCTGTCCTGTCAGGCTCAAGGCCAGACTTGTAACCCAGCACGCCTCTTGAATTTAGGCGGTCTGCCTGAGACCTTTCACTGTTTACAGAGTCGTGCCTGTACATGGACCATGGTCATGCATTGTTATGATGTATGGATGAAGAAACTTTTAAGGTGTGGATTAGGACATCACTCGATATAGCAATAATAACAAGAAGAAGAAGCAAAATTAAAATCTCGATAAAGCTAGATTTTGCCGAACTGCATTGACAAGCTAATTAACATGAGTTAATTAATTGACACCTAATTACAGATTAGATTAATAATAAACGCATATGATTTGTCTTGAATCAGAGTCATGAAATCACGCCAAAGC
Source organism: Moringa oleifera (assembly GCA_021397835.1). Lineage (NCBI taxonomy): Eukaryota > Viridiplantae > Streptophyta > Magnoliopsida > Brassicales > Moringaceae > Moringa > Moringa oleifera. The sequence continues at coordinate 354,297 of JAJFZO010000866.1, read as the reverse complement.
TGAAATCTACGCGCCAACTTCACATAATTTGAACCATATGATATCATTTGATGGGTATAATGTGAATGTTACTTTTCTTAATACACACTAATTAATTTAGATATGTGTGAGGGGGCTAGGCAGGTGGTTAGTGGTGACATTGTAGCCATATTTAGTCTGTTCACACCCAACCACAGAGCATTAATTAAAATTGGTCATTGACTAGCAAGAAACTAATATCATCATCACTAGCTGGCTCGTTTTAGGCCATTATCATTTAGGGCCAAAGCAACATTAATTAAGGATGGAGCTATATGATTATTAAGAGCGCGTTTATGGAGGAAAGTCATATTATGATCTTCCAAGGTAACTTTTCAGAGAAAATGTTTTGAGGGGAAACAGTTTTACATCTATGCAGAAGGAAGAAGATGCAACAACAAGCTGCAAGAGAAAAGGGAGTCAGGAAATTAAGTTACCGGTTTGTCATGGATGCCAAGCTGAGACCATGTTATCATCTCAAGCAACTCTTCCATGGTGCCATACCCTCCTTCATTAATCAGAAACCAAAGAGAACTTAATTGTCCAGGCTTAGATGAGCTGAATTAGTTAATTCAGGTATACATATGGATATATAAAAATACCAGGAAGTGCAATGAAAGCATCAGCTCGACGAGCCATCTCTGCCTTCCTCTCATGCATATCTGATACTATCAACACTTCTCCTACTGCATGGCCTGTTATCTGAGAACAAAGCGTCAATACCCTCGAGACAGACAGACAGACAGACAGACAGAGAGGAGAGCCGTATATAGATAGATATATACCTCAGCTGAAACAAGAGCTGTTGGGATAACTCTAGCCAACAAAACAAGACCAAACATTAGTTAAAAGTGCTGAAATTAATATGAACCAATATGGATACTGATAGAGCAAGAAATTGAAAGCCTAACCTATAACAATAAGGGCAATGTTCGCTATAAATTATTTAAAGATCAGAGTAGAAAAAGAAATTAACCAACCCAGTACCGTAGGTTACTGTCTCTCTTACCCAAGAACGTGGCATCCACCATTGTAGACTGTCTGAGAAACCAAACCCATCAGCCCGACGCTCCCTCCTCCATAAACCAAATCCATCTTCCTCTCTACCTGCAAAAGTGATCTTAATTAAGAAAGAGAGGTAAAGAGATCAGAAGGATACATAGCAGTAGCATATACGAACCAGTTGGGTACCAAGATCAAGAGCAGCATCACTGAATATGTGTCTATTCCCTGAGTTACTTCCACAAAAGACGCACACCCTTTTGAACTTACCCATTATCTCTTCACCTCCAAGAACAAAAAGTACAAAGAGAGTATGTTTCAGTACGCAAAGAACAAACAAGTCTTCACACATCAATATATACAATCATACCTAAAATATATATACTGATGATCATGAGGTTAAATAAGGAAATATATAATTATAGGCATAGAGAGGGAGAGAGAGAGAGAACAATAGTAGTAGTAGGAGTAGTGACGTTTAATTGAAGGACACGTGAGGCATGATGTTCATGGCCCATACTACGAATAATAATGCAAAGTGTTTCCTTTGAGTCAAAGAAGATTCTCTCTTTCTTTACAATCGATCTTCTGTTGCTATATCCCATCCGTTTGGTGGGTGCACCATTGCATTTGCTACCCATTCATTTAACTCAATTTTGTTTGGCCCTAAATTAAATTAATTTGGATTTCAGTAGTCATTATTAAGCATTTCATTCCATTTAAATTTGTTAAAACCTCTACTTGATGTACTTAGGGTGACAAATTTAAGTAATCTAGACAACAATATAAATCTTTGAAATAATTTAATATTTAATTGTAAAGTTGTACAATAATTAATTTTGAAAAGTTTGGTGACGGTGCTTGGAAAAGAATCTCAATCATTTCCGTATCATTTTCACTTTCAAAATATTTACCATGCCACCTTTCTTCTGCTAATTGAGAATATACTAAAAGGAGTAGAGTACTGATGATCACGTAAACAAATCATAAAAATATGTGATTTCATTTGGTATGTAGATCGGTAAAATGATGTAATGATGATGATGATGAGCGGAAGGAGCATGGCATTAAGCGTGCCATTAGGATGATCATTATATGGGGGCCACCCTCACTAATTCAAAAGCAAGCTCTCTTGCTTCCTTCAATCATAATCATGCCCTTCTGCTATTGCCTATTCCTCCCATGACATCCGCATAATGTACATTATTAATTATAACATTTAATTACCGTTTGTTTTTTTTTTCTGTACTCAAATTAATCAAATTCTCATAAATATTATTTTATGAGGTCATGAATCTGTAATGCATGTGAATATGTTTAAAAGAGTTGTTAAATTCCAATTTGAATTTGTAAAGGGCTTAGCTCAAATCACATGCATGCATTGGCTTTCTTTCTTTAAAAATGCATGGAGCCTACGGCTAGCTTGAAAATTTTATTTTACCAAATTATCAAACACATACGGCTTATTTGGTAAATTTGAAGACAAAATTTCGCCGTCCTACTTTATATAAATAATAGAAGGTATTACAATTATTGGATCCACTCACAACACGGTTGACAAGTGTGTGTCAGTTAATGTGTTGTTCATTTAATTACCCAAATCCTCAAAGTTGAAGATTAGATTGGTCTTCCTTTCTTATAATCATAACTCTTTTTGGTCAAAATTTGCTTTTCTTCATCAAAATGGTAATAAAAAATGCAACTTTTTTTAAGTGAGGATTAGAGGGTGGCATTAGCTCCACTCATTGCCAGTTAAGCCTCTCAAAGTGTTATTATATTCACCTGTTCCAGAGTAGTGGTTAAGCCCTAATTCAGACAACTAACAAAGATCCAATCCCATAAAAAGATGACAGAAACTCTATAAAGTCAATCTGAGATTTGTAAGATAGATCAGGAAAAGACAAGACAGCTATACTCTTGTCCAACTCTCCATTTGTCTTCTCGGTTAGTGGGTTTAAACCCCCCCCCAAAAAAAAACAAAAAAATAGTGAATCTGACGAAACTTTAATAGTATTACGTGACAGACCAGAGGTTGATTAAAGACCGACCTGTAAAAACACGTTTTAACTCTTACACCGACAAAATCATGATCACCACAATTATAACAACTACCATGAACACATCTTTGACTGGCTTCTGAGTGGGTGAGTTAAAAAAGGTCAGAAGAGCAGCCTAAACAGAGTGCAGGACTTCGACTCTCAATCTAATTGCAAGTCAGAAACCCTAAGCTCAAAGGTCTTAAACCACCTAAGCATAAATCACATCAAACATACCACATGGAGTTCCTAATGTGATCAATTTGTAATAATAGATCAAAAGGTGTTCTACCAACAAACAAGAGTGCTAGAAATCTCTGTGTTTTATCTGACTTCTTGCACACATACCCATCAACGCGCAAAACTTATTCAATGCAAAAACTTAATTAGTTGTTGACAGAGGAGATCTCTTCAAATTTAGTTACAGAAAATAGAAATATGGTATAAAATGCTAGCCGGTAGTCGCAGGGCAGTTTCTGACTTATACCTAGAGGGTGTATGGTTACAACAATGGCTTTGCAAAAGAATAATTAACATCTTCGATGAAGGTGCAGGAAGAAAATGACCTGTCATGGATCAGATGTTGCTCGAAATTCCAGCAGGAGGTGTAGCATGCCGTGCCACAAATGACTGAACAAGTGGGTTCACCAGATCCGGCGCTTCATCCTGCATGCATCTACATAAATGAATGCCAACACAATGTCCATGCACCACAGTATATCGACATAGGGCCTATATATTGCCAAAAAGGTTGCATTACACCACTTACTAACAAAGGGTCAATAATTGACTCAAAGTTTGCATTCCACAAAAATGCTCGGCAGCCATTGTAATAGGCATGAACTCTCAAATATGGGCAATAAAACCTCTTATAGGCCATTAGTCCATAAAATTTTTCATACCTCAGGTATTGTCATGTTTACCTAGTGTCCGCAGAGCTCTATTTAGATGCGCAAAAAGAAATGAGTCTTTTCTGTGTGCAAGCATGTGAGCATGTGCTTTGTGTGAACACAAAAACATGAACCAAAGAGGGAGAGAGACCTGAGGACAGTGGCCAACATTGGGAAGGACAATAAAGTCTTCAACAGAATCAAAGTTCCCATAGGCTCTGCCAAGTTCAATGGGTTCCCATGGATCCTTGTCACCCCATGCTATCAGAACAGGACACTGTAAAATAAGGAAAATTAAACAAAATGAAAAACTACATAATTAATGATAGCAAAACCATCAGAAATAGTAGGAACAGGTTCAGTCAAAGCTGACCTTCACCAGTGGCAGTAACTCCTCAGGAAGAGGGCCATCTGAGTAACAAATGAACTCAAGAAAGACATCTGCTGCACCAGGCTCAAGTCCCGGACGGAGAATATTCTGGACTAGTTCATCAGTCACCTTGGAGGTGTCATGATAACACTACTACCAATAAATTAATCAGTACAGCCAAGAAAGAGGCACAGGCATGTATATTGCTCTTTTGCTTTTTACTATATTGCTTTGAGATCTCATGATTGTATGCATGAATCTATTACACTTACTACATGGTTGTCATGCTGCAAGCCAATACAATTTCATCTTGTTGCTAGATAGATGCTAAAGTTGGTGCTGTAAGATGACATAATTCGAGGTTATATCTCTCAGCAGTGCTGCCTTCTAAAAGAAAATCTTTATGATATTAAGCTCACTGGAGTCTGTTAACTCCACTAATAGTGGCATAAGAATTCATCCAACCCTGCCAGGAGTCAAGTATAAGTCGGAATAGCCCCAACAAAAGACATCCAAACATATATCTTTGAGAGTATCAGAGGGTAGGTTGGGGCGTCTACTTTCCAATTTCCAATCACATTCCCCAGAACCATACCAGGTGAAATTCATCCGCTTTTGATGATTCTTGAATACCGAAATTCCCAGTTCTAGAAACGGTGGTGCCATAGTGTCACCCATTTCTGTCATGTTTGATATCCAATTTTCTTACACGAGCAGTTCCAGGCAGGGAAAAGCATATACACACAAGAAAAATGATCTAATATAATGGTCTAGTCATTGGTAGATTCATAAATTTGCAAGCAATTCTACCTCTTTGGAGGCTCAAGGGTTGGTTCTAGCTTATAATTTTCTCAATGACACATAGGCAGCCTGTTATGTGAGTCCATGGAGAAACAAATGAAACGTACTAGTTGTCCATCTTGAACAAGGTAGCTTAACCCCTTGAACCTCTAAATTACAAGTTCAATCTTTTAACTCTTTACAGCTATTAATACATGCTTTATAGCTGTTGCTAACAGAGGTCTACTTGTTCAAATTAATGCATCAGACAAGCTTATTTCGTCATAGGAACATTTACAGGCAGACTACACTGACCAAGAAAAAGGCCAAAATGGAGTTTTAAATGTCAATCAAACATGACTTGCAATACACATGCCTTCTTCCCAGTTACATACAGTCAACCAGCCCTATTCATCTGCATACATAACTTTCCTGACTGGCTCAAGCATGGCATCTCTTCCATGCATATACACTTGAAGGGGGTAAAAGAACAGCAGCACTGCTTTAGTGCATGAAAAAGGGTATGATATTGAGCTGTTTTGATCATGATAATCAATGATCAAGTGATAAAACTGTTGACACGATGACTAAGTACAACAGATCAATTTGAATTTTAAAATCAAATAGTGGCAGTGAAATTCAAATTCGGATTCTTACGTTTCAAGACCTTGCAATTATTGATCGATTTGTTTTAGAATGCACTAAGAAATCAATAATAGATCTGTCCACAAGTGGGCTGGAAAGTTTATTGGCTCAATTCTTCACCTTCACCACTCCAAAGACCACTACTTTCTAATAAACTTTCAGCTTTCCCAATTATAGCTCATCTAGAAAGAAGAAGGAAAAAAAATGTCTCAGATAAAACCTTCATATTTTTTGATCCTTTCATCTATTAAATTGGCTCTGTGGATCTCATGGAAAACTCAAAGAAAAACTGAACAGGGAAAAGGAGGAGTTCTTATGATATAACCAAAGGGAACCATACCTAGGAAAAAATAGTTTTCCCTTTACAGGAAAAGAAGAAGGAAACAACAGGGACAGCAATTTGACCCGCCACAAGAGGTCTCAACTCCAAGGACTATTTTAATGAGAAAATATGGTGATTCTAAAATTTGAAAAACATCATTGTGTTAAACATCTAAATGGATCTTTGTTGTCATGTTCCCAAATTCGATTACTTTAGCTTAATACCCTCTTCTCTATTTAGATTTTGAAACTCTAACTAAGTTGCCAAAGAGAGAAGCGGATCTAATTCTCAAGGAGTACCTGGCAAAGAATACTTCTCACGGCCTCTGGAGTGGCAACAGTCCTGTAAAATAATTTTCCCACTGCAGTATTCCTGTCAGCACGGCAATATGAAACACTGATATCGCTAGTTCAAAACTCTAAGATGGAAATAGATAAAGCATCTTTCTTGATTTTACCTCAGCAAATTCTGGAATGACCTGATGAAAGGTCTTCCAAAGGATGGCTGCTTTTTAATATGAAGCATGCGCAGGGACATATTCAATAGGATAATGCCCTTACAGAACTGTGGTTCCATCACTGCTGCTTGAAGACCAACAAGTCCTAGAAGAAGATCATTTAAAATTTTAATGGGCATTCTCTTAATTCCCTAAAATTTTAAGATATATGCATTTTAAGCCTTTTTCCAGATAAAATAAGGTCAAGAAGGCAATAAATTCTGTATCATAACAATGGAACATGAGCATGCTAACATAACAAGAGCCGAGCAAAAAAGGCAGACGAATTACAAATTTTAAACTAAAATTAGTAAGAAGAAGCAAGCTTGCTAAATCGTAAATCCTCATCCCTCCATTTCTATTTATGCCAACACAATCAAGCAGCAACAAAAAACCTTGCTTATTCACAGAGATTAAGCTGGCAGGCCATCAAGGCATTTTGAAACACATAGATCTTCTACTTTCTGAAGAACTAATCTACGTAAACAAGGAATGATATCACACGGCAGAATCCCCAATATGTTCATTTGAAACATCAAAAAGGCCTTTTTTTCATCAGTATCCCAAAGGAAAGAAGCACTGAGGTGGCAAGGATGGAAGTCAAAAAGCAAAAACAGGATATATGAAATGCTCATATGATTGCTATTGCATGCTACATTTAAGATCAGTTGAACATGAACACTTAAAGGACAATATAATTGATATGACATCATCCAGAACACTAGAAAAAGTGGTCACCTCCAATAGAATTGCATATGAAAAATGCTTCGTCTTTAACAACCTCAATGCAAAAATCATTTAGCTGGGAAGCCCATGTCTCAAATGTATAAAAGGGGTTGCCTCCAAATTCACCAGGATTTGGTTTGTCAGAGTATCCATAACCAATAAGATCTATTGAGTATACCCGATGTGATTTTGCAAGAACTGGAATATTTTTCCTCCAATGATCACTGCAACAAACAGAAAGTAAATATTGATAACTTTAATAGACACATTAAATGTGGAAACAAAAATAACAGAGAGAAGAACTTCATAACAATCAATATATATATATATATATATATATATATATATATATATATATATATATATATATATATATATCTTGTGATACATACAGCCACTGGCTAGTTGAGAAAATATGTGAGGAATGTAAGTCATAAACAATGGTTAAAGGTGATAGCTGAAATCTAGCTTCTATATTCCCACAAGAGCTGATAGGTTTGGGAATGACCAATATGCACAGAAGACCCAATATACATACCGCCATACCTGTAGCCCTCAAAACAGGACAAATACATGAACGAAACATCTCTGGTGTGAATAGTTGATGTCTATAGGGAAAATATATATGTGTGGATATCCGGAAATTTGAGCACAAATAAAAGAAGAATGGAAATAGAATTGCCATAAAATAGAAGGAAACAAGTTAAACAAGAACATTTGCTACAAAAATAGAACTATTTTTCATATAATACTTAATAATTATATGCTGATTAAGAGCAAACTATGATTTAGAACCATAGAGACTAAAATAAAGTTTTGTAAAACCACAGAAGAAGTTTCAAAGAAACAAGCTTATGACACAAAACATGATAATGTATAGAGCACAACAATATAGGACAATCTGCACATGTAATACCTATAGCAATTAGTTGCCTGCTAATGAGAAGCAAAACGTCAATGATGTAGACCTGTTAGCTCCAAAGCCATGAACCAAAACTAAGGCAGGGCCACTTTTCCCAGAACACTGATATCGAATTGAATAACCTTTCCAGTTCCACATCCTACAAGATAGTAAACACAAGATCACAACTCATGAATGGAAAAATCAAAAAATGCTCCATTATCACAAAAACCATAAGCAGCATATACACCGAAATGGTGGGTGACAAATAACACGAAACAATGCTCTAATCCTCTTCATGACCAACTGACTAATTAATAATTATAGAACTCCCTGAATTTTATCACAAGTTTTCCATTAAAACAAGCAAACACATAAACAAAGAACAAAAATAAGAATTCGATCAAATACACAAATTCCTGAAATACAATTACGACAGAAACGAAGAGAAGTTAATTAGAGCAAGTACCGGCTTTGCACTTCAGGTTCTGATGACGGAGACTTCTCCTGGAGTTGATGACCATCAACTGAATAATCATTCGACAGAGAATATACAACAAACACATTTAACTTCAGGCGCGGAAAATTCACATTTCTATGAGCAATGGCTAGCTTATCCAAATGGGTATGGATAAAACGGATTGATGGGACAATTTTGCCTCTTCCACGACCGGAAACAACTGGAATACCTAGCTTTGTTAAGGGCAGTGTCGTAGAAGTAGCGCTCACCATGGGTCGTGGATAGAGGGAGAGAGAGATTTGAAAAGGAGAGACTTGCAGTTGTTAAGGATGGGCCGCTCTATGATTCATGTTTAAACGCAGTCCACGTAGCCGAAATATGACGGGGATCATCTGTGGCAATATTTTCCTAATAATTAGATGGACGTCATATCTGGGTCGTAAGGTTTTATCCCAGTTTGGGAATAATAGCGAAGATTCTTTGACACCCACGGATTCATGGTGGAGCTAATTTTCACACAACTATCAATTTCGCCATTTTAAGGGAAGTCGGCTCAGCATGGGCCATCTTCAATGCACATTGCACAGTGATTCAAGAAGGCAGGGTTCCATAGGCTAACGCAGTTTTCAAAATGACGGAATCACCCTCGAGCTGATAGGCAGTTAAGGTCCTGGGAGACAGTGAAGACGGGTTGGTCTGTCTGACATCCTGCGACCTTTCGTTGGTTTAGAACGTTTGGTTGGTCCTCAGTGGTCACTACCGGCTCAGCCGGTGTACTCCAATGAAACTATACTAAATCTACCGGTCAACTATGAGGATTCTTCAATTAGACGAACCCGATTTACTCGTTTACAGGGGGTATCGCAAGCTTGTAAAACCGACAACTGTCCTTATTAACACTTGTCTGGGAGAGAGACAGAGGAAGTCGTGTTTAAGCAGTTTGCATGAATGATATGTAAATGAGAAGAAAAGTTCTGCAACTATCTGTTTGACACAAAGAACCCTCTCTTCTGTTTATGCCTTTTTCCGATTCATACTTTGAAAGTCTAATCTATAAGTCAGATTCTTCGACCCCATTTGCTCATTCCGTCATCAATGCATCTTCAGAAGAAAGCTCGAATTCTTATGGCATAGGTCCTGTTGAAAGTGGGATCTTGTTGGGCCCCTGATTTTTCAGGTAATTATTTATCTCGATACACTATGACCTCTTCATTCATTTTGTTGGCAGTGTTGTTGCATTGTTTCATTTAGTTGTTTGTTCTGATGATAGTTTTTGTTCTCGTAACAGTGGAAGTTATGAGAAAGCCTTTGGTTTCGTTTTGTCCAAGCCTGTAATCTGCACTCTTGTTTCCGCATAAATTTCTGTATAAAAGAGCATTATGTTGATATAGGCCTTTCTAATTTTCTTGAGAAAAGAGAGTTTGTGCTCGTTTGGTGATGAGTTTCCATGCGAAGGCAATTTTGTGCCTTCTCTTTCAGAGCCGGTTTCTTCCATTTAAGTTAACATGGGAAGAACTAGGAAACTCGATCACAAAGAAAGTCAAGTATAAGAACAGAGTAGAAGACTTTCATGAACGAAGAAATGATCTTGCTAAACGTACAAAAATAATCAAGCAGTATATATTATTATAATTCTGTACAATCTGCCTCATGAACATGTGCATAGAAGTTTGTTGTTGTTAGCTTAAGATATCTAAACTATTATTCTAAAAAGAAAAAATGGAAAAATGTAACCAGGAAAAAGATGGGTAAGGAGTAAGAGGGTATGCCATCTACCAATCATGAGTTACATGGGGAGGACTGGTGGTTTGAGAGGAAGATCAGTTGTGATCTCATGGATACTGATGTCAATCACCCAACTCCTCCATTAATTCTCTGACACTTTATCTTTGTCTTTACCAGTCCGACCCTCTTTTTACTTTTTCCTCCTCTTTGTGGATTATTGTCTTCCCCAGAGCAAATGTTCCTGGATACCAAACAGACCATCCTGGTTGACCTCCCTAGTGATTGACCATTTGGTGTAGGAGATTAGGAGAGTTAATTGAGCTTCATTAATAATATTATTATTATTATTTTTTTTTGGTCCTAAAATGGAAGGTCCAGTAGTTGCGAGGAAGCATGTAGTTATGGTTGTAAGGTCTCAATCTCGTCATTTATTGTTAGACTCACTTGGGAATTGAAAGTGATAGTTGTTATCATGAAGAAAACATTAACCTAATTTAGTTTGCATTCTTAAACTGGTCAATATGTGAGAGTTGCATTGTAATTTTGTGGCATATTTATATGGACTCTGCATGAAAATAGTTAATGAAACTCCAAAATCTGAGTTTAGGAAAACAGTACAGATTGAGAGGTGAAAAAAGCTTGATTCAGGTCCAGGGGTAGAGCAGCGGTGTGGGGCTGAGCCTAGTGTATTTGTGAGAAAAGGTGAGATTGGATATTTGTTGAGGCTAGTTAAAGCCCAAGGCTCCACCAATGATTTATGGATACATATAGCTACTTTGGTTGGATTGTGAGAGAGGTGAGACGGGGCCCTCCTAACACGGAAAATATTAATGGGGATTAATTCTTCAGGGCCTTTGTTTCTTTGCCTCAGCCATCCGTTTGAACAGATGTAGAACCAATTTAGATGGCCCAATGAAGGAGACCTTAGCAGTAATAACAATCAATTTGACTATGAAATTTGCCTGCTGAGGCTTAAAGGAAGATGCTAGATGGAGACTGAAGTTGACGGAGATTTAGTAAGGGAAGAAAAGGAAAAGAGCAGTGAACTTGTAGGTCTGGTTTAGTGTTAAATAGAGGTGTCAATTGTTTTTCCGACAGGAGCAAAGCTTTGTGGGAATCCATCCACCTCTAATGGAATGGATATTCTCTGCATAAACAGAAATGGGTTCGGGGATAAAAATCTCTAATGGAATTCCATCCCATCTTCAAATATGTTGTATTTATTTTTCAAATATATAAATTTAAACTTATAAATAAAATATTTTTAAAAAATAATGTGACAGAAAATAAAAATTTCCCATTTACTCATTTCTTGGCCGGGACTCCTCATCTCTGTCATTTGTTAATTGAATTTTTCAATCTGATAAAAAAAGTGAAAAGGGCCTAATTATCACTGTTTTTTAATATTCTTTTTCTTAATTTATATGTATAAATTAACTTGAAGGTCTTTTGACAATTAATAATCATTGGTTTTCACAATTTTGGTTTATAGCTAAGTTTATTAAAGCTGCATTGTTGACGATTTAGGAGGTTTTGCACTTTGGCCGGACAGAAAGAAGTTTGGATGATGGAGATTCATAATTCAACAAATTAACATGTCTGCACGGCTAGCAGCCGAGTACTTCATTTCCATATATACCTAAAATTAAGCAAGGTAAATTCCAGGCTGCATGCATGCGTTCATCAATTACACGCCAGTCTCATTGTTATTAATATGTCCTCCTCTTCTGCTATGACACAAAACATATCTGCCAATAAATTTCAAAAGTAAGGCAAGAAATTAATCAATTAATTTATGCATGCAAATGGTAGTGTGGCTTAGAAACTTATACAGGCAAGTGGCTGATATACAAGGATATATGTGGTGGCTCTACAACAATTAATCACACAAACATATATGCATATATATATATAATCTTATGATGGTTTGTTTTTAGTGAATAGCTAGCTATATTAGTGCACCACTGTCTATGGTAGCACACGCCCTTGTGAACATATGGTTAATATACTCCTAATGATCATTAATTATTAGAAACCAAATTAATATTAAGGTACTCTAAATTAAAGACAATGCATGGGGTGTACGTAGTACTCTACCTGCCTTATTTCTTTGAAGCTTCTTTCTCTTCACTATGTACTACAAAATCTAATCATGAAGAGATGATCGATCCAAACTTAAATTAGCAGCAAATGTACCTAATAAACAATCAGATAGTAGTAAAGTGACTACTCCTGGAGCAACAACATCCACGCATGCATGCAGTATATATATGTCCTCTAATTAGCTAGGGACTGGAAAAGATCCAATGCTTTAATTTGACTTCATCATCTACGGCAAACACCTTCTTCTGTGACTCCTTAATTGCATACTAAGCTCCTATCAAAAATTACTGAATTCCACACACACACACACACACGCACATATATGCATGAAATGTAATTTCTATGCTTATTACTTTGCAAAATTAAGGGATAAAATTATGACAACTGAGATCCATATAAGTATATTAGTAATGCTCATGGCTCTATATATAGTTCTGTCATCGTTGATATCTAATCTAACTAATTAACTTCACCTTAACTTGCATTTATATTAATCTTACTTAGCAGCTTTTGTCAACTGTATCTCCCAATCAGACCTCTAGCTCTAGGATACAAAGCATACAGTACATGGAACTGTCAAGAAAGTACTACAAATAAAACATGCATGATATCCATCATCAGCTGGTTCCATTTCTCTGTGTTCTACACACACACACACACATGTTGCCTTCCATTCATTTATATTTAGGACATTACATGGAAAGAATTAATAGATGAGATGAATCAATATTTGCATGATATATACAGTCAGCATAACTTAACCTAGCCAGCCAAAAGGCCAATAGATTAATCAGAGATTATAACTTAACTGATATTCAGCTTTAACTTGCTAGGGTGCAAAGCCAGCATGCTACAACTATTAATTCACTAAAGTACTCAAGGAGAAACTAATAATTAGCTTAGAGCTAGCTACCTAATTTACAAATTGTAACTAATTAAAAAGCAAAAAAAAAAAGCCATTATTATTACAATGAAGCTACAAATAGTCCCAAAGTTTAAGCAGATATATAATACATTGTTCTACATGCATATATCCAATGTTTATAACAGTAAATGAATTTTATATATATCACAAAAACAAGGCACTGCATGATATATAATTGAAAGTAATACATAGGATGATGAGGTGGGACAGCTAGCTTGGAATAGGTACGTACAACATGCATGAAATGACACAGAAAGCTCAGATTTCTTGTAAACTAATTAATATTCCAAACATAAATGCAACCAGGAAGCCCCTTATGCTAAGTGGCAGTCATGATCAACTCTCTTTGGGATCATTAATTTGGCTGAAAGCTGAAGAAGATATTAGGGCAGACTCCCAGCTGCCACCAATACCAAAAGCTGATGATGAAATGATGGGGAGTGCAGGATCAGAAATTGATGCCGTGCCGGTAGGATTTTGTTGCAGTTGGTGTTGGCCAAGGAATGGATCCTCGTTGATTAGTGAATTAAGGAAGGAAGAGAAGACATCGTCAGTGCAGTAGTTGATATCTTCATCGATGATGAGCCCTTTGTTTCTTCTCAAACCCATGCCAGACTCATAATCCATCATATTTATGTAGCCATGGCTTGTTGTTCCAGTTTGACACTGATGATGCTCAAGAGCTATATTGCTGGTGATCAAGCACCCATTTTCTTTATTGGTGAGGATGTGATGAGCACTTCCGCTGTTGGTTTGTTCTAAGCTAGAATTAGAGGCAGGATTGTCAGGCTTAGAACTGGGCCTGCGATTGGCTTTGGAAGAAGAAGAAGAAGCTTTGGCATTCGCATTAGCTGCGGCATGATCAGCGGGGTTAAGCGGCTTGTGGGTTCTTGGATCTATTCCTTGGCTGATGAGCTTCTTGCTGAGGTGCGTATTCCAGTAGTTCTTTATCTCATTGTCAGTGCGTCCTGGAATCCTCCCAGCTATCAGTGACCACCTATATCACATGCACAAAACAAATTTAATTTACTAAGAAAGAAAAGCAAATTAATATATTTAACAATATCACTTCGTCCGGTGTACTTGGGTTGGTGTAATTGGGTTCGTGTATATATAATAGAAAGAGGAAGAGAGTGAAAGCTATGACAACTTAGCTAGGTTTCTGAGCTAAGTTCTTAAACGGTCGAAGGTGAAAGGAGGGAGTGAGAGAGAGATCGGTGTTTGGGCTTAATTAACTGAAGAAGATAGTACAGAAGGACTGGCGAGTAGAGAGAAACCCACATGACAAAAATGCTAGATTAATTGTGAGCTAATTAATTGAGAAAGAGATTAGAAATGTGCGGGAAGAGCTGGCTCACATGAGAAAAATAGGCATTTCTTGAAGGAATATAATAAGAATAGATAGATTTGAAGAAGATGTCTTTGTTAAAGAATTCAGAGAGGAAAAAAAAGAAAAAAAAAAGAGAGAGAAAACACTTATCAAACTCTGAAGTCCTAACTAAACTAGATATGAAGCGCGAGAAGTACTGAAACCCTAAACCTGGCTAGAACACTTGAGTACCAGCCTTGCAGAGCGAAACCCTAATATGGATTGCCTAACCAGATCAAATCCACAAGCAAACACATGATTGCCCTAAAAATGAAAACGAAAATGAAATTAGTGAACATTGTATATATGGCAAAGTGAGTGTATTTGTGGTGGGTTTGGATATATGATGTAGGTAGTATGTATAGCTGGGTCACCGGTTGCCGAGGAGGCGATGAAGGCGGAGGATGAGATCCTCCTCGTCGGGAGCGATCTGGCCACGCTTCACAGAAGGGCGAAGGTAATTCATCCAGCGGAGGCGACAGCTCTTGCCGCAGCGGAGGAGACCGGCCTTTTTGGGAAGGGTACGCCAGCGGCCCTCGCCTTCTTTCTTGATGTAGTTGGCCAACAGTTCGTCCTCGTCAGGGGTCCAGGGTCCTCTCTTAAGCCCTACCTTGCTGCAGCATGGTGTCTTGGTGGTGGTGGTTTCGATGTTAATGGTCGTTGTTACAGATTTTGCTGGCGATGATGACGACGACGACGGGTTTCTCATCTTTTGTGCGTCCGCGATGAAAATGGAAGTAAGTGGCTGTTTTTGGGGATTTCTTATACTGTGTGTTTTGTGTCTTTGATTGGACTTGGGGTTGCTTCGTGTCCTTACTTCCTTTTTGCTCCCTCTCTCTCTATATATACTTTGGAATTTTTAACCTCCATTGAACAGTGGCGTTGATACGCCCTTTATCCATCATTTCACTCTCCGGTAAAAAAGCCTGAAGGACACGACACTAGCTAGCCATATTTCTGGCCCATTTGAAGAAGACAGCCTCCTTTACTGCAGAAATTCTGCAGCCGTCCAAAAGAGATTTAATAGTAATTTGGTTGAAGTGTGAGGGCGCGTGGGCCTTTTGGTCAGAAGGAAACATTATATTATATGGCAAGGACCAATGAGAGATGCTCACCTCTTATTCACTAACTTTCCACAATTCTGTGTCTGCAGTGCAAGTTAGATGGCCCTATTTACGGCAGATGATGAACCCTCTGTTCTCAAGTGGCTTCAAAGGAGACCTATCTGAGGGTTGAGGCGGAAGTGAGCAAGCCATGTTCTTAGTGGCTTGCTGCTATAACCATTTACATTTACCTTCTTCGTCGCGTCAAATGAAACGCTTTCGATTCCACAAATATAACCACTCTGTTTACCTAATAACTCAAATTTTTATTGCCTCTCCCTTTGGGGCAAGTGGTAGTTGAAATTATCAATGTAGCTTATCAACAAATTCAATTCTCCACTTAGTGCTATGTGCATTTGTAATCTTCTATTTCTTTCTTTTAGACGAGCCTAATAAGATATCAAAGTCACCATTTGGGCCTTCTACACTAGCGTTTAGGGCCCATGAAACAAGGAAGTAGGTGCTTGTTTACGTATTAAGCCGACACTGGCCACCAGAAAAATAATGAAGCCAGGCCCCATCAAAGATTACTGTATTGATAAAGACAATTGCTTCATCGGCCAGATAGCAAATCCACCAGGTTTATTACAATCACTGGTTCAACCACCTTTCACTATCTCTCAATTCAGAAGCTTCAATACCCTTCTTTACAGCAATCTTTAAAATATCCCTGCTATTTACTCAAATGCTTGCTTCAGTTATGGCTGACCATATTTCTCTTTTCCCCAAAAAAAAAAACCTCAGTAATTGTGAATTATACCCCAGCGAGGGATCCAGCATGTATCTGAACCCAAACTATTGATGGCATTCAAACAGCATGTGCTACCATCAGATGACACAGTAAGAAAGTTGATGCACTCTACAATTTATGGAGATGCATGCATGTATTGCAAGTCTCACTATTCTGCACATCAATAAACAAATGATTCCCTTCTTAAAGGCCACAACAGTCAACAGACCACATGTTGATCCCATGATCATATTCATATTCTATACCTGACAATGTTTCTCTATTAAGAAACTGCTTAAGGTGCATTAGGGATGTGTTTCCAGTCCAGCATAAGACATGCTTCAAAAAGTAAATTTTGAGTTTGGAAATCTCACAGTTCTCCAGAAGTCTCTGTATCACATAGACAGGTGCAAATACAGATCCACTGCAGAAATTATCTTCCGTGACCATTTTATAACCCTTCTTCAAGTTGTCCAAGTAGATACCCGAGGAAGATGTGGCCCTTCTACAGCAAGAACCCTTTCGTCACAGTTAACCACAAGCTCCTCTGATGCAAGACAAGAGACACATAAATAGTTTTAGTTATTCAAAAAAATAAATAAAGGAAGCACAATATATTACAGTGAAACCCATACTGGATCAAATGTATTACAATGAAACTCCAATGTGTAGAATTAACAAACACTGTTTCTCACTGCTGACCATTATGACACTCACAAATCGTTAAGAGAAGCACAAAGACTAAAACAACATTCTGCTTATAAAGAAGAAAACCACAAGTTAGTAGTACCTTCTCATGTGAAAATTTATGTGCACTCATGAACAGAATCCATAGAATTGCTAAAGAAATTGCAGTGATGAATACACAATTACAAAGGTAAGATCCACAGGGATTCAACTGTTACTCAGGATCTTGTGCTTCGTACATGCAACAAATACCCAATCTTGAGACAATAAAGATGTCTCTCAACAACTTATGGATTGACAACTCGAATTCAATAAGATTCAGGCTTTGCTAGGAAAAGAGAGGCAGCAGCCGTGAAACCAGATACACGTGATTAAACATTGATGACTTTTTATAAACAAAGAAATACATAAGTATGCATGTGCATGCCATACACATAAGAAGTGGAAAGATGTTATCCAAACATAGCTTTGTAGATAACTTTATGGGACCCAGATCTTTTACTGATATGATCTGAGCTATGCTGTATTTTTGAAAACATGTTCATGTATGATTAAAATAAATAATGGTTAAAATTAACTCTCATTTTTATATTAATTCTTTTCTCTCTCCCAACCAACTACACCTAACTTTTTTCCTCTTTCTTCAATAACCAAACTAGTTTTCTTTTTCTCTGTTTCTTAACAACGTTAATTTCTTTGGGTATCTTCCATACTGATTCGCAACTCTGGGGTCCGCACTTTTATGCTTGCCTTTGCTCCACAGTATTGATCTCCAGTAACATATCCCACCGCATGCTGCAACCAGAAGAGAAAAGGAAACCAGACAGAATTATATCATTCATGTTTGCTCAGACGAGTTCTTCCGAGTTTTTAAATGGTGAAACTAGTTTTTGACAATACCGCATTCTTGTTCTTCCAGGGTATCTTGGAAGGAGTGAAACTGAGGTTACCATGAGAATCTGTAATTACTAGAATTAGAAAACTGGTTTTGTTTTATGATTGCAGAGAAGCATCTAGATAACTCATAAAGGAGAAAAACATCTTGGCCTTGTTGGTTCTGCAATGTTATTCACACATTAAGATTTGACTTGATTGAAAGAAAACATTTTGGTTAATTGAAGAGAGAGAAAGAAATTAGTTTGGTTAATGAAATAGAGAGAAAGAAAATTAGTGTGGTTAATTGAAGAAATAGAGCAAAAATGAAGTTAGTGTGATTAGTTGGAAGAGAGAAAAAGTTGATATGAAAAAAGAGAGTTAATCTTAACCATAATTTATTGTAATGACACTTTGGACTCAATCCTAAAAAATTCACATCAACAAAAGATTTTGGTCAAACTTACTATACATCATAATCCCCTTTTCACTCACGATACCTCAAAGATTAAAAGAAACTTTGAAGTTTAATAACAGCTGGCCATACAAATTTTAAAGGTATCTTACAGCAGCTTCTTATAAGTTGTGACTGGTTCCTCATTAATCAGCAATTTTGAGCCAAAGACATGAAGGAGCCGTGCAAAAGCATCACTTGGAAACCCTGGCCAGTTTCCTCAATTTCATACAATTCTTCACACTTAGCCATAACAAATGCTAGAGGAGATTTAAAAAAAAAGGAAATTTGGAAAGAAATGAAAAATATTGCTCAATCATACTGAAGACACCACTGAATTTTATGGTAAGACAAATCCTGCTCCATATATTAGCTTCTAAATCAATATCCACCGCTGTTTGTCAGTGCTTCTGCATGGGTAATAGACTATGAAAAAGTTATTCTTTGCATAGGTCAATTAGCTGACTAGTTTTAAGCCAACAATTACTTTCAGAAGTTATGTGGAATTTTTGGTATATTATTTCTCTGAAAAAACCACCTTTGGTAGATTATGAATTTCACTCATCGGAGGCAATTCCGAGAAAATATCAGGCTCTCACCTTTACATGACAGAAGATGAAAAGCCATCACTGAGCACGGAAGTTAGTGGTTGCGGGATTCCAAACAATACCTGACAAAAGGAAATGTAAGGTGCTCCTCTAATAAAGAAGAATAGAGCTGATTGTGCTAACCAAGGGTGAATAATATAATACCCAATAGTAGGCTAGATTACATACACAACATGCACTTTAAGAGCTGATACAAGGACATGTAATCTTTAGATAAAGAAACTCATTTCCTAAACTCGAGACGAACTTTTCACAATTAAAGCCAAAGGCTACTATTCTTGGCAAGCCCTTCTTGCTTGTTCTCAGTTTCGCTGGTACGTTTGCGCAAGCAGAAGAAAGAGAAACAGGTTATGCTAAAGAGAAACAGGTTATGCTTACACTGATTGTTCTCAACCGTAACAACAGTTAGTTGAGAGCAAGCCCAATTAAATACAAATGTAACATCAAGCTACAGGTCTGTTGCAGCAGCCATATCAGCAAGTTAATTGATTGAACTAACATTTGAACAGCGATTCTGATTCAAGAAATTGGCTGATTCTTGCGGCAGTCGAACGAAACTGAAAAATCCCGTTTTTGAGTGGCTCGCCGAACCAGCAAAACCAAATCAATATTCCTATATAGGCCATTAGGATTGCGAATAAAAGAATTGTACTAACATAAAATGGAAAGAAAATCCATAAATTAGTCGCCAAAAAATCCACTCTAATAGAATTAAGGCCAAGTCAGAAATAGATTTAATTCATGCCTTTCATGTTACGGTATAGGATTCACAGAATCAGATAAGAGAGGGATAACCTCGGGTTAGTGGGCCATGTTCGCGTCGGAAGAGAAGAGAGATGACGGCGACGAGGGTTTTGGGGCTCAACGGCAGGGCGGAATGGCGCGAATGAGAGTGGACAGAGGCGTACTAAGATAGGGAACGTGGGAAGAATTAATTGATAGCCTCTCAATACGGTGCCGCTTCAGTAGCGATGGTCGCCAGGTGTATTTGGGCTGAATTGTGTGGTAGATATCCACATGTAACTGGAAAGCAGGGCCTGGGCCAGACTATTTGCATTGCCTTTTGCCTTTTTATAAACCTTTTTATTAAAAAAACAAGAAAAAAAACATTTTTTAATGTTTTCCCACTCTTACTGCCTCTTTTTCTCAACTTTTCTGCCACCCTTTCCTTATTATTATTATTATCGAAAAAGGAAATTCTTGTATTTTCCATGTTTTTTATTTATAATAATAATACAAGAAAAAAGGCAGCAAATTAGTAGTGAATTAAATTGATAGGTGATGGAGCATATAATATACGTTAATGCTAAAGTTTATTTTCTTTTATCTAATGCAAAAATTGATGATGGTACAACTTTAATCAATAACATTTTTTACCAGTGTGTGTATTAATAACATAAACTTAAATATATGCATCAAAGAAGGATGGGAAAGTTGTGATTGATTCATTACTAGTTTGACTAAGTGGCACTAATAATCTTTTAAATTGATGTTTTGTACAGTATTACCACTTTTCAGATATTTACTAAACAATACCATCAAATTAACGAAGCAAAATACAAACTTTACCATTCTACCAGTTAGGGAATACTGTAAATTAATATTTCCATTTATGGCAAAGAATTAGGCACTCATCACTTTGGTTCCGTAAACTAATATTTCCATTTATTCTCGTATGCAATAAATCTAATTTTTCATGTGCCCTCCAAAACGACCGCGTCCACGAGAGAGAGGTGATGCATAAAAATACAGCTAATCGCAGCTTGCCTTTGCCCTAATTAGGCCACTACATTTGATAAGAATCCGCAAAGCCCTCTTCTTTCTCTCTCTCTCCCTCGCGCTCTCTCACGCCCCCACAATCATACACATACTTTCTCTCTTTACACTCTCAAAGAGAGAAAGATAGCGAGAGAGACTAAGAGACGCAGCCAGCAAACCCTAAACTCGCCGCCATGGACGCCGAGGCCTCCCAGATGCAGCAAGCCCAGCTTGCCTTGATCTTGGGACCTGACATCGCTCCCTTCGAAACCCTGATCTCTCATCTTATGTCTTCATCCAACGAACAGCGCTCCACCGCCGAGCTCCTCTTCAATCTCTGCAAGCAGACCGATCCTGACTCCCTCTCCCTCAAGCTCGCCCATCTCCTCCAGCTCTCTCCTCATCCCGAGGCCCGCGCCATGGCGGCCGTTCTCCTCCGTAAGCTCCTCACACGCGACGACTCCTACCTCTGGCCCCGCCTCTCCCTCTCCACTCAGTCTACTCTTAAATCATCCATGTTCTCCTGCCTTCAACGCGAGGATAGCAAGTCCATATCTAAGAAGATTTGCGACACAGTCTCTGAGCTCGCATCCGGAATTTTGCCCGAAAACGGTTGGCCCGAATTGCTGCCCTTTATGTTCCAGTGCGTTTCCTCGGATTCTCCTAAGTTGCAGGAATCTGCCTTCTTGATCTTTGCTCAGTTGTCCCAGTACATAGGGGAAACCCTAATTCCCCATATCAAGCATCTTCACAGTGTCTTCCTCCAGTGCTTGAGTTCTTCCAGTAACTCAGATGTAAAGATCGCGGCATTGAATGCCGTCATAAATTTTATTCAATGTTTATCCAATTCTTCAGACCGAGATAGGTTCCAGGACCTGTTGCCAGCAATGATGCGGACGTTGACCGAGGCATTGAACAGTGGGAACGAGGCCACTGCGCAGGAGGCACTGGAGCTGCTGATTGAGCTCGCAGGGACAGAGCCGCGGTTCTTGCGGAGGCAGCTTGTCGAAGTGGTGGACTCCATGCTGCAAATTGGGGAGGCTGAATCCCTTGAGGAAGGGACGCGCCACCTGGCGATCGAGTTCGTGATTACACTTGCTGAGGCCAGGGAACGGGCCCCAGGGATGATGAGGAAGCTGCCGCAGTTTATCAGCAGGTTGTTTGCGATCCTGATGAGGATGCTGTTGGACATTGAGGATGATCCTGCATGGCACAGTGCAGAGAGTGAGGACGAGGATGCTGGCGAGACAAGTAACTATAGCGTCGGACAGGAGTGTCTGGATCGGTTGGCAATTTCCTTGGGTGGGAATACAATTGTCCCTGTCGCGTCAGAGCAGTTGCCGGCATATTTGGCAGCTCCAGAGTGGCAGAAGCATCATGCTGCCTTGATTGCCCTTGCCCAGATTGCTGAGGGTTGCTCAAAGGTATTGAAAAGCTGCTTGCGTTCTTTAGTTTATATATGTATTTATAGTTTTACAATTCTGGTAATTATAATCCATTATGTCTGTTTATAATTGGAATTACAAGCAGAACCTCCTAGTTAGTCTTTTTGTCACTAGCTACTGAATAATGCTTTTTTTTTTACTGTTGATTCTGAGCATATGATAGAAGTAAACCCATTGAATATCTGTAGTTGATTGAGAACAGCTAAACATGGGTTTAGGAGATGTTACTTCTTGGGCCTATCAGTTTCCATCCTTTGATCTTTGATTCTCTTGATCTTAATGCATTCCTCATGGATTTTTTGGGTTGATATGGTTCGCATTTTGTCCTTATTGATTTCGTTGAGGCCTGTTTTGTAGTGCTGCATGATCATTCCTGGCATTGACATTTTTCCAGAGGATATTACGTATCCTTCACTGTATGTGGTGATTCCTAAATTATTCTACTAATTGCAGGTAATGATAAAAAACTTGGAGCAAGTGGTGTCTATGGTGCTAAACTCATTTCATGATCCTCACCCTCGTGTGAGGTGGGCAGCTATAAACGCAATTGGGCAGTTGTCCACAGATTTGGGTCCAGATTTGCAAAATCTATATCATCAAAGGGTACTTCCAGCACTAGCTGCTGCCATGGATGATTTCCAGAATCCTCGTGTACAGGTTAGTCACAGTTATAGAAATATATGCTTTCTGAATGACTACTTACACAATTAAGTTTGCTAAATATAGATTTGCAAGTGATTTGCTTCTTGTGAAATTGTTAGCTTTATGTCACAAAAAGGGAGATGCAAGTCTCTTAATGAGCTGGCTGCAGTTTTATAAAATATCTGTATGGGTGCAGTCATAACTCAAACTGGGTGTTTTGGTCTTACTCACACTTTATTTTGCATACTGCACAGTGAAGATTATCATAGTATTCAGTGCCATGCTCAGCAATAATTTTTGTATTGGTTTGTTCATTCCAAGGCTGCATACGTATGTTACAATACCATTTTACCTTCTACCTCTAGATCTGATATGGCCATGTCTCCATGTGTTACTTCTTATTTTCTTTCATCAGGTCTTTGTTTGGCATGTGAATTTTCTTCTCTGCTTGAATATATATATTTGTTATTTTGTTTGTTTCTTTCCTTATCAATTGGCAGTGTTAACTTCCGTAATGAAGTATTTTCTAGACTAAATAAGCTAGTTATGGGTAGAGAGGTTTAGCAGGTTCACTTCAGCATCTTAAGTATTTTCGTAGTTGATCTCAAAAGTTGGGTTGAGTCGGTGTGGGTTTCTACTTCAGGCGAACTTGTGGTTCTAAGCAACCAATTGAATCAGAGTAAGATGCGATATGAAAATTTAAATAATGTCTTAGCTGAGCAACTAATCTGTGGTTGACTTGTTCTCTTTTCTTATCCTTCAATTGAGGACATGAGGCTCATTTGGACTGCTCTGGGTCTTAGGGCTGTGTGGGCTACCTCTCGTGCTAGCTTTTTTCTTGTTATAGCTGTTCTGATTATTACTTTTGGAAATATAAATATGTGTTCCTTGTGAGGTGCAATGCACTCTGGCAACTTAACTAGTTGATTAGTTTTGAATGATGCAGGAATTTGTTTTTTTATCCATCAATAATTAAGAAAAGTTATATACATGGTTCCATCTGGATTTTTCTCGTTGAATTCAATTATGAAATTTTGAAGGGGTGATAAAAGTTTTAGTTCTTTAACTAAGTAAAAGATGCAGAGCTATATATGAACATGACATTTGGATGCTTATGGGCTTAAGTCTAGGGTTGGGGTGAAGATCATGTTGGGGTGATACCAATACCTTGTTTGATTTAAAGTGACAAGATATTTTTTCATTGGATGGAACATGAGTTTTGGATACTTATGTGCTTCTTTGCTCAAGATCGTTTCCTTAATGCCTTGTTGGATGGAATATGCCTATCAACAGGCCCATGCTGCTTCAGCTGTGCTCAACTTCAGTGAGAATTGCACTCCAGAAATTTTAACGCCTTATTTGGATGGGATTGTGAGCAAGTTGCTTGTACTTCTTCAGGTATATGCTCAGATTCGTTTATAGTTAATTAGAATTTGAGTGCTTCTATTTATGCACTTCTATAAGCATAGATGTCTGGTGGTCTAAACGTTACTTACGAATCATGCAGAATGGAAAACAAATGGTGCAAGAGGGAGCCTTAACTGCTTTGGCCTCGGTTGCTGACTCGTCTCAGGTAGTCTGAGAACATCTTCTGTAGTAATTTGATGTTTTATCATGGAATATCTGTCTAATGATATGGATGATTGTAGGAGCACTTCCAAAAATACTATGATGCAGTTATGCCTTACCTGAAGGCTTTCTTGGTGAATGCTACTGATAAGTCTAACCGAATGCTTCGTGCCAAATCCATGGAGTGCATTAGTTTGGTTGGAATGGCTGTTGGGAAGGATAAATTCAGGGATGATGCTAAGCAGGTAAGCATTATGACATACAAGTTTTCCTGGACCAACCTCTCATCTCTTTTTTATTTGAGGTGCCATTCTCTTTGATGCATGTATTTGGTCATCAATTGATGAGATAATTTAAAGGAATTCTTTTTTTTTTTTTTTTTGGGGTGGTTTTGGAAGGGGGTTGTTGGGTCACCGAGGAATTGATTGATCTTAAAATTAGCTTCTTCTTAGTTTTCTTTTGTTGGATATGAAATTTTATGTTTCTACTTCCATTGAGGCATGAGTTTGATCTTATGTGTACTACTACTTGCAAGGTTATGGAAGTGCTTATGTCACTACAAGGATCGCAAATGGAGACAGATGATCCAACAACAAGTTACATGCTCCAAGTATGTCTGTCATCAAAGAAAATGGCAGCAAATATAATATTATTTAACATGTCAACTCTCCCTTTCATACTTCCCTTATAATGTTATAGGCATGGGCCAGACTTTGCAAGTGTTTGGGTCAAGATTTCCTCCCCTATATGAATGTTGTCATGCCACCTTTACTCCAGTCTGCTCAACTTAAGCCAGATGTGACCATTACATCAGCAGATTCAGATAACGATATTGAAGACTCTGATGATGAAAGGTTTGTGCCTCATTATTGAAGTTCAACTAATACGTATAGCAAATATATATATCATTTCATGCATCTTTATGTAGCAGAACACTTTTCTTTATTCTTCCTTCACTTTCTTTTTCAGTTTTTCTTGTTTAAATGATTCAAGGTTTTCACATTTCCTTGAGTTGATTAGATTGGATATTTTAATAGGACTTCTCGCTCGCTCGCTCGCTCTCTCTCTCTTTCTCGTTTGTTTTGTGCAAATATAGACATGCTTAAGGTGCATGCCTAATCTGCAAAGGCATGCTAAAATTGCTCCTTAAGTTCATCCTATGTGCCCCAAGGATTAATTCAATCAGTAGCATGATTGTTTTGCTGCATGTTTCAATGTTATGCTGACTGTTGTGTATCTGAACAGTATGGAGACCATTACTCTTGGGGACAAAAGAATAGGGATCAAAACCAGTGTCCTGGAGGAAAAAGCTACAGCTTGTAACATGCTATGTTGCTATGCTGATGAGTTGAAGGAAGGGTTTTTTCCATGGATTGATCAGGTATATTTGATGGTGTAGTCTTTGTTTTTTCATTCCCCAGACTGTCTAGCGATGATGCTAACAAATGGATGAAAATCTGTTTTTCAGGTTGCTCCAACCTTGGTTCCACTTCTTAAATTTTATTTCCATGAAGAAGTTAGGAAAGCAGCTGTTTCAGGTTGGAAAACCGATACTCTGTCTTCAGCTCTGCCCCTTATTTGTCTTTCAGTTTAGTTAGATCATTATTCGTTGGACTTATGCTTGCAAAAAACTTTTGTTGGTTGTAGCCATGCCGGAGCTATTACAATCAGCAAAATTAGCTGTAGAGAAAGGGCTAGCTCAAGGGCGTAATGAGTCCTATGTGAAGCAGTTGTCCGACTACATTATTCCTGCACTCATAGAAGCACTGCATAAGGTTAGTTTTTGAGGATGATTCCTGTTTATGTTTCATTTTATTAATTTTTGCCTTCGATATGGCGCTTCTTGTGTGTGGCAAAGTAATTTGCTGTTGGCTTTCAGGAACCTGACACAGAGATCTGTGCAAGTATGTTGGATGCACTGAATGAATGCTTGCAGGTTTGCTCATGTCTTCTTACAAGGCTATCAGGTCTTTCCCTAAGGTCCTGTGTTTTCCTGTTAGCATATAGTCTGGCTCTGTGCATTCTCAGTGTGAAATTGTACTGGCGGAGACTGGAATTGGCTTGTGGTGGGAAAAGAATATTTGATCAACGGAAATTTCTCTATGGTATTTCTAGATTGAAGTAATCACTGCAAAACTTGATTTATAATCCAAATTCATTAATTCACAAGTTGCATATATTTTCTAGGATGAAGATTTGGTTTTTTTTTTTTTTTTTAAAGAAAAACTGTATGTAATGACTATATGTAATGGCGTATCATACTCTCCAACTGGTTTATTATGCTTTTCTTACTTTTCAGTGTTCAATTGTATCTTGATGTGTGTAAGCATGGAAGAAGTTTGTTGGTGTCTGTATGGTCTTAGCAAGTACTTTACTTCCTTCAGTCACCTGATTTGCTTCTACTTATGAGAAAATTTTGTTACATGTTTGTCCCCTCTACCCTTAATGAAATAAATTGTGTTTCTCTTCTTATTGGTCACTTTTATCTGTTCCTCTCTACTTTATAAGATCAATTATATTTCTTTTGTAGTTGCTCATTTTAGTTTGTTCCTTTCTTATCCCTCTTTCTCTCTCCTTTGTCTGGTATATGAGTGTTGTGGTGGTGCTGTTATTAGCTCAATTCATTGCCTTAAGAATTTTTTTGCTGCAATAACAAACTTTGCTCTAATAAAGTTTTGTCATTTTCAATGCTGTATTTATTGAAAGTTCACTACTATATCTTGGACACTTGATTTTATTCCAGGTCTGTGGACAACTTCTGGATGAAGGCCAGGTCAGATCCATAGTGGATGAGATAAAACAGGTGATCACAGCTAGCTCAAGTAGGAAAAGAGAAAGAGCAGAGAGGGCCAAAGCTGAAGACTTTGATGCGGAGGAGAGTGAATTGATTAAAGAGGAAAATGAACAAGAGGAAGAAGTTTTTGACCAAGTTAGTTTTCACTAACTCTAGAAAATATTACTAACAGAGCTAATACTTGTTTATCCAGTTGGGAAGTCATGAAAATTTTCTATTTCCTGCCTTAAGAGACTTTCTATTCCAGGTTGGTGAAATCTTGGGAACTTTGATCAAGACATTTAAAGCCTCCTTTTTGCCATTCTTTGATGAGCTATCATCTTATTTGACGCCTATGTGGGTAAGTTTTGCTTAAAGAAAGTCATCCCTGACATGCTCTTAGTCTGAGGTTAATCGTACTCATTATCTGGGCTATATGTCATTCCTTCACTGGTTGTCACAAGCTCATGTGTTCATTTGCTAAATTGGTCATGTTGAAATGATATCACCAAATGACTGATTCTTTTTCCTTCTTTTCCTTTGTGTCATAAGAAAATTTAGTATATCTTTTAGAAGAATAATAGGGTCTTAAGTTTAGAGGGACAGAGAGACAGACATTAATGGGTAGTGTTGGATTGTGCTATATTGGATCCTTAACTTCAACCTAAGCCTGACTGTTTCTTTTATACTGAAAATTCAGGGCAGGGATAAGACAGCTGAAGAGAGAAGGATTGCGATTTGCATCTTTGATGATGTTGCAGAGCAGTGTCGTGAGGCAGCTCTTAAGTAAGCATACTCTATTGGAGCAGTCCTTACTTGGTGATTTTCATTATTATGAACACTTACAATACAAATTTTGTAATTGCTTGGGACAGATATTATGACACATATCTGCCTTTTGTATTGGAGGCATGCAATGATGAGAATCCAGATGTCCGACAGGTTTGCATTAAGCTGAGCACTGGTTTATATCTCAGTTATTGACGTTCTCAACGAAACTGTATGGTTTGTTTCAGGCAGCTGTATATGGACTTGGTGTTTGTGCAGAGTTTGGCGGATCTGTGTTCAAACCTCTTGTTGGAGGTAAGTTTGGACAGATTTTTTGGAGGAATCAAAGCATCTAAATATTTTAGATGACTGACTTGTTATTTGTGGCTTGCTCCAGAGGCTCTGTCACGGTTAAATGTTGTGATACGGCACCCTAATGCTCAACAGCCTGAAAATGTGATGGCATATGATAATGCTGTCTCTGCCTTGGGAAAGATATGCCAGTTTCACCGTGATAGTATTGATTCTGCTCAGGTACTGAAATATTTCTTTTCCATCTTTTGATTGGTTATTAGTTACTTTTGTTACTTCAGGATCTTTTGCATGAATGTGTGCATGTTTAAATTCCTTAATGCTGTATATCTTGTGAAAACTAGTGTTCTACTGTCACCTTTTTGCCACTCATATGATGCACTGTATGATTAGGACCCTCTAGTCATAGATGATAGTTTTTTGTGCACCAAGTTGATGTTGCACAAAATGATCAACTTGTCTCTAAATCTAGTGGGTGAACATGGGGAATACTGCTTTATTCTTTTATTCATTTTAAAAATGAGGTTGAGGCTTTGCTTTTTCTTTTTTTTTTTAATATATATATATATATATATATATATATATATGATTGGTGTCCTTTTGGTGGTCTTGGGTAGGTTGTTCCGGCATGGTTAAATTGCTTGCCGATAAAAGGTGATCTAATCGAAGCTAAAGTGGTTCATGATCAGCTATGTTCAATGGTAGAGAGGTAATTATTTTAATTTTTCTTGATTTGCTTTTCTGATTCTAATCGTCTCCATGATTTATTAATCAAAATACTTCATAATCCATCTGCAGGCAAGATATGGAACTTTTGGGTCCCAACAATCAATATCTTCCCAAAATTGTGTCAGTATTTGCCGAGGTTCGTTCTACAGGATTAACAGCTATATTAATCTCAATTATATCAGGTTAATTTGATAAATCAGTTGGTAGGTTATGTTTGCTTCAGCAGTATAGATTAGATAGTGATAAGTCAACTATCCCGAGATCAAATTTTGCTGAAGAACTTGGTTCTTCTGAGGGTGTATATGTATCTTGGTCTGTTCCAAGAGCTTGAACATCTTGGGACATGACCCAGTTGCATGAGGTTATGTGTGTGGGGTGCGATAATGGAAGCAGATAGGATGTGGATTTGCTAAATCTAGAGAATGGACAGGTATCTAATTGATGGAAGTGCTTTTGGAAACTTTCTATCTGGTATTGTTTGACATAGATTTTTTCAGTTAAGCACCTATATTAAACTTGTTACATAGGGTTTGGGAAAATATTTAATGCCTTGAGGAATCAGCTCTACCTGGCGTTACTGTATCATTTCGATGAAAGATTAAGCAGGCAACAGGACTGACAACCATGCCTAATGATCCAAATATTGGGTTCTGTTTCATTGTTTGATTTCTGTTCTATGTTAACTATTGATCAAACCCCTGTCTATATTTCTTTTTCTGGCTCATTCAGCTTCCCCCAAGCCCCTTTGACTGGCACGTCATAAATACATATCATTCATTTAGTTTGTATAATTGGTTGTGATTCAAAGTTCCAATGGTGGAGTTTGTACTACTATCCCAAAGCAATCAGATGCTGATTTTGTGCAACTCCTATTGCTAGTTGAACTGTTTTTTTTTTTTGAGGGAGAATAATTGTTTCTGTAGGTTCTATGTGGAAAGGATCTAGCGACAGAACAAACCGCTGGTAGAATGATTAATCTATTGAGGCAGCTTCAGCAGACTTTACCACCATCTACATTGGCTTCAACTTGGTCATCCTTGCAGCCTCAGCAACAGCTTGCCCTGCAATCTATCCTGTCATCATAGTAACTCGGATGTCAGAGGAGATTGTTTTGGGGACTACAATATCTGGTCTGCGTTTGTTGAAGCATATTTATCACACATTCTTTACCATAAGATGGTCCAAATTGTTTGTTTCTGCTTGGAGATGTACTGGCCCCATTGGTTTTATTCAGCGTGGAAGTCATCGTTGAGATTGAAGGAAATGAATGTAGAATGTGTATATTATAAGTGTTAATTTATAATGGTTATCGAGTCTGGGAGAAGTATAGTGATTTGTGGTTTGTGAGAGTTTTGGCAGTCCGTGCATGAAGTTGAGGGTTGTCAGTGAGGCAATTTTGTGGCAGTTTTGGTCCATGTGTTTTACTTCAATTTTATACAAAACTTTGATTGTGATTATATATGAACTGAAATTTTGGATGGTGATTCTTTCATCATGTTTGCAATGGTGATCATAATAAGCAATAAAAAGAGCAAATCTAAGTTTTTGTTTGCATAATTGAAAGTTATTTGTATGGATGATCAATTCTGGTTGCCCTCTGTGACGCTTGAATGGTGTTAAACTTGTGGCATGGTAATTAGCTTGAATGGTGTTAAACTTGTAGCATGGTAATTAGTTTGATACAACCACCGATGCCAAATTTTCTGTTTCAGTGCTACATTGTATAGGATTTCAATATATGAGGTAGGTCCTTGTCATTAGATGTAGGGTGGTGTGGTTATTTTTTTTTTTTTTAATTATCCTTTTTTTTCCTCATTTTGCTTTGTAATTAAGCAGGATTTGTCCTGAAGGTTGAAGATTAATTGCTTGATGGGAGGAAAATGTTGGTTATGGCTTATTTAATAGCTTTATTTGCCGGTGCCAAATTAGTCAAAGCTGCATTTGATGGCTCAGACATTACTCCCGGCTGAAGAATAGTGGAGAGATTTTTACCATCATCTTAAATTGGTGCCTGAGAAAGTTGGGTACTCGATTTCACACAGCTTGATCTGTGATAAAAGGACATTTCATGCCAGTGAACTACATATCAGGCTTATTGAGAAAAAATATGGGTTTTGTGGGGTAGACTGACGAGAGATTCCTCCAACAGCATGGACTCAGGAGATTCCTTTCGAGCTTTTGGTTGGATTTATCTATAGCCTGGAGGACTGAATGGTAAGGTGCCGAGTGTCATGCCTTTGTGCCACACCTACTGCACCGAGCCTTGATTATTCGTAAAACAGATTGCAAGCTCTAGGTTTGACTCTTGCTTCTTTCATTGTTTATTTGAGAAATGGCTTGCATGTCACCGTGGGTGAAGGAGAAAACAAGGTGGAACAAACAATGTGATTTAATCTTCAAGTGAACATCGAGATGTCAGTCATCTTTAAGATGCAACAAATAAAGACAGACATGCTGACATGAAAGTAAGACGCGCAACCCACTATCTTTTAACACTCCATATAAAAACACCCTCCCTGTAATCTCTTTGTTTCAAGTCAGTCATTCACTCTTGCATCTCCTATGGAAGGAGACGTCCAAAGGCAGCAAAAGGGTGTCTCCGCCAACAAGCAAAGCAAATTGAAAGACAGAAGTAGTAGCAATGGCAGCAGCAAGTTCGTTGGGGTGAGACAAAGGCCTTCAGGCAAATGGGTAGCAGAGATCAAAGACACCACCCAGAAGATAAGAATGTGGCTTGGAACCTTTGACACCGCCGAAGAGGCTGCTCGTGCTTACGATGAAGCTGCTTGCCTTCTTCGTGGTTCCAATACCCGAACCAATTTTGCCACCCACGTCTCCACCAATTCCCATCTCTCCTTGAAAATCAGGAACCTCCTCAATCAGAAAAAGAGCTTGAAACAACGCAATTGCACAATCACCTTCACAAAACCCACCCCCACCAAAACTACCATTACAGCTAGTACTATAATAGGTACTAGCAGTAGTATTTACAGTAGCAGCTGCAATAATAGCCCTGCATCTTATAGTAACGAAGACAGATCTCTATCTAATGGCCTGAAACAATATACCCAGGTGTGTGATGATGCATACAGACCACAACTGAGTAGCGGCATTGAGGAAGGTGAACCGTCTGCATCACAATTTGGTCAGTCATGGCCAATCCCGCCAGGATTTCATCAAATGTCATCAACTCAAAGAGAGTTGGCGTTGCCCAGGAACGTGGGTCTTCTTTCTGATGCAACACGACCTGAGTTCTCAGAAGTAGACCGCATGAAGATAGAAAGACAGATATCAGCATCCTTATATGCTATGAACGGAGCCAACGAGTACTTGGAGAACAATGCTTATGATCCAAGTGATACTCTCTGGGATTTCCCTACGCTCTGTCGATTATTTTTTCCTACTTGATTTCAACGTTCTCTTTCTCTCTGTCTCCCCTCTGCCCCTTGAAAGCTTCAATGTAGGAAGACACTGGCAACCATATTTGATACCGGAGATGAGCAGGACTACTATGAGGAGTGCCTTTCTGTTTTGGTCACGCAGTAAGGAAACTATGAAGAGATTTCAGCATAGAACCTAGATCTGAGGCACGATATATTTTCTATAGTCGTAGACATGTCTCGTGGTAATTCTGCTGTTCTCAATAAGACTTGACGATTAGCAAAATTGCTGTTAGAGTGAGTAATTTTCTACCTTTGTAAGACCTCAAAGATATAAACTTGACGTGATAAGGGTTGACTTGGAAATTCAAATACGTAAAGACTATTTATACCTTAAAACCCATTACCCAAGTTTGCTAGCTGCTTCTTTGCATAGCTTGATGCCATATGCATATCAGCGAAGTGTCAAGCCCTTCCCTACATTCTGACCTCTTCCCAGTGTAGATTTTATATCAAAGGTACCTGAAAAGGCTAGCCCACAACACCGGGTGGAGGGGTCAAGCCTTGCCTGGATGAGGATGGACAAACATGTGATAATGATGATGATCAAAAGAAAAGTTACCATAGGGCATCCAGGCCAAAATTCAACCAAAATCATTGAAAAAATTTCGTGCCCTTTGAAGGAGCTTCAAGATTTGAACAGTTCAGACTTCTTCCCCTTCCCTTGAAAACAGACTGTGGTGCAGGTTTGACAATTACTAACCCCAAGTGAGTATCCTTCACCATCCTAAATGAGTAGAGTTTGCTTCCCTCTTCACAACAGCAGGGGAAGCCATCTATGCATCTAACACTGTTGGCTTCCAATTCTAGAAACCCAGTGGGTCACTGGCAACATTGCTAAAATTGATAGCCAAAACGGTTCCACCAACCTCCTACTGGTAATGCATCATCTAACCATGTAGTGTGATTAACAAACGGGAAGAACAAAATCTTGAATGGGCATCAAACCACGACATGGCAGAGACATCAACACTACTTGTAGAAGAAGGCCTGCAAGGAAACTACAGCACCTAAACAGATAACAAATGAGAGAGAGCAGGTTGATGCGCAATACAATTGCAAACAATCGCTTCATTGATATCACCAAAACACAATTTACCAGATCGTAACGCACAATTTCAACAATTTTACAACAAGCAAAAGAAGGTAATGATGCTACACGAGCGAAACAACTCCTCATGCAGGAAACAGCCATGGGCAAACTGTCACATATTTAAGTACATTCAATATTCTTCACCCTCCTCTTCATCATCTGCACCTTCTGCACCAACTTCCTCATAATCTTTCTCAAGAGCAGCCAAATCTTCACGTGCTTCCGAGAACTCTCCTTCCTCCATGCCCTCACCGACATACCAGTGAACAAATGCTCTCTTAGCATACATGAGATCAAACTTGTGGTCAATGCGTGAGAACACCTCAGCCACTGCTGTGTTGTTGCTGATCATGCAAACAGCTCGCTGCACCTTGGCAAGATCACCACCAGGTACAACAGTTGGGGCCTGATAGTTGATACCACATTTGAATCCTGTTGGACACCTATAACAAGCAGACAAAAAAAACACATATAAAATCAAAAAAATAATTAGTAGAAGAACAGTGTTGCATGCATATGTAAGAGTCAAAATTCTAAAGCAATTAACATTATGTTACATTCCGTAGAAAGCTTTGTTAGGTAAAATTAATGTATTGTATTCTTCACCACTTTAATTGTAGCCTAGTTACAGGGAATTGTCCTTACCAGTCAACAAACTGAACAGTCCTCTTGGTTTTAATGGTGCCAACAGCAGCATTAACATCCTTGGGAACGACATCACCTCGGTACATCAAGCAGCAAGCCATGTATTTCCCGTGCCTCGGATCACACTTAGCCATCATACTGGATGGCTCAAATACTGCATTTGTGATCTCAGGAACTGATAGCTGCTCATGATATGCTTTTTCAGCTGAGATGACAGGAGCATATGAGGAGAGCATAAAATGAATACGGGGATATGGTACAAGATTGGTCTGGAATTCTGTAATGTCCACGTTAATGGCTCCATCAAATCTTAATGATGTCGTCAAGGATGATATGATTTGAGATATCAATCTGTTCAAATTAGTGTAAGTTGGCCTCTCGATATCCAGGGATCTTCTGCAAATATCATATATAGCTTCATTGTCTAAAAGAACAGCAACATCAGTGTGTTCAAGGAGGGAATGAGTCGAAAGAACACTGTTATACGGTTCCACAACTGCTGTTGAAACCTGAAATCAAGGGGAAACCAGCTATAGCTAAGTTTGATATTACTTGCACAATTTTTTTTGAAAAATAAAATTTACAGCTTCCAATTTGCAGAGTAATGGACAGCATAAAATTTTGAAACACACACACTCGCACATTCTTGCATCTTTAGTAGAGGTAGCAGCGAGAGAAAGCCATCATATGACCACTACAATGAATTATCAATGAATCTTTCTATAAACAGCTTTGAGAGGAAAACACCAACAAAATGATCTAATTGATATAAATTCATGATTTAAATTTAATTAAACCCATAATATGATTTGAGAAAAAAGGGAAACAAAAATGAAAACTGGCCAACAAAGTAGGTGGAAGATATTTCACATCAATAACCAGAAGTACCTGAGGCGAAGGATAGATTGTGAATCCAAGCTTTGACTTCTTTCCATAATCTACAGATAAGCGTTCTAACAACAAAGATCCCAGACCAGAACCAGTGCCACCACCAACAGCATTAAACACCAAAAACCCTTGCAAACCAGTGCAATTATCAGCTAATTTCCTGACTCGATCAAGGCATAGATCTACTATTTCCTTCCCCACTGCATAACAAAAGCAAAATCAGTCACAAGTGATCACCAAAATACAAAAAATGCTGCTTCATGGGATATCTCAGCACTGCTTCTTACCAGTATAATGCCCCCTAGCAAAGTTATTAGCAGCATCTTCCTTGCCAGAAATAAGCTGCTCAGGGTGAAAAAGTTGCCGATAACTACCCGTCCTGACCTCATCAATAACAGTTGGTTCCAGATCAACAAATACAGCTCTGGGTACATGCTTGCCTGCACCAGTCTCGCTGAAGAAGGTGTTGAAAGCATCATGTGCAACACCCACTGAAGAGTCACTGCAAAGAGAAGAAGGTTGTCTTATTGGTCACCCTCTACAAATATAATCTAAACATGGAAAATAATATCAAACAAAGTTTTCCAACAAGCAACAAACCCCAAAAGCACACTTCATGATTTTACAAAACATGAGTTGTTCCATATGGAAGGTTTGGTTCCATGGATTACGTTCCTGAACTGAGCGAGTCTGCCTAGGTTATATTAGAATGCCTGGTACTTACAAATAAAGGTAAACTTTTTAGAACCCTAAAAAAAAAAAAAAAGATAATTGCTTTTCTTCTTGTAAACTTTTGCTTTGATCGCTTTCTTGGAAAAAAAGTTGCAGAGCCAAAAGAATTCTGAAGGAAACAACAAAAAAAAACAGAGCCAATCCAATATATAATCTCAGAAATAAACATGCATACGACATTTTGAATTAATTTCAACATACATTCAACAACCCAACAGAGCAAAATAAGAACACTTGACACAGAAACAGTGGGAAATTCCCAATTAATAAAAGGAATTCAGAAAAACGAGAGCGTTCTACCCAAAATGAAACATTCGATTTTACAGAACACAACAAAAGATTGTGAATAGAGCGTACAACATCAGTACACAATACGCATAGATAGGGATCCAAAGAAAGACACTATGTTGATGAATGTAGGAAAGATATGTGTGGGTGGGTGTATATAGGTAGCGTACCTTGGCATCATGCCATCGGGCTGAATGCCATGCTCAAGACAGTAAAGCTCCCAACATGAGTTTCCAACCTGAATTCCTGCCTGCCCTATGTGTATGCTAATTATCTCCCTCATTTCTCTCTTCGAGAGCTAAAACGCGGTCTCTCTCTCTCTCTCTCTTTCTCTCTCTCTGCGCTTTCTCTGGTTGTTTACGGATCAGGAGATGGCAAAACAATGGCGTCAGATCCGTTTCTTGACTATCTCTCTGTGCATATAAAGTAGGGCGCTTTTTTTTTTTTTTTTTTGGTTTCTGGTAAGGGAAGGAGCATGAATAGAATTTGATTAATTTTTGGGATCCGCCCAAAAACAAAAAAACAAAAAAAAAAAGGGGGGGGGGGCCCCGCCCCAATTGGCGCCAGCGATATTTTGGGCCCCTCCCACTGATAATTTTGCCCTGTAAGCTGAAATGACAGCCTTGACCCTCTCCAGCGCGGGCACGTAGCATAGCATCCATTCAGAGAGAGAAAGGGTAAAATGGAAAAAGAAGAGGAAAGGGAATCATGTGCAGGCTACAGGGTGTACTTTGGGCATGAAGTGAGCTGTTAGTTAGCGCGTGTGCGCGTTACTGCGAGCATGTAATTATGCAAAGATGCAAAAATGCTGCGTTGTCCCCTCTGATCATAATTTTGTTGTATTCTGATCCTCATCCCTGTTGTTATAGGTGGTAAGTTGAAGTTATTAAAGCACAGATTTGGGCGTTTTTAAGATGTTGGCATTAGTTGTGGTTAAATGGAGCGGATGGGCCTCAAAATTTGTTTGTGTTTGGGGCCTTGCCGGGCGTTGGAGCGGCAGAGGTGGTTGTACTGACGTTTTCAATGACCTTATTCACATTGCTACACACCAGACCCTTTTCCTCTTCAGCCATGTACTACAGATAGTGAAGAGTCGGATTCAATAGTCCACACCAATTCACTCCCGTTATTGAGCTCCTACCTTATGGGTCAATTCATTAATGGTCGACTTCATGATTTTAGCTTCGCTTATTTAATAAGTTAAGTTAAGATTAACTATTTTATAAATAAATCGAATTGATTTTAAATTCGACCATGAATTAAGATTATTTAAACGAATTAATCCATCCAATTATACTTGATTCGATCAAGTTTAATTAAATTTATATACTAATTTTTATAAATATATACAAATAACTAATAACAAAATTATTTGTTAAAAATTATTTTAAATCTTAAATTTTATTATAATCAAATCCTAAATTTTAAAACGTTTTCAAATAAATTTTGATTCATTATTTTTTAAAAATTTGATATTAGTGAAAAATAACTGCAAAAAATTAATAGTGATTTTATTGTTAAAATACCTAAAAATTACTAAAATATATTATACACTCTATTTTTATTTTACTTTTTATGTTTGATAATTTTTAACTAACAAGTTATATTTTATAAATTTTAAAAAATATTTTTAATACTTAAAAATGATGAATTTTTTTAATTATGATATATTTTTAAATAAATTAATTTAATAGATTTTAAATTAATCATATGTAACTCATTCAAATAAATTTTACAAGTAATTTTGTTTATTATTTTTAAGAATATAAAGAAACAAGTAAAATTTATCATATAAATAGATTGATGTAAAAATTTATTAAATCAATAGTTTTAAACTTTTTAAATTCTAAATATAATAATTTTAAAAAAAAAATTTATGTGTAATATTAAAATCAATGAAATTAGTGATTAATATATGTTGTTCTTTAATTATAGAATAGATTTTAAATAATATTAATATTACTTAATTAAAAGAAAAAAATTTTAAAATTTATTTTTATAAGATAAATTAACTTATAAATATTATATAAATTAAACAAATAAAAATATATGTTAAACATGAGTTATCTACGATTTTCCTGGATGAGATGGAGTCCCTCATTGGCGACCCTAGTAAACATGAGTTATCTCCTCGTAAGGGTCAATGTTTATGGATGTCTCAGGCTGAGAAGAAAGCCCAAACTCACGTGGGCTGAAACCAACTTAGGAGAGCTGATGTGATAAGGGCGATGACTCAGCCCATTCAGCTACCCAGCAATAGACTCCACAGATAAATCTCACAACGTGTTTTTGGTTTTGTGGGAGGAAGGTGCACCACCCAATCATGCTCCACTTGTTTGTTGCATTCACCATTTGACAACTCTTTTGCTTGCTTGCCTGCCTCCCTGCTCACCACATGCTTTCATCCTCACCATTCTCACTTCTATCGCCTAAAATGGAGCTAACAACTATGTAAAATACCAAACATCGCGGGGCTGCAATTTCACAGGACCATCGGGGGATGCTTTGGTAATTCCACATCCCAGAATGTGTTGCTTTGATGGGATAGCCAAGCAGCAAGCTGAGGCCCTCGTGAGGCGGGGCAACGCTTGCATTCCCCAAAATACTCATTTACCATATTGCCCTACATTCCTGTTCCTCAATTTACATTTACGCCATCGTTCCCTGACAGCATCGCCCGGTGCCAGGGGCTGCTGCTTCTCGGGTAATTGGGCCACGCCGGTTGGTTCATTGCTTTCTTACTCAACTCCCATTCATAAAGACCAAGCGTAAAAAGGAACAACCACCACAGCTTCAAATGACATTGTCATCCAATCAATCTCCCCTCACCCCCCCCCAAAAAAAAAAAAAAAAGAAAAAAAAAAGAGAAAATGTCATACGAATACATGGACAAAACAATTATTAATTATCTTATAAAAAAGGCATGGACACAAGGGCCGCATGGTCAATAGAAGAACACAGTTGCAAATAGTACATAATGCCATGAAGCCTCCTCGTAATTAACCAAGAATCCGAATTCATAAGTCTAACCAAATTATGGAGGCCGTGGAACTTTTTCCTTGCCCGCTTCACAAAATAAACTAAAACAAACCCAACAGAAGGGTTTTGCCTCGTGTTAGATCTGTTGCCTACTTTTTTTTTTTTTTTTTAAATATATATATTAACGGGCGCCTCGTTCTTGGTCTCTCCTTCGGCCCCAACTGCGTACCCGTCTCTCTCTCTCTCTCTCTCTCTCTCTCTCTAGGGTATTGTTCTTTTGCTTTCTGCATCTAACCAAAAATGGGAGAGCAGAAGAAAGTCCAACCGGCTGGTGTTTGGCCCACCATTAAGCCCTTCGTTAACGGCGGTGCCTCCGGTATGCTCGCTACTTGTGTCATCCAACCTATCGATATGATCAAGGTACATATACATACGCTGAATACACGTTTGTATAACCATATGCATACGCTCGATCAGCTTCTTTCTTTCGGTTTTATGTTTAAAGGTCCTACCTTTCTGGCTTTGTTAAGATCTGGAATTTCATGAGTTTTGGGTAATTTGGAGCGATGGGGCTCGTATTTTAACGGGTGTTTGTGTTTTCTGGATTCATGGTGCAGGTGAGGATTCAGTTGGGGCAGGGGTCAGCTGCAACTGTAACCAAGACCATGCTTAAGAATGAGGGTGTTGGTGCCTTTTACAAGGTTTGATCCTTCTTTTTTTTCTTTTAGACTTCTGGTCTCATGTGTACTGTTGATCTGCTTTTATGCTGTTGAATTTAGTTATTTTAGTTGTAAGATCTGTTTTTTAAGAAAGGACCTCTAGCCCTATTTGGAGTTTCTAGTGATTTGAGATTAGTGCATGGTGAGAATTCTTGATTTTTGTGTGTAGCTGTAAGTGATTTGCCTCATTCATGGTTGAAGTTCTGAGTCATATTGCAGTACTGACTAATTGTTTAGTTAGAGCGAATGACTTTGTCCATTGCTTGCTAACTTTCCTTATCAGGAGAGTTTTATAGAATCAAAAACATCTGTATGTCGGAGGAAAAACCACTGACACCTTGCCTATTGGAGAAATTTTGATTTCGAAGTGTACCCTGTTTGTTGTCTTTGATTTTTCATTTGAAATGTGATTTGGTGTGCTTACTCAAATACCATGAAAATAAATTATACTGGTAATATATACTGTTGCTTTTAATAGGGGCTGTCAGCTGGTTTGCTTAGGCAAGCTACATATACAACTGCTCGTCTGGGATCCTTCAAGTAAGTGTCTTACGAACTCTGGTGTTAAAACTAAAACTTTACTTTATTGTCTTCTGTGCCTGCTGTAGTTAATACTCCTGGTACAGCAAAAGTTCATGGGATTTTTTTCTATCTTTCTCAGGATGTTGACGGCTAAAGCAATTGAGGCCAATGATGGAAAGCCCCTACCTTTGTATCAGAAAGCTTTGTGTGGGCTAACTGCTGGTGCTATTGGAGCTTCTGTTGGTAGTCCAGCAGATTTAGCACTTATCCGCATGCAAGCTGATGCCACATTGCCTGTTGCTCAGCGTCGAAATTATTCAAATGCTTTCCATGCTCTCTACCGCATTGTTGCAGATGAGGGAGTTCTGGCCCTCTGGAAAGGTGCAGGCCCTACAGTAGTTAGAGCAATGGCATTGAACATGGGAATGCTTGCTTCCTATGATCAAAGTGTTGAGTTTTTCAAGGATTCCTGTGGTTTTGGTGAAGCTGCTACAGTGTTAGGTAAGATTTTTTAAAGTATTTTTTTATACTCTTGATGTTAAAAGGTTCCTTTCCTCTTCCTTTTTAGCCCCATTTTTGACAATGAAAAGGTATCTCCTAGTTATTGTTCTCTCCTAAACATGTGGAAAAGTGTATAGCTATAAATATGTTGCTCAATGTGGAAGCAAATCGTCACCCCTTGTATCTGGGTTTGAGATTGGGTGGCCTTGATCAGTAGGAGTGAGCATAATTCGGTTAAAACCCAAAAAACAGGTTCAGTTAATTTGGATCAGTTTTTAAATTTTTTTATTTTTATTTTTTTTTATTTTCAAAATTTTAAACCGAATCAACCATACTAACCG
The DNA here is from genome assembly GCA_021397835.1 of Moringa oleifera. Taxonomy (NCBI): domain Eukaryota; kingdom Viridiplantae; phylum Streptophyta; class Magnoliopsida; order Brassicales; family Moringaceae; genus Moringa; species Moringa oleifera. The sequence goes on along the minus strand of JAJFZO010000866.1, from coordinate 312,930 downwards.
AATGCTCACCCCTATTGATCAGAGGGCCCCTTGCCTTGGACCTTGTTTATTCTATTCTCACAAACCTGCCTTACATTACAAGGGGTTTAGACTCATCTAGGAAGGCCTATCTGTTGTCTTGTGTGATCTGTGAATAGATTGTGTTGTTTAACAGATTTATTTGATCCGTGAATAGATTGTATTGTTTGACAGATTTATTTGAATCGTTCCTATTATATCCCCTAGTTGGCAATGAGAATTTACTCTCTCTCTCTCTCTCTCTCTCACTCACTCACTCACTCAGAGGCTCATGCAGACTTATAAGGTAATTGCTTCTACTTGGTGACTCCCCAAGTCTCAACGCCAATGTGTTTACTTGGTCCCGTAACTGGTTTTGTTGTGATGGAGGACAGTTTATTTGGAATTATCATTTGATAAATGTGAATTCTTTCAACTTTCTGGAGACAGCTGCTTCCTCAAACTTACTAGGCATAAACTAGCTTCCTGTGATGATCTGCAACTTGTTTCCTAACATGGTCCCACACAATTACATTTCCGTTTAACGAAGTAGGTTGAATACTTTGAGAGTGGTGGAAGCTCCAGTCTGTGATGGTCATCAAACAGCTGTTGGTGATAGCTAGATTTGAATTAATCAAACTTGAGTAGTTGAGTATACATTTTCTCGTGTGTTGCATGTGTGCAAATATTAATTGATTTTTACCCTTTGCAAAGATATCTTATGCTTATGACTTATGCTTGTGCCTTGCTTAATGTTTTTCTCTTTCTGTTCCTTCCAGGTGCAAGTTCTGTCTCAGGATTCTTCGCTTCTGCTTGCAGTTTACCTTTTGATTATGTAAAAACGCAAATACAGAAAATGCAACCTGATGCAGAGGGGAAGTATCCGTACAGTGGGTCGCTGGACTGTGCTATGAAAACCCTTAAATCAGGAGGACCATTCAAATTTTACACAGGATTCCCTGTGTATTGTGTTAGAATTGCGCCCCATGTCATGGTATTTCCTCTTTGCATGTTTTAATTCCACGTTCCAAGTATCTGTGAATCTTACATATCTCGAAACTGATTGGTGGTTGTTTATGCAGATGACTTGGATTTTCCTCAACCAGATCCAAAAATTGGAAAAGAAAGTGGGTTTGTGATGCTCTGTAGAATCCAGTGGAGTCAAGCATCAAATAAAACAAGAGTATTTTTGTGGTGGTTTTGTCTTTGGATGGCTCTTGGCGATTTCGCACCCCCCAAAACCAGACCATTTATTTAACAATTTTTTGGAGTAGAATTCTGCAAATTATCATATTTGTACCAGTTATATTTTTAGGGTGTGACTGAAGTAGGATATGCCTTTCCAATATGAGGAAGTTTACTGGGCGGGAAGTTCTTGGAAAAGAAACTCTTTACACTGAATAAGTTTGTGCTCATTTTGCATTAGATGCTGTAGTTTTGCATCTGTTGCTCATGAAACCCAAGTCTCTTAAAGCTGCCATATTCCAGATTTCTGGCATTATCTGCTATTTCTATGTCACTCACTCAAGTCTGATCTGTTTGGTGAACTAGTGGTTGGCTGGTTACAAATGTGTTGCGCCACATGCTCGGTACTGGATTTAAATTTTAGCTAGAAGCCAAAGACCGGCTTAGATTATGTGGAGTCAGAAGAGCCCCATTTGAAAATTTATTACATGTGATCCCACCTCAATAATGATGTACTGTATTTGCAGTATTTTTGCAATAAGTTTGCGGATATTGATATAACAAGAAAGAAGAAATGAGCCAAATGAGACTTCCCAACCAAAAGAAGGGAGACCTTGAGAACTTTATAACATTTTCACACAAAGTAAACTTGGGGGGGGGGGGGTTGGGTGTGGCGTGGGGTGGGCGCAGGAGTATATTACTACAGATGTGCCTAGGGCCAAGCAAGAGGAGCAAAAGTCGTCTTCCTGGGCTCCAATCAAACAGAAGTCATCTTTCTGGGCCCCAATCAAACAACTGTATCACCGGAATCAGATTCTGTCTTCTTCACACTGCACCCTGCAGTAACAAAAGAAGGAAATTCAGATCCCATAACAAATTAAACCATTAACTAAGGAATCAGTCAGCGCTCTTATAGCTGCAGTTACAAAAATCTCAGCCTTCTCTTTCTCCTCCGAGCCGTTCTTCTCTAATAACAGCAACCTGATGAGCTTCCTCAAGGAGCCAGTCACGCTCATTTGACATCATACCCATTAATAGTTTAATCACCAGAAATAGTCTAATGCTCTGTAAAATTGCACCTGAGTCCTGATGACTCTCTACTTATGGATGCAGATGTGGACAAAATAAGATTCTATAACACCTCATTTCTGCTTAACCCCTTCCGGATTTGGTTGCTTCAGTGTTTGGAAGAGGACAATGCATGAAAAGTATAGCATGAATTATCATCTCCATATGTAGAACAGCAGAAATAAGAAACAAAATTATCAACTGTACCAAAAAGAAAGCCTTGTAACCATCATTTTAAATAAAAGAAAGCCAAAACATTTAACAATTCTCAGTACAAAAACCATTAAAACTCATCATGGCAATGCACCTCAAACTTATTAAAACTTATGAGCCCCATCCTTATCCTAAATCTGTAACAAATGAAAGCAAAAAGGACCAGAAGGCTGCATTTCGGTCAGTACTTGTAGTCCTTGACGTGAAGACTCTCCGAAGCACCCTCACCAAGTATAGCATCGCCCTTGTAGGTACCAAGGGTGGCCTCCGAGTTGGCCTTGCACCTTGCTAAGAAGGCAGTCCGGGCCTTCTCCATATTCGCCTCCTTTCCTGCCCAAGCCTTGAGGGTGCTCTGCTGAAGCGCACGCCCATACGAGAAGGAAAGAGACCATGGCTTCTTTCCCTTGAGCTTGTTCATGGCATTCAGGTTGATGGTGGCCTCTTCCTCACTCTGCCCACCAGACAAGAAAACGACAGCAGGAACTGCTGCAGGAACAGTGCGCTGTAGGGCACGGACAGTGAGCTCAGCAATCACCTCTGCTGAAACCTTTGAGGCCTCGGATCCAGGAGTCACCATGTTTGGCTTTAGTAGGGTACCCTCAAGCAGGACATGATGGTCATTAAGAGCCTTGTAGCATGCCGCAAGAACACGCTCTGTAACTACAGCGGACTTGTTGATGTCATGGGGTCCATCAACTAGGATCTCAGGCTCAACTATAGGGACAAGGCCATTCTCCTGGCAGATGACAGCATATCTTGCTAACCCATAAGCATTTTCGCGGATGGCCAATTCAGATGGCTCGTTTGGGCCAATCTTCAGGACAGCACGCCATTTGGCAAAGCGAGCACCAGATTCATAGTATTTCTGGCAGCGCTGAGCAAGACCATCAAGACCCTGGGTAGTGGTCTCACCATTGGTACCAGGAAGCTCGACAGTACCCTTGTCGACCTTAATGCCAGGAAGAACTCCAGCCTCCTTCATCACCTCAACAAAGGGCTTGCCTGCACCAATACATGCCGTCAGAGACTGCATATCGGTTATGCATCAGGCTAACAGATGCATGAAGATTGTCCCAGGAGAAATACCTGCAGCAGTCTTCTGGTAGAGGGTTTCCTCAAACAGGATAACACCACTAAGGTATTGGAGGGCCCCGGGAGTGCAGAAGAGGAGCTCACGGAAAGCACGCCTGTTTGTTTCAACATTCTCAACATTGATGCTGGCAAGACGCTTGCCAATTGTACCAGTTGACTCATCAGCAGCAAGTATACCCTTTCCAGGGGTGCCGATAAAGGCAGCATTTTTCATGAGCTCATCTGCACAATTCGCAAAATACACTATCACTTAGCTTTACGGAAACAGCGCCTGAGTCCCATCCCATCACAATCTACGCAAACCTCATGCAATACACAAAAAATGATTCTTGTATAAACAGGTACGTCGATAGAAATACCAAGAAAACAGAAAATTAATCCCCTGAAATAACTAAAACGAATCTGTTCATCTGGGTTAAGAAGCAGAGATCCATTTATGAAGTAAATATATGCATGAACGAGAAGCGGAACTAGCACTGATGTATAATAGATGGGAAGATATTCTGAATCTGAAACAAAAAGAAACATAAAGAAGCAAAAGGAAAGGATCTTACTAGCAGATAACGGTAAGAAAAGAAAAAAAAAAAACGAAAGAAAGGAGGCATGGAATCAGGGGAGGTGATTACCAGCGTATTTGCTCTTGAAGCAAGACATTGTTGAAAATGAGCGAGGTAGGGACAATAGGAGTAGGGATGATGAATAGTGAGCTAGAGAAAGATAGAGAGGAGAGGTGGTTACGTTTGCTGAAAGAGTGGAAACAATAGCCTTTAAAGATGAAGCAAAGAAGGGCAAAAGGCTAGAATTGGCAACTCAAATACATTCACCGCTAATTTTGTTCCTCCAGTCATTCGCCCGACTCGAGTCCGCTGAAACATTTTCAATTTTAGAAAATACAAAATCTGTTTCCATATTATCTAATAAATTTTGAAAACAAAGGAAAAAGAAAAGTTTGATCAGAAAGTTGCAGAGTGGATGCAGGGAAGAGCAGAAAGACGCAGGCAACCCAATAGTGGGCTGCCAGCAGAGAAAAGGCCTTGTTCAGCAGCTCAGGCCCAAGAAATTAATGGCACCGAATTGTCCATTGTTGTTGGGCTTCATTAGGGCCACATCGTTCTTGTCTCTCTCGGATCGCCATTTTTGGATGGATTACTGTCTCTGCACTGTGGCAGCAAGTGACAGCCAAACCCTCTTCTGGTTATTGTGGCGAACCAATTACTACTGGCTTTGTACTTTATCATACCTTTTTTTTTTTAAAGAGAAGAAGGAAACTTTTTTTTTTTTTTGAAGAGAGTAATGGGATATCATATATTATTAATCTATTAATATAAATACATATAGATAATTACTAATTAATAAGAATAAAATAAAAGTAAATATCAATTTGTAAATCGGGTATCATTTTAATTTTAATTTATGTGGAAGAAGAAGGGGGGGGGGGGGGTCAGTCCAGTGCAGAGTCAAAAAGGACTTTGATTTATTACCAAAAAGCATGAAAAGAAGCAATTCCTTTTTTATTTAAATAAAAAAACATACAGAAACGAAAGGGGCCGAGAGATTGGAAACTCTTCCACAGGGAAAAAAAAAAAAAAAAGCCTTTCCCATGAAAATTGTACTCAAGAGGCACCAGCAGTAGACGCAGCACCTGCCAATTACAATTACCATTTACAGTCCCAAATTGCTCTCTCTCTCTCTCTCTCTCTCTCTCTCTCTCTGGCTTTCATTTCTTTTTGTTTTCTCTTCTTTTTCCTTGTCCGAGCCTTGGCTTCGTGGCTGGTATCCGACGAATCAAAGCCCTAATTCTCTCTTTCTCTCTCTGTTTGCCCTCCTCCAACATGGACCGGTTTCTGTGCTTCCCTTGAAGGACAGAGTATATTGCTATTTTGACAGAGAGAGGGAGAGGAGATGTCTCGACAAACGACGACATCCCATTTCCACAAATCCAAGACTCTGGACAACAAATATGTAAGCTAATTCTTTATGTTTTCATACATTCATCTGTTTTCTTTTAAGCCTTCATTACTCCTTCTGTTCATTGCCCTTTCGCTTATCATAAGTCTACACACATTTTTGTCGCTGTGGAAATAGAGGTGAAAACAGAAATTGATAGTTCGATTATGTATGATTTTGGTTTCGAAATGTGAGAGAGTATGCTCCCTTACAAGTTTTTTGCTTGGTCCAAATTGTAAGTACTGAAGATACAACCTTCTTCTTATAGCTTTTTTCTTTTCTTCTCTGCACTTGTTTCTGAAATACAACCGAGTATCACTATAATTTTACTTACTGTTATGTGTTCCCGAAGCTACCAGGACACCATCCTGCAGCTATTTCCTTAACATTATTCAAATTGTCAAATTTAGTTTTTTTTTTTTTTTTTTTTGTATTTGTTTCCAACTACTTCTTCGTACAGATGCTTGGTGATGAGATTGGAAAAGGAGCTTATGGCCGAGTTTACAAAGGCTTGGATTTGGAGAATGGAGACTTTGTTGCAATTAAACAAGTTTCATTGGAGAATATTGCTCAGGAGGATCTTAATATCATCATGGTTTTATTTCATTTTCCTCTTTGTTTGTTTGATATTAACATCATTAGGATCTTCTATTTTTTTATTCAATATAATCTATTATTGCTAATTCTAGAAGGTAAAGCCGGTTGTAGCTTGTCTATTACTAGTTATTTTAACTCATTGGCTTTGTTTATTGAAATTATTTTCTAGATATGACATTTTGTGTGCGAGTGTGATGTGCATCCATCATTTTAGTTAGTATATATTTGATGACTCTGTGTGAGTATTGGATTGGAGGTGTCTGCATATTTCTGTCTGCGTGTTTGTTTGGAGGGAGGCGGGGGGGACAGAGCAGGTTTAAAATGATATAGAGTTTTTTAGCTTTTTCCTTTGATCATTGGAATATCATCTCTGCCTTGGATGCTGTTTTCATTCTCTTCTGTATACTTGATTGACTGATTCCTGTTTTCTTTCTGGGTGATCTTTACTTGTTGGGATGCTCGACCAGCAAGAGATTGATCTGTTGAAGGTAGCTCCTTTCCTTTATAATTATGGATTTCTTTTGGCTGGTGTTGTCGTCCGCCCCCTGCCTCTTTTGTTACTCTAGTTCTGCATATTTATTGCATGAACAGGAAACATGTGCATCAACTTCTGACTAAGGACCAGGTTATATGCTTATTGTTTTCTTAACTGATTGGTTGTAACTATGAGTATCCATCTGATGCGAACTTTTCTTTTTCCATTATCAAAGCACAATTTCCCATTCCTTTTTTAAAAAGAGAAGTTCTGGTAGCAACTGGTTCCATGGGGAAGCTATCTAGCTCTCTTGTTGGTGATTATATTGGTAATGATGCTTTAAGTACTGACCCCTAGCTGTATGTTCTGCATCTGTGTTAATATGCTGTTCTTGGATAGTCTTTGGAATTACCTCATGATTTGTGTTACTTAAGTTACATATTTTGTGTGACCTTTCAAAAGATAGGCTCAAGATGGTCCTTCTCTTACAGAATTTGAATCATAAAAACATTGTGAAATATCTTGGATCATTGAAGACAAAAACTCACCTTCACATAGTTCTTGAGTAAGTGAGCCTCTATATTTCTTTGATTAATTGATTTAGTCATGGTTTTGTATAAAGTATGCTAAGTTGTGAATTTTAATTTTGTTAGGTATGTGGAGAATGGGTCACTTGCTAATATCATCAAGCCAAATAAATTTGGGCCCTTCCCAGAATCACTGGTGGCTGTCTATATTGCTCAGGTTTGCATGTGTCCTTATGGTTTATTTTTATTTTTCCAGGGAGCCTTTGCTAATTAGTTGTGACACAGGTTTTGGAAGGCTTGGTATATCTACATGAACAGGGTGTTATCCATCGGGATATCAAGGGTGCAAACATACTGACAACCAAAGAGGTAAGTTACCTGTCAATTTTGCTGCTTCTATTTTAAGAAGATTGGTTATATTGTAAATCCAGTTGTTTCTTGTCCTTTTCCACTTAAGATCAATTAAGGTTGTAGGGAAAAGTCATTGAATTTATTTATGATTTGGTTTAAGTATTGAGTTATGGTATTTAATGTTTTTGAAACCTTAATTGATATATTATGTTGGAACTGGGGATATGTTGGCTTTCTGCTCTGTAGAAAGGATACTGGATGTCCCATGTCTTGATACTGTGACTTGTCTAGATTAGAAATAAACAGTTGGAGTGATTGTGTGGATAGATGGATTTTGGAGCACCACATGCTACAATGTACTCCCTGTCTGTACTTCTGCTATCTACTACAAATGACTTTCTTGTGATATATAAGCTCATTGGTTAAAGCAGTTCTGCTTCTTTACTTCATCTGGTGTGGCTAGGGCTAAGGCTTCTTTTGAGCCATTCTCCTTTATAAAGATTTCTAAAGTATGCATTCTGCTTTCAAGAAGACCTTCTGTTGGAACTTGGAACTTTCATCTATTCAATATATCACACTTCAATTTGATTATAAAGTAATATCTGATAATATTATTGATGAATCTGTTTGCGTATAAATACTTCTACTCACGGATATTCTGTTATACATATGATCATTTATAAGGAGCTCTCCTTATTCCTTGATGACTATGTACGAGAATTCTATTTAAAAGGATGGATTGAGCTGAGCTGCTTATGTCTTGTCTAATTTGTAAATCTTGCTGATAAACACTTATTTATATGTAAATACTTCTGAATTATTTGGTGATTATCGTTCATGTCCTTACATGGTTTGCTTGGTTGTTTAGCTTTCATGTTCTTATGTGTAACTGGAAAATCTTGCTGATAAACACTTATCTATAAATGCTGCTCATTGATTGCTTAATGTGTCTAAGATGCTTTTGGTAGTTTCAATGAAATGATTGACTTACTTTATGTTATCAGGGTCTTGTTAAACTTGCTGATTTTGGTGTTGCTACAAAACTAACTGAGGCTGATGTTAATACGCATTCAGTTGTTGGAACACCATATTGGATGGCCCCGGAGGTACCTCTTTTATATTATACTTATCAGTATGTTTTCCATGTTCTGTCCTAACAGTCGATTCTGGGAAATTTTATCTTTCCAAGTGTATCTTTTACATACTTTTTGAAGCATGGTTGTGTGTTAATATGTAGTAAGGTGTGTAGTACTGGGCACAGGTATTGGAATCTATACTGTATCAATATGCAGATAAGAAAGTCCTGGGAAGATTAGGATATGATATGGGGATTTGCTAGCTGGCTCATAGGGTTTGATTCATTCCCATATTTTGCTTTTAAGCTTTAACTAGCTAACTCCTTTGTTTAGTTGGATGAGATGTAGATACGTCCTTGCATGTCAATGCCCTCGCGAAGAAATCCATATATCCAGTTTTCGTTATTTTGTCTATTATTGGCAATCACCACTGCATAAGTTTATTCTCTTCTATTACGAGTTCATGGATGCACATACATGTTGGTTTATGCATATATAATTCATATTATAGTTGATAGGTGAGAAAGCATTTGTAGTTTGTCTTAAAAATGTGGGTTTTGTTGAAGTAGACCGTAGGAGCTGGGCAGAGATTTCCCATCTGATTATGGCCTTGGAGACATTACTAGACTGTATTTTCATGAAAAAGCATTGGTAGACCGTTAATGCAATGATTAAGCCAGTATTCTATAAGAATTTGATGCGTACATAGTGGATTTCATATGTTTAGTGTACAATTTTTTCCTTTCTTAGAAGGCTTCTATTATTGCTCTGGCCACTTTCTTCTGTGGCCATGCTGTATTTTCCGTATTGAGATGCGGCTGTATTCTACTGGCATAAATGCAGGTTAGGGTGCTTAGTTAAGCAAGCAAAATGTCCTTGGAATGTTTCATAATTTGCAGGGAGCATCTTTTCAACAGATGAGCAGCCTTGTGACGTGGCTGGAAAATATAACTTGCATGGCTTTTTTGTGGAGTTTTAGTGTATTGTGGGACCTATCCGTTTGAAGCCAAATTATGTTGCAGGTGATTGAAATGTCAGGCGTTTGTGCTGCTTCTGACATCTGGAGTGTTGGCTGCACTGTGATAGAACTCTTGACTTGTGTGCCTCCGTACTATGATCTGCAGCCTATGCCGGCTCTCTTCCGTATTGTTCAGGTTTGTTAAGTTATATTTCATATTGTCAGTCCATTTGGATGAGAGAGCGATGCTTTGTGTGACTTCTCTCTACCGTTTTATATCTTCGTTTTGTTTTTTCTATTGTACAAATCATTCCATGTTCTTAACTCACTTGTTTTCAGAGTCCACCATTTTCCCTCTGAAGTAGTTTTTTGTTACAGCCTCATTTCCTGGCATTGGTGGTTTGTGAGAAAATCCTTATTTTCCTTATTCTTTTGTTTCAGGATGAGCACCCTCCAATACCTGATAGCTTGTCTCCTGACATTACCGACTTCCTGCGTCAGTGCTTTAAGAAGGTAATATGAAGTAAACATATTTCTCCTTAATTGATACTGAAGCTGCTTTTCTTCTCTCAAATTAATGGGCCACTATTGTTATTTGGTTTCCTTTTGGTGGGTTTATTGAATTAAAGAATTGTTCGTGTACCAGGTGTATGAAGTTTCTGATAGAATGATCTTATAATGGCCTAAAATATCTCTATAGTTTAACCAAAAAAGTGTTTTATTTACAAACATATGAAGTTGCCAAAGGAGAGGTCTTATAAGGTTATAAAGTCTGGGGATTATGCATGAGAAGCTCAAGCTCCATTCAAGAAAAGCTTTGTATATCCTCTTAAGCCTTGGCTGTCTAAAGATGAGAAAACACATCATAACAATTAACAGAGAGAAAACCCCGTTTGAGTGTCTGGATTTTGACATGATTTATTAGGGAAAGAGTTGCCAGTATGTCTGCTGAGGACAGGATGGTGACTTGAACTTGTACATTCTAAAAATCTCCAATCCCTGATCCCTTTTTTTAAACAGACCTGACGTTTCATAGAAACTATGCAAGAGATCCTTGAATATTTAACCTTCTAATCTTAATGTGTAATTTTGGAGAGCAATAACCCTGTCCTGCATTTTGATTAGGAAGAGTAGTCAGTGCTTTCATCTTTCTGTTGTTTAGTTGTTGTTACTGCAGATCCAAATTTCAGCCAGGTAATCCTGATGAAAAAATGATTTCTAATCCCAGCTCTAAGTATCTTCCCTAAATTGTGACCAAATGTTTGCTACTTCAATTTACTCATAAAAGCTTTGAAGTTTTTAGATTGCGCAGCTTGGCATTTGGATTGGATATAGGTATGAATGTTTTTTCCTCGAAAAAATTAATGTTTTTATTGAGAAATGGCATCGGGTAGCTGTGGCTAGTATTCTCATGGTAATTACAACTATATGCATCATGCCCCTGCATAAAGAATTTTATTTTCCCTTCACACCAGCCACGGAAGAAGGAAAAGGCATTGATATGCTTGAATATTGGTTTGAAGTAGAAAAGGTAATAAATTGAAGTACATTGTGGCACCATAATGCTTACAGTGCATTGGTCTTAGGGCCTCAATTGCTTGTCCTTGCATCATAATATCATCATCTATAACTAGAACCTTAATGCAGTACTTTTTGTTTTATGAGTAGATATTTGTTGAGAAAATACAAAAGGAAAGGGTTGCACCTTCTATGTGCAAAGTTTACGAAAGGGAACCCTGGAAAATAAATCATCCTAGAACTTAAGACATCAGATGATGGGAAACTATGGTAATGATATCTTCAGGAGTTGCAATTTTTCTCTCTTGACTTGGTATTCTACACTATGAGTACTTTGTATTGGATGGCACAGATATGTGACACGCCTTGGGTACAACTATGATGCATCCCTGTATTCTGACCTTCAGTTTCGTAGACTCTACCTTGGTATTTTTACCTTTTAGTTCAATGGTTATATGTTTGCATATTTCAGGATGCTAGACAGAGGCCCGATGCTAAGACTCTGCTCTCTCACCCTTGGATACAGAATTGTAGGCGTGCTTTGCAATCATCTCTTCGTCATAGTGGAACAATGAGGTAGCATTATTGTATATAGTCTAAGACTGGTTTATATGCATTGTGGTGAGAATCTACATCATCAGCACAGTTATTAGCTATCTTGTTCCTTTTTTTTTTTTTTGAGCAAAAACAAAAGAGACTGTATTATTTACTGATCACCAAGGGGGTGCAACACTTACATAACTTGTTAACCTCACGAGTTATTAACTCTCTACTGTTTATAAGATCTTTTACATTTACAGAATATTCCCCCATGTCCCATAATTTCAGAATACTAATCCAAGACTCGTTAATTACTTCCACTTGAGTTTCAATATTGTCGAAAGCCTTTATGTTCCTCTCATGCCAAACATTCCAAAAAATTAAATGTGGTATCAAATTCAGTAATCTCCTCCTTATTTCCAATCCCTATCTGTGATCATGCCGTCAATTCCTTGCCCACAGTCCCAACAAGGATAAGCCCAACAACTTAAGGATTGATTGCTAAATTTAGCTTGTCCACCTGCATATTGTCAATAAGTGGTGAGCCGTTTCTTCCTTCGCTTTACACAAGTAACATCTAGTTACCAGTGTCATACCTCTTTTCCTTAGATTGTCTATAGTCAGTATTTTCCTATTCAGTGCCTCCCAAGTAAAAAAAGCTACTTTAAGGGAAGCTTTGTCTCTTCACACTTGCCTCGACAGAAATACTGACTCATCACCTCTCCTACCTTGCCTATTAAAATAGGATTTAACAGAGACTTTCTTCCTCTGCTTTCCGAAGTCCACACCACTAGATCTTCCATATTATTTTCTGTTCTGAAACTCTGTAATGAAGCATATAATTCCTCAATTTGCCCAACCTCCCAATCTTGGGCATTCCTCCTGAGTTGCACAAACCAAGATCCTTCTTCCCAACAGTCACTAATCCAAGCTCCTTTGTTGCATGCCAAGGTCAAAATAGCATGGAACCTCTCTTTCAATTAATTGTCTCCACACCATTTATCTTGCTAGAACTTAATTTCATTTCCCCTTCCTACTTGAAACTTGATCCTCTCCTTGAAATCCTCCCAGCCCTTCCTTATAGTTTTTCCACACTCCTTCCTTATATGCTCCTCTCACTTCCATGGTCATCTAACGCCCTTCCATCATCCCATATTTAGCCCTCACTAGTCTCCTCCATAGTCCTTTCTCCTTGGTCATAAGCCTCCAAATCCATTTGCATAACAATGCCTTGTTGAATGAGAGAAGCTTCTTGATCCCTAGCCCACCATTAACCACATGTTGGGTGACTGCTTCCTACCTCACCAGGTGTTACCTATGAGAGTCTCCCATATTTCCCCACAAGAATTTTCTTTGTAATTTTTCTAGCTTACTTGCTACGTCGCTTGGCATTGGAAAAAGTGACAGGAAATACATTGAAAGATTAACTAGTGTTCACTTAATCAAAGTTTTTCTGCTTTTGAAAGATGCCTCTTCTTCCATCTTGTTAATTTGCGCTCGAACCTCTCCACCACCCCATTCCAGATCGTACTCTCCTTATGTTTAGCCCCAAGTGGTAGTCCCAAATACTTCATGGGGAGTTCAACCAACTTGCCCTTCGATAGGCTAGCCATCCCTCTGCCATTTGGTACTTCCCTCACCATTCGTATATCTTTTTTCCCAAGGTTTATCTTCAAACCAGAAACTACAGCAAAGATCAATAAAATGCCTTGCAAATTCATCGCCTGCTCTTCTTTTGCTTCACAGAAGATTATAGTATCATGAGCAAACATTAAGTGTGACACTATAATTTCACCCCCACTGCCAGCCACCTTGTAACTCTCTAACAACCCCTTATTTACAGCTTTGGATAGCAGCCTCTCTAGAGCTTCCATTACCACATATGTCACTGTTGATATACACCATGAAATCTAGTCGCACCACTTGCTCCCATAGCTCAACCTCTTAAGCATATACAACGTGAAATCTCACAAAATATGATTGTAGGCTTTTTCTATGTCTAATTTACCCGCGAGACCTCTTTTGCCCATTTTGTTTTGACTATCCATCGCTTCATTAGCTATTGAAGCAACACCAAAAACGTATTTACCCTTGACACAAGCGTTTTGACTCTCATTGATCACTTCCTCTACCACTGTACACATTTCGTAATCTAATGCTTATGCAATTTGCTTGTACACACAACTAACCAAACTTATATGTCTAAAGTCAGTAATATTTATAGCTCCATTCCTTTTGTGGATTAACACAATGAAGGTGAAGTTTAGTGACTTTACAAATCTCCCATTCTTGTGGAACTCGTCGAACATCCTCAAAATGTCACCTTTTATAGCCTCCCAATTTGACTTTAAAAAAGCCGTGGAGAAGCCATCAGGTCCCAGGGCCATGTCCCATCGCACTCCTTTAATGCACTCCATACCTTCTCCTCCCTAAATTTTCTCTCAATGTTTTTCTTGAAATCGGCATCTATCTGCTTGAATTCCAATCCTTCCAGCTCTGGCCGCCCTCTATTTCCTTATATAAACTCTTGTAAGATTCACTCATCACCCCTTCAATTTGTTCCTATCAACCAAAAACTCTAACTTAATCTACAATTTTCTTATATAATTACATCTTTTGTGTGCATTCGGCACCTTTTGTAAAAAAGCTATGTTTTTATCACCAATCTTTAACCAGAGATCTTTCGATTTTTGTCTTTAAGGGAATTTCCTCTAGTTTCAGGATCTGCACCAACTCATTATTTACAATGTTCTTTTTTCTTGGCTCTTTACATTGCGCTCTCTCTCTGCATAATAATATTGTCCAATGCTTGTAGGTCATTCCACAACTTGTCTTTATTCTGTCCCAAACTTTCAAATTGTTCCCTCTTCCACTTTTTCACTGCTGTCTTGACTCCACTCAATTTTCTTACGACCACATAGCTAGCCGTTCCGGATACTTTATCTTCGTCCTACCACTCCTTTACCAGCTTATCAAAACCTTTGTCATGTAACTACATATTCTCAAATTTAAATGGACAAGGACTCCATTTGATGTCCTTCACCACTAGTAATACCCGGTTGTGATCTGAAATGGGTCTGGGCATCAACACTTGCTGCATATTTGGAAAAACCTCTTTCTAGCTGTTGGAAAACAAGAACCTATCCAGACGGGACAATGGTAGATTTTCCCTGAAATTTGACCATGTAAATGAACCTATTATAAGAGGTAGATCATGTAACTTTAAATCTGAAGAGCCAGTTCTTGAACATACTCTTTCATGAGAATACAAAACTTCATTGAAGTCCCTTCCAATCACCCATGGTATCCCTACCCACCTTCTTTGACAGTTTCTTAAATCTTCCCATAAGGGATGCCTTTCACTCATTATAATATTCCCATCCTTCTCTGTATACAACCATACAATCCCTTGATCTTCCCATTCAAAGACAACAGACAAGGACTGTGCACCCTCCCACCAATCCTTTAACTTGCTTGCACTGTTTTTCCAATAAATCAGTATGCCGCCAGCCTTCCTTAGTGCTGCTTTACTCTGCCATTCGATATTTTGTCTTCCCCACAGGCTCCTAACCAACCCTTGATCCAACTCTTCCATTTTCATCTCCTGTAAAACACACTTGGTCTGCCCTCCACTGGCTTAGAGATGCTTAACTATCACCCTCTTTTCCATACTGTTAAGCCCTCTAACGTTCTAGAACAAAAGCTTAGACACCATAACAGTGGGAACTTTTTGGACTTTGGGTAAGCCCATAATCCTTTTCCTTCCCTCTTACCTCTTTTTCATAATTGATCCCACCTTTTAGTCGTTTCATAATTGATCCCATATTCTAGTCTTTGCAATTCTCTGCTTACATCTCTTCCACTCTTCTTTTTTTCCCTTTCCTTTCCCCAGGAAAAATTTGTAACCCACTTCTTGCTTTATATCTTTGTGAACAAAGGGAATGCCTCCTCCTACATGCCTTCAAAATTCAAGTCCAAAGGACTCGCAAATTCTAGCCAAATCCTTAAAAATCCTCCTAAAAATCTCTTGGTCGCTAGGTTTGTGAGGAACCACCACTACCAACCCCTTACTATTACTTTGCTTTGCTCCCCTCGAATCATGCCTATCACTATGCATTTCTCTTTCCCTTCTTCCATCATCACTACAAATTGCCAGCGGCATAACCTTTAGCCCTATTTCCTCTTTGAACCCATCGTGATTATATATCCCGATACACATATGCCCTTCCCCAGATGTAGTACTAACCTGATTAGAAGACTTCTTCCCTCCTCCCGCGCACTATCTTTATGTTTCTATCAACTATGATAAGTTGTCTTTTTAGATGGGGGTTTGGTTGACTTCAATCAACATGATAATTAATGCCTTTTGTTTTCTTATTGGGATTTATTTATTATTTTGCCTGGACATTGTTCCACTGAATGGGTGCAACAAGCTCACTTGAAGCAAATATATGGTTCATTCTACTTAGACGCATCTAATGTCTTGTTATGGATTCTTAACTCAACCTCTTCTGCCAGGGATCTTCCTTGTTGTCTTAGTTTCTTTCACTTTTCATTTGCAACTTCATCTTTGTTATACATACATGAAGACATACATAAAGACATGTATAACTAAATGCATACATATCTATATATACACACACACGCATTATATATGTACATGTACATACTGCTCTACGTATCTCCTTCACCATGAAATCTTTCCTCCTAATTTTTAGTGCTTCTCCAGTTGCCATTTGGTTTTTGTTGCTGGGAGCTTCTATCCAAAGTCCTACTGTTTGTTTTTTCTTTTTTGGTTTCATATTAATTGTTGTACTCAATTAGGGGTATACAGATGAACACATTATTTAAATTGTGGAGGAAGAATGACTTCACGAGGACGTCATTAACCTGAATTTAAAAATGTAGTAATTTTTTCTAAGATTTATTTTGTCCCAAACTAGGAAATTTCTTTTGCTTTAAGGCACCTCCAATTCAATATTTCGACTTGTTGAAATCTTATTGAATTGCCTCCTTTTTTTCTTTTTTTCCCAGGTATATACAAGAAGATGCTTCTGTGGATTCAGAAAATGCTAATGAAGACAGTCAGAGTGCTGCTGAAAGCCTTCCAGCAGAGAAACTGGGAGGAGCTGAAACTGTGAGGACCAGTACAATCAGCCTCTTAAAGAAAGCAACTATACTATCTACTACTTATTGGAATTCAAAAGAAAGGAAGAAAAAATAAAATGTTACGAAGAAATCCTGAAACTGCTATGGCAAGATTTTGTTTTTGATTAGGTTTTACGTGACACTTTTGACCTGTGTCTTCTGGTTTTCAGGACTCTAGGAAAGAGTTACCATCAGGAGAAGTTGCTGATTTGGGAATGTCTGGTAAGGATAATTCTTCGAGCTGTAATCTTGGTGAGGGAAAAACAGATGATATGCCAGAAGATCTTATGTCAGATCAGGTTCCCACCTTAGCTATTCATGAGAAGTCATTTCTACAATCTGGTTCTGGAAGAGTGTCTGGTGATAAAGTAGTGGCCCATGATCCAACTGAGCTTCCTGAGAGGTTGCAGTTAAGTGACCAGGAAGAAGTGCTAGGGAATGGGGTGCTGGGATCTCCTGAATCAAGAAGGAAAAACCTAGCTTCAAAACATGGAGAAAAAGGAAATTCTGTGCAGGTTGAGGAGAGATCTTACGGATTTGGACAAAAGGGTCAAAATCATACTCTTCAAAAGGTAAACTTGCAGTTTTACTATCTCTACTGTTTCACTAGATGGTAAAATTTTTGTTGTCAGATCTTCTCCTGTGGGCTTACTTGAAGGACAGTCAAGGTCACTCATGGGAGATATGCATGTGTTTCTTGTAATATATTTTGAATGTGCAGATTATATCATTAATGTATGTTGAGATATTTATATCACTTTAAGAGTATGTGAAAAAAGGGCCATTCATTTAGAGTAATTTTAATGCCACTAGTGCACTCATGCGAGTAATATCGAGTTAAAGGGACAATCGTTATCAGGGAGGTACAGAAAACAGGAAGTTCAGCCCAGTCTTGAAGCTTTGCTAAACCAGATCCCTAAGAAATATTGACCATTAATTGTTACTGTGATGTAGCAGGATATGGTAGAGTTAAGCATCTCATAGCAATTATCTCTTAATATTTGAAATTAAATTTGAATAAATTGTTTTTACCTTTAGATAGCATCGATGCAGAACCCATTAAACCAAGAAAACTCTTTGAAAGAAAGAAAACTTTATTAAATACTTACTAAAATTGTCTTTATCATGAAAGTATTCGCTTCTATTCCCTGTCCCTCTCTCTTTAATGGGTTGCACACACAAAAAAGATCTTATGATTCGTATTTTCTACTGTTTGATTGCCGTGAAGACATTGGCAACCGTTGGAGGGAATGAACTGAGTAGATTTAGTGATACTCCTGGAGATGCTTCCTTGGATGATCTATTTCATCCCTTGGAAAGGAACCTGGAGGATCAAACAACTGAAGCTTCAACATCTGCACCGATATCACATTTTAACCAAGGCACTGCTTCTGCGATTGATGCTGGGAAGAATGACCTTGCCACAAAGTTGAGGGCTACAATTGCTCAGAAACAATTGGAGAATGAAATGGGGCAGACGAATGGGGGTGGTGACTTGTTTCGTTTAATGATGGGTGTACTGAAGGACGACGTGATTGACATTGATGGTTTGGTATGTTCCGCATTAAGTCTACATGGTCAACAGACTTAAATGGTTCCCGATGATATTTGCCTTTGTTCTTAATTTCTCTGTTTGCCAGGTTTTTGATGAGAAATCTTCCGCTGAAAACATATTTCCCCTACAGGTACATATTAGTATTCTTGTGAAGTGGCTGCGAGTAATTTGACATTGATATTTTTTGATTTCTTGTATGTTCCTTTAAATGCATTGTGTTTATTTTTAGTTTCTATTTGAGGTCTACTGTAATATTCATTAGTAGGGATTTCTGTACTATTGTGTTCATATAAACATTCAAGTATATGATTCCCTCCTACAGCAGAAAAATTAGGGAAAAAATGGAATGCTGAAGTTGTTTTTGCCTAAAAGGTTATTACCTAAAATGTATTTTCTTTATCTATCATGGCAAATCTAAGAGTTTGTAATTTACATTTTTGGTAGGCTGTGGAGTTCAGCAGATTAGTTGGTTCCTTAAGACCAGAGGAAACAGAAGAGTCAATTGTGTCTGCATGCCAGAAACTCATTGCGATCTTTCACCAACGCCCTGAGCAGAAAATAGTTTTTGTCACCCAACATGGCTTGCTTCCTCTGATGGAATTGCTTGAAGTTCCTAAGACTCGTGTATGTGAACTATGATGAGGCTATCTGGATTTCTCTATTTATTATTTTCTTCTCACATAAAATTTCTCCATGGTTTCAGGTGATATGTTCTGTGCTTCAACTTATAAACCAGATTGTGAAAGATAACACTGACTTCCAGGAAAATGCTTGTCTTGTTGGCTTCGTGAGTATCTTGTTCATGCTTCGTTTTCTCTTGTTGATGAATTATCAAGTTGCTGTGGTATTAATTTTTTAAGCTTTTAGAGTTGCACGGATCCCAAGGAGGTTTAGTTCATAAAAGCTGTTCCAATTGAATATTCCTTCATTATAGGATGTCTCAGATTCTCTATGTAATTTTCTGAGAAACTATAAAAGGAGAAAATGACAGAGGCAGTCTTCCCCCTCTTCTTTCCTGAATGCCTGTGGTCTTGAATGTTGTTTATCTCAAGGTTCTTTTTGTCGATTCCAAATTAACAACAGATTCCTCTGGTGATGAACTTTGCGGTACCTGATCGGCCCCGGGAAGTTCGCATGGAAGCAGCTTATTTCTTGCAGCAGCTTTGTCTATCAAGGTGTTCAGCTTTCTTCTTTTTGTAGTTTTATTGCATTACATCGCTTCTGCAGAGAGAAAGGCTTAGGATTGACATGGAGGCTTCTCTGCAGCTCTTTGACTTTGCAAATGTTCATAGCTTGCCGTGGAATACCTGTTTTAGTGGGCTTCCTAGAGGCTGATTATGCAAAATACAGGTGAGTTTAATAGTTGTGCTGCAAGAATGTAACAATGATGGCAAAGGCTACTAATCCGAAATTGGTAAGAGCTAACTTTTAATTATGAAGAACTAAGAAATGACTATCTGTTCTTTACAGTTGGGAGTGATAAGTGAAATATAAATTCAAAGTCTATGTTCTGTTATATAAGCGATCTGATAGAAATTTGGCAACTTGTGTGGTCTGACTGGTTTTACTGAATGCCACATAAGTGGTAGGTTTCAGTGTGCTGCTGATCTTTAATTTTGTTTTCATTTGATTTAAGATTTAGATAGCACAATATTGCTTCCTCAGTGTCCCCACCCAACCTGCTTTTCTTCCATGTAGTCACATCTATATTGAATTTATTTTCCTTGACTTTCTGTACTCTTA
Organism: Moringa oleifera; assembly: GCA_021397835.1. Lineage (NCBI taxonomy): Eukaryota > Viridiplantae > Streptophyta > Magnoliopsida > Brassicales > Moringaceae > Moringa > Moringa oleifera. The sequence goes on along the minus strand of JAJFZO010000866.1, from coordinate 292,940 downwards.
GTTTCTTTGAAACTGTGCTCATTAAAATTTTGTATCCAGGGAAATGGTTCACCTTGCTATCGATGGGATGTGGCAGGTCTTTAAGCTTCAGAGATCAACTCCAAGAAATGATTTCTGCCGCATAGCTGCAAAGAATGGCATATTGCTTAGGCTGATCAACACTCTATACAGCTTAAATGAGGCAACTCGGCTAGCTTCTGTGTCTGTTGGGGGTGGACATACAGTGGATGGTTCTGCTCAGAGACCCCGCTCTGGTCAACTGGATCCTAGCCATCCTATTTTCTTTCAGAATGAGATGCCACTCTCTGCAACTGATCAGCCTGATGTCCCCAAAGTTAGGCATGGCAAGATTGATCATTCCTTGCCAACAGAACCTTCACGTGGTTCGACTTCACATTCTCAGAGGTCAGATGGGTACCAACTGGATTTACGACATCCTACTCTGGAAAATGATAGACCACTATCTATTGGTTCAGCACTAGAATCTTCAGCTGCTGCTAAAGTACCAGATTTGACGTCTTTAGAAAAAGTTGGAATTTTGGCAACAAAGGAACCTTCTTGGGCAGAACTTGACCTTAGACAGCAGAGAAATGCTAATTCTGGTAACAAGACATCTACAGATAGGCCCCCAAAATCAGCAGATGGTGGTAATGGGTTTTCTGCTCCCACAGTTACCCAACCAGAACAAGTTCGGCCTCTTCTTAGCTTGTTGGAGAAGGAACCCCCTTCCCGACATTTATCTGGGCAACTGGAGTATGTTCGACACCTCCCAGGAATGGAGAGACATGAAAGCATACTTCCTCTGTTGCACGCATCAAATGAAAAGAAACCAAATGGTGAACTAGATTTTCTGATGGCAGAATTTGCAGGTAATTGTTTGAATATAACCTTTCTTTTGTTTTATGTGATGGATGGGATGACAAATAAGTTTGGTATTGTACCCTCTAAATAATATCGTTATTTGGGATTATAAGAAGCTGTATGCTTAGAAAATATATGGTTTCAAGAATTAGATGGCTAACATCAGGATACTAAATTTTATGCCTACTTGGGAAAAGGTCTGACTTCTGCTTAGTTTGTTGGTAAGGTTGGATCTGATGGACACTGGCACAGTTTTGACTTTCCATTTTCATGCTGTGTTCAAGGCCACAGATATATATTGATACACACATACTTTCTTTTCAAAATCTCTTTTAGTTTGCTGCTTTCTTCTTCTTCTTCTTTGCTTTTTTATTATAATCATGCTGTAGCTTTGCTTAGGCACACCTATTATGCTCTCATTGAAGGTAATCTTTATGGATCCACAGAAGTCTCTAGCCGTGGAAGGGAAAATGGAAATCTTGAGTCTGCACCTAGAATTTCACATAAAACAGTGAGTAAGAAGGTAGGAGCTTTGGCATCTAGTGAAGCAGCTGCTTCTACATCTGGTATTGCATCTCAGACAGCATCAGGGGTGCTGTCTGGTTCGGGTGTTTTAAATGCTAGACCGGGAAGTGCAACGTCATCTGGATTACTTTCCCACATGGTTTCGACATTGAATGCAGATGTTGCCAGGGAATATCTGGAAAAAGTGGCTGATCTTTTACTTGAATTTGCTCAAGCAGATACAACAGTAAAATCCTATATGTGTAGCCAAAGCTTGCTTAGCCGCCTTTTCCAGATGTTCAATCGCGTAGAGCCTCCTATTCTTTTGAAGGTACTTGAAGAAAATTTTGCTGGTTGCTTTGTGTATAAATCACATGAATTATTTGAATGCTTTGTAATCTCGTAATTATTTACCTTTCTTCAGATATTGAAGTGTATTAATCATTTGTCCACCGATCCGAACTGCCTAGAGAACCTTCAGCGAGCAGATGCAATTAAGTATTTGATCCCAAACCTAGAACTCAAAGATGGGACTCTTGTATGTCAAATGCATCATGAGGTTGGCCTTCTTGACCTGCATCCCAATAGTACTATAATATGAGCTGCATAACTAGTGGCTTATGGCAGATGAAATATATGAAAGTCTTCGAGTATTATTGAGTTAATGATTGATTGAGTTCACATATTGATAGTCTGAATATATTAAATTGCTATTCTTTGATTTACTCTTTGTATCTTTATTTATATCTTCTTGCTGTCATCTCTATTACTTCCTCTATTTCATATTTTTTTTATCAGCTATTTCATATTTCTTGTTCGTAATGTTAGCCGGTACTTCAAGGATATTAACGATTATATAATAAGAGCTGAGAAGGTGCTCTCACAGTGGCTTATAGTGTTTGATTAGTTTATTTTTTATGGTGGTAAAAAGCTTGTAGAAGGATTTCTGGAAAGAAAAGTTTACTGCATGTCTAGAGACGATGATGATAAAACACTTAACATGTTTGGCTGTTCCTGTGCTCTGTTTCCAATAAACCTCCATTTATATGTTTGGCTAAGTGAAAATTGAGTATTGGAAGTCCACCTCTTCTCACATAAAGGGAAGGGTGTGTTTGAAATTTGACTCACAATGATTCTAAAGAAGTGATATCCATGCACGGATACCATAGCGAGTATAGGGAGCCTTGCAGAGCGACATGCTGCTAGCAGGATAAAATCTCCAGTGAAGACCTTAACTGCACAACCATATTTATTTTTCACTCTCCTAATTCTTTCTGAACTAGCTTTTTTTTAATCAGAAAAAAAGGAAATGTCGTATATTTTGTCAAAAATACATATTTGTATGCATATAAATAAATTTTGTCTGGGACTTGTTGCTTTGTTCTATATTTGTCTTACCTAGGTTGAAGGATTGATGTTTTACATGTATTTTGCAGTCGAATGTATCTGTTATTTGTCATTAACCCTTTTCTAATGTTGTATTGCAAATGTTATATTGCTGAAGGTCCTCAACGCTCTATTCAATCTATGCAAGATAAATAAGAGGAGACAAGAGCAAGCAGCGGAAAATGGAATCATTCCGCACTTAATGCAATTTATCATGTCAGGTTCTCCCTTGAAACAATATGCATTGCCCCTGTTGTGTGATATGGCTCATGCATCACGGAATTCGAGGGAGCAGTTGAGGGCCCATGGTGGGCTGGATGTCTATTTAAGCCTCCTTGATGATGAGCTTTGGTCTGTGACAGCACTAGATTCAATTGCTGTTTGCTTGGCTCATGACAATGACAATCGCAAGGTGGAACAGGCATTGCTGAAGAAGGATGCGATTCAGAAGTTGGTGAAGTTTTTCCAGTGCTGTCCGGAACAGCATTTTGTGCACATACTTGAACCTTTCTTGAAAATTATTACGTAAGTGATGTGCAACTTCTGCTCTAGTTTTAAAGATATCAAGATTGAGTTCTTAATATTTTTCTTCTTAGTTGGCCCGTAAGGTGTCCATCCTACATGCAGTCTCAGTTACATGATATCCTTTCTATTGCAGCTATTTTTCCCCATACCTCTCTTTTTCGTGTATTCTCCTCTGCGGGGCTAGTTAACTTCTGACACCATTGCCTGTTCACAGTGAATGACATGCTTGTCTACCTGTTTGTTATAGTTAATTGTGGCACTTAAATTTGATGTAATAGGTGTTCATTGTGCATGTGGACAACTGTTGGTAAACTCAGATATGTTTGATCTTATGAATTTTTTGGTGGCACGTCATCTGGAAAGCACCATCTTTTTTCAGCTGACTAATTTGGTGCCACCCTCTCTCTCTCTCTCTCTCTCTCTCTCTTCCTCCTCCTCCCCCCCCCCCCCAAAAAAAAAAGAAAGAAAAAAGTCTCCCCATTATCTTTTTCAGACATTTATTGCATACAGTGATCCTGGCGTTTCATTTCTTGTTGAATCTTTTTTGGATTGACGGCAATATTTTTCTTGAATGCAGGAAATCATCACGAATAAATACAACGTTAGCTGTTAATGGTTTGACTCCATTGCTTATTTCAAGGCTGGACCACCAGGATGCTATAGCTCGTCTTAACCTCCTTAAACTTATCAAGGTAAGAGACTTCTATCTTTTCCTTTTTTGGTGGTCTTCGGAAGAGGATCTTGGAGTTTGTATCATTTAGTTGCAAACTTCGTGTAACTTATTTCATTGATAATACCTTTGAATAGGGAATTTATTTGTTAAACCGGTGTTGTTGCACTTGTCTCATAAAGTCATTTGGGTGGTCAGATTACCAAGTTGTACACCTTGGCATTTTCAGAACCAAATCATTTTTATCAGTATACTTTGGAACCCACTCAGGAAAGAAGTTATAAAATTTTGGATGGGTTTTGATTTAGTTATGCAGTTGTTTCATTTTTTTGCTTGGTTCTGGTTTAAGCAATTCGAGATTGGACCTGCACATGATAAATTGGCTATGCTGTTTGAATTTTGTAAATGCTTCTTCCATGCGTTGAAGACAAATTTCTAAAATTTTTGTCAAACTTTTGTGAAAATCTTGTTCGTTTGCTTTTCTTAAGAACCGGGTTTTGGATTTTAAGCTGGTCTAGTCAATTCTGAGTCTGTTTGGTGACGAACAGGCTGTTTATGAGCACCATCCACGACCAAAGCAATTGATTGTAGAGAACGATCTGCCTCAGAAACTTCAGAATTTGATTGAGGAACGCAGAGATGGGCAGCGGTCTGGAGGACAAGTGTTAGTGAAACAAATGGCTACTTCACTGCTCAAAGCTCTTCATATCAACACAGTTTTGTAAATTCATGCCTCTAAATTTCTTCTCAATGTGTATATCTTAATCTTTAGAAAGGAATATATTTGTTTCTTCTTTGACTTTTTTTTTAAAAAAAAATTTCCAGTATATATTCGTCATCTTTCTCCTCTCATTGATGAGGCGGGGAGCACAAGATTTGGGAATTATTGCTGGGTTTCTTGAAACCCAATGTGGGGTGGCTGTCTTTATCTTCATTTGGCTGCCAGCATGGGCTTCCTTCTGTGTATTTAGCTCACAGGTTGTGTTTCGGGAAAGATTCCCAAAGTTTTGGGTTTCAGCTGTTTGTATGGTAAACCTTTGTTAGACATAATACATCAATGATAATGGTTTTGTGAGGAAGTCATATACTTTTTGGTGGGATGTATTAGGGCTTTTCTTTGTGGTTTTGGTCTTTGCGATGATAGAATGATAATGGGTGGGTGAGTCGGTGAGCATATGGATTTGTATGTTCTCCTTGCCTGTTCTTATTGATACAAAACCTCAGAGATTAAGCACCAGCAAGCAGCTTTTATTTGCCAAATGCAAATGCTCCAACCCGATAGTATCTTCAGACTGTGATTAGATGGGTGCATGGTTCTTTTCCCTCTGCTTTTGTTTGGTAAAAATAACTGGAAAGATGTTATTTAATATATTAAAAATAATTTGGAGTGGGAAAACAACTATATGACAAGCTTTCTTGAATGGAAATGCACATTAGTTTCCTGACTTTTAAGCTCCCAGCTGTTGTCCCATTAAAAAGAATATATCTTATTAGCTTTGTTATTGAATTTGCCTTTTCTGTTAAACAAAAAAATGATAAATATTATTTAAATTTTGAATTTAATTTTTTTATAATTAAGTATTAATTTTTAAAATGTATCTAAATAAATTTTAATTTATTGATTTTGTTCAAATAAAATTTTGATTTAAATAATTATAAAAAATTAATAAATTTTTTATTTTTAAAAATAATTAAAAAATTTTAAGTAGATTTTATACTTTATTTTAATTTTATTTTTCAAATTTAAAATTTTTTAACTAATTAATTATTTTTTTAATAAATTTTTAATGATAAATTTTTTAAGAAAAATATTTTCAGTACTTAACAAATTTTAAACTTTTTTATGACAATAGCTTAAATATTTTATTACATCTATAAAAAAATATAAATTAAAATTTATTGTAAATTTTTTTTAAAATTTTTTAATAAAATAAAATTTTAAAATTTGTTTGAATATTTTTTAAAATAAAAATTTAATCAAAGAAAAAATAAAATTTTAAATTTTAAATGATATTTATAAAAAAAAATTAACTTGAGAGGTAATTCTAAACTAGTTTACCTATCCATTAGCAGATGAAAGCAGGCCAGATTACATATTCATTACGGCTGGTTTGGTTTCAGAGATAGGCATAGATTAAAAGATCCGCTACATTTGGGGGTCCGTGTGCGGTCCAGATTCTGGTCAGCGTACTCAAATCCATTGTTCCACCCGACTAGACTCTAGACTAGAGGCCTATTTCTCAGTCGGGGGCACTGGGTTTCGGGGCAAAGATCAAGTCACTCGACCCGTTAAGAAAACAGACCCACTCCACCAGCTCGCTCTCAACTACGATTCCTTTCTTAGTTATACACAGGTATCAGCTCTGTCTTTGTGTTTTCTGATTTTTCTTTTTTGTATTTTTCTTTCTTTTGAGTTTCCTTCTTTTTTTTTTTTTCTCCTTTGGTTCCGAGAAACCTCGGGAATTAAAGAGAGAAAAAGAAAGCTGAAGATTCACATACAAAGTTCATCTCCAGGACCTTGTTATTTATGTTCTTCCCTTTCCTATCTTATCTTTCCTTCCAAACTCAAAACCGATTAGGTTTTTAATTGTTGCCTCCTAATCTTCAATTTGAAATATTTTCTTCCTTTTCCAACTAAATTTGTTATTTTGACAATCTATGCAAATGAGAGACAGAGATAGACTCATTACTTGGTTTAAGAGTAAATTGTCCTACTGTCTTTGCTGTATGATGGGACGCACAGTTGCTCTAAGACTTTTTTTCTTACTGCAGGTTCTGAGATAATCTTTGGGCCTTTGAGATATGTTATGCGGCATATAAAGTAAAAAGTATCCAAGGCTTTTATCAGCGAGGGAGCCTTTAGCAGATATATAAGTGATGTGGACTAATGTTTTTAAAATTGTAAGTTCCTTGACTTTGTTTCTGAGTTCCTATGTCTCTCTTTATGCGAAGAATCGTTTTAGTATCTATTTACTCTCTCTTGCTAGTTCACAAATTCATGAGTGCTTTTGGAAACTTTTGGCAGTCACTTGATTTGCATTGTTTGCTTGTGGTCTAAATTCTTAATTTTTGAGGTGGAAGGTTTGGGAGCTCAACTGCAGCTTGCTTCTGAGTGTCCAAGAGTTTTGACTATGGACCATAATATAATCTGAATTTTTATGGTTGAGAAGTAATTAATTGATTGACTTGTGTCATATAAATTGTACCATTTAATTAGCAGGTCACTGCAAAATACTGACTGCCTATTCGACATGAAGCCATGTTGCACCTACTGTTAGCTAAACCTACTGGTGATTGTTCACCGTAAAGTAGTCAATTCTGGCAGACTTTGAATATAGTTAGTCTTCAGGGGTGTTAAGATGCTCATCACTCTTTATTAAAGAATAATAATAATAAAAAAATCTAATCATCTTGAGATTATAGACAGCTTAAGCCCATCTTTATTTGTGTATAATTTGCAGCTTCCGCATATTGTTCCACTTGTTATTGAAATAGCATAAGTTTTGACATATTCAAGAGAGATAGGTTAGTGTTGCTGGAATTTGTATTGCAACCTGATAGATGTCTTTGTTGTTGCTCAATTAAACATGGTATGTTGATAGGATTTAACTGCATATACTGGAAATGCGATAGTTAGGAATTTTACAAAGAGTTCCAGAACCTGCTCCTTTATCATCAAGGAAAGCTTAAAAAAGATCCTTGCAAAAAACTGAAAATTCAAATACTTATGTTGCGAGTTGATTGGTTTGCCAGATAGCCTGATTTTTTTTTTTTTTTTCGTTTCATACTCTAAATAAACTAATTCCTTTGTCAGCATTTGATTTTATATGTTGACCATTCTTCTTTTGATAAGAATGTACTTGGTTATTTCTACAGGGAGGACTTCATCATGTGTCATGGTTTCAGTTTCTCCCGAATGAATCTGATTTGAACCAGCTTCCTGATAAAAGGTTAGAATCTAATGTAGTTTTTGTTTGGTCTTTAATTGTCGTGGGGACATCCTGCCAAATTGGAAATGGTAGTTGATTGAAATTTAGACTTCTAATGAGTGAGAAATCTGAAACGTAATCACCTTTTGAAATTTGTTATGTTTTGAGGCTGGACAGCTTGAAAGCTGAGCAGAAAGATGCTGCTACATATTTGGTGCTTTCATCTCATCTACAGTTGCAGAAGCAAGGATTTCTTAGCACATGGACAAATTCCTTTGTTGGACCTTGGGATCCTTCTCAAGGCTTGCATAATCCTGGTAAGCAGTGCAAGGGAGTGGCTATTGACCATGCACTTTCTGTGCTATGTCTGATCATGTTTTGTGTATAATTGCTGTGCAGATGAGAAAATCAAGCTTTGGCTTTTTCTGCCTGGACATCATTCATCAGTTGGCGAGACTGCTCAAGGTGCAATATCTAGATTAAGAGGTACTCTTATTTACTATTATATGTATGTGTATGTATACATCTTTATGCATTTTTGTACACGTGCATACTTGTGTTTTTATATTTGTCTATGTATGTCTATTATGAGTGTATGACACCCACATGTATATGCCCATATATTTGCATTTAGTCTATATGACATATTAAGTATGGTGATCCTGGTTTTTATCCACTTTTAGTTTGCTTAATCAGTGAATTGTTTAAATTGATTCCTACTAATCATTTTTTCTTTTTTCTTTTTTTTTTCTGGTGTATGATTAAGTTCAGCGTATTAAATTTTTATTTTTATTTTTTCCCTGAAGTTGTTGCATCTGGAGTTTGGTTGGCTCCTGGGGACTCGGAAGAGGTTGCTGCTGCCCTGTCTCAGGCTTTAAGGAATTGCATAGAAAGGTTACTTTTTATCTGCTTCCATATCCTAAGCAGTAAATTCTTCATGATTATATATTGACCATAACTTTATCGTGAATGACAGAGCACTTGTTGGCCTTTCCTACATGAGATTTGGTGATGTTTTTTCAAAGTACCATCCATATCAGAGCACAGAATCATCCAGGTCTGGTATAATTGATTGTCAATTTGTTGTTGTGTCAGCAGTAAAAATAGATGGAAGGATAATAAAGATGGTTATCAGAGTTGATTGGGATAATATTGACTGTAATGATATCAATCATTTTAGATCTTGTGTGTTTTATGATTCTCTTTTCTCCTTTTTGCTGTTTACCTTTATTTTATTGATACGCCATTTAACTTTAAGTGCAGTTTAACAAAGCTGTTACATCAACCCTAATATCATCATTCATCAAACTTAAGATTTTTTATTTGGTTATTATGGTTTCTCTCTGCCTGTGCAGACACAGGCTTCACTTTCTTATCTTCATTAAATTGTGTTGTTAATGACAAAAAAAGGTGGGGAATGAATTTTCTCTAGTAGGCTATTGTCATGGTTTATTGGCTAACAATTTTATTTTAATTTTATTTTTTTAAAAGTTTATTGCCTTTGTGAGGCCAAAGTTCTGAGATTTTCTTTTGGAAGTAACAAAATAAACATCAAACACAGATGAGGTGCTGAGGTACTTATTTTTGAGTGATATAACATGATTACGTCTCTTATGGATTTTCCTTCTCTCTCCCAAAAACTAGAAGGATGGACCCTTTGATGATGTAGGTGTGTTGGTTCAGTCCACGTAATAATATCATCTGCAGTTGCAATGTTTTTGCCTGATATCATCAATATCTCGCTAAGAAGCAGAATTTTAATTTATTTCTTGAAACCACTCTATAAGTGTGTTAGAGACAATGCAAATTCTCTTCCCTTTAAAAACTTAATTGTTAGATTAATTTCTTCTTGGCAACTATTGCCCCTTTCTTTTTCTTCTGTTTAGAAGCGTAAACCAAGACATACAAACACAGCAACTCTGATTTTGTTTGGTCTTTATGTAGGAGAGGACAGCCCACAGCTGAGTTCATTTTTGCTGCTAGCGAAGAGGCAATCTTTGTGCATGTTATATTATCGGCCAAGTTCGTGAAGGCTTGCAACTGTTATAGTGTTCTATTTGACCTCATTAATGATTCTTTTTCCTGTCCTAAACACAACTTGACATTGATGTCTTAATTTGTTCTAGGCATGTTCGGGCACTTTCAAATGGTGATGTAGAAAAAGTATTAAAGAATTCCTCTAACAAATCCAGTTATAGACTTCCAGGTTGGTAAATTTTGTTTATGATGTCATCATACTAGTCAATTAAAGGTACATTATACTGTTACTTGACATGAGAGTGTTGGGGTGGATTTTAGACATCAAGGATATGGTTGGAAGTCAAATTATTTTGATACTTATAAGAAAAGACTGAGATATTGAATAAGAATAGCGATCTAACAGTTGACTGACGAGCATTGGATGGATTTTTAAGACAAATAGGGGGATATTATGGTTAAATATTGCATGATCCCAGAGTGCTAATCAAATTATTTGATAAAAAAGAATACTAATTTAATTAAGGATAGATATGATTAAGTTGTCTAACGGTGTTGTGATGGATTTTGAGCACAAAAAATGGGTAAATTAGAAAGGTTAATTTTTTTTCAAAGTTATATAAACTTATGTTGGAGGAATGTGAGAGGAAAATGTAGACAGAATTGGTCATGTGGGAGTAAGGACATCTAGGTGAGAAATCATATGGTGTGAGCTAAACATGGACCAGAATATAAAGAAAAAAAAAGAAAGGAAAAGAAGAAAGGTCTGTTGATCTTGGTACATACAGATGTGTTACTTATTGGGCAGAAGATACAGTCTTTGGCTTACAAGTAACGAAAGAGAATTACAGTAGACCCTTTGTTCTTGGGTGCTTTTTTTTGTTTCTAGCTCATTTTTATTTATTCTATATTGTTACAAAAGTAGCTGTTTGTGGATTTCTTGTGCCATAGTGCCATCTCTAGTTTATTTAGGCTTCATGGGTCTTGATGCACCTTTTCATTTTGTGGTGGCTGTAAGATAATCATTCTCTCCCCTCATAAAAGGAGGAAAGGTTAGCTTCTGAGTCTTCCTTTTTCTTGTCTCACTTGCTCCCCTATTTTGTAGATATGTGGTTGATTATAACTTTGCTCTGATAAGGAAACACTACTTACAAATTTATTGCGTTGGCAGCAGTTTTCATTGTATTTTGCATAATGTTTGGCAGTGATTGTTTCTCCTCATGGAATGCGTGGTAAGCTCACTGGATGTTGTCCAAATGACCTTGTCAAGCAAGTATATTTCAGGTAAACTGTTATTATCTAGTAATTTGTATTTTCACTCATTGCATTTTTTCTTTCTGTGGAGCATATATATGTTAATCTTATCCATCAATGTAAGTGTTGGGATCAATATTTTGTTCTGATATTTTGGTTCTTGCTCTTCAGCAGTTCTAGCAAGCTTAGGACTTCAAATGGATTTATAGGCCTGCGCCATCATGTTGCTCAACCTTCTGGCTGCCAGATGAAGAGGCAAAATCGCTATGTGGAAGTTAAACTTAGTTGCCGTAGATTTGGTAGTGACAATTCAGCACAGTCAAATTCAAATTCTGCCAGGAATTTAACGAAGCATCATATTCCTGAATCTTCAGCTGGGGGAAGAGGGGATCAAAAGGGATCACAAGCTCAATTCTCAGTGCATGAAAAAACATTTATTTATCCAGTTGAGGCAGTGCTTGTCCCAGTCTTGCAAACATCACTTGCTAGATCTTCTTTGAAAAGGTATATTTGAAGTCATGCCAATTATTGCTACTATTCATGTTAATTTATTAAAATATGATGTGGAGCATGGCTGGGATTGGAGGTTGTTGTTTATAACTGATAAGCATGTGGTTCGTAATGATAGTCATATTTGAAGTATTGAAACTTCGTTATTTTGTAGAAGTAAGCTAGTGATTGCATAACGTATTTGGTGCCATTAGCTTTACTTATTTCTGTTAGTATTCTACAATAACATCCAAGTATACTTTCTCTCACGGAATCTTCTTATCCTTCTCCAATTTTTCTTTGTTCATACCCATGCACATATATGAACCTGGTTCTACAATACATCTGTTGATCTGTGACTTCGGGGTCATTATTGTTGTAGGTTATGGGTAAATGTTTGAGAGTTTGGTTGAAGCTTGATGTTATCGCTATGCCTATACTAGTTTAACTACAGAATATTTGTCATCCGGTGCTGAAACTGATGCCCAATGTTGTTAACTCGCAGGTTTTGGCTGCAAAACTGGATAGGACCATCATTGACAGGTTCATCTTTCTTTATGCATTGGTTAGTACCCTCCTTCCCCTTTTGGATTGATTTCTGTCGAGGCTTTTTATATGTTTCATAAGAATTTTTGATTTACAAAAATCAATACGTAAAGTCAACAGGCCATGCAAAAGCCAAGAAACACCAATGTGAGGATGTTCAAACAAGAGTATACCAGAATTTTGCAGCCAACAGCTGCGAATCCACTAACCGATTGTTCTCAATTCAAGGGACAATCAGTAATTCGTGCTTTACTGTGATATCACTTTGAAGAATGAAATCTATACCATACCAAGTTGGATTTGTGGATTTGTTTTTCATTTTATAAAAAAAATCAGACTGGGATTGTGGATATGACTTCTTGAAAACTAGTTTTCTTTGGTTCTTTTTATGTTCAATTTTTTGAACTTTGTCCCTTCCAAATATGATAAATCAATGCATTGAAGACCATCTGCTTTATGAAGTTACAATCTTTCCCAATATATTTTTGAGCACAAACAGAAAAACAAATTTTCCCAATATAGTAGGCAGCAACAGAGTGTTAGTCTCAGAATAAGGCATATCTTGAAGCCACAGTTGGTGAAATGCTATGAGACAAAAACAAATAATCCTTCTTGCTGCTTAAGGGGAAAACTCTAAGTCTCCATGGCGTTTCTGCAGAAAAGAAACACAGCCGTACCTGATTATATTTATTTTAATCTTTATATTCAGACCAGTGTTAGAATGTTATCCTTATTGTCATCTGGTAGTCCATTATGTGACAAGAATGATGTCAAGACCTGGTCCCTGCATCTTAACTTCCTGTTCTTACAATCTTGTTCTCTAGGGCTGGTAACTTAGATTCAATGGAAGCATCTTGGATTGAAGCCAGTGGAGTTCGTTTGCAGGATGGTTATAACAGTAGCAGTAACAGTAATACAAGCAGTCTCAGCTCCATAAGCAGCAGCTCCAGTGACAGTGATTACAAAATGACTACAGGAGCTGGTGACCTTGAGGCAGATGCAGATTCTCTAACATGTAGACAGTCTGGTTTATCATCGAATGATCAAATGGAGTTTGACCGTCCTAAAATGGTATTGCATTTATCAAATAATTTAATATTTATATATTCATATATCAAGTGTATTTAAAGATGTTAGTGCCACGATTTGCAAAATTAATGAACCTTAGCATAGGGACATGGCTGTTTTATCTGTGTTTCTGTAGCTGAAAGGTTTTTATGATATTTTTTCTTTACAGTTTTGAATTCTTTATTGAAGATGGACTCTTTCCTATATTCCTTAACTGGAGTCAAGTGTTGATTTCATTTAAATTGTTTGCTTTCTTATTATTCTTAGGGTGCATCGCAGAAAAATAACTCTTGTATTCTTGTTCTCTTGTTGTTCAAGATGTTATTGTTTGTCCGAGTGACCTGCCTGTAGTTGGGAAAGGAAGTAAGGGATAGGCATTTCTTTGGGCTTTTTGTCTTGTAACATAAGTTTTTGATAACAGTGGATAAGTTTACTTGCAGCTGGAACCGGAATTTAATCGTTTGAGTTCTGCCTGACCAAATTGAGTCTGATTTGTTCTCCATGCAGCTTATGTGGGCCTGTCATGGCCAAGGAGGTGCTTTAATCTTTTCATGCCGAGAAGATTGTTGGTGTAGATTTACTATTTTTTCTGCTTTGGTTAAGACATTTGTGGCAACATTTAGGTAGAATCATGATAGGGAAATTCTCACAACATGATCTGCTGAATGTATACCTTTTGATTTTTCTCATGCTACTGTAGGACCAATTTGAAATGTAAATATCTCCCTACTCAGAACTGTACTGATTTGTTGAGAGTATGAACTGCTTGCTGCTTTTTTCTTGTCTTACTGGGAGCCTATCAATTACGTTGAAACTGAAATAGACATTCATGTTTTCTGATTTTGAACTGAGACTATTTATTTAGGATCAGCTTCTGTGGTATTTTGTTCTTTACGTTCTATTTTGTGTAGTATCTAGCATTTATTTGGTGAAGGTGCCATCCCTGACCTTCAAATTATTATACTGTAAAAGTTATTCTAGGTTGTTTTTGAGAATCTTATATATTTGAAGCAATAATGTATAGGGTAAAGATATTTTCAAATTTGTCCCTCCATTGTTTGTTCTTCTAACTTCTCGCAATTGCCTGTAAATTGTTCAGATTGATGATTTGTAGGTAAATAAGGACTTGTTGATGGTGAAATGTGAACTTACCTGAATCTTTCTGCTGCAACTCAAATTCATTTTGTTAATATTCATCTTTGTGGCTTACAATAATTTTTATCGGCATAGTAAGTTTGGTATAATCATTATGTAGGGTTGCAAGCGTCCCCGAACAGGGATGACAGAGTCATTTGGTCAAGTGGGTACGGTTACAAATGCAACTATGCAAGATACGTACAAGTCTGATTTTGGTTCTATGGAAGTTAACAATTCGGCCATTACAGGGGTTGCAAATGAGCAGATAGGGTCTCATTGGGATTGGGATGATGATGACAGAGGAATGGACATGGATATCCAAACTCTTCTTTCTGAGTTTGGAGACTTTGGTGACTTCTTTGAAAATGATGCTTTGCCTTTCGGGGAGGTAATTTCTTATCTTTTACAAATGCTACCTTGATGTCCTGCATGTTTTGGAATATATTTACTCTCTCCTAGAGAGAGCTTGTAGAATTGATCCTTAATTATTATTTGTTTGGAGGAGAGGTCTAGGTTGAACAAACACTGCTGCATGCGGGCTTGTTGTGTCTGACTACCCATAAAAAGTTTATTCAATTGAAGCTTGAGGAGTTTGTTCCCCAAAATTTTCTCCTTTTTTGGCTACACTTTTGACTTTGCAGTGGGATTGGCTCGCCATTCTTTGCATTGCTTTTTGTTGTGTCTACAGTACTTCTCTTCAGTATGATTTAGCACCTACTGAAGTATCCTGGTTCTTTGTTTTGTGAAGCCCCCAGGAACAGCAGAGTCGCAAGCTCTCATGTTTCCTCCTCCAGATTGTGGCGATGTAGGTAGCAGTCCAGTTGGGATAATGGATGTTTCAGATCAGATGCTTTTGCCTGTAGTGTTTTCATCCTTTGAGAGCTTTAATCCTCCTTTAGTAGCCATGGAGGACTATGTTAGCAAAAATCAAGAAATCACAAGCAGCACTATGACATCATCTCTGGTGAGCCAAACTGCTGCTTCTTCTACAGGTGAGTTTGATCATTTAATGAAAGCTGAAGCAATGATGACCTTTGCTTCTGAATATGGGGCTGTTGAGACTCCTACCAGTGAAATCTCCTCATCAATTTTCAGAAGCCCATATTTGCCTAAGTCTTGTAATGTTGAGAGTTCAAATTCAAGCACCACCAATTATGTATATGGTGCAACACCTCCATTGTCTCCTGTTGATGGGTCAGATGAGAAGACTGGCATGCCTGCAAGTTCAAAAACAGGTCCTGGAAAGAATGATAGGAGTGCTGTGCTCCATTTGAAGAAATATTACACTCACGTGGATAGTGGCAAAGAGCAACAAGATAGGAGATCACTTGCAAATAATGACAGCAGCATAACAAGTGAGGGGGTGTTGCCATCGCAGTTTTCTAATTTCCATTCTATGAATGCCATCAAACCTGCTCAAAGGAAAATAATTGATGGTGCATTTGGTGCTGAACATATCCTTCTCTCAATGAAAACTGTGCTAGCAACTGACATTGAATGCATAATGTTCCAGGCTTGGATGTGCAAGATACGACACATACTTATATCTTCTAGTAGCAGCCAACCCATTAGCATCAGCAGGTTTACTGGAAATTCTGCTGTGAGTCAGCTGCCCGGTGAACCTAGTACCATGACAGACCATATATCTGGCAGATATGAGGTGAAGAAAAGAGAATCTATACCTGTTAGAATAGCGGGTGATATTGACACAGGATTGCTAGATGGACATCTTAGTGCCCCTGTTGGTGTATGGCGCTCTGTTGGAGTTCCCAAAGTTTCAAAACCTGCTAATTCACCAAGTCTTGAAGTCGGCCCATCCTTGCCCCATAATTCATTTAATGAAGAAAGTTTGTTGTCTTATGGGCAAAGGCAACCACTGCAAAAACTCCTTGATGGCATGCCATTGTTAATCCAGCAAGCTACATCCTTTGTCGATGTGGCTCTGGATGCTGATTCTTGTGATGGAATTTATGGGTGGCTTGCACTGCAAGAGCATTGGAGGCGTGGATTTTCCTGTGGACCATCCATGGTGCATGCAGGTTGTGGGGGAACTCTCGCTTCTTGTCATTCCCTGGACATTGCTGGTGTGGAGTTAGTAGATCCACTATCTGCTGAAGTAAGCTTTCCTCTTTCATTGGAAAATTGGTGCTGTGTGCTTTTGCCATTGGAGTAGGTGGATATGATATTGCCTTAACTGACATAGGTGCTTATGTTAGGACCTCGTTGAGATCTCTGTTATATTTCAGTCTCAAACTTCATATAGTTAACGTTGAATGTAGAACTGAAGAATGTGGATATTTATATTGATTAGAGAGTATCTTAGCTGCATGTTTCCCACATTATAGAAGTACTTAAAACTTTTAGGATGCTAAACATTTTAAGTGGATAGACTTGATGATTAATAAACTCCTGCAGGTATTGCTGCATTAATTTCCTTTTTTGATATTCATAAGCTCTTGGCTATTAAATAAACCCTTGCAATGAATGCTGCCACAAATCTTCTTTTGTTGATATTCAAGGTTTTTTTTTTCTTTACACAGAATCATGTCTTCTAAATTACTGTAGTGTTCTGATGGATTTTCTGTTGTTTCCATATGTAAGATGCTATAGGAGTTAGGTGCTCCTCAGCATGCAAAATTTTCCTTTGTGTTTATGCTGTCTAAACATTATTTTCTGTTAACTTTGTTTTAGTTCGAAGTGTGTGGGTGCATGTGCATGTGGATGTTTTCCCTCTAGTTTCTTCGTTTCTGTTTGACCGATTATTTGGAGACAAATATGATGGAATAGTTATTTTTTGATATTCTGTTTGATAATGTTTTGGATTTTGCATATGAGAATCTTGTCATAGACAATGACATTTTCTTTTTCAGATTCACCCTTCATCAGTAATTAGTTTGCTGCAATCTGAGATCAAAACTGCCTTGAAATCTGCATTTAGCACTGTGGATGGTCCATTGTCTGTAACGGATTGGTGCAAAGGCCGCACCCAATCAGGTGATGCAGCAGTAATTGCTGATGGATCTTCTACTGAGTCTACTCTAAGTGAATGCAGAGATTCTTCAAGTGCTGTAGCTGTGTCTGTTGGAGAAGCAATGAGCCCATCTCAATCTCCTTCTGGTACATCATCTTGCCTCAAAGGTATATATGTAGACTTTTATTTCTACAATGTCATCCTTGACTTTTTCAGTGTACTGGACATATTAGCCATTGGTGCAGTGTCCAATGTGGTTGATAGTGCCAAAGTGGATGAGACATCTCAAAGAAAATTGAGCCAGGATATTTGTAGCTTGGATTCAGAACAGCAACCATCTTACAAACTGAAGCCAACTATTTTTGTTCTTCCATCACCTGCTATACTTGTTGGGTATGTTTGCTGATCCTATTTATTGTTATGATTTCATATACATCAGCGAGACTAAAAGATTTAGCATGTCTTTTGGAGTTCATAATGCTGGTTACAATGACTTGTTACCTTCTATAGGGTGTGCTAATAATTTGAACACCAGCTATACATGTTGGCCATGAATTCTGAATGCCTAAAATCATTAAAATTATCTCATGAAACATAAGAGAAATTAAATAATAGATATAGCATGTTTTCTCTTATAAAAAAAAAAATAATAAAGCTGGTTCTAATACCTCTTGACCTTCCATCAATTCAAGCACCATGACTTTAGGACCTTCTCTTGTTTCAAGGGAAGATTAGACATTTCTTGAACTTTTTCATGGTTTATTAGTTGCAAGATAAGAAATGAAAAAAGTTTGCAGAGAATTTGTTTCGCTAGAAGGTGATAGAAACTTTGTAGTTGATCCATGAAGTCAATACTGCTTGTAGTTGTCTTGGACCTAGATATTGTTTTGGCAGGAATCAATGGTTAAGTACATTGGATAATCCTATTGCTTCTGATGGGATTTAGGAGCTGGAGCATTTCTATCCCAAAAAAGATTATTAAAGAAAAGGTCTGGGAGATGGATTTGCCAGGAATGTTGAAATGATAGTTTAGATCTACCTGCTTGGGCACTCTGTACACACAGTTTAACTGTTAGTATATGTAGATAACTCATGGTAAGCCTTATGAAAGGAATGAAGATAACCACATTGATGAACATTTGCATTCTATCTTGATTTGTATTATGATGGGTGCAAAAATGATTTTTTCAAATAGGTATCAGGATGATTGGCTTAAGACATCGCCAACTTCTTTACAACTCTGGGAAAAGGCTCCTCTTGAACCATATGCTCTTCAAAAACCTGTAAGATTGTAGAACATGTATTGCAGCTGATATTATTCATACACTACTTCTTCTAATTTGCATCTCTTTATTATTTGCGTGCCCATTTCTTTTCAACTGTAAGACATTCAATTATCAAAGATACCTTAATTTAGTTTTTCATAACTTTCTTGCAGATTATTTATAATGTCATATGTCCAGATATTGATCCCCTTACCTCTGCTGCTGCTGATTTTTTCCAGCAACTAGGAACTGGTTAGTGATGAAATCTTGCATGAAACATTTAGTTTGACTTGTCTATGCATAGAAGGTGCAGTTTTTTGCTTTTCTTATGTATCTAGAAGATGGAAAAGGTGTTATATAATTTTTCTTTTTTTAATTTTTGTTAGAAGAGAAAAGAAAAGAAAATACTACCTCTCTTATGGATGTGATCCAAGAAGGTTTGTTGTTGATCCATGAAGGCATAGTAGCCATATAATTCCTGTTAGATAGATGAATTTGTTGTAGAGTTTTATTCAGGTGTTGGTACATTGATTAACAATTTTTATGGTGTTATATATATATATACACATTCAGATCATGTGTTTGAGGGAAGTTACTGGCTCAGCATCACCAGTGATTTGAGAGAATTTTCTTGTCAGCTAAAGACTTTGTTCTAGTTACTTCGTTTTTCAAGTCAGGTTTCCACTGTGCAAATGTTAGTTTGTTAACTTTTCAAAGACTTCTGTCATATGTAATTCTAATACTAGAATAAATTCATATTTCCAGCATCCTGTTGCTCTTTACCTTGCTTACTGACTCCTCTTCCCCTTGCCTTGAGCATAAAAGTTCTCTTGTCTTATTCTGTGCTTTTCCCCTTAGTTTATGAGACATGCAAACTGGGAACTCACTTGCCCCAGAGTTTGGGAAATCAAATGGAGATTGATTCTGGTAAATGGTCATCGTCTGGCTTTGTTCTGCTCGATTGCCCTCAATCAATGAAGATGGAGAGCAATAACGCATCTCTCTTGGGATCAATAAGTGACTATTTTCTGTCTCTATCAAATGGTTGGGATTTGACTAGCTATCTTAAGTCCCTCTCGAAAGCGCTGAAAGCTTTAAAGCTTGGTCCATACTTATCCACAAACCAAAAGGATGGAAATAGTAATCCTTGCATGGTAAGTGTGAATTCTCTGTGTTCCCCCCCTTCTTTCTTTTGTTCTGCTTTTGTGCATCCTCTCTGCCAAGGGTTTTAACTCTTTCATGTTTGACACTTTTACTGCTGTAAATGGTATTAATGATGATCTCTGGGGAATATCTTTCTTTTTTCCTGGAGGCTTGTTCCTTTTCCTCCTGCTCTTTAGATTATTACATTGCACACATCGATTGTGTAGTGCACGATTTTTGTACATGACCTTTGTACTTGATTCCCTGTTTATTTTGGCTTTTCTCGATATATCTTCTCATTTATAAATTGACTTTGCTTCTATTCCTTGTAGATGGATGTCTGCCTGTCTGATTTTTAGGATTCTTTAATGGCTTGCTTTCTTTTCAAACGTAGTCATTTGTTGCATATGATCTTTGTCCCCTGACTAGAGGGTGGTCTGACTGTCATTTATAGTTGATAGCTCATATTTTAATATTTCAAAAACCATTTTGCATGAGGGACCATTCGTGTCCGATGTTAAGTGTCCAATGTTAGTTTACTATTGTTTGGTTGCAAATGATTTTTCTTTCTTTTATTTGATTTTATTTGTAAGTGATTCGGTTGTAGACGATAAGGTTTCAGCACCATAGTCTGCCATAAAGGCCCTTTGGCTCAATCTAATGTCAGTAAGTTATACTGCAGAACTTATGTAGTTTTTGTAGTTGTGCATAAATGAAGTTTTTTAGTAGTAAAACAAATTCTTAAAAGCAGAAAATGCTTTTTCTTCCATTTATTTACTTCTTTTAGTTCCACTCGGCCATGTAATTCATTCAGCTATATGGAAATAAGAATGTGAAAGTTGAGCGTCAAGAAACCTTGATAGGGAAATAAATTCTTAAAGTCTACAAAAATGCCAATACTGACCCATAAATAGACTGAGTAACAAATTACAGTTTAGTTTGTTGTCAGACCTTTATGTCATTTTAGAGGAACAATGCTTAAGTAAGTGGCTTTTGCTCCATGCATGCTATTCAGTAAAAGATTTGGCAGCACTAATTTATGACTCAGTTTTTGTTGTTTTTCTGTATTTAGGTGATATATGTTGTGTGCCCTTTCCCTGAGCCGATTGCCGTTCTGCAGACAATAATTGAGTCTTCTATTGCGGTTGGATCAGTTATTCTTCCCTCAGATAGAGAGAGGAGATCTATAATTCATAGTTTGGTTGGGAAAGCATTAAACGGTTCTGCAGCAGTTGATGAAGCATCAGTATCAAATATTCCTGTACTTTCAGGGTTTAGTATTCCTAAACTAGTGCTGCAAATTGTAACTGTTGATGCTATTTTCAGGGTTATGGGTCCAGCTTTTAATGAACTTGTGATTCTTAAGGAAACAGCTTTCACTGTATACAATAAAGCTAGGCGAATTTCGAGAGGATCTACACATGATGTGGTTCAGTCATCATCGTTATCTAGCAGATCTCATTCGGTCTTGACCCAAATAAGTTCTATTCCAGGAATGTGGAAGGATTGTGTTGGTTCTCGAATCACGGGACCTTCGCTTCCAAGGGAGGGTGAGATTGATGCTAGCTTGAGGCCTAGCGCGTGGGATAATTCATGGCAAACAACAAGGAGTGGAGGATTAAGTTGTGACCCAAATAGAAATGGAGATTTCTGTCCGCAAGATGAAATGCGTTATATGTTTGAACCACTGTTTATTCTTGCAGAGTCTGGTTCTGTAGAGCATGGAGTTTCACCTATAATTTTTGGTAATATGATCTCAGAGTCTACAAAATCAATGTCTGACGATTGTACTGGAGGCTTCTTAACGAGTGCAAGTTCGATGGGAGGAACAGATGCTGGATCAAGCTCGCAGCTTGATGGATCTGAGCCTGATGGCTTTGGTTCTGGACATCAAAAAGCTCTTCCAAGCCTACATTGTTGCTATGGATGGACTGAGGATTGGCGTTGGCTGGTATGCATCTGGACAGATGCAAGGGGTGAATTGCTTGACAGTCATATATTCCCTTTTGGTGGAATTAGCAGTAGGCAGGACACAAAGGGTCTACAATGCCTTTTTATGCAAGTTCTACAGCAAGGCTGTCAAATACTTCAGACCTGCTCTTCTGATACTGGAGCTGCAAAGCCTAGAGATTTTGTCATTACACGCATTGGAAATTTTTATGAGCTTGAGTACTTAGGTACGTTTGCTTCTCTTTTGTCATCTCATCTTGCAGTTCTCCAAATTTTCTGTCTCTCATGTTAGCTGGTCTTATCATGCATGCACCTTATACTTTCATTCATATATTAATTTGCATCTGCTGATGCCCATTAACTCTCATCCATTAATACAGTAGTTTGTTGATTTTTGCCCAGATCTCAATAACAGGGAGTTATTTAGTATTTAGTTGAAGTGAAGGATCCACATTGTAGTGATTGAAAGTGCAAGGTAGATATTAATATTTTGATGGAAGTTGTGGGTGTCTGCATGATAAAGCCCTGATTGTGTCAGTGAAATGAGTGTTGTGCACTGATTTCTTTGGAAATTACAGAGTCTTGGTATTTTCAATTTTGGCATGTTGTATAATGGTGGAAAATGATTACTATTTCATGAAGACGGTTCTATCATGTCATAAAATCTTGTTTTTTTCTTTCTGTTGAATCTCTCTCTCTCTTTTTTCCTTGGGACAGTAAATCCAAAATCACCAATTTCTATCCTTCTGCTCTTTCTGCATTAATATTATATTGTTCATGTTTTGCAATATGATTAAACAGAGTGGCAAAAAGCCATTTACTCCGTTGGGGGTTCTGAGGTTAAGAAATGGCCCTTACAACTGCGCCGATCTGTTCCTGAGGGAGTGCCTGCAAGCAGTAATGGAACGTCCTTGCAGCCGCAAGAGATGAGTTTGATTCAAGAGAGAACTCTGCCTTCCTCACCTAGTCCATTATACAGTCCTCACTCAAAGACATCTGGCTTTATGAAAGGGTCGCTGGCACAACCTGCTGGAAGAAAGCAGCTTGTTGGTGGACATGCAGTGGCTGACAATTCAAGGGGCTTGCTTCAGTGGGTACAAAGCATCAGTTTTGCAGCACTTGCAATTGACCATAGTTTACATTTGGTTTTTCAAGCAGATTCATCATCTCCGGGTAAGCTTTGAATCTTCCTTTGTTCTTCATCTAAAAGTATTGTCCTATGTAATCAGAGGTGAGAAAAAGATAGTATTCTGTTATATTTCTTTGGAGGGATTTGTTATAAGTCTATACTAGGAATGTATATGAATTAGGACCTCTATCAAATTGGCATGGAATCCCAGCAGGATCTCATATATTAGGATCCCTGTCAAATATAGCAATCTCCTATATTAGGATCCCTCTCAAATAGGCATGAGATCCCACCAGGATCTCTACAATTAAGAATACGATATCTTCCAATATTACTTACAACCTATAACACT
This sequence comes from Moringa oleifera, assembly GCA_021397835.1. Taxonomy (NCBI): domain Eukaryota; kingdom Viridiplantae; phylum Streptophyta; class Magnoliopsida; order Brassicales; family Moringaceae; genus Moringa; species Moringa oleifera. The sequence continues at coordinate 269,784 of JAJFZO010000866.1, read as the reverse complement.
CCCTCTCAAGCTGGATCATAGATATTATAATCAATTCAAGTCCCGTGTAGTACTTCTACAAAGATATCCCCCAATTGTTCTCCAGTCTTCACATACTCTATAGAGATTAGGCCTACTTGACTCATAACATTGGTCAAGTTTATGTAAGATAATTCTGCTTTCCAACCAATCTTCTTTATGTTTCACAATCCTCGAATAGTTCACCATCTTTTGTAAGTTGCATATGAGGAGCCATCGGAGTATTACATGCTTTGCCCTCATTTTTTCCATCTCACTTTAACAAATCAAGCACATACTTCCTCTGTCATAGAATGATACCTTGTCTATTTCTCATGACTTCAACACCTAAGAAATACTTTAGCACTTCTAAGTCTTTTGTGTGAAGCTGAGAGAACACTTAAAGAGATGAGATTCTTATAGCATCAGTCCAGTAGTGACAATCAGATTGTTTATAAAAGCGAGTGGTCTTTTTTACTTTTTCTTCATTCCAAACTTTTCAATTTCCTGACTAAATTTTCCAAACCAAGCTTGTGAACTTTGTTTCAAGCAATATAAATATTTGCGAAGATGACAAACTTTCCCATACTTCCCTTGAGCAACAAATCTAGGAGGTTGCTCCATGTAGACCTCCTCTTGAAGATCACCCTTAAGGAAAGCACTCTAGATATCTAGCCGATATAGAGGCCAATTATGAGTGGCTCCATAAAGATAAATAATCAAATTGATGTTAATTTAACAAATGGATAAAAAGTGTTAGAATAATCCACTCCATGCATAATCCTTAGCAACAAGATGGGTTTTCAGTCGAGCAACTGTTTCATCAGGATTTATCATAACTATGAACACCCGTTTGCCCCCAACAGCCTTTTCTCGGAAGGTAAATTGACCAAGTCTCAAGAACCATTGTCATTTAAAGTATTCATTTCTTTATCGTTGCTTTATGCCATTCAGGATGAGATATGGCTTCATGAACAATTTTGGGAATACAAAATCAAGAGCGCAATGAACGAACAAAAGGAAGGTGACAAAGTGGTGAAATAAAAGAAAAAAATAGGATAATACATTGATGTTTACCTTATGTAAGGCGATAGGGAGATCATTGCTTGAGATTGGATCTGATGACGAAGATGTTGGTGCAGGACATATTTGAGGAGGAGTTTGGCATCGGGAATAAACTTGAAGTATAAGAGGGTTAGCTGGTGTAGAAGGAACACGCGTTGGATGAGTAGGTGTAGGAATAGTAAATGTGACAATGTAAACTAGCAAATCATCATGACAATGTAAACTAACAAATCATCATCCTTGCCTTGACTTGTAGCAATAAAGGATGGAGGAAAGAAAGAAGTTTTTTTCGAAGAAAGTAACAACATCAAGTGAGACAAGACAATATCATCGATACCCTTTTTGAAGACGAGAGTATCCTAGAAAAACACTTTGTAGTTATTTGGGATCTAATTTTGTGACTTTGGAACATATACATCACAAATAAAATAAGTACTTCCAAATATCTTGGGTTCAATAGGAAATAAGGGTTTGGTAGGGAAGAGCGTATGATAAGAAATCTCACCACTAAGAATAGATGAAGGCATGTGGTTTATCAAGAAACAAGCTATGGAGACAGCATCCGACCAAAAAGGTTTTGGAACGTTAATACGAAATAGAATAGCTCTTGTTGTTTCAAGAAGGTGTTTATTTTTCCTCTTTGTCACTCCATTTAGAGCTAATGTACCAACACATGAGGATTGATAAATGATTTCATTTTTAGTCATATAAGATCGAAAGGACTCAGAAAAATATTTTTTGGCATTATCACTTTGCAATATGTGCACAAAAACATGAAATTGAGTTTTGACTTCAACACGAAAAGCAAAAAAGTGAGAAAATAACTCACAAGGATATTTCATTAAATATAACCAAGTAACATGAGAATAATCGTCACTAAAAGTAACAAAATATATAAAATTAGGTTTAGACGCAATAAGACTAGGATCCCAAACATCTGAATGAATCAATTCGAAAGGAAAACTAACACATTTGTCAATTCTAGGACTAAAATGAAGACGATGATGTTTGATGAACTGACATGAGTTATAATCTAATGAAGACACCTTCGAAAACTATGGAAAATTGTGGACAAAGCTTCTTAAGTAATGGAAGAGAGGGATGACCCAACTAGCAACGCACCTCGAATTGGGATATGACTTAAAAACATGTAATGGATTTAGGTATATGAGTGTCAAGAATGTAGAGACCTCCAAACCGATATCCTTTACCAGTAATCTTATTCGTTATAAGATCTTGAATTAAACAATGATCATGAAAAAATGAGGTGCAACAGTAAGAGTGCGAGTGAGTTGGCTCACAGAAATTATATTAAAGAACAGTTGAATTAAATGTAGAACATATGACAATGGAAGCTGAGGGGTTAGGGTACTCTTGCTAGACCTAAGAACACAAGATTGAGTCACATCAATTAAAGTAATGCTAGAATAAGTTTTATATGATTGAAAAGCAAAAAAGAGACTAGAATTACCTATCACATGATTTGTGGCACCAGAATCAATGACCCATTTGAAGGATGAGGGAGTAAGGCGTGCATCGAGTTTGCCTAAATTAGCCGTCACTACTGACAAAACTTGGCAAGGTCATCTCGAAGATCAAGAATGGTTTTTCAGATGCATCATTAGTGGATGCAATATGGATCAAGTGAGATTTTTGAGCCTTGGTTTGAAGTTTTTTACAATCATGCTTCATATATCCTGGCTTATGTATAGTGCCATACGATTCCTCCAGAATCAGACATTGTCACTGTCTTGTTATCATTCATAACTCAAAAATTTAGTGGTTAATCACAATAAAATAAAGAAACAGAATCACTGAAGCACACGACGGATGAAACTGACCCAAAGAAACTAATCCAGTTAAGGAAAAAATACAAAATCATAGAGGCACTGATAGAGATTGACTGAGACAAAGCACAAAGCATAGATATGTGCTATACAAACTCAGGCGAAGCAAGTGAAGATGACCAGAGGGGGCGGTTGGACCAAATGCACCATCACGCATGAAGCTGCTAGTCACTAGATTATGGGAAAACTTCGATCGACTGGTGGCGCTTCTCTCCCCGCTGGTGGTGATAACAAATGGTTACTCAAAAGGGGTGACCCAGATTCTACCCTAATTTGCTTGTGTTTCAGCAAATAATTTCGAACCCTAAAACAAAATTTCTAAACTTCGTCCTGCTCTGATGCCATGTAATTGGAGTTAAGAAAGATAATATTCTATTATATTCTGTTGAGGGATTTGTTACATATATATACACAACTTGGAAGTCTAAACTACAAATGTATACATATTAGGATCCCTGTCAAATAGGCAGAAAATCCCAACAGGATATCTACAATTAGGAATATGATATCTTCCTATATATTTACAACCTATAACATCCAACAATGAGTTAATATCCAAAAGTTACCTTGGTACTTCTGTTAAATGGTTTCAGCTGCAGCTTTTTTCGATATACGTCTTCAGCATTTTCAGTCATACTATTTTCTTCTGCTACTGCATTGACCAACTTAACATGACAAACGCTGTGATTTACCTTCCATCTTAACTTTCATGCATGTGCCTATGCATATATGAATTGATTTTTCATTGTAATAAAATTGTAATGGGTTCTTGAATCTTGAGTTCTGGTGGAATCAACACTTGTTTTTCATTGCCAAGTAAAATGAATCATATTAACAATGATGCTTTCTGCTTCCAACCCTTGAGTTAGCCTATGTTGCTTGCTTCCAGATGGATGAGGTTTAAAGAGAATAGGTCCCTCCATAAGTGATTTTCCTTCTTGCATGGTTTGGTAACTTTTAATTCAATTGAATTAGTATAACTAGGAGAATTTGTGTTTGGTTTTGATTTCTGAAAGAACTAATTTCAGAATTCTGAAAATTCCCCTTAATTTTCAGAAACTAAAGCAAACTCTTGATTGGAAAGTTTTTGCATTGCTCAAATTTGGTTATAGGAGGTTTGGGAATTCTTAAGTGCGGGTAAAAGTTTGCCATATAAAGAAAAGAAAATGGTTTAACCTAGTTTGAATAACTGCTTCTCGAGTACCCTGCTGGTGTGTTTTCTGTGTACTTGTACTTTCCACATTCAAGAAAAGAAGCAGAGGGGAGTCTCTGAAAATCTCTCTTGCTTTATGTTAGCTCAGTACTTGAGTGAGTGGGATTGACCGCGTGACTTTATGGATTTCTAATCTGTCTTCTATGATCCTCAATCTCCCCAAGCCAACCCAGGAGTGTGAAGGTACACATTGTATATATATAGCTTTTGGTTTCTCTACCTACTAAAAAAATCAATGGTTCCTCTAGTGTATCTATGGAGCTTCTTTGTTCAGATAACTCATTGGTACCACCCTTCTGTTCTCGCTTTTGATCTTGCATCTTGGGTATTCTGAGACTTGATAATATATGCATCTTTACTTTGTTTTTCATTATACGTAATCTTTTGGTGCCAAGCAAAATAACTGACCACATTGTATTTTGTGTGATATCATCGTGCAGGAGGAACTCAGGCTAGCAACAATTTGGGTCCAGGAGGCTATCTTGAAGGGTTCACCCCAGTAAAGTCTCTTGGTTCTACTTCTGCATCTTATATGTTAATTCCTTCACCAAGCATGCGCTTCCTACCTTCAACGCCTCTTCAGCTGCCCACATGTCTTACTGCTGAATCCCCACCACTTGCTCATCTCCTTCACAGCAAGGGCTCTGCAACCCCTCTTTGCACTGGTTTTGTGGTTTCAAAAGCTGTACCATCCATGAGGAAGGACTACAGGATTAACATGAAAGAAGAGTGGCCTTCGGTTCTCTCAGTTAGTCTCATTGATTACTATGGGGGTAGTAATATTAGCCAGGAGAAAGTCATGCGGGGAATTGTGAAGCAAGGAGGAAGGACTTTCAGCTCAGAAACCAGAGATTTTGAAATTGAGACCCATTTAATTCTTGAGTCTGTTGCAGCAGAGCTCCATGCTCTGTCATGGATGACAGTGAGCCCAGCATACTTGGACCGACGAACTGCATTGCCATTTCACTGTGATATGGTCTTGAGACTGAGAAGGCTTCTACATTTTGCTGATAAAGAGCTGTCTCGGCAGCCAGATAAATCCCAAGTTTGACTTGGAAGAGGAAAGAGCCAATGACTTTTTATGTTTCATTGGACACAAAAATACAAGATGAATTCACAAGCAAGCTCTGGGGGTCTTGCTACATTGGATCTACTATCATGTTCCTATGTAAAGTTACTTGTAACATGTAGGTTGTATATGTTATTCCACCCCATTGATTGGTAGCATTGTTGAATTCCCATAAAGTAACCATTGGGAAGACTTAGATCTGACGAATGATGTTATCGTTGTGAGTACACGTATGTACATTAACGTTTAGGCCAGCTCATATGACACTAATCAGCATACTAGATGTGATAGGCATAGAAATTTTGTTCTCATTCATGTAAAGATGAGTATAAAATCAATTATTGAGTCAATTTTTGACCAAGTGGCCATATGGTGACTGGCCGGTCGGTTTGTCATTCCCACTGCTGGGAGCATATTTGCTTTATAGATGCTTTAAACAGTTGGTTCATGTCATGAGTAGTTTTTCGACAAAGAATGTTCAATTTTATAGCACTGAGCTCAAATATGTGTGTGTTCATATATTGTGAACATTCCTGTTGATTTTGCTATTTTGTTGATTGATTATGGTGTTGAAGATTATTGCAAATATAGCTATTTTCTGCAAGCCACCATACTCCTTGCTAATTTGCGGCAGAACTTTAGGGGGTTGGTCTTAGCTGCAGCTGCAGCTCTGCATGTGGGGGATTGTACCCAAACTTGCAAGGTTAGTCACCTCTTTGTGGGCTTAGGGTGATGCAGCAAGTAGAGAGCTGGTATTTGCTGGATCATACTTGCTAGAGATGGTTAGAGTTGAATTTTTTTGACTTCCATTTACTCTCTTTTTTTAAATACTGTTCACAGCTAATTTGACCAAGCTGAACTTGTGCTTTGTTTAAGCATCTATAGCATCTAATTGTTAAACTTTGGGCCAAAGTTTCTTCCAATAGCTATTCTAAAAGTCAGGGTGAGACGGTTACATGAAAAGTGACCTTGAGAGTGTGAATATAGAAACCCTAGTATTGAGATGGAGCCATTTGAGTTGTAGAGCTTACAAAGAAAACTAAGGAAAACAAAAGAGGGATTGTGGAGCCCATTTCAGTTGCATATGGTAGCTTATGGACAAAGCTGACACCAAAGCAGTTGGGTCATTTGGTGCTGATGATTGCATGCACAAGCCCCATGCCCATGTGCAAACCACATCATCTCTTCTCATATGCAAGATGTCCATATATTTGTTAGTTTGATGCATGTGGCAGTGGTTGGTATCAGATGTATTGCAATTCATAATCAGTGAGCAAACCTAGAAGGAAAGGTGGTTCATGTGGGTCTCTACTTCTCTTAGCCAGCACCCCCAGCAAAAGACTCTGCATGCCTCGTCGGAGTAAAAAGAATGTGGTCCTGGGTACTATGCAACTTTGTACTCATCTTAACCCCTCTTTTCAAACTTATTCTAAAAAAACTTTGTACCAAAGAGAGACGCAATTACCAAATAAATGTTTACCCCCTGGAGCTGGAAAGCACATTAAAGTTTGATTTTTTTGAAATGGGTAAGATTGGTTTGTGAATGATGGGACTGTATGAGGAGCCACTTTTCTGCACTCACATGGGAAGCCATACAACCACAACTGACAGCCCCTTAATTTATTATGTCTGCCCAACAAAACAAAACTCATTGCCCCACAAAAGGCTCCAAAACAAAGTCTGCCACACAGCTCATCATCATCTCATACCCTGTGCCCCAAGCAAGCCCCCTCCTCTTTTGTCCATTTCTTCCTGCTGCGCTGACGCTGCTTCTTCTTCTTGGTTCACATTCCCAATAGAGATGATGGCCTCAAACTTCAACCACTTTCCCCCTTTACCTTTCTTTCATCCTTACTTCTCTAATTTTCCAATGGAGATGGTAACCCAAAATTCAATCACACTATCATTCCCAAAGAAGAAAACCATGTTAATCCATGAAAAACCTAAATAGAAATACAAGAATAAGATTTCATTACCAGGATAAAATCATAGATACAAATGAGGCAATAAGACGGTAAAATACAACAAAATGATGATTTGGACCACAAATACATCACATTCCTCCCAATGATCTCCTCAGCAGCCTATAGTCTAATTCCCTAAGAAACAAAATTTATTACACAAGATTCATATTTATATATAATATATAATATGAAGTCATATTGTACAAACACCTCCAAACACAACAATCACACCTCACATCAAACAATAATTAAATTAGAACTAAATATACCAAATAACAAAATCAGCAAACAAAACAACCCATTCTCTCCCCACCTACCTTCCCCTTCTCTATCTCATGTACCCATGGAAGACCAAATAGCACAGAGAGATCAATGATCGAGTCATTCTATAGAGAGAGAGAGAGAGAGAGAAATGAGAAACCGAGCTCTAAGAACCTACAGTGGGTACTCGTCATTTATGCTCAAAAGAGCAGGCCAAAAGCCAAAGCAGCGATAGATGCAACGAAAGTGGGCACAAAAACAGCAGCATCAGATGCAGGGCTTGGAGCAGGAGCATCAGCAGCAGCTGCCTTCTGCACTGCAGAGAAGGCCATCAAAGCCACCATGATTGCCACGAACAGCTTCATCATCAATGCCTCCATTTCTTGAAATATGATGGGTACTGTTCTTCCAAGTAAATAGGTAAACTATTGCTTTGCTGGGGAGAAGTTCGAGAGAATTGATGGTGGAAACAACAGGAGGGGCTGGTAGGGGCATATATACAAAGGATAGAGAGGAGAGAAAAAGTGTTAGACAGATGATAGGGCAGCTGCCCAACGCCCCCAAGTGAACACTGGGACAAAGATAAAAAGGCTGACCGTTGCTTTGCCCGGAGTGTGGACAGGGTGGATTAGTGTATACGAGTTTAATTGCGATACAGTTGGCAATAGTGCCTCCCTGGTGGACCCTCACCTCTCGCTGTCTGTCTAGGTCTTAACTACTACGGTTCTCAGAATTCTACTTTTTAATCATATTGTTTATGTTATGCTGATCTTCTTTTCTTGGGTTGTTTAGAAATTTGAAGAGAAATGAGAAATGATGGGAGGCTGTGAGCTGTTACGTTTGTTCTTCTTCTCTTTCTCCTTTCATAGAAAAAGATTTGGAGATTAATAGAATGAAAGTTGATTAGCCACTTAGCTGGATTATAGGGGCTCAGCCTGATTGAGAGCAGCCAGCAAAGCTGTCCTGATAATGTCTGATTTGAATACTATATGAATATAGACATCAATCTTGTGACAGAAGGTTCTAAGCTGCAATTTTAGCTTAAAATCCAAATGAAAAGGAAAGGCTAGCCGTTTCATGTCATGTTTTGGCTTCTACTGAGGCTGCATTGTTGTTAGAAGTATCACCTGTTGGTGCATTGTCTACATCCAATCTATGCGGTTTGGTTATTCATAATTGGAGTTTGAGATAAAATTATGTGTTGGGTATAATAGGTTGATTCCAGCTGTTAATGCTTCTTTCTTTGTGAAAATGCAGGTGGGTCATTTGTGCTTTTTCTTTGTTTCAAACTGACCGTTGTGAATGAGAAAATCACTGAATTGTCTCATAAGCTACAGGACTAGTCAAGACTAAAAGAAAGGAACACTCTATCTTGAAAAAACACAAAAGTTGCCCATTGCCACTTCATTCTCATATTCCTTTCTGGCTAAGATTTAATTAGATCACCTGCTAGATTAGGTCACCTGAAACTAGCTAGGATAAGTCTGAGTTACCCAAGAAACTCATCATTCAGCTAAAGTTATTGCCAGAAATACCTTTTGTTCTTTAATTTCTTGGAAATATGATTGACTATCCCTTTTCTCTTACGTTCAATTTCAAAGTAAAATGAAATGCTTTCACAGCTGGAATGAAGGATGCCATTCTTGGGCTTCAGCCCAACTGAGTCTGCTTCAGTTAGGTCTGGCCCGATTCACATTTCAAAGTGGGAGAAGATTCCCAAGGGTTTGGGAGGGAGACCCCGAATTATGAGCCAAAAATCCTACTTGGACATTTTATTATGACATTAAATTGATGGTGCTTTAGGATCTGTGACGTGCCATGGTAAGACCTTCAAAGCCCCCAATATTCATGTGACCCTAGAGAGCAGAGACATCACTCATCAGCTACTAGGCAATAGCCTCCAACGTTGTGCAGCAAGCAAAAGGGCCAAGGCCATTCGGTTGGAGGGAACCTCATCTCACCGTTTATTTCTAATCGCATGGCCATCCTTACACCACAACAAAAATGAAACTGAAAAATAGTAAAGCCAACACACGCTTACTTGGAAACAAAAACATAGGGTGAACTGTGAAGGCCAACAAAACAGCACCAGGAACTAGACTCTTCAGTTTTGCTCAAGATAACACAAACACAATACTTCCCGTTCATCTCCTTTGAGCAAGTCTCCTTCCTTCACAGAAACCCCATAACTGCACACACCCAGAAATCTAAAGCTAATCATCTTTCTTTTTCCCTGGCAAGTGGAACAACCTTTATGTCTCAAGGTTTTTGCCTTCCTTCTCCAAACTCCTTGTAATGTGCCTTGTCTCTTTCTCTTTATATTTTCATTTGCAGTTTGTTTGGTTGCTGAAAGACAAAACTTAGCTGACTCATAGTCGGACTTTACTGATGATCAGTTCAGATTTAGTTTTGCAGTTCTAATTGGATTTCAAAGTTGGTTTCCTTTTTTCTTTTTTTCTTTTCTCAGCGACCGAACAGATTGTTACCCTGTTCCCTCCTCTACGATTTGAGTCTCATTTATGGTTTATTCTTACATATTAAAATGCACGCTAATTTGAATACGTTCTGTATTGTCCATTGTGATTAGCCGCAGATCTTCATGTCAGTGCTTATGTCTCCTCTCTTAATTGTACCAATTTCCCTCAAACTTTCTTCTGATTCCTCTTTACTTTAATATAAATCACTGGAGAAGGAAAAAAAAAAAAACCTAGATTCACTTTCTTTCTTTTTTCTGTAAGAATATGCTGTTATTTCTGTAAGTGATAAATTCTTTTCCCTTGTTTATGTCAATTGCCTAATTTTTAGGGAAACCTCTTCCCTTCTCTCTTTTTTTTTTTTTTTTTTTCCGGTGTGTGAAGGTTGCTCTGAATATAGTGTTTCTTCCACTGCACACAGATATATGATGGAAAAGGAAGGGAAAAGCCAGAGAGGGGGTAGAGCTACAGAGGCAGATTTTCTATTGCAATGGGGAGACCGAAAGAGGGTTAGATGCATGAAAGTGAAGAAAGACCAAACCTTCGCCAAGAAGTCAACAGATAGCTTGGTTAAGAAGAAAATCAACTCTCGTGTTGCGACTTGCGAAAAGAAATCTCCTTCACAATCCAATCGTGTAAACAGGTAACTTAACACCAACCCTCATTGAGAATCTTCTCTTTTGGGTGAAAAATGTGGTCAATGTAAACTCAGAGTTTGAGCTTGCTTCTTGTAAGTCTAGTTTTCCTTTGCATTTTTTGTGTTTTTTAGAGAAATTTTCATTCTTTGCCATGCATAGGACCATGCTTCATTTGTTTCTTATAGATTGGGGGACTAAACATGCCAAACTATTACTTGATAGCCAGTTTGATTGGCAAGAAAATGTAAAGCAAGGAGACAAGTGATGATTGGAATTTTAGGAGAGTGGGCGGTGTTTATGTATATGAAAAAGGCAGAATCATGTAGTGCATAGCACATTTGGTTGCCAACAAATTGCTGTTAATGGGAAGGAAAATCAAAAATTTCATTGAAGTTTGAGTTTGGATTTTAGTTTGGTAAAACATCTAGATTTTCTTGTTCTTTCCCATAATTTTTCAACAGCCAAATTAATGGATATTTGTAAATGGAAGCGCTGATTTTATTTGATTTTCCTTTGTCTTCCATTGTTTCTTGCGGTGAAAGGAATTCTGATTTGCCGATGAATAATCGAAAACTGTTGGTGGCATCACCTCAGAAGGAAGATAGGTACTACACAACAAGGGGTTCTTCGGGATTGGATGATAATGGGAAGGTTTTGATGGATAATGTGAAGGAAAATAAAGGGCTTGTTTGGCCGAAGCTGTTTATCACACTGTCTAGCAAAGAGAAAGAAGAGGATTTCATGGCTATGAAAGGGTGCAAGCTCCCTCAAAGGCCTAAGAAAAGGGCTAAGTTGATACAAAAAAGCTTACTTGTAAGTCTCTTGTCATTTTTTAGTGACCTAAAAAAAGGGGAAAGAGAACAGTTCTGTGATTCAGGTTTGGTATTGATAGCTTTGTTTTTCCCTTCTGTGCTATGGCTGCAGTTGGTGAGTCCAGGGGCATGGTTATCAGATCTATGCCAAGAGAGATACGAAGTGAGGGAGAAGAAAACTTCAAAGAAGGTACTCTATTACTTTTCTTGCTTTATTTCTCTCTCTTTAACCACTGTGATTATCTGTTTGAGGTCTTTATAACATTTCTTTTTTCTCTCTAAGCTTTGCGCTTGGTTGATGAGCGAATGCAAGTTTCACTTTTGGAACTATTAAAAGTACCTTCATTCAGCTTCAGTTATATATTCATGGTAACCAAATGGGGAGAAGAGGAAGACAGACTATCTGAAGTATTTGTGTTATGTAATGCAGAGACCCAGAGGATTGAAGGCTATGGAGAGCATGGAAAGTGATTCAGAGTGAAAGAGCAGGGATGTTGCTAACTAGGAGAGACAATTGGACACAATAGAATCTCTTTTTCTTTTTCTTTTTTTTTTTTTTTTGCTTTTTTTTTTCCAAACCTGAAGGGAAAGATATAGGGGTCTCTCTTTTTTGATTCTGCGGAAATTGGCTTTGCCACTGTTGACATCTGAGAAATGAAAAAGGAAAATCTTTAATGTCATTTTTCCAATATATATATATATATATATATATAGGCTTTAGTTTTCAATATATGTGTGTATGTATGCATATATAGGCTTTAGTTTTGTTCATGTGATGCTTTGATCTACTTTCCAGGCCGAGTGATGAGTGATGATGCCTTTTGCTTTTATTTCATTCCCACAGTTCCTGCAAAACCATATGGTGCCTTTCAGTGGCATTGAATTTTGGACTTGAGTCATCTAACCTCAGATTCTGTCACCCCAAAAAGGCTAATGGGTTATTGGCTTAAGGTAATGGTGCCTCTTGTCACCCCTAGATAAGAATCTTATTGGTCCTAATGTTCTATGGATGAGCCATTCCACCTTTACTTTTTTTTTTTTACCCTTTTCTCTTTGAACTCACTTTGGGCTGCCTTCTGTCTCCTTCCCTCTTTGGAGCTTCGAGGATTCTCTTGTCTCTGTTTTTTTTTTTTGGCATTTTCTGTCTCCTTTCCTCTTTGGAGCATGGAGGCTCCCATGGTCTGTGTGCTTTGGCATTTTCTCATCCCCTTCCCTACAAAGGACATGGGATTCATTGACCCACTTGGCAGGTGTAAGTCAAAAAGATCAGGCTCAAATCATGCATCAGCACGTGCACTCTATCCTTTTAAGCTGGTGAGTTGAACTGTTTTAACCTCCATCATAAAAGAATGACAGCTCACAAAATGAACCGCATCCACAGATCATTTGGCAGAGGTTACTAAATCAGAATAAGGATTATAATTACAAAAGGAGAACATTTATACAGATGACAGCAAGTTCGTATTACAAATCATAGCAAAACTGTACCTGAAACTATCAACACTTCCCCAGCTACAATGCTCTCCCGTATTCCCATTCAAGTAGGCGTTAGCTAAATTATTTTCCTATTTTCTTTTGAATTTTCTTCTTTGTCCTACATGTACATTATCAGACCTATATTCATTACAATACCTACAAATTTACAGTTGAAGAACCCTCATTGCTGGCACATTTGAATGATCCAGATGATAGGCGGGATTTCGGGGCAAAGTGAGCCTCCAAACCATTTCTAACAAATCAAGTCATGCATGGGTAAGAACTACAGCAATGCACCTCTTCAGGAATATGGAATCTTCCACATTGTGAGCTAACAAGCAATCCAAGATGAGCGGGCATAGGTCAAATGACTTGTTAAATCCTGGGCCATCCTGGCAGCTGAGAAGCGTGTCATCAATGGCTGGCTGTAAAGTAAAAGCCAAAGACAATGAAGTCATTAAGAAACATTGTGGCCAATGGTGGAACAATGAACTAAAGCAGAGTATTTTCTCTCTTTCCCCTCTTCATTTTATTTTAAATGAAGTTGGTGAAGACTTTAGGAACCACCACAAGGGAATAAAACATATATCAAAAACCTTGAGATGCAAAAGAATCACATACTGACTATGCATCAACGTAAAAGAACCTCAAGCCAGCCAAAAATTACCTAGTTGTTTGATTCGTGGTACAATAAGACCTGCCTCTTGCACTGTTTTTTTGGTCGAAGAAGACCTTCCTGTGGGTGTCGATGATCCGCAAACACCCAAAGCACCTTCAACATTTTGAAGGCATGCCCTCAGCCCATAGGTTGAGAAACCAAACTCGACAACAATCACAGCATGCTATAAAGCTTCCAGAGTTATTGATGCTTTGGTGAAAACGGAAAGGACAAACGGTGCTTCTTCCCCAGGGTGTATGGTTGTAGGCACTATTGTGTAACCCTTGGGATCAGGATCCAGGACCATTTCGCATGATATTTCCCGGGAATTGACATAATCAGTCCCGCCCACAGATTCATGAAGGTAAATGTTATAAGCAGCACGACGGCCACGAGTTTTAAGTATCCTCATCCCAATGTAGAACATCATCGAGTCATGACTAGATTGATAATTTCTGAAACCAGCAGCAGTTCTTGAAAAGCTCACACCCTGAAGACATAATAAAACAGCAAAGTCATGGTTTTTGTTCTTACTTAAAAAACAGTTGATTCACAGCTGTTATGACAAGAATCATCACAGGCATACCTGAGTTAAGGTGATGAAAACATGAATCGGCAATGATGAATCAGGACCAGTGGCCCTCAATCGAAATTGGGGATTTTGATGCCATGAATTATAGTCTTGGCAGCCACCAGCACTATAGCCTCGCCATTGGCCATGGACAGAATAACGCATCTCAGGGGGGTAGACACGGCAAACATATATTGATCTGAAGTGAATTTGAAAGTCTTGCCAAGACATCCAGAATATACCATCTTTCGACTGTCGGAACATATACAAAATCAGAGATATAAGAAATTGAGATAAATCAACATCTGATCATTCACATACCAACACTCAACTAAATTAGCCTAGGGGAAGCAAAACAAGTAGGGCAACAAGTAAAATAGGGTGAGAGCAAATAACTACCTGAGGAACATGCTTCAGCTTGTGCTTCATCCTATCAGTCCATTCAGGTGATGAGTCAGACCAAGGACCATTCCACTCAACTTCATTAGCCCATGGATTCCGAATTTGAACAAGTTTGTGGCCATCCACCTCTCTTACCTGAATAATAACAACTTGATAAGTGATCAACTCAACACAAATTTCTCTAGCTGGGTATTAATTTGATATGATCAGAGCAATCTAGTTACCTGTAGAACTGAGTAAGCATGGCCTTGCACAATGCCACTGGAAGAGATGTGCACATCAGAACCTGATGGACTCCCAGCACCAAGTAGAAACCCCTCTTGTTTGAAGCGCAACAATTGAGACCATAACCTGCCACTTGCAAGATCAATTTGTGCCTGGGCACTCCTCAAATCAATCTCCTCACCAGCACCTCCAGTTAGGTCCACAAGAGCATCCTGGACAAGCCCACCCTCCAATGCCTCATAAGAACCATGTAATTTGGCATATGCTTTTTCCAATAGGGAGACCCAGAGTTCGTTACCCTTCTTGCTTGTAGCAAAAGCAGGTTTGCCTGGTGATTCACATGGAATCCAATCATCAACAACAACTGGGACCCACTCTCCCTACAATGAGATTGTAAGCTAGGATATTTAGATTGCAAATTAGGTAACTGTATATACTACAATAAGAAGCAACTATCTACCGAATAGAATCCAGATAGCTATCTAGGCCAGGAATTAAGCAGCATAAATATATTCCAAGCATAACCGATTGTACATGAGGATCAGCAAACGCGAAACTGCATCCAATAATTGTCAGATAATTAATGGAAGCACTCCGTATTCCACTAAAACAGCCTCCACAATCTTTGACATATATCAAATTGCAGAAAGTTTCTGATTTCATATGTTAAAAAATGAAATGTAATCAGAAAACACATCATTCAGTCAAAAACCCATTAAGCTCCACTAGACGAACTAACAAAAGTTTCTAATGGGAAATCTAGACAAATCAAGCTGCAGATAACGTATACATAATGGATGTTAAAGGAAAAGAGATCACCTGGATACAAAAGCGAACAGTGTAGATTCCTTCCTCATTATATTCGGGAGTAATAATAACTTCTGATATTCGTGAAACCTCCGTCAGAACAGCAACAGCACTCAAAAACCAACAATCTCCCAATCGGCCCTATTTAATTCAGTCAAAAGGCTAATTTTTTTTAAAAAAATTCTGAACCATTATAAGGACTATATCCAAAAGATAAATTTCATAAAGCAAAATGCAGAGGATACAGAATTGAAATTATGCTGCCAAAACCCAAACCTGACAAACATCAGAAGGGTTTGCAGCCCCTGAAAATAAGCATGGCCGCGACTCAAAACGACCCTCTTTTACAACATCAGCAGACCTCATCCACTCAGAAACAACCTAGATTAGAAAATCAAGGGAAGGTTAAGACGACCCACAAAGCACATTCTACCAAGAAAAAGGAAAGGAAGATCAGGGAAACCCACCTGCAACTTTGAAGGAGGATTTTCTGGATCTACAAATAATGATTGATCATTTGGAGGGAATTCCTGATCAGTAAAATTTGTTTCACCCCGGGCAGAGAGGGCTTCTTTGACAGCCAACTCAACTGAAAGCATTCTTTGATTTATTTCTTCTTGTGTCTCCATCCTGGGCTTCCTAAACCTCCTAGCAAATGAATCAACATTGAGCACCACATCACGATCAGACCTTCTTTTCCTACCACTTGAATACTGCCCATCCCAATCAACATCATCTCTATCATAAAGATCAACATCCGCAGGATCACTATCCCACTCATCAACCTGCGGGGAACACATGAATCAATAATCAGTGACAGATTGAACCAGATATATGTGATATGTCACCTCCCACCTTTCAAAATTTTAGCAATAATAACCAATAACAAGATACCGTAAATTAACTCGAGGCTCATACCCTAGGAGGTGAATCTGCCCATTGCCAGTTGTCTTCAGGAAAATCAATCAAATTAAACTCAGCTGAGCCTACAGCAGCATGAAGAGAAGCAATCTCATCTTCAGTTAAGCATCTTCCCCAGAGGAAAACATCCATTATATGCATCTTAGACTCAGTTCCTTCACTATCTGACCTCCCAAATGCATCCATATCTATAGGTGGCCTAACACCAACCCAAATTTCAGTCCCTTGTTCCCAAATGCCACTACCCACACACAAAGGTAACCCAGTTTGGTAGCCATCAAAACCACCATCCAAATAACAAGTGGCCTCTCCTAAATCAGCATCAATTGTCATTGTCACAATATGCCACCTGCCGTGAGAAATAGTGAGAATGAAAATTTAGCAAAATTCTGCCCAGAAAAAGACACGGGATGGGCTGAAGAACTTCTAAACTGCACACCCATTCCAAAAGATATACAGATGAAAAAGAATACTTGCAGAATATAAAGCAAATACAAATGCATTAATTTCCAAGATGCAAACAACAATATTGCTTAATAAAGCAACGTCAAACCTTCCATCAGCAATACTTGTCGCACTTATACTCCACTCCTTGGCAACAGTTGTCTGTCTATCACCCTTAGTGATCAATCTAAGTCCCACTTGTCCAGCCTCAATACCTTGCTCAGAACCAGCAACTAGAATTTCCCAGCAGACTTTCTTTTGAAATTCAGTGCCTAATAGATAAACTGGCCCAGACTCTGGTTGGATCATCACTGCAATTGAAAAGCTAACCTTTTGACTGTGACAGACACTTGGGTCAATCTGGCCACAGTGTCTACCACTTGTAGTTGGTTCATCATCAAGAACACAAATGGCACCCGTAATTCCCGTCTACCAATAAAATTTAAGAGTCAGCAGTTTTACAATCTAACAAGTTCACACAATGTAAATGAGAAGCACAAATTTAATTTACACATCAGGGAAAATGATGCCAAATAATTCAGAACCAAAGAGATATCAAAGAAAAATATTAAATAATGAAAAAATGAAGCCAGTAACAGCCACAAATATGACACACTAAATGTTAAACTAAAATCAACCTGTTGTGCCCGACGTTCCAACTGAGCAGTGCGTATTCTTCGTGCAATGCTTGCAACTCTCTCTCTTGCAAATGAATCCTCAAGAACAGAATCACCCCCTACCGCACGTACTGCAGCTGCCATGGCTGCTGCCTCCCTGCTGCCAGCATTAGGAATAGAAGAAATGAGAGAAGCTTCAATCTCCTTCCATTTACGTTCTTCCTTCTCCAGGAGAGCCTTCCTTCTTTCTTTACCTCTTCCTTCCTCTTCACGTCTCTGCATTAGAATTTCTTCTTCCATCTCCTTTTCCCTTAAATAACTACAAATTCATATATAAAAAGAAGATTTAAAATATGTAAAATAATTATACCGTCTAATAGGGAAAGACAAAGCAGAACATGCAAAGAAGTCACTACCTCTCCTGGATGATTTCAAACTGTCTACGGTCCTCTGGCATCCATTTTTTAATCTTCTTGGCACTTAGGTCCGAAAACCCAATGCTGTCAAGAAATAATCTCAAGCGTACCTCATCCTACCACATAATGATGTTAATATCATAAGCACAGAAGGCTGGCATCAAGCATGGAAAGTGTAGTGCATAAGATTCTCAGCTTACCTGTACTCGCTCTGCCTTAGCTGTTAGACCAAGCAAAAGAAGTAAATAACCACCAAATTTGTCCCACATATAAACCCATTCAGTATCAATTGCCTCTTCCAAAGCCAATATTCGTGCATGACCACACATTTCTCTCCTGTAGTCTACATCACTGGAAGGTTCACAGTGAAACCTCTTTCTGTGTCTAATTCTAGAGAAGAATGATCCAGCCACTAACTCTTCATTTCTTAGACGATCTCTCAATTTCATAACATCATCTCGGGGAAGCACAAAATTTCCTGCCTTATCACGCATGGCAGTTGGATCTCCAACCAAAAGAGCTGCTGAGCTAGCAGACCTCTGCGGGGCTGAATAAGTTCCAGATAAAGCATTTCTAGTCTGAACGAAAACAAAATAATTACATATTCAGTCAATCATTCACCAAAGGATGTTTTTCCAATGATAATACAAAAAAGGTTCATAAAGAGAAGCAAAAACAGAAAATAGAAAGCAAAACTAAGATAATTGCAACAACCGAAGATTAACAACACAGTTTCAGCTCCTTGTTCATATGCAGTATTCTCTCCCTTCTGTAAAAATTTCACCTCCAATTAAACTTGATTATAAAATTTCTGGAATTTAAATTAAAAATCAGAGAAAACCACTACCTTTTCTAACTATATTCCAAATAATATGCGAATCAACCCATGTGCTGCAACATCATAGGCAAGTACAATACAACTATGCAACTTATAAAGCACCATTTAATGGCTTCTTACGTTAATCTACCCTGATTGTATTCAACATTTCTTGCAAACGAATTAGAAAAATCTACAAAAAAATTGTTGGAAGATCAATTTTCATGCAAATAACGCACCTTGGTGGCAGATCGAGCAATTGCTTGGACAACAGTATCCTTGCTAAGAAAATGAACAGCATCTTCCATCATCTGGAAGTAACAGCAAATGACATCACTCAAGCAGAGGCCATCAAGAGAGGGAGGGGAAAAAAATTCTACTAGATTAAAAGAACTTCTAAAGCAAGATAAAGATAAATGGCTGCAGATTGACAAAGCAACTTAAAACACTGACAAATTAGATTAGATCTACAAACCTTAAGAGTCAAACAAGGACGGGAAACAGCAAACCCGAAGGCTACAACAAGAGTGATCGCTGACACAGCAGCACCAGCAAATGGTGGATAAATTATCAAACTAGCAACAACACCCCAGCCTTCAGTAGCCAAAGCAATGCCATAAAGCACAAGAAATGCAGCACTGACAAGAATTTGATCACACAACATCAGAAATGAATAACTAGTTAATCCAACTTTTACAAATGCGACATGGTGATACCAGAGGAAAACAAAATACAGGATAGAAAAATAATAACTGTGCCAAAAAATAATGAGGATATTATCATAGGACATCCGAACAAACCTAACATTCTTTCCACAGTCTGCATGAGCATCATAAACATACACAGGCAATACTCGTGGAGAATAAACTACAATTGGAGGTGAAAGAAGAACCTACAGGAAAACAAGCAGCTTTCAAACCAACTGAAGAAGCAGAAATTAAACAGAGAAATGGATAAGAATAGTAAGATGAAACTTGTCTTCAAGATGGTATGGAAAAACTCACTGTCAAGGCCCTCCCGGCCAAAAGAAACAGAAAGGAAAAATAACCAACAGATGCTCCAACAAACGGTTTATCTGAGAAAACAGTAAAAAGTTTTTGTGTCATAAGCCCATAGCAAAATGAGAGCTATATAGCAGGTCTCCCCATGACGAGAGGCCAATCACAAAATACACGTAAGTTTTGAACTTTCTGCTTACCTCGAAACCATCCAACAAGAAATGCTGCTAAACCCAAAAGAAAAGCAAGAAAACAAACGAAGAACATCTGGGTCCTTGTTAAATAGAAATTGTTTGACGCCCAATGGTGGATAACGCCAATTGCTAGCACAATAAGGAGAAGAAATAGCAGGAATGCTACCCCAACCTGTTGCAGTTGATAAATAAAAACCATGCTAGAGGATATAACTCTGCTAAAGGTAATGACAAATAGGAGATAAATCTTACTTACCGTCCAAGGCTTAACTACAACAATGACCGCTGATATTGCACCAAGTAGAAGAAGAAGACCAATGCAAATAAACGCATATACACCCCGAGATAGTTTCCAACCATCATCTTTCCTGCAAACAATTATCACAGCAGAATATAAAGGCAAATAAACACACATCATACTAATAGCATCCATATACACTGACAGAGGATGAAAACTTCAATTACTAAATTGAGAAAATAAACAATTTACTAACCATTTAAGCAATCCACAAGAGAGTGACAGCAATGCTGGAATGCATGCCAAAGGAAGTAAAGCAGCAAGGAAATCACCCTTTGTTGGGACCTGGTCAGCTCTAGATTCAACGACTTCCAAATAGGATACACCACAGAATGCCACAAGGACAACTACCAAACCAGAAGCAGAAGGGAGTATGATGAGTTTAAATGGATGTCAATCCAACAGGAAAAGCAGGATATTGCTTCCTGAGCAACAAAGAATTCAAACATCAGTAAGAAATTAATAAAAAAAAAAATATAGAGAAATTACCTGAGAATATTCCTACACATACAGCAGAAGAGAGCGAGAACCGATATGTGGCAAACCATGAAAAAATAGGCAGCAGACCAGTAACTACTAAAGCAATTGCAGATGCCATTGCCCAGCCAAGGTAGACAGATGATGCATAAGGAGAAGTGAAGCTTTTCTCATCACCAGTCCATCCCTTGTATCTTAAATCATCTAAAGGCTTTTCAGATACAATTGCTCCCAGAGCTAATACAGATCCAGCAAATAATATTATGCAAATGAAAAGAACAACTCCCTGACAAAGACAATAAGGTCTAATTAGAATGTGAGCAAAAAAAAAAAAAGTCTGATACTTTCAATCAAATTGGAAAAGAGAAAACATATTATTGGATACATAGAAGGAATGAATAAATCTCTTGAATTACAAACCTCTATACCATCAAATCCTAATAATAGAAAATGTAACATGTCTTAGAAAACTTAAGATTCAGCATCTATCAAAACCATCATTAAAGTAGTAAAGAAAGATGATAAATAGTCCGAATTGTGAACAGCAAGTAAAGAATGTTTGAAGTCCGTTTGTCCAAATAGTATCAATTTTTAAAATCTTCATACTATTGAAAGGAAGGTAAAAAGCTTGAAACATAATTCATGTTCATGATTCATATACTCAGGAGATCCTAAGTTGATCATATGAGAAAGAGAGAAAGAAACACCTCTTTTGTCCCAGGAGGCCGACGGTCTCCTGCATGACTCGCACATGGTACTTGTGGAACCCAAAACTGGTAACCATTACGGATCCATATTGGAGTGGCAATAGAAAGGCATGCAACCATGAGAGGGACAGTCAAGGACAGTCCAAGAAGCACTGATGATTTGCTGCAGAACAAAGAAAGAAAACGGTAAATAAACTGACACCACTACCATGTCACATACATTAGGTAACCAAATCTCAGATGAAAATACAAAAATAATAATAATAATAAATAAAGATATTTAGTAACTCTGCATAGTTCACCAATCGAATGAATCTTGAAAAAGAATGATCAGTAAATTACTGATTGATAAAGATATTAACATTTCATAATTTTGAAACCAGCCCGATCGCAAAAAGAACATAAAAAGATTAACATAGTTCATTTAGACATAAGGCACCATGATCGTACCTCAAGAAGGACAGCAGCAACCCAACACATGTACTGAGCAGCCAGGCAACAAAGCCATACTGGAGAAACATGGCATAACATAAACTGACTTGAAGTCAATACATTGCACTGGAACTGAATGTTAGTGAACAGTAAACTTAAGAAACTTGAAGCAGTGCACATGAACACCCATACAGACACCAACCATATGAAGGACTATAAACTCTCTCTCTCTCTGCCCCCCTTCCCCCCCCCAAAAAAAAAAAAAAGGTGCAGCGAACACACAGTCCTCAAGTTTCACCAAATCATTAATAACACAAACATCCATCATAAGGAAGAATAGACCGTATAAAATATGCAGTTAAGGAAGATAACACACCTTACGGGGTTTTGATGTCATGGCCATTTCTTCTGCTTGAAGTGACCGAAGGAAAGCCATGATTGAACAGACAACAGGAGATAACAGCAGCACAGCAAACCCAAATTCAAACTACAAGAATAACAATTTAACAGATCTCTATGTAAGTGAATAGGCTTGTGCTAATTCTGTCAACAAATCAATGGATCATGACTTTCTGACTTAGTTTATCAAAAGTAAATGAGCATAAATTTATAAATGAGCCAAACAGACAAAATTAAAATAAAGATAACTCGAAGAACTAAAAGACTTGTGTCACCTGCTGGTGTGTTGAATTTATAATTTTAATTGTCTTTGGACGAAAAATTGCCACAATGATTGTTTCAAGAATGAAGACAAAACTAAAGAGAACCCATGCTCGCTCTGGCGTGCCAGCTACGTGGTGCAGGACAAGTCTGGACAACTGAAGCCACTTCTCAAGTCCACGAAGCCTCAATTCTTCAGATAGAGAAATTTGATTGGGCAAGGTATTGTCAACACTGTTTGAGTCAATGATCGTTATATCAGTATTGTCTCGATGATCTCTATCTGCATCCAGACTACTCCTCTGAAGAAGTGCCAGAATAGTTGGATCTAAGTTCTTCTCCTTCAACATCATAGCAAAATTAGGATCCAATCCTTTATCTTGCAACAAACTAGTCAGTTCTAAGTCACCTTGTTTTCCCCTCCTTTTTAGCATAGATGTAATTCTAGGATCATTCAACCTTTCTTGAAAAGCAATTGCTAAATTGGAATCTAACATTTGTTGATTTGCAGAATTAGATGTGCTAGACTCACAGCCTTGGCTATCCAGACCACTACTAGAGCAAACTACCAGAGCGTTAGTCTGATAAAAAAATTTATCAGCAAAGGATGTCCCCACTTCGGGCTCTTGGACAGCAGAACGACAAGAACTACTATGCAGTGCTAAACTTGGTCTTCCACTATCTATGCTCTTATCACTATTGATCCCCTCCTGAGAACTGGTGGTTCGAAAAAGAGTAGCATTGTTCCAGTTATTAACATCAACTGTGCATTGTGCTGTACCCTGAGTATTAGCTTCAATTACATTACTAAGCTGACCTGCCTCAACACTACTACTACGTTTCATACTTGAGCCACAACCTTCAGAAGAACTGGACGAACTACTTTGCTCCTTTCTACGAAAACCCTCTCTCAAGCGAATTACAGTGCCTTGTAAGGCATCTCTCCTTGCAGCTAATGGGTTTGTAACTGATAAATGGCGAGAAACAGCAGCACCTAAAAGAACCGATGCTACAACCATATAGCTGACGCAATGCCCCAGGTACCTGAAGGGAAGGAAAGGAAAAATGACAAGAACACAATGATAAAGAAGTAATTAAACCAAGAATTCAAAAATAGCACAAGATCAGCCTAGAACAAACCAATAATGCACTCCAAAGCAAATGAGAAAAACCCGAGATGTCCCAGCCACAAAAAGTGCTGCAATACGACTTTTAAGAAGCTGAAAACCATACAAGCAGGCTCCCATGTTCCAATCTACATAACAAAAGATGCGCATGAAAAGAATTAGGCACTAAAAAGGAATGTGCCAATGGCATAGCTTTGCAAATTGCTAAACTTTAAATGCACATAAACATAATGGTCAGTGATACCAAGAATGACAACAGCAGCTGATGTAATAGCTCCAAGCCAGTGTGCCTCCTTTGCTGTCAGACCATATAAGATTGAGTATGCCAGAAGAACAACAAGTGAGCCAAGGTAAAGACATCCAAGATGTGAAGCCCTACAAAAGTGGTGGGGGGGTGGGGGAGAGAAGATTAGGAATTCAGAAGATAATTGAACCAAGTTTTCAGGAAACAATAATATTGACACCAAACACCATATGATTAACAAGTAACCACTAAAATTTCGAAATGGTCAGCACCAAATCGGGTCACAAACCAATAACACCATCTCCATCCAGAAGAACAATAGAGAGAGAGAGAGAGAGAGAGAGAGAGAGAAAGGGAGGGGACAATATGAGCTTCAAACCTTAATATACTCCAAGGCATCAGTCATCTATTCCTTAAAACCTAGTTCAACAATCCAATCTATGTAAAAAAATTATTTCACATAATCTTCAAAATTCATCACCAAGCAGCCTATAAAATAAGAAAAGAAATCATTCACAGAGCAAAGCTAAAAAGACTGTACCCAAACTGACAACAAGTGATAGCACACAGCTATATGATGATCCAGGGAGAACTAACAAGACCTAATTTCTACAAGCTTCAAAGAAAGAGCAATAAGCACATACCTACTAGACTGCCGAGGGTACAATTCATTAGGGTCAGGCGGCTCCGGTAAACAGGCCACAGGACCCACCTCTATGCAGTCAGAGTAAGCAAATTTGTATGCCCTCCGCACATACTCATCAACATCTAAGCCATTCCCTGCACGTTTAGTGAACTGTGATTTAAATCATCCCGCTGCAAATGCATCTACTAAAAGGGGAAGCAAAATAATACCCATCAGTGCAAAAACGGAGCAAGGCTTACCATTGAAGACCGTACAAAACTATATTGTATTGGAAAATCAAAATCAAGAACCATAATTTATTGCACGTTTAGTGAACTGTGATTTTAATCATCATGCTGCAAATGCATCTACTAAAAGGGGAAGCAAAATAAGACCCATTAGTGCGAAAATGGAGCAAGGCTTACCATTGAAGACCATTCTGCATATAAAGAGCATGTTGATTGCCAAGGCAATTGCAGATACACCAAAAAAGAAACCAGAAGGAGAATATTGCTCAGAAGCATGCAAACCAGCTGTAACATACACCGCACAAAGTTCATATGCACAGAGTAGGGCAACAGCCAGAAGAAGAAGAAAAGCAACAGCCCCTGTTAGAAAACGATATGGAAATCAGGAACAAGAATTAGTAGAAAAGAAACATATTCAGTGAATATTAATGTCACCATTGAAAATAAAAGGTATATTAATAATTAAATACAGACCAATGAACACCGATATCAGTATGAGACATCAAAGTTCAATTGGATATACCCATATATCTAACTCGTCATGTTCATAGTATTTTATCTAGACAGATCCTGGCCCAAACTTAACCAAGGATCACTTTAAACCATAGGAATTCTCTATGACTTCTTTCAAAAAATACTCAGTGTAATCTATTCAAAAATTTGTTCCAGTAAATACAATATTTATGAACTAAATAATCGAGGGTCATGTAATTCAAGTCCTTCTAATAACGGTAAATTGCCTTTGTCAAGTTTAAAACTAATCCTCCAGAAAATATATCCTCAGCAGTCATACGGGATGTCAAAGTCTCAGATACAGCAGAGCAATTCACAAAAAGGCCTTAAAGCATATCAATCTCTTCAATTGCAATAATTATAAGCTCTAAGAAACAAAGCTGATGCTACACATACTTGAACTTTGCCATTGTGTCCTCCACCAAAGCATGATTGAATAAAATGCTAGTAAAAGAGCAGTGCCCGCCATTATCACAGCAAGACCAATTATATCTCGACCCAGTATCACGATCAACCAGCATCCCCACGTGATAAGCACCACAATAGGGGATATGACAACCATCCATGCAAACAGAGACAGAAAACCACATAATATACCAAGTTGAGGGCCTTGTAATATATTTGGCCATTTCCTAGCAAAGATCCAACTGGTAAAAAGAAAAACAGCATTAAAATATCAGAAAGGGATAAGAATTATTTAACAACGATTAAAGGCATATGAGATAGAACTGTGTTTTAAACAACAAGAAAACAATAACCCATTTTCACTTAGAAAACAGCTAATGTGTTAAACTGTCAAACATAGGGCCAGATAAATTGGATACAGATAAGGAATTAAAAACCAGCAAATACAAAAAAATATGAAAAAGGGACTTCATGCATGGCAGAGTATCTTGATCATCTAGATTAAGAGAAGCCACTCCAGCGCAGCAGCAAGTAGACCACTCATCATGGTTAAGCTGGCACTTCAGTCTTAGAAACTCAATAGAACAGTACAAGGCAAATGCTTTGGTTAGATGAAAACAGTAACAAGTACAGCCATTACGGGAGGATACATATTCTTTCTTGTGCCTTGCCACCTATACATAAAAAGCATCTAAGAACTGGAATAGACCTCGCACCTTAACTTAAGGTAACAACTTTTAGCTCTAGCGAACCAAGTTTAGAGACGTTTTAAGAAATGCATTGGGAACGAATCCACTGGTATTTTATTTCACATATTCCACATGTAGGAAACTTAAATATCATAACAAAATATGAACAAGTAATATTGAGAAGTATATACAGGCATAAACAAGTTACGCAACTCGGAAATCTTTACCCAAAACATGAAAATTATAAAAGAATGAAAATTCAAGGGACAACAGGACACTTGCCTTTTTTTTTTATAAATCAGAACAGTGCACTCTGCTTATTGCTCAAAGGAGATCTTAAATTGAGCAATTCACATCGACCCACGTCAATCTCATCGATTGGAATAAAATAGTGCCCCTTTCTTACGTATATATTGTTAAAAAAGTGCCCTTTTTCTTTCTCTATCAGCATGCAAATGCTGCTTTAAAAATGTCTTTCCTTCACTGTAGACGCATTATGAATCTAAAAAAACTAAAAACTAACCAAAAAACTACAACCAGTAATAACAACAACAACAACAATAATAATGGTATAGCCTCGATAAAGAGCCACTCATGGGAAGACTTCTAACCTAGTGACCTAGCAAAAGAAACAGATGTTGAAGGGAGTTCGTGGAAGCCAAGCATTCATTAGTGACATTTCAATACTGCAAAACAGAATTGTCTTTCATAGTTTAGCAATCACTAGCCTATATCACCATTTTACAGGGGCAGAACTGCAAAGAAGACTGGCAACTTATTCTAGTTATACATATCAGTGGCTAGAGAAAACTAATCACAGGAATGAAGAGTGTTCTGCAAGACAAACAAATACAAGGGACTACCAAAGAAAAGTTCCTTGAACATTGACAATAAGACTATGATCCCATAATTGTGAACTAAATCCAAATGTTTACCAACCATTTCCCTTGAAACTCAAGAGGATCAAAATATAGACAATTTTTTTTCTACATATCTTGTGTTTTTCCTAGAATGACCGACAGACAAAAGAATTACTCTTTACTAGCTTCCTATTCCCTACCTACTCAAAGTTAGCTCACACCATATTTCTATCAACATTTACCTTCACTCTAGCCATACATTTTTAGCTCACAACCAATAATTCCCTTTTGCCCTATGGACAAGTGATTATGTATTTATATATCATTATATGGACTGCATTTTCACCATTCATACATGCAGTCCCTGTTATCTTCCATACAAAACCAGCATACCCCTAAAAGAGACATAGTAGAAGTTCCCAAATTCAATCAAGTTTGGAACTCACCATGTAAGGTTCATTGTACTTGTAACACAAATATAATTTATTAAACGCATCAAGATTCACTAGAACTGAAATTTTAAATGTTGCTGAAGGTGCCAACTGGTTTCATCAAGTATAGAGAATCTTGTCCTCACCAGGATCCATTTAAGGGCAGTCATTTTGGCACGAAGGTTGCCCCTATTGCATGACTAAATTATTTGATCAAAGTTCTTTTTTTTCTTCTTTATTGTTTGATAGGAGATCATAGATTAAGAATGTCAAGCCTTCACTGCTCTTCGCATCATTTCCCGTGATTAAGGGCAGCATGGTCTCATAGATTAAGAATGTCAAGCCTTCACTGCTCTTTGCATCATTTCTAGTGAATAAGAGCCAAGTGGTCTCAAACTAAGGAAAGTAACTTTTGACCAGAATCAGTTATCTAAGGTGACATGCCAGATGTGTTCTCATTGCTATTATTTGGTTTCTGCATATCAGAAAACAAGAGAGATTTACTGGTTGCAATCACTAAGCCAAAGGGTTCTATTAATTAGGCATTTAAAAAGCAGTGAAAGTTAAAGCCAGCAGATTACATTTTTTTTTAATCCATACAGTGATGTATCCTTCAATGCAGCTTACATAACATAAAGCCAAAGACTGCATTTATGTACATGTTCATCTTTGCAAATATAGCAGCGACATAAATTCCTAATATTATAAGACAGATATGAAATGGAATTACCTATAAAGCCGCCATGGTCGCCAATTCACAGCCCAGAGTGTTGAAAATGAAGCTGAACCCAGACCAACAAAAAGAGTCCCTGAAACAACACAGGCCAATAGCACCCCACGATCGTCCCCTTCCATGGCTTCTTTCTCTCACCTATATCCACAGGCACTCAATGAAGCCCAGCATAGTTTATGAGAGGGAAACAAAGTTTCCCAAAAAGAAATGCTTTGAACTCAAAACATGCCACACCAAAGTTAAAGCGAGAAAATTGAACAAAAAATTGAAATTGAGTGAGATTATTAAAACCCAGATAGAGAACAGTAATATAGAGCGAAATGGAATGGGGTTTGACCTACTTGACTGAAGTGGGCTTAACGGGTAATAGCATGATGATGAATTTAGAGCAAACGGGTCATCTCTGGGAATGAAATTTGCGACCTTCACCACAGGAAATGGCCCACTCCGAACATGACCTATGGTCGACTGAAACTAGGGTTTGGTGCAGTATATTGAGCTCAACATAGAGAAAGGGAGCGTGGAAAACCAGCTAGGGTTTGCTGAGGAGCTAAAAGAAGAGAAAGCAAGCTCCTTTTTTAGGGTTTGTTTGATTGGGTTTTCTTTTTATCTGCTTAGAGAAATTCTGAGATTATTTCAGGTGAAGAAAGGGAGAGATTAAAACCTCACTGCTTATGTGTGATGTGTGAGGTAAAAAAGCGAGGCTGTTTTCGAGGGAGAAAGCAAGTTAACAGCGGCAAGAACAGGGGAAAATTTTGAGAAAAGGTGGCGAGAGTGGCAATAAAATATTGTAACACCTGTATCTCTGTCCGAAGCGGACGCAATCCCAATCTCAGCAAAAATTGCGTGGCTTGCACACGCCAATCACTTGAAAGAGGGGGATAGCTATTGGATGATGAGGGGCGTGGCACGGAAGGGACTGTGGAGAGTGGGCATGTGTGGGAGTGGAATTTTCAACAAATTTACCTCATAATTTTTGAAAAATGGATGCTTTGCCCATTAATTTATTTTAGGAGAAGTCAATTGGTTGAAATTGAAGTGATTTTGCTGATTCAGTAGGTGAAGAATTATGTCTGTTTGGGACATGGGTTTTATTTTAATTAGGTAAAGAATGGAAGGGGGTTAGGATTTCAGAAAATGACTTGCAACCAAATTGGTCACTAACACAGAGTTATCACAGGTATGTTCGAGTTGGGTCTGTCCAACTTAACACTATGCTGCCAATGTTCATCTGTAAGAATTTCTTAGAATTCCTTGTCTGAAACATGCAATTAAAAAAAAAAAAAAAAAGAGTTCTGTGATGAAATATGGCAATTAGAGATAAGGTAAAACGTTCCAAGTATGCATATGTTGTCAAGGGAGAAAGAAGAGAGTTCAAAGTAGTATTTGTCGCTGTGTTTGAGAAACAAGGAAATGGAGGACCTATTTATCCTATCTTTCATGTCCCTCTTACGCAGCAAGCCATATCAACATTCACCTACTAGTACGCCTCAGATTGCCCCTTACTTAAGGGTCAAAATAAAACTGAAATCAGCGTTCATTCTCAATACTTGTTAAATTGGTATCTGTTC
Source organism: Moringa oleifera (assembly GCA_021397835.1). Classification (NCBI taxonomy): domain Eukaryota; kingdom Viridiplantae; phylum Streptophyta; class Magnoliopsida; order Brassicales; family Moringaceae; genus Moringa; species Moringa oleifera. The sequence goes on along the minus strand of JAJFZO010000866.1, from coordinate 239,878 downwards.
AAATTATGAGCAGGACTCTCCCTTTCTTTCTATCTATCTTCCTGAGCTAATTTGAGTGTAAACACCACTGAAGGTGTGTGTCACAAGCGCAACACAAAGATGAAGCAGCAGGACATCCACAGAATTAATGGGGGTTAAGAACGAGAGGAGTTGTTGAGATAATTTATGCGTGGAAGCTACAGAGAGAGAGAAAGAGAGTGAAATGACGATGATGACGCACTTTGCTTTTATTAAGCATTGCATAAGTGACTTGACTTGAAGCATTGCAGGAAGGTCTAACAATATATGCAAACAGGGTTTGTTGGAGCACCAAGGCCAATTTGTTAACTTGTCTGTAAAGGTTTAGGCCTTTATTGGGTCTGAACCAAATGCCAATTGGGGCCTCATCTTGATTCTCCATAAACCTAACACAACCATGATTGCCAAGCAGAAGAACAAAGAAGCAGACTTCATTATGCGCAGGAGAGAGGCAGCAAGCTTTTGCACCAAACGGTTGAATGAGTAACCTCCTTCCACTCTCATCTTCTAGTCCAACAATAACATCATCGATCTCCTCTTTCCCAACAGGGGGAAGAGCTTTTGAGCTTCGGAAGTCTAATGCTTAAGAAAGGGGAAAGCCCCCCCGAGTCTTGATCACAGTCATCTCCTTCAGGACCAAAAACCTGCTTATACTCAACCTGCAGATCAATATGCACATCATGTTAGCCATGATTTGTGCATCATTTGTCCCTTAATTCCAAAGAGCAGGGATCCCTTTCCGACTCCAAAGGCTTCTAATATCTCTACCTTACTAGCTTTTGACTGTTCGCTCCGATCTTTTTTGGCAAAAGAGATGCCAACCAGCAAACAGTCCAGCCAATAATCAAAAAGCAATTGCCAGCAGTTAGATTAAGACCACTAGCCAGGAAGTTTCATACACCAACTAACCACAATTATGGATCACAATTGTAAATCACCAAGGCCAAACCAAGAAGCCGTCACTCTTCCAATACATGTTTTAAGTAGGTAGATGAAAATGACATCAAACCCATTTTCAAAATGCATTAGTCTTTAGGACCCTTTTTACTAAAGGAAGCCAATCAAGTTGTAAGCCTTTTGACATAAAATTGGGAATCTATGGCATAGATCTGAATGATGGCCAACCCCTCTAAGCCTTCAATAGTTGTGACGTTTGGAACCAAGCAAGTGGAGGACACAGAAAAAGGGCTCGGAACCAAGCAAGTGGAGGACACAGAAAAAGGGCTCTTGACGAAGGGATATCTCGCGCCTCACCTTCATAAAAAGTACTGTCATCTACTCACATGCGTCTGTCATCCAAACACCTTTTTTCAACCAATTGATATCCTCAGGACACCCACACCCCACTTTGAAAAGACTAATAAATAAAACAAGTGGGAGAGCAGGAGAATCGGAGACAGCTCTGCAGCACTTTTAGATTAGTGCAAGTATGACCTGATCTTCCAATTTGGATGATCTGAATCAACTGTTCTGATTAAAGCAACCATCAGAAATTCATTCATTCATTAACAAACCACTCCGAGGAAGGAGCAAAGAAACAAATAGAATACAAGGAGAGTAACAAAGGCCTGTTTCTTTTAGCTTTAAGAAACTTGGCCATCCCCATCCACTTACATGGAGAATTCCTTTTTTAAGAAAAAAAAGAAGGGTCAAAACTTCCCACTACAGAGATGTCACATGTTACTAAACCAACCTAAAAGAGTAAAAAGAGGGGTATACAAAAGAGAGAGAAAGAGAGAGAGAGAGAGAGAGGCATTACACTAGGATGAATGATACATAGGAAGAGTATATATCTTGGGGTGAAATAAGGATGGTTTCTCACTGGCAATTAGGATTTCTACCAGGGCCCCCATAGTAGAAGTAATGACCCCAATCTCCGTTACTGCCTGTTTGGACATCATAGCAGTTAGATTGCTCTGTGAAGGTGCCGATCCCTTTGGGTACCTTGAGATTGTTGGAGTCATCAACAATCTGAATATTTCTGAAATAACTTGCTTTGCCAAACCCTTCCTCAGGAAAATGGCCACTACCCATTTGAGTTGAAGTGTGCTGACCATCAGGTTCTGAATTCACCACCTCACCTCCCCACTCAATCATCGATGCACTTTCCGCCAAATACGAGAAGAGGAAGGAAGGCCAATAACCCAACACATAGTCATTACCAAACTGCATCCACCAGTGCCCCTCTTTCGGATCCTACACAAAGTTAACCAGATACCTTAAATCATAGGCTGTTCACATCGCCGATGATCAAATGATAAAGGAACAGATTCTTCACATCCCAAGCAAAATCATGTTTCAGATTCCCTATATCAATTTTGCGTGGAGGTACTAATATTTTAGTGATATTGCCAAGAATGCATTTGAACATGTAATAATGAACCACCACTGCAAAAGGACAATTTACACAGATGCTCACAAGTATCCTGGGCAGTATTAGCACTCTCTTCCTTTTTTAGCTCCTTTGTATTAATTACTAATAACAAATATCCAGTAATAGTAAGCAAATTGGTGTCTTGCCATTTACCTTCCAGACAAGAATACTGATATCATACTGGGAATTTCGATATGCAGAAACAGGGGAGATGCTCGCACCCATTGCTATTTCACTGTTAATTTGAATGAAGCCCGAGCAAAGCAGATTGTAGCAGCCTGTGGCTTGATATGCATCACTCTGGAGTATATTAACAGAGAAAAACATCAGGAAACCCATCATCGTACCCATCAAAATACCCTAAAGATATCATGACAGATGAACTAAAATCCAAAAAGGAAATGGCAACGCCTTACAGTCCAGTACGTGAATAGCCTTGTGTTGTTATCACCATATAGATCTGGACTAACCTGTTTCATGCACATCCAAGAATCAACAAGGTGCTTAGGAAAAGTACCCTGGTTAGTCTATAGATAAATAAAAGATCTTAAGGAATAATAGAATCAGACCTGCCAACCAGCTTCAATGCTGTTAAGATCCTCACCAAAAGAACCTCCCAAAATCCATAGCTGAGACAAGCTGAATTCATTAGGCTGTTGTATTTTAGGCTCCCATACGTTTATTGTTGCTTTTGCACCATAGTACTTGTCTCCTTCCACATAAGCTATGGCATGCTAATCACCAGAATAAAACCCAACAAAAGACAATAAAAAATATATTTGGAACAAATCCAACCCAAACATGTAAAAGGACCTAATTTACTAGCCAGCAAAAAGAAGAAAGAAGAAATTTCACCTGATGACCACTTTCATTGATAAGGTCAGGATCTGCAGACCTAGGCTGAGGGATGGTTCTGTGCTTCTTCTTTCCATATCTTTTGACAGAGCTCGCTCTCAAAACATCATCCTTCTTTGTCCTCCTTATGGGTATGGTTCCTTCGGGACATTTACCATTTTGATGCCACAACTGAGTAATTGGATTTGGTCTTTCTTTGGGTCCTTCAGAAACCTTGTTTTCGTCAAAGAGCCCTTCTGGGTGATAATTAGGCCTCATCTGATAACCAGAACAACAAGTAAATATCAATAGTAACAGGTTAAACCCACTAAATATAAAAAGAAACACACTGAAGCACATGAAAATTGAAGTAGATAAAAGGGACCTGAATCTTGTGGTCTTTGAGGAAAGGGTGATCGAAAGCTGGTTGTTTCGAGATATGAACACAGTCAATTATATCACCATCCGGGCTCTGTTCAGCCATCACAAATGAAAGAGTAAAATGAGATCTTTCAAAGAAATCCAGAAAGTTCCTTACTCAAATCATCAAATAACACTCAAAAAGTTCTAGCATCAAAGAACGGCTTCTGTTTATATTCGGTTTCGTAGACAAGATGGCTTATAAAGAAATCTAATCTCTCAAGGTTACATCTTCTCCATATAATTTGATAAAATTTCCTTATTTCTTCAATTATTCCACAAAAAGGAAGTAATTATAGAGGAGAGAGAAAAAGAAAAATAAGAAATCATTGTTGCTTCAACAACCTATATTCTCGCGAAAATGAGAAAAGTACCCGTCTGCTCAGTTTCCGTTTGTTTACCGAGACATGATATGAAAATAAAAGAGCATATGAACCATACTCATTATCCAGCATTTCGGGGGAAAGATGAAAACTTTAATCTACCAAACTAAAGCCTAACATAAGCTTGCTTAATGTCATCAACCATTGCAAACATGAGAGAGGATAGAACACCATAAATGAACCAAGAAAAAAAAGAAAAAGAAAAGAAGAAACAACACTTTCCTTAGCTGTTTTGACTTTCCAGTCAACCAACCAGAGGAATGTCACGCCAGAAAACTAAAACACGAAAAGAAAAAGAGAGATTTTGAAGGGAGCTACGAAGTGAAGGAGCAAAGGATAGAGACCTCGATGCTCTTAACAGCTGGTTTGTTCAACCGCTTCAAGTGTTTTTGCACCTCAAACTTCTGCCGGGAAACACTTAGCCTAGCGGCAGAAGACAGCGAGATCAGACCCCATAGCAAAAACCCCAGTAGAAACGCTCTTGCTATCCTCCCTCTGCCAAAATGCTCAGCACCCATCTCGCTAAAACGGACAAGGAAACACCCAAAAGAGGCAAAGCAAGTTCTTTGCTCAAACTAAGCACCCTGTGGTGTTAGATTAAGAGCTCAAAGGATAGCATCCACCATAGCCACAAACACAAAATGCCCGCAAAGAGAGCTCTCCCTCTTCTTCTTCTAGCACTACAATGTTGGTCTGAAGTGGGTCTTGTTTTGTTTGCGCAAAACTCCAATAAAACTAATAAAAAAAGCCCCACTTTCTCTCTCTAAAGAGCCCTCCTTCCTTTTCTATAGACACCATCTTTCTTGTCACTTTCTCTCTACTTTTTTTTTTTGGTTGGGTCATATAAAAAAGTCACCGCTTTTCTTTGTAAAAAAAACTTTCTTTGTTTGCCATTTTTCCACTACTTTATCTTTGATTAAGAAGAAGGCTTATTTATTCACGGGTAGCTCTGGTTCCCTGCAAGGACCTAAAAATATTCTCTCTTTTTGTTTAATTTAACGCAGGAGGAGTAAAAAAGAAATTATGGAAAGTGGGAAAATGGGTCGTTGGATTTGGATTTGGATTTGTGTGGCACTCACATGAGCCGTGGTTGTCCGTTTCGGGATATGACATTATCTTTGGTTTCCCCAGTTTGCCCCTTGAAATTTCAAAAATGGTCCCAAACATTTACTAATATCCTTGTGTTCGCTGCATGTTTAAACTTTAATTACACTATTTAGTGTTTAAGCCACTCATACTGGTGATTGAGGTGATGATTTCATGGCCAATATAACAAAAAGGAGAATCCAATGAAGAAAGTGTACAGTGTAGGGGGGCATCAAGCATCAAGACATCAAGTGAAGGAATCATATACATCATCCGCCATAATGTCTCAATGCTATTTTTAGACAAAGATTCTTTTCTTCTTATTCCTCCCTTTTACTAATTTAATCAAATTATATATTATACAATGAGAACAATGATTTTTAATGTAAACTTAAATTAAAAATGGTAGAATCAAACATTAATATAAGCGTGTTTAATAGCAAGCCATTCCATGCTTTTATATGCTCAAAGCTGACACAGCACAGCTTTCCATACTTTGAAATATCGTCCAAAGGAATAGTCAATGATACCCATAATCACTCCAATAAAAAAGATAATTTGAATTTATGCATCTTCATTAACTTTAATATGAAGGGCAACGCTGTCATTCCATCCGAATAGGGGTCCAAGCAGAAATTCTGCTTCCCGATGAAAGCCGGTCGATGTCATAACCGAGACGGAACAGATCGCCCTGTATGGGTGGCGGCTAGTCTAGTAACGGCGTTAGTTTCGTGACCCGCGGGGTGAGGCAGCGGACAAATAACCGCGCGGAAGAGAGAGAAGGGAACAGCGGGAAGCCAGGGTGGGTGGCGGATTAGATAAGCCGTGCGGTTGCATGATGAGAGACGGTACACATATGTACGCAGTGGTGAACAGAAGGCGCACCCGTGAGTGGCAGGAAGCACGCAGGACGAGGTAGGGGGTAAAGAGGGAAAAGAAGAAAAAAACCAACGGTCAAGAAGGGAAAGAATCCAATGGGGGATGGGGGTAGCGTAAAAAGGCATCATTATTAGATTCTTTTTTTTTTTTTAAACAAGTTTTTGAATAATAATATAATAAAAAAACAGGGAGGAATGGATTATTGGCATTGGTGGGTATACATAGACTGCCATGCACATGGGGGGCTGTGACATCTGCTGCGCACCTGTATCTCTATCTGCACCTGCACCTGCACCTGCACCTGCACCTGCACCTGCACCTGCAATCGTGTTTGTGCATGAGAGAGAGAGAGAGATTGGTGTTTTGGTCAGGAAATTGCATTGCACAGTTTTGTCCATATGTATGAACGCACCCAATAAGCCCCCATCATCAAGTAATAAATGTTAACCAAAAACAAGAGACAAGAGAAGTTTACGTGATAATTAAACAGGTTCACAGGATTTTTTTAAAAAACGCCAGTGGGACCCACAAACAATGTTGATAGGATTTGCAATTGTTGGTGTCAGATACTGAGGGTGCCACTTAATTGATGTTCCTTTCTTGAGGATTTTGTGTTATAATGTGTGGTGTATGTGGTATAGTGTGTGTAGATGTATACAGTTTCACATATCATTTTCAGTCAGTGTGTTCAATTATTGTAAAAGGTGATGGTGCATTTCAGGTGGAGGAGGAGGAAAGAAGAGAAAGGAGGAGGGGAAGAAAACCTTCTTTCCCATCATCCAGAAAAAGGGAGATGATGTTCTTCAAACTAACACTCTCTAAATCATTGAATGCCTTTACTCCGCTGTATGTATTAAAGGAGCTTTCGGGGAGGCCCTTTTTTCATATAATCATCTTGTCTATACCTTAAAAATCAGATGTTTTATGTGTAACACATGTGCTTGCCTAGTGTTGTAATCACTCTCTAAAAAGTCATGAAAACACTGACTACAAGACATACGCAGCCATGGCCAGCTGTTGTTTGATTTAAGTTCTTTGGCAATGAATTGCATTCAAGGGCTTCCCCTCTCTCTCTCCCTCTCTTGTATTTTAGCATTCAGTTTCAGGCCTCAAGACAAGAAGAAAGTCGTAACGCCAAGGCCTGCTCCTTTTTTTGGCAACACACGGGAGAGAAGGTGAAGTCCCACATTTGGCGCACCTCACCTCTCCACCAACTCGGAAAGTTGGAAAGTTAAGCTGCACAAAAAGCTATTACTTTATCTCTACCAGGAGGGGAAAACCAAAAAAAAAAAACAGAGAGAGAAGACGATAAACAAAGAAAAAGGACAAAAGATGAGAGACAGATACATATATATGGAGATAGAGAGAAGGGATTGATATGAAGGGTGGAGCCTTGAAGCTTTTCATCTTCTTTTCCACCCCATGATTGTGTTTATGTGACTCTTTATCAAAATGCTAAAGGTAGGCGGATTAGTGGATTGGCCACCCAACAACTAGCTTTAATTGGAAGGGCCACATTTGAAAATTGAAAGAGGCAAGCTCCCCGTGATTGGTGATTGTGATTGTGATTGTGCTTACTAATTTGGGTTGAATTCATGGGTCACTCCTCTTTCCACCATTCATGCTAAGCTCTTTCATTTCATGTAAAACCAGAATGGTGAAATGGTGGAGATAGTCTGGTCCATGCAGACTGTGGCGCATGTGACCCTCTCCTTCTCTGTTGAATCACAAAGCTGCAGGACAATTTCACAAGCTGGACAGCAACATACGGCCTACCTTCCAAATTTGACCTATTCCTTACCAGATTTCATTATCCACATGTTATCATCATTATAATACTGCTCAATAATGAGACTTCAGCCCCTAATTCCACCATTATTGCCATTATCTAAAGGAACCAAATTAACTTTAAAACTTAGGCACCAACAATATCTAGAAACACCTACACTGAAGCCCACCACACATCCAAAAACAAAACCTGCCAAAACAAAGAAGTTAGCATCCTCCCATTCCTAATTTGTTGCGACTCTACAATTAATGGGATCTAAGCACCAACATATTCCAAATTCCCATTGTCAGAGTTACTTTCATGAAACAAGTTGCTTTAATCAATTCAAACAGTTGACACCTAAGCCTTTCATAGGCAACTTCTCAGATGTGGAAGCATTGTGCATCCACTTTGCAATCTGCATTTGCTACCTTCTCTCTTCAATACCACAAAAACCAATAATACCCCGCTAACAACATCTGCCTTCATCATATTCATAAGTTATTTGTGCTTTACAACCCCACTAACAACATCATGTTATGTCAAACAAGTGTCAGTCCAGTGTATGATTCATATTAATAAGTCCTTAAACATGATTGTCAAACTGAGAAGACATTCACAGTATCGCAGATTCAGAATCCAATCTTATAACTAGCAACATAAATGACCTTCCAAGTATAAACTACATGAAGGGTAAAGAAGATTCTATATGAAGGGACAGAGGACTTGGGGTCCTAGCTATTGACTCAGATTGTGACATATAATCTTTCCAACCCTAACTCAAGAGTTGATTCTGCAATGTGTCAGGGGTGCCATAACTGAAGTAACTTAGCTTCCTTCTACTTGGGAATGCCTTCCATGGGCACCCCTTTCCACGGCAAAGTTAATTTGGAAAGACATGTCCAGAATAGTTAGCAACAAAGAAGTTATATCTACAAAGGACTGCCCCTCATTATAACTGTCAAACTTCCACTAGAGGAACATGAGGTGAGTCAAGGATGCAAGGCAGGTGAACTAGAATATCATTACATCATACTTACATTCCAAAACCAAATTACAAAATGAAAAGTCTAGACCTCTGAGCCCCAGCAATGTGGTTTTGCTAGAATTGATAGCTAATAAATACATGTACTTGGGGTAAAATCAAACAGCATTTTCAATAGCTAACCCACAAGAGGCAACCAATTCCTCTCAAGCAAACTGACACTTCCAAGGGAGTAAGTATGTCCTATCGTGTTCTCTTGGTATTTCTTAGCTGATGAAAATCTATAGGTTAAGAAATCCTGGGATTAACAACTGGAATTCATAGATGGTCCTCCCTTAGGCACCTATTCGGTTACATATTTATGTGAGAGAAACGAAGCTTGATACTGCACCGATATCCAACACCAACAGTTAGCTGACTTAAAGTAATTTTGCGTCCAATAGAAACATAGTCGCAGAACACTCCTTAAATCTGACCTTTCAATACATATTGATAATTCATTATCATACTTCTTGCTAATTAGATATGTTATGCATGCATATCTAGCTTCATATCACACTTCTTTCAATCAAGAAAAAGCAACAACAACTTCAGCTAACAACACTAGGAATTTATTGTAGAAATATGCAAATACATATATAAAATGCATCAAGAGAAGGTTCTACCTTGTATATCATAAACAAATCGGCTGCAACAGAAAGGAAAAAAATAACTCATGTATAACAAGAAAGTAACATCTATCATATATTATGCATTAAAGAAAGGTACTTCAGTGCCAAGTTTCCCTGTCTAAGTTACAATTTAGTCATTTCCAAATTGAAAATTGAGAATAAAAATATAAATTTCTCCATCTTACTGCTTCATGAACACATTGTAATTTACCAAATTATATTGCATGCAGTACTGTAACTAAACGGAAGTAGATCTGGAGGGGAAGAACTTCAACAAAACTGTATTTGTTAGGAAAAAAGTTTAAAGGTTTTTTATGATGGTGAAAAGGGCCAATATCACACAAGAAAGATCACAAATGCATTGAGAATACTCATAAGTTTGCTACAATGATAATAGATAGATATAACAAACTCAGAACAAATTATTTAACAGACTAAGTTGAGTGGCAGACCTTATGAAAAATGGATATTCATGTAAAACTTTCCCAAGTTAATGTTGCAAGATGTTTTTCCCACCTACATCAATCTCAACAGAAAAATCAACTTCTTAGGAATTAACTAGACAGCTATAAGCAACTAAAGCCATATAAGTTACAGTTGCACAAAGAAGGCAATCATAACCATAATTGGAGACCTAAAGTTATCTTACTTGAAAAGAACTTTCCTCCTCTAAGATCAATGTTAAAACTGACTAACCAAAAAGCCTAAATTTCATTTTGCAACCATGTACTCCCTTCCCTTTCTGGTTAAGCTCTATGTTGCAAGCTTCCACAGAGGGTATGGAACTCCGTCAGCCAATGCCTGGGGAAATCAAACAATCATTTATAACTTAATCACAGTCTGAAGCGAACAACAACTTTAAATTATTTATACACACTTAGCGGATTTTAAGCATCCAGATCATATCATCCTAAAAGTATCCCAGTCTCCTCTGACACAGAAAATTCTTAATGGATTTTAAGCATTCAGACCATATCATCCTAAAACTATCAGAGTCTCCTCAGGCACAGAAAAATTAATTCTTTCAGGAGAGTCTCTAGAGAACCTATACAATATAAAGAGACAAAATTCTGCAGAAAATCAGAAACACCTAAATAACTCAGCTCATGTATATAAAGTACTGTCAGCGAAAATGCTGCAGATATTGCACGTCTCATTCATCAAAGACAATAAAAGCTGCCTTTGCTGAACCACAACCTATGTAAGATAGATTTTGTAACAAGAGCAATGTGCATGGCAGGATGAGAGATGCGTCACAAGCAAGGAAGACTAAATGGTTTATTGTATTGATTGGCATCGTGTAGCTAAATAAGAGGATAGCCAAATAGACTTTAGATTCATTTTATTTTGAATATGAATACAGGTGGTGTATGTATGTCTAGGAGAAGGAAGCGCCCCCCCCCCCCCCCCCCCCCCCCCCCAAAAAAAAAAAAGAAAAAAAGAAGAGAGAATGACAAACAAAGAACGTTTTGGCATCATGATCCATGACTATTGTTCCTTTCATAATCTTTGTCATATGTGTTATGTCACTAGAAGCATGCTTATCCGTATAGGGATTACTAATTTATGTATTCTGTTATCTCAATCCTCTCTTCATTAAAGGACTTCTTTTCTTCCCCTTTCTCAGTAATATCACAATTGAAAGGTTGACTAACTTATACAACTGAATATTCAGCTCCTCCATATGAATTTACCTCAAGTTATTTATAATTGGTCTCTGTGGAGGTCCCCTTGAAGAAGTTCGAGATAGAGCAACTGATTTTACCATTCAATCCAAAAGTTGCAGCTGCGTAATATTTTTCAAGAATGTAGCAGTTCAAGTCTGTTTGTCCCTCTACTAGTCATGCATTGATGTCACCTTAGCTCTTACATACATGAAAAAACTAGGACACCAATGCTTACTTTGTAATGCATATTCAATCCCTTATTGTGTGACAGAATACCATTAAAGTCACAGATAAGTCAATAAGAAAACACTTATGAACTTATCATCATCTATTCTAACACCATGAACAATCTCAAAATCTCTCCTTTAAATCAAAACAAATTTGAGCTATTTGGAGACATTTCTTTGAGGTTTTTCTAATGTTTAAATCATACCTCTTTATTGACCTTTTCAAATTGACTGTCAACCTTAACATATTATTCCATTGTCTAAATTTACTGGGAAAATGTCTAAAAGCTTAACAATCTTAAGCTCATAAATTTGGGATTTCACTTAGGGTTTTCGGCTATATATGCTCTGAGCTTAGTTCCAAAGCATATCAGAGAACAAAAAGACCAGATGATGGATCAAATGATGATGTCTAACAACCCATAAATGGAGAAATCTTAAGAATGAGAATCCATTGGCACACCCTGGATGAACTATATGCATCATTCAAACATCTAATTATCCTAATTCATAATTTAAAATCAACCTATGCGTTTAAGATAAGATGAACTGATAAAAGAATGAAATGGTTTCAATTATTATTGAACTGAAGTTTTCTGTTATGCAAAGCAACAACAAGCAACAGCAGCAGCAGCAGCAGCAATTATAGCATGTAGAAGTTGACAAATCAACTAAATTAACACAAACCCAAGAATTGAGAAAACGGAAATAATTACAGAAAATATAACAAAAAGATGGAGCAAAAAGATTAAGAGTTACTGTACAAAGAAAGATCAGCAAATTCAATCTGAATGGGGATGGTAGTAATAGTCATCGAGGTCAACGGTGGAGGATGAAGAACCACCATCATCATCATGGTCAAGATCATCAGAGGAGTCAGAGGAGGAGTAATAGTAGGAGTAGAAGGAATCAGGTGGGGGCAGGCACAGGAAAGTCCATAGACAGAGAGCAAAACGACCCAATTGGTGCAAAGGGAAGCAGCATACAAGGTCAAGCAACTGGTGGCTGCTGATGCGCTCTGGTATCGGGATGCGCGCTATCTGTTGCCATGCGTCTGCCGATGCGTGAGCAACAGTTAGCACGATCACGCTATTGAACACCATCTCTTTGGACAGGGAAGTGGGAAAATCTTCCTCTCTGTCTGTATCTGTGCGCTTTCACTTCTGTAGTGTTCTGGGTTTTGTGATTTTTTGGGGTGAGTTGACCCCTGCTGGGGTTCGATTTTGGGTGTCGAAATCGAAGTCTTACTCTTGGAATGGGCGGCCTTTTGACCTTTACGTTAGCCTGTTGGGAGTTCCAGATATTGGTTACTTGTACACAGATACTCTGGCTGAACTTTGTGTCTTTAGATAAAAAAGTACATATATGTATATGTCTATGGTACAAATTAGAGCATTTGAATTTATACGATAAATTACTTTTCAACCTATATGTAACGTGCTGCAATTAATGATACCATAATTGAAAGTTTCGTGTACCGAGTGATGTACCTAAAAAGCCCAAGAGTCCTTGCTATTACTATTCTTAAAATTTTAAAGACTTGTCAATTAAGGGGATATACTAAGTAATTACTTCATTTCACGGTTTTGGTCTCTTAAGAAAGGCAGATACATTGAAGTACATATGATGTCCTAAGCAATGAGATGATTTCATATGTTCTCACAAGACTGCAACTAAGCAATATATTAATATCATTTGGTTTTTAATGGTTCATTGCATATGCAGTTGTATACTAGGAAATGACACACTAACGTATCCAATTTCGCTATCTTTTTTACCTCTGAAAAATCTGAACTATAACCTAGGGAGAGGTAAGACAACCCATGAAGAAGTCAACCAAAATTTAAAACAAAGAAACGGTCAATCAAATAGAAGTATGCATGTCCGTTGTTCAACTGAGCACACTCCAACAAAAGCCCTTGTGCCTCTCCCGTCCTCTCAAATTGAATGGCGTTCATTTCTTCATGTTTTGTTGCTTCCGAACACCACACTAATCCTTAGGGAAATGGAAGTTTTGCTGCACATCAGAAAAAGAAAAGTATGGATCTGTGCGGAAACTTAATTATGAGAGTGATTTTAATTTCAACGTTGCTGGTATTTACGACCTATTCACAACAGATAGACATGTTTGCTTTGTGCCAGAAAGAGTGCATGCCCATTTGCATCAAACTGACGGGGGCAACAGTGGCTCTCTGTGAGCGAGCTTGTGGTGGTGGATGCACACAATTGCAAGGCAGAGGAGTTGGTGCAGTGCTATGAATTTCCCTGGACCTGCTTCAATCGTTCCATATGTTTCTTCGTTCGTTCTGTCTTTTTTTTTTTTTTCTTCAAAACTCTTTGGTTTAAGGACGTTTTATTGTAGTTGAGCAATTGGTGAACTGATGTTTGTTAAGTTTGCCTTCTTGTTCTATCATTGTCTCTGCAAAACCCAGAGAACATAAGAAGCTATCTCCTCTATATGTGTATGAAGATAAACAAAAAGGTAGCCATGAGACATGAAGGATATAAAGATCAGAACCAAAAGTTCTTCTCATCGATTAGGTGATTAGTATGTCTTCGGTATTACTTATCTTACCATTCAGAAGTTGAGAACTAAAAGATTTTTTTGTTTTTTAATAATATGGTAAAGATAAGTATGGGGTAATGTCCTAACCTCAGACCCGCTCAATCAAAACATCTATAATATTATAGATTTTTCCTGTTAATATACAGGAAATAAATTTTATTTTGATCTTCTTGAAATTAATTTTCTGGGTAAAAGCAGAGAAGCCACCCAAAATTCAAACTCGCCAGTAACTCTCTTTTGCTTAGCCCAACTCACCATCGTTTCATCTCCATCCAATTCTCTCTTCTCCCTTCAAACCAACACACGACTCTGTGGATAACTTGAACTGCCACTAACAATATTAACAGAGAAGGACAGAGAGGGAGAGAGAGCGCCTAGTTAAGAAAAGCAAATGGAGGCGTTGAAGGTTTGGAGCGTGTCAACAATGCCACTGAGGCAGTTGTTCCATTTGTCGTCTTCACCTCTGGCCACCACAGTCGGAAGAAGAAGAGCCTGTTATTCCACGCTACTCCGCTGCTGCTCCTCTTCTTCTGCTTCTACAGCCACACCCAACACCAGACCCGCAGCGCGCAACCGCCGCTCCTCTTCCTCTACCCCCTCCACCTCTGACAGAGATGCTGTCCGCTCCATTCGCCGCAAAAAGGTACTATCTTTCCTCTATATGCCTGGATGGGCAAATGATTTGCCATATACATGTATGTGCTTTGGCATCTATATAATTGATGTGAGCAAGCTTGTGAAAGATTGTAAATTTGGGCGATTATATTTCCTTCGGGTTTAGTGCGAGACTGCTGTTTGGGGAAGTAAATAATACCGTATGTGAATTGGAGAATTTGAAGAGAGAAATATGACCCCCAAGACATGCAAGACACATAATTTCTTCTCTGGAACTTTTTGGGATGAGCTGGATAGGCCCATTTGAGTTTATTACTGTTCAATATTGTTTGTTCCTGATTGTGTAAAATAATACTAGTTTAACATATGGTTTCTATTCTTTCATTAGGTTCTGATTGACTGGTGAGATTTGCAGTAAAATCAATGATTGTGTGACTTGATATTCTGTTTCTTTGACAAGGAAAAGAGGCACTGACTTAAAATTGGGAATCTTTAATACATATTTCTGCTTATTTGAAGCCTTGAATTAAAAGCAGCAACTTTGACCACTCTAGTTTTAATTTTTCTTAAGTGATCACACTTATGTAGGTGGAAGAACTGAAAAGCAAAGGCTTTGAGCCCTATGCTTATAAGTGGGATAGGACTCATTCTACCAATCAACTGCAAGAGACATATCGGCATCTTGTTAATGGTGAAGAGTCAAACAGTGAGGCTGATCATGTGTCTGTAGCTGGGAGAATTGTGGCTCGCCGGGCATTTGGGAAGCTCGCCTTCTTGACCTTGAGAGATGACTCGGGAACGATTCAGGTTTTGTTGTGTGTCATGTTCTAGCTTCTACATTTTAGGACGGGTTACTTTTGAAATAGGTTGTGGTTCCTATACTTATTTCATGGTTACATTATGCACATTCATGTGCTGATATGTGATTTCTGGTGATATCTACTTTGAAGCCTTGCTTCTTCCCCACCTTTCTTTTACTATAATTATTAAAACTTTAGATATCTGTGCCAGAGAACAGCCCAGTTGGCAAGTTGCTCTGCTCCTGAAAGTGCCAGCCTAGGTTTGAGTCCTGGATTCAGCTGCTGCTTCAGTTACAAGCATTTAAAAGTGCCTCAAGTTCATCTGCAAGTGTTCCTCATTATTTATTTATTTATTTTTTGAGCAGAACAAATGTTCCTCATTATCAAATTTGTAATTTTTTAAATAAACATTTTGGAGTTCTGCATCATTAGTTACCAATTATTAGAGCATTAGGACATATTTTGTGATTGGTGATATTACACACATTCACTCTTAATTTCTATGTGCACCAGTAGTCAAGCCAAAAGATGAAGGACTTGATCCTCTTGTTGCCAGCAATGGGAGGAAAGTTCCTTTAAGGAAAAGTAGTTGTTTTCTGTTGAATCCATCATGCTGGGTTAAATATGCTAAACAAGTGGGTGCAGTGTGTTGAGGACATTGGTTATTCATAACAAAAATGATTTGCTTTAATGTGAATGCAAGCATTCTACCTTTTACCTTGGTAGTTGAACAATTCATGAATGCATATACTTTCCTGTTTGATGGCGAAAATTCTTCATTCAGTTTCCCTGTGTCTGAATCTATTTTTCATGGTTACAGCTTTACTGTGAGAAGGAAAGGCTTTCAAATGATCAGTTTGAACAGTTAAAGACATTTGTTGATATTGGTGATATAGTGGGTGCAAGGGGCTCAATGAAGCGGACAGAGAAAGGTAAATTCCATATGTACATCTTGGATGAGGAATTATTTACTGTAATTCTGGGTCATCACAGTGGGGATGGGTCTCGTAGCCTTCTACCTTTGCTTCTGAACTTACAAAATACCCCTTACGAACTTCATATGTTGTTCTTGTTTATTGTTCAGGGGAGCTTTCTGTTAATGTGAATTCTTTTTCTATCCTTACGAAGTCTCTCCTTCCGCTGCCAGACAAATATCATGGTCTGACTGATGTGGATAAACGTTACCGCCAACGGTTAGTTCATTTATGCAATTTTATTAGTTTTCTGTGGCTTTCAGAAGTCAGTATCTGAACTATATGTTGAGTACATCGGAAAATGAGTTGGTTATTCCATAGAAGTCCACTTATCTTGGTAATACTGCTGAAGAGTTTGACTGTTGCTGAACTGATCAGTCTCCTATTGAAAATGTCATATCAGCATGGATGTGAACTCTTGTACGCCGCTAACTTCTTGTATTCAGTATCTGATAAAAGAAAACTTGCATGCAGCATGAGATTCTCTTCTTTTATGTGTTCCTTGACCTTCTTCCTCTCCCATTTCTGCTCTTTAAACTTCCTTTCGTTCTTGAAATTATGAGAAAAAAGGTATTATTTCCAGCGAGAAAGTTTCACATCATGGTTTGTATGCCTGAGAAATTATAACTTTCCCTTCTTCTTGGCAATGCATAAGCCAGTGAAAAAGAGAAATCTAAACCATTTGTTGAGCTGACTTGGCTAGACCCAGTATGTAGTTTTCTAGGTAAAGCGGAACCCAACTTTTATATGTATATTTTTTAGCCTGGTTTTTAGGTTTTTTTTTTTTTTTGGGTTGGGTTGGGGGGGGGGGGGGGGGGGGCGCAGATGTTGTTTAGTGAATTCATGCCTGAGATACTTTTGCTTGGTTTGCCGTTAAGAGGGCCATGTTTGTTTTCTCATGTTTTATTTTAGACTGACACTTGTCTGTTTTTACCTGATGAGATGATCATCTATTATATATGGCAAAGCTGGTGTTTTTCTTACCTTTGACTGCAGGTTCAGTGTTAAGAAGTTGGGTAACTTGCATTATTCATGTAATGAAGATGGCAAAATGTCTTTTACCTATTTTATACTTAAAGTTCCTAGTTGTATTTTGATTGCTCCTTTCTTATAATCTATGCAATAATATGGTTAGGTATGTTGATATGATTGCAAATCCTGAAGTGGCTGATGTATTTCGGAAAAGAGCAAAAGTGGGTTATCTTTTCCTTCTTTAGACAACTTTAAATGCATATGTTTACCCGTTGGACTGTGAAACTGCAGTAATGATGATTTCCATGTAGCTTTTCATGTTTATTTTTATTTCTTTTTGATCATCCTATTGACTATTTGTTAGCTTGTCATGTATGCCATGTATTCCTCAGTATGTTAATTAAATCAAGGATAAGGTATGCATTAAAGGGACTTAATGCAAATATATCACTTTTTTTTTAACAGACATAAAATTGTATTAGTATAAACGGAGAATCAAGGGGGTGCTGCCCTGTACAAAATTAATTACATAATAGGAGTTCTAATAGCTCCATCAAATGCACCCCATTTATACCATATTTACCTATTCCCCAAAAATTCAAAACCAAACCTAATCTATGTGTGATCATCTCAAGTGGCGTTTCCACCCCATCAAAAGCTCTTTTGTTTCTCCCCTTCTACACCAACGAAAAAATAGCTTAAGGAATTCACCGTACTATTTTCCTCTTCACTTATAGTTACCATCATACCCTTCCAGGCTGCCACCTCCTTCACAACCGACCCATACACCACCATTGTCGCCGCAATAGAGACAATACCTTATCCCAAACACCCTGAGACCAACTGCACCATAGCAAAACATGATCAACCAACTCTCCTTGTTGCTTACAAAGAAAATGTTGGTTACAAAGAAAACATTTGTTTACCATCACCTTTCCTCTCCTTTGTAAATTATCAATGGTTAGGGGTTACCCGATGCCGCCTCCCAAATAAAGAAAGCTACCTTGGGCTGGGCATTGACCTTCCAAATAAGTACTTCACACTTTTATGATATGTGTAATTTGGTGGCTCTTATGAAGAAGAATTATGACATTCAGGATTTTTTAATACTGCTTTGCTTCAGTTTCTTTTATGCTAAACAGTAACTTGTATTTGATTTGGAGCTTAACATGCTTATGTAAGTTTTAAGTTAGATGAACATTTTTCGAGCTCTAAAGTTTTAGGTTAACTATACTTGTACAGGGTTGCACCCAGTTGGTGCTATGCAAATAATAAATATACATATATTGTTTTTGATGAAAGAAAGTGGTCCGTGTAGACCACAGGTTTCTGATGTTTGTGTTGTTCTAAATTGTTCTTCTTATTGAAATAAAAAAGCATTCAGAATTGTTCACTATAATTCTGTCAGCTTGATGAAAATTTTGGAAGTATTAACACGCCAACAGGGCCAAGATACTTGATATCTGACAATCTTAGAAGAGGATATATTTGAAAGAATGTTTGGAAGATATGGGGCTTCAGACCCGGTTTTAAACTGCTTTGTATCTTTCTGTTTCATTGGGTATGATATTTTGGCTCTGATACTTCGATCTTATTTACCTTGCTTTTACTAGATTTTATCAGAGATACGCAAGACAGTGGAGTCTGTAGGTTTTGTTGAAGTTGAAACTCCAGTTCTACAGGTTCGTCAATACGTTCACAGTTCTTGCTGCTTTGGCATTTAAAAATTTGATATTTAATTGAAAATTAGTTGATTATTAATTTCTTTTATATGGTTGTGATTCAGAGGCAGCTGTCATTTTTTGTGGGCGCACTGGTCACTAACATGACACGACCTACATTTACAGTTCTTTCCTAAAGTGGTCTTTTGTACTGTTACCAGAGAAATCCTAAGGTTCCTACAAGATGGGAATTGATGTAACTAAATGTCATAATCCTAGGGTTCTAATTGAAAGGAATAAGAAGAAAAGAAGGGAAAACAGCAACCACTTCAAGGACCTTTGATAACCACCTCCAATAGTCAATAGACTTATGATTTTTAGTTGTTGAATGAATAATGCTTTGTAGGCTTTGCAATTTATAGAAGAAAAATAGAAATTCCTTCTAGAACTGGGAATATTAAAATTCTAAATCAATACTCTTAATAAAAGGGAAAATCCTACTAGAATTGGGGATACTAGAATTCCAAATCAAGACTCTCAATAAAACTCAAAAACCTAATCCTGAGCAACCAGGTTGTAAGACTAAATTGATCTTCTACCAGATTAAAAAGCTAAGTATCACTTGGAGGATATCAAGCTTGGTAGACCTTATATAGGATTGGATAGTCCCCAGATGGTCTTATAGCAGTTTTTAAACTTTATTCTAATTTCTACTATTCTCTCGTTTGTATGCCTTGTGTGGTGGCACCATAGTTTTGGCATGCTGCATGCATCGCTTGTAGATGTTGACTTAATGGAGGGACTCCTTTACTCTGCCTTAGAAAAAATGGAGGGGCTCCTTTGTTTGGAGGTTTGAATTGCATATTTTCTGATATTCCTATTGTTGTGGGACAGTCATGACCTTTGCGTTTTAGTTACTCCAAGACAGCCGCAAAGATAATTTACTGTATTCTTGTTAGCTTGATTGTATGGTTTTCTTATCAAACTAGATCAAAATATTTGAATAAGCTGTTGGTGCTACAATGATTTAAGCAAAAGTTTGCAGACAAACTTGATAATTCAATTAATGCTGTTAGATTTTAGTGTTAAAATTCTTTTTGACTCCTTGATTTGTTCTGTTGTTATGCATATGTGTTAAGTCAAAGTGTTCTTTATCCCTGGAAATTGGTTTTGATTGATTCAATCAACCAGGGAGCAGCTGGTGGAGCTGAAGCAAGGCCTTTTGTCACATATCATAATTCCCTTGGAAGGGATCTCTACCTGAGAATTGCATCCGAGCTCCACTTGAAGAGAATGCTGGTGAGGTTTTTTACATACTCTTACACAGCAAACTCTGGAGTTTATTACTGAACAATTAGTGGCAAGATGTACCTATGGTTTTCTTATAGTATCGAAATTCATGAGATTATATTGTATTTTCTAGGTTACTATTTGCTAAGCCTGTTGTTTTCTTGTTCTTTTTTTGTCCGTGGGCTGTGTTGTTTGTCTGAGGGACACCCTTTTGTCTTCCTTTACTTCCTCTCCCTTTTTGCTGGATATAAAAGGCTGTTTTTTACTACCTCTTTGATGTTGAACAATAAAAGGGAGAACTTTAAAAGTTTAAAGTTGGGTTAGTTTTGTCGAGCTTGGGAGATATAAGGGAGGCCTGTTAAGAAGATCAAAAGAGCAGGGAATTCTTAAAATTGTACAACTGGCCTCATATACATATAGGAAGAAAATCTCATCTTTCTGAGGTTTTAAATTGTTAAAGTTATGTAAAACATTTGCTGAGGTTAGAGGAGTTGAATAGAAAAGACTTTACAAGATTCAGCCGCACTGAACATTAATCTTGACCTTTGAGATGAATTAACATGGAAGTGTGAACTAAATAACATGGAAATGTGCACCAAAAAACTGTTAAGACGCAAACAAACCTACGAATTGTGAAAATTGAAAAGTGAAATTAAAAATCTGTGAACTGTGCTCACCACAGGCAGTGACATTGCTCTGTTAGTCTGCAAAGAGTTAGGAAACAGCATAATATTTCAGCTCAGTTCCTACACAAGCATAAGTCATTTATGCACCAATTGAAGTTCTAGGCTTGTATGTTTCTCCTTTTTGTTTACAGTAATTAAATTTATTAAAAGAAGTATTCTTTTTGTTACCTATCCAAATTATTTTCTTCTTATAATATCTAATCTGTTGGCTTTTTACTAGTGGAACCATCTTTTCACAACCTTTTTGGCCCTATCTTGTGTTAATACTTCATTTTGAACCATGATGGCTGCTGCTTGTGCAGTATTGGTGTTCCTTGAAAGTTACTCTTCCGTTGTGCATGCTGTCTTGAACCCTTAGCTTGTCTTCTGTCTGTCTTATGTTCAGTTTCCACAACTATACTGGTTGCTATGTAATTTAGCTTTCATGCTCATCTATTTCCAGTATACTTTAGATTCTCATTTACCTTGGATGTGTTTCTCAAGTTTTATGATATTCTAACATTCATATCTTTTGGCCCTTCAGCTCTTCCTTCTGGTTATTTGTCCTTAAGCCATTCCAAAGCTTGGTTTTATTCACGGAATTAACTTCTAATGACTTTATTGTCACTTCATATATATTTTGCCTTCTTTATTCCAAGATTTGCTTGGCATTTTGTACAAAAGATTTATCTTTTAACAACAGGTTGGGGGATTCGAGAAGGTGTATGAGATTGGTCGAATATTTAGAAATGAAGGCATCTCAACTCGTCATAATCCTGAATTTACGACTATCGAGGTACTTTCTAATGTTGCTTTTGTTTAATCCAATGCGTGTTTGATTCATCATATGATTCTATTATTAGTCTATGCTGGCAATTTATTTATTTAATTTCAGATTTCCTTTTTAGAGAAGCTCTGATCCATATTTGTGTAAGCTTGGCTGCAGATGTATGAAGCATATTCAGACTACCAAAGCATGATGAACATGGCAGAAGAAATTGTTACAAGATGTGCACTTGCAGTTCATGGGAAGCTTACAATTGATTATCAGGTAATGTGTTCTTGCAGCATGGTCATGTGGGTCATATGGTTTTCTTTTATTATTGTGTAATCACAGAATTCATATCTGAAAGTGACGCGTATGATGCTTTGCAAGTTTATATGATGCTTTCATGCAGGGTGTGGAGATATGTCTGGAGCGTCCTTGGAAGAGGGAAACCATGCACAAGCTTGTTGAAGAAGCCACTGGAATTGATTTTAGTGAGTTGGGCGCTGATCTTAAAATTGCTAAAGATGTTATTCTACGGACATTTTGGGGTGGGCTTGATGATAAAGACAAATCTGCCATTGAAGCATGCTCTTCTTTTGGTCATCTCCTTAATGAGGTGAGTTCATTTGTCATTCTTGGTTCATTTTCCCATGCATGTTGCTTGCTTATTTATCTTTCTATTCTGCCCTTTTGTCTTCTTGTAGCTGAAACTATCTCTTCAGAGTCCTGTAATTGCTGGATTTTGTTTATTTGTGCAGGTTTTTGAACTTTCTGTAGAACCAAAGCTTCTACAGCCCACATTCGTTCTGGACTATCCTATTGAAATATCTCCTCTGGCCAAACCACACCGAAGGTAACTGACAGTTTCATGAAGCAATTTTTTGGTTAGACATTCTCTATGTAAAAACAAGCTTTTCTATCAGTGAATTTATTGGTCATCTTTGTATCAGCTTATACGAGGATTATTGTTGTGTCTTACATTTTACTGGAAAGTCTATCATAATGTTGGAGTATGTTGAGAATCTGGGACTGTATATATGGGACCTTGCCACTAGAGTTTTCTCATAGAATATAGGTTAATGACTGCAATATTATCAGCTATCATCTTTCTGGTCATATTTACGTCCACGGGAGCCTGCCTATACGAGTTTTGCAGATATCTTTTGTTATATCCATTCAATAATCATACTCATATGTTTTTAGAGGCCATAGATTGAGTTATTCATCTGTGATCGAACTTGCCTTTTGTATGCAGTTCGGTTTTGTGAAACTTTGTTCTCATAATCCTTTTCACAATAGGCATGCAGGCTTGACTGAAAGATTTGAGCTTTTCATCTGTGGTCGTGAACTGGCTAATGCATTCTCTGAATTGACTGATCCTATGGATCAGGTAAGCATTGGACAATGTTTCAATTTTCTAATCTTGCTCAACTAATGTTTTGGTGGACATTAAGTATTTACGTAATAATGAGCGTCTTGATGTTTTCGTTGTTAGTAAATTAAGCTTACTAGATCTGACCAAATTTCTATGATTATTGGATGTTAATTATAAACAAATAAATGTTGCAAAGGCTAATAAGAGATGAAGCAACATGACTGGCAAACCAATTGATTAGGCGATAAGAGTTGGAAGTGTTTTGGTTAGCATTACTAGCAGGCCGGATGTTTCTAATTTTTTTCTCTGTAGACAACCATGTCATCCTCAATAAAAAGTTCAGTGGTGGATTTAGAGAATTTTGGGTAGTTGTTTGAAAAAGTCTTGACATTATCTTCTTCAAACAACATTGGACTTCTGGCCATTTTCTTGGTACAATCGAGATTAGAAATGTAGGTAATGGTATTAGTTAAGTAAATGTAACTTTCCAGTGGTCATCAATTCCCTAGTTGTGGTTGGCATTCATCCTTTACATGTGCATGAACCCCCTTTTGCATTAAAGCAGAAGATTTGATGTTAGCAGTAAATGATGGCAGAGAATGCGCTTGGAAGAGCAAGTGAGGCAGCATAATGAGAAGAGAGCAACAGCTATTTCTGGAACAGATTCTGCAGAGGGAAAAATAAAGAAAAATGAGGATGATTCATATGAAGTGACTATTGATGATGACTTTCTGACTGCTTTGGAATATGGAATGCCTCCAGCTTCAGGAATGGTATGGTCATCCTTGCTATTGAATAAATGTCTTGATAATTTTTTTGTGACAAAAAGAGAGGCTGAATCGCTTCCTACGTCTCCATGCATGAACAAATGGAGATATGAGGGTACTGAAATCAACTTAATAGTCTAAGATATGTTCTTCCTTGCCAAATCCTGACCAGACAAATCCCATTTTTCAGGGACTTGGAATTGACAGGCTTGTGATGCTGTTGACAAATTCTGCTAGCATCCGTGATGTTATTGCCTTTCCTGTTCTGAAGGTTCAGCAGTAGCATGACTGCAAGTCTGGTGTTGGGTTTGCAATTGAATTGAAGTCAGGTGGATTAGCTCGTGTTCTGTTCGCTATAGGCGATACTGAAGTGAAAGAATATTTTGGTAGCCACATAAAGGGAGGGTGGTAATGGTGCTTCTCTTTTGTGTGATGCTGCATAGTTAAGGAAATTTTAGCTGTATTAGTAAACTTGGCGATGGTGCATGGATGAAGAAGAAAGCTTCTATTGCTCACACGTATCTTTGTGGTATGATGGCCTCTATTAAAAAGCTTTTTTGGTGCCTTGCCATATCTTTAGGATCTCTTAATCCACCTGAGATATTAGGTTGGAGCCATACCTTACATGTGTTCTGGAAGTTATATTGTCAAGTATCAATTATTTAATTTGACAAAGATTTTGGAAAATAAATATAAAGTTTTTGTGTGCATTAGAAAAAAAAAGAAAAAAGATTAGGTGGTGTTAAGATATGAGACAGAAATCCTAGAGGGGAGGGGCCTTTGCCCCAGAATCGAATACATTGGCTCGTGGGTTTGTCTTGTATTTTAAATTTATCCCTTTTTGTTCTTTGGTTGCTTTGTTGTTTGATAATGTTGGTGCCTTTTGGTTTCTTAGATGACCAGCTTTTTCATGGGTGTTATAATGATGTGGTTCCCCCAGGAGTGAGGCTTGTCAGATTGCTGGACCTAAGCCTGATGGCTGATGCTTCTGAGAGTAGAGATCTGCCATCTTTACTTGTGGCCATGGAGAAGAAAAAGAAAGGGATGATGATGAATGGATGTAATTAAAGGCAGAGAAGCAAGGGATGGTGGTGAATGTCTGTCAATAAAGTAATTAATTGAGAAAAAGAAAGGAATGAGCCTTTAAAGTTGTTCACACAAGCAATATATATAATAGAGGTTGGTGCATCAAAGTGTCCTTAAAGAAATGTTTCACAAATTCAAAATGCTTGAGAAGTTGCGACAAATGATTGACTGCGTGAAGAATAGATGGAGTCACATGCCAGCTGATGTGATCCACCTTGGAACCATTAATGCCTAATCATTTGATATGGACCAACACGAAACTTCACCGACTTCTTGCTCTTCTGCCTGTAAAACAATTTAAACAAAATAAAACTGGCTGGACTGGTAACTGACTGAGCTTGCATTGACTTACAACTTGAAAGATAAATAAAAAATCTTTTGAAAATAAAGCCATGTCAAAACACCCATTCCTGATGACTTAATAAGCCATTTGCTACTGAGCAAAACAAGAAAACTAGATAATATAGAATTATAAAAAGAACCTGAATATATAAAGTGTTCATTCTTGCATGTTTTTTTGGCTAAGAGTGTATTATTATTACATGTGTTCGTTGGTAAGAAAAAGCAACTTTCCAATTCAGACGTATTTCTCTTGTGATTCTCTCTAAAAGAAAAGTATGCTCCTTCTGGATACAGCACAATGTATAAAAATATTAATGGCAGTTACTGTTATAACTCCTTCGCAGTTACATTGTGGAATGGTTTGGACTGTCTTTGTCATCTCCATCAGTAAACAATTTCCAATGTGGTGATTCTTCCATCACATCTTTCAGTTCGGCCTTTCCAGCTAAGAGAGTTGGTTTCCTTTCTTTTTCTCTTTTGTTACTTCTCATCTCTCCACTCTAAGATTTCCTTTTTTTTCTTCTGCATCTTTCTCTCATGGTTGACGATTCTAGGAGGGTACTATAGTCATTCTATGAATCAGGGTGCATGAACATCAATAATGTGTTGTTTTGTTTGGTTCTTCCCCCTTGTTAGAGACTGGGGACAGAGGCTTCTCTCAGAGTCTTAGGCTTCTATGAAAGATGCCCATTTTCTTTTGAAGTTGAATTTAGCACCATCTCTCTCCAAATGGATTCCTTTCTGTGTCTTGCTTTTTCATTTGCTGAATTTCCCCTTCCTTTTCCTTAACTGAATTTCATACTTTAGAGCCAGTGCCCGGTTCTGAGCAACTTTAACAATTGAAAAGGACTGTTGTTTTCAAATTGGCTCTTGTTTGTTTTGTCAGAGAATCGGGGTTGCCTTTTGGTGAAAACCGTGCTTTTTTTCCCTTATTTTCGTCTGTATTTTCTTGTGCTTGCATATTTCCGTCAAGGTAAGTTGTAATTAAAATTCTCTCGTTTTGCTTTCTTAGCTTCCCCCATCTTAAACTCTAAACATTGAAACTCGACGAGTTTGGAGTTTTGATCGAAGGTTCATGCTTTATCAATTGGAGTTAGGAAATGGACGAGTTGCGGTTTAGTACAGCGATGATGCGTTTTTAAAAAAGAAAGCATATGTTTTCATGAGGGTTTTGTTTTGCAAGTTTCATTGCCCTTCTTTCATTTGCTTCTGCAAACCCTCCCCTCATATATACACAGCTGGGCCGCTGAAGTTGGAGAACAGCCCTCATGTGCCAGCAACAACTGCTGTGTCAGTTAGTGATACCCATGATGTTGATCATGTATCCTGTGTTGATGGCGGTGAGTCCAGTGAGGAGAAGGAAGAGACTATAGATGGCAGGAACCAGCAGCAAGCAGGTCAAAATTGCCTAAAAAGCAGTCTCAGGAAGGCAGATTGCAATTCAAATGAAGCTCAGAAGAAAAAGGTGCTGTGGATGGATTTGTTGGGGAAAGAACTTGTTGAGGTCAGAGAATTTGAGTCCAGGTGGGTCGTCTTTATTTTTTTGACCATGCAAATTCTTTTAGATTTTGTTCTATTCATTGCAAGTTTTGGTGGAACATCTTTTTTATTTAGTTTAACATGAAGGTTAATGTGATTCGGAATTATGTCTTGGAGATTGAGATTGGAAACTATTAAAATTGATATCTTTGGGTGCCTTATTTGGCTTGTATTCACTTGATAGTTATAGCATTAAAAAGTTCATTATCTAACACTTATCTCACCGAAAGAAATCACAAGTAGCTGAGTCGACTGCTAGTTGATGGATAAACTAAGTGCCACGCTCTTAAGCTTTTGTTTTAGTTCCTTAGTGCATAGGTGGAACTCCCTGTTTCCTTAGAAGCAAGAAGTGGTTGTGGATATATGAACTACAGTAGGCTTTTGTCATATATAGATGTGAAAGCAACTCTGCAACCTAATTTGATTATTCTGATTTGATGGGAACAATATATTTCACCCATTCAATAATGGGAAATAAAGACCTCTCCACTTGAAAGATAAAAGAAGTATTGCGTGAAATACATCTTGGATGAAGATAAACAGAAGGCAGCTGAATGATGGAAAACTCACTTCATGTTGATGCATTTGCATTGTTACAATGCTCATGTATTTTCAGTAAATTGAGGAGTGGAATTTATGGGACAATATACATTTCCTCGAAGAGATCCAATTAGTAATTTAAGCCATATGATGGATGAGTCTGAAGATTCTGAAACTACAAGATCTAAGATGATTGTAAGTGTCAATGTCTAGAAATGGTTTCAGAAAATGCCATGAGAAGTACATTCAGAGAGTGGAAAGTAAGCATCAAGGTACCAATGAGATGAGATTGGAGTTGTGACAAATTGATCTGTTGGAGTCTGAGATTTTTATGGCTTGATGCTTGGAAATTGCTGAGGTTAAGAAAAAAAAAAAAAAAACTAAAGCAAAGAAGAAGAAGAAGAAAAATCTGGGACATTAGGATTAATGGACTATAACAGAACTGCTGATGCCAAATAGTTGGGTTTTGAGGTTTCTTGTGAGAGGAACTTCTCCAAGGTTTTTCAAGCCATCAAAATGAATTTTCTCATTGAATTGTGAGCTCAAAATCATAGCAAATCCAACATTTGAAAAATATGAGAGCTTTTTCAGTGAACTACTTATATCAAATTGTAACATCTATCCCATTTGATAGTTTAGAGGCACCTAGGTTGCATATATTTTTATAGTATTTTAGAGCTAATCTTCTCCATCTCTTGAAAAATGCATCCTTGTTCTTTTCACTTGCTATGTTGACTCAACTTAAAATGCTAGCTTATAGATATACATGTTGTTGCAATTCTTACTGCTGGTGTGATTCTTTGATGAGGGAAAGAAGGTCAAAATAAACATGGCAACTGTTCCTTTCTGATTGGTCCTCTGGAAAGAAAGAAAAAAAAAATCGTTTTTGAGTAGTTAAAATTTCCCTGGAGACTTTTGATTTTCATTAGAGTTCATCTATGGATTTCAAGTGTGTCTTCCAAGTATATTTGTCTTAAAGGAACCAATGATCACTTGTTTGAGAAAAGAAACTGAGAAAGAAGAAAAGAACATTCAGGAAAGCATATGTGTTCTATAATAGAGCAATTAAGAAGAAGTAAATTGTTTCTGTGATGCAGCATGTTAAATGTTGCAAGTTCAGAAATTCAATTTCTTAATTCTGTTTCCCGTTACTTAGTTAACACCTGATATTATGTTCGTGTGTCTTTCAACACAGTGAAGTAGAAGATACTGACAGCGATGGTGATTACAGCAGAGGCTGTGTTTGTGTTATTCTATGACCCTGCTGGATCAGCTTCCTCCCTTCATGTTCCTACAAGGACTTAGATAATGACAAGACAAACTTGAAGCGGCTTATGATTCCAATTGTAATCTATTTATCTAGGGGATGTATCATATGTTTGTCGCATCTTTATCAATTCTCAAGTCAGTGCATATATACGAGGATCCAATACTTCAGATATCTCGATACCTCTCTTCTGTAAGAATATCAAATTATTGTTTGTGTTATGCCACAGCATCTGATTCTTCAGCTGATTACAAAGTTTTGAGCAAGTTGGATATCTTTCTGGTATGCGGTTGGCTGACTTCCCATTGCATGTTCCACTTTATTTCAGGTTGGTCCTCGTAAATGCCATTATAATGAATGGGTGGGGGTGTTATTAGAAGTAATTGTAAAATCACTTCAACTCATTCTCTGTAAACTCCAATTTTCTTGAGGATTCCATAGTAATCGATAGAGGATTATCCCTTACTATAATTTGTTTTTGGGAAAAACTGGGACAAGCTTATGGAGTTTGTTGGCAAAACGTGTCTCATTCTTGTAGCTTCATTTCAGACATCCTATAATAAGGATCGCGATGATGTCAAATCTCAACTGAAAAGGACATATCAGAAAAACCATGGATGCGCAGTTCACTTTCAGTGAGTGGGTAACAAAATAAACAAGCAGAAGAAAACCACACCATGGATGCACAGTTCACTTTCAGTGAGTGGGTAACAAAATAAACAAGCAGAAGAAAACCACAAACTGGCACCGGCCGAAGAAAACACTGTGCACAACATTACAACGCAAGATGAAGCTCAAGGCCACACTTTTTTGACAATCAAACCTCTTCACCACTTCAGCATTATTCATACTAAGAACGGAAGCAACATATACTGCTTTTATACCTCATATGGCTCTCGTATACTTGCTATTGCTTATTGCTATACTTGGAATGCTGCACGTCAACTTTCTTGACGCCGTCAACGGCCTAACCTGGAGAGGCCTGAAGTTCTAGGTCTTCTTCTCCGTCGGTGCCTGAAATTTTGAGGAGATGGACCTAACAAGAACATGATTAGTACAGCTAAGGAAAAGCTGACGGAAAATCCAATGGCTGCCCCCTCCCATGAGAAATATTCCTCCTTTACCTCATTCTCTTGTGGTTCTGGTAGTGGTGATGGCTCTTGTGGACATGGCATCTGAATCTGCGTGCCGCACAGCCCACTATTGTTGGCGAAATAGTTTGGATCGTTCATTGTATCCATTTGGCCACCTTCTGGGATCTGACCTTCCAGTTTGTTGTTACTTACATCAAGTGTAGTAAGTTGTTGCAGCTTCGACAGTGATCTTGGAATTCTGCCAGAGAGTCTATTGTGTGACAAGTCCAAGCTCTCTATGCTTTTTAAATCACCGAAGGTCACCGGTATGTTGCCTGAGAGTTCGTTGTACGAGATGTTGAGTAGTTTTAAACCCTTCAGTTCGCCTAATGAAGCTGGAATTTCTCCCGAAAGTTGATTCTTTGACAAGTCCAACAGAGAATATATATCCAGGTTGCGGCCAGAGAGACTTTGTCTTGACTTCTTCCAGTTCACTACTAAGTCGCTAAACTCGATGGAGAAAGTAAATACATACAAAATTAATGTGTATGTAATCGGTGTATCTATCATGCCAACCAAATTTCCTATCTCGGCAGGGATTTTCCCAGTGAGGTTGTTGCACGAGACATCCAGTATTCTTAGTTGAGTGAGATTGGCAAAGGAGTCTGGGATTGAACCCTGCAGGAGGTTGTTTCTTAAGTTAAGTACCTGAAGGGTGGAGATCTGGGAGAGAAACGTGGGGAATTGTCCTGTGACTCTGTTATCATGGATATCGAGTTGTTCTAGCTTGCTCATGTTAAGCAGGTTCAGAGGAAGATTGCCAGAGAAATTGTTTCTTCCTAATGCAAGAAGCCGGGTCTGTTGAGAGAAAGTCACAGGGACCTCACCTGACAATTGGTTAGAGGAGAGATCAACGTAAGCCAGGAATGCATCAGGTGCGAAAACAGGAAACGTGTTTCCAGAAAATCTGTTGTGGGAGAAATCCAGTAGCAGTAGGCGATATATATCAGATATGGACTTCGGAATTTGGCCTGAAAAATTGTTTTCAGCCAGCATCAGAACCATCAGCTCATTAGCATCTCCAATATTCTCTGGCAGCTCCCCTGAAAAATTGTTTCGTGAGAGGGCAAGGACAGACAAATTGAGAGATTCAAAGAGACGGGGTGGAAGAGGACCGGAAAGCTTGTTAGATGAGAGAATTATGGTGCCCAGTTCCATTTCAGCAAGCCAGTTGGGAAACTGTCCTTCAAGCTTGTTTTCACTCAAATCAAGAAAATCGAGATTTTTTTGTGTAGAGATCCAGTCAGGGACTCTTCCAGAAAGACCACAAGATCTCAGAGACAATTCAGACAGCATGCAGCTTGCAACTATCTTTGCAGTGTTATTCCATGATAGCTTGTTTCCTCCAACAAACAAATACTTCAGGTCCTTGAAATCAAGCAACCATGTGGGGATTTCTCCAGTGAGCAAGTTACTTTCTAATCGAAGTGTTTCCAACTTGCCTAGATTCTGTAAGGATGACGGGATTCTACCACTCAGCGAGTTATTGCTCAATGACAAAGTAGTCATGTTAGTTAACTCGCCAATATTAGTGGGGATCTCCTGAGATAAGAAGTTGTCCCTGAGGTCCAGTGTTTGCAGCTCCTTCAACTTCAGAATTGATAATGGAATTCCACCCTTGAAGTTGTTGCCACGAAGAGACAACTGCTGCAAGCCGGTGAGGTTTCCAATCTCCACAGGAATGTTTCCTTGGAGCAAGTTTTCTTCCAACTTCAATATCCTTAAGTTTTGAAGAGAGCTCACATCCTTACTTAAGATACCATCCAGCCAGTTGTTGCTCATATCAAGATATTCAAGATATCTCAGATGGAATATCTGGGGAGGAATGGGGCCACTGAAGCTGTTCTGAATGATGTCAAGATGAACCAATTTACTGAGATTAGCAAACAATTGGCCCAAAAGTTCCCCTTGTATGTGATTTGATGATATGTCAAGCAGCATCAAGCTTCTGATGCGGAAGAGAGGTGCTAAGGCAGCGGCAGGCACCACGACATCCACGGCAGATAGCCACGGGATGACAGAATCGAGAAACAGAGCAGTCACAGCTCTAGATTCGGAGTGAGAGCTGCAAACAACCCTGTCCCAGTGGCAGCAATCTGTGCTGGAATTCCACGTTTCCAAGTCAAACAGTGAATCATCTGAAGAATTAGTACTCGTAATGAGATTAGATTTCAATTGGAGAAGGGCTTGTTTCTGATCTTGAGGACAACAAAGGGAAGGAGTAAAGAGGAAGAGGAATCCAAACAGAAGGGTAAGGCGGGTCATGGTGGCTCGTAAGATTAATTGCTGCTTTCTTCAATTGTCTATAAAAGCAGAGAGGAGTTTGCTACAGAGAGGTTAACAGGAGGTGGCAAGTGGTGATGGTGTGTTAAAGTCAAAAGCCAATAGTGATTTTGTGGGTTTCACGGAGTAAATTGCTGAAATTATTGACCCTGACTTACTTAAAAGTGGATACCAATGACTGGAAGGCATAATCAGGTCTTCCTCCTATACCAGTTTCAATGGTATTTTGACCAAAGGGAAGCGCATGAGCTCCTGGGTACCTCGTACAATGATTGCATTGGAAGTGCCGGTTATGGTATCACATTCTGCTCTCACCCCCGCTGGTGCTTCCTTATTTTTTGCTGAATCGATCCAAGATAGTAGTCAAAAGTCTTGGTCTTGATCAGCTGGGAAGAATTCTGGGCATGCTTGCTACTTTCTAGTCCCCGCACCTTAAACACCAGCCTTCTTCAAAACGCCAAGCCTCCAAAGTTGACTGCAAGAAACCTGAAAGCCTGAAAGGACGTAATTAATCAAGGTAAGCCATTGTGTACCAACTCCGCCAGTGTCAAGTACAGCGGCACAGCAATCTAACACAGTAATGGCTAATGGGTAAAAATGCCATCAAGAGTTTCTTCTTTTTAGTTGATGTTAACGGTGTACAATTGGGCTTATAAAAAACAGCCTCGTAACATGAGCAAGTTCATCTCTTTTTTCGCAATTTCCATTTCAAGTGAACGACACTTATCCTTAGCTATTAGCCGCTGTAACCTATCAGCCAATCAAGGAAACAATGTTTGTCAATACTTTATAAAACAAAATTTTGTATCAAACACGCTCCAAATTTAGGAAAATTTATTTGTCTCCTGTTTCCAAAATTTTACTAATTCATAAGGTGTTTCATAGATGATTGAATTCACCTCTACCCATCTTCATTGGCTTGTGGATCCATCAACGGTCATTGCTGTAGTTGTAAACCCTTTACATATCAGTGGCGTGGTGGCACGATGAAGACATGGGATGCTCATCGGGGCCTCAGCCCAAATGATATCATGGGAAGCATCACAAGCGAGTGTTGACACTTGCTTGGGCCTGCTCATGGGAGCAGCCCACTCGCGATGGCTTTTGGTCAAGTCCTTGATGCGTGAGTCATAAAGAGATGGCTCATGAGGACTGGACATGGTGCAGGGCACCTGGGCAGCAGGTGAGCAAAACACTGGCAGAAAAACAGACACGGGCTCGCGTTGGCACCTTATCAGGCACGCAAATGAGCACGAGGCACTCGGGGTGCATTTGGTGGGCTTAGCCTACGAAGCTGGCAGTAGTTTCCAGTAGTTTACAGCAGTTTCCAGCAGTTACCAGTGGTTACCAAGCACTTGCAAGGGAGTGGAACACTTATCGCAAGGGGCTGGAGTCCAAGCTGCATGTGGGGCTGGTTTTGTGGGGATGAAACCCCATTACCCTAGGGCAGTTGGGGGTGTCAACTGCCAAGTTTTGTAGGCTATATAAACCCAGAGGCAGAGTCATCAAAGGGGTGATGTCCTGCTGCGTCTAAAGTGTAAATCCTTATTCGTTAGTGAAAAAAGTTGGGATTGGTTTCCGTAAACACTTGTGTCTCTCTTTCATTCTCTTTTGTGTGCGTGGGTATGTGCTTCTAGTATAAAGCTCACTTGAGATTGAGGGCCTTCGTGGTGGATCGGCTGACGAGTTAGGTGTTACTCATGCCATCACTCGGTGAAAATTCAAGCATAGAACTCAACCGTGTCAACCGTGTGACAATAGTTATGGTCTTTAAGACTTCAGAGGGATGAGAAGGACACTTCGCTTCAAAAACCAGTACCAAAAGCGAGACGTGGCATTATAAACAAGGGTAGACACCTGGGCTCGCTACAGCCACTAGTCATGCTACTGTAATCCAAAACTCTGTTTTCCACCAATCAACCTCTCCCACATGGTCTTCCAAAATGGCACACACCACATTCGGCCAAACACCTCCTCCACCTCCGTAGGACTCTCAGCTCGAAATACAGCGAACCATAAGCACAGCTGAGGACACGAACCATGTCTTTAGTTCCAACTAGCTACCCATCTCTCTACTCTTCGCCGTCATTGCCAAGACACACCGAGGCCAAGCACAACTTGTGTCTCTATACTCAAACCAAGCATTTCTCGTCCAAGAGATTCTCATTTGTGAGCTCCTCGAGCTGTTTCTGCAATACCCATTTGGTAAAACCGTCGAGTTCGATAGTTAAAGCATCAGAAACCGATTCTCAGACGTCCAAACCGGAGACTACAAATGCTGGAGAAGAAGTAGAAGAGCAGTATGAAGAGTATGAAGTAGAATTGGAACAGCCTTATGGCCTCAAATTCACCAAGGGCCGAGATGGTAGGACATACATTGATGCGATTCTGCCTGGCGGAGCAGCTGACAAGACCGGTATGTTCACTGTCGGGGACAAAGTGCTTGCCACCAGGTTTGTTTCGGATTCCTGTTATTGATCTTTTTAATAAGTCATCAGATTTCTCAATAAAGATAAATTGGATTGGATGAATCCTCTAAATGGCAAGTGGCAATTCAACAGATTCAACGTGTATGATTTATCCGGTTGATTTATCATGCTTGGTTTTAGATATAGATAGGATTCAGTTTACATAGTTGTATTGTCAGCAATGCTTAACCTTAGGCTCTAGGCCTCTTGGGATGAACTTTAAACCCAGCGCTGACTTAGCCTCTAGACCAAAGTGTTGGTTCCTAAGATATTCACTTATAAGCTTCGCGGAGCAATTAAGTGGTCAGGCTAGACAACAGCAGCATGATCGCCAGAGGAAAAAGCAAAAGGGTTAAGTGAGGAGAGCGAAGATGGAGTTAACAATATTGAGAAAATATAACCAAGGTTTGAGTTTGTTCAGCAACAGAAATTTCTCTGCGAGACAAAGTAGCTGGCATGCAGTGATTTTTGGTGAACTGAGAGGGTAATGGACAGAGTTAAAAAGTACATAGTTGCATTTATAGATGATATTTTGTCCCATGCGAAGACTCTTGAAACGTCTTCAAGATTAGACATAATCTCTTCTTGATAGGTTGAATAATACCATAATGTAAATGCCTGGTTATTTTTCCTTGTATCTGTTTCTGGTTGAGAATGTGACCTTGGAATCCTAAGCTGTATGCAGTGCAGTCTTTGGAACAGAAATATGGCCTGCCGCTGAATATGGTAGGACAATGTACACCATTCGCCAAAGAATTGGCCCATTGCTCATGAAAATGCAGAAGAGATATGGTTAGTTTGTCACTCAGTTTGCATTTTCTTTCTTCATTGTCTTTCAATCTGAGGCACAGGTGGAGAACAGGCATGTTCAAGCATGCTATTTAAGATCAATAATTTTAAATTTGGTGTCCCTTAAGTGTTTAATGATACTAGAGCTGAGAGAAAGTCTGCAATTTTGAATTTTGTATCATTAGCTAAATGTGAGTACCATTTGGACGATTTCCAGGGAAACTGGATGATCCAGGTGAACTAACAGAGAAGGAGATTATTAGGGCTGAGAGGAACTCTGGTGTAATTAGTAACAGAGTGAGGGAAATTCAAGTGAGTATGAGCTCTTCCATGGCACTGAAAATGAATCTGAATTTCATGTACAATTGTTTCATCCCTCATGCTGCTTCATGTGGAGAGAAACTTTTTTGCATGATAACACCAAACTAGTTTTGCAACCTGTGCCCAATTGCAGATGCAAAATTACCTGAGGAAAAAGGAACAGAAAGAACAAAGAGAAAAGGACCTTCGCGAAGGGCTGCAGCTTTACAAGTAAGCCCCAAGGTTTTTAAGGTTCTTCTTTTCATTTATTTCCCTATTTATTAATATGGTAATTTATTTAGGATCTGCTATGAAAGAGAGTTGGTAGGATGGACTATAAATTCATACTCATTAGTATGAAGGGAAAGATGCTCCTTTTGGTTATTTTCAGGATCCAATTTTTCATGTCAATTGATCGCATTAGATACACTATGCTCTAGGTTTCAGCATTTTATTTTTCTTTTATTTGCACTGATGTAGAGTCACTGAGTAAGTGGATGCCTACGACTAATACATTCAGAGTGCAAGTAGTATGATATTCAATCTGATTAACCTTGTTTCTTTTGAACCAATCTGGTCATGATGAAGGAATGCCAAATATGAGGAAGCATTGGAGAGATTTGAGTCTGTGTTGGGATCCAAACCAGATCCAAATGAAGCTTCAGTAGCAAGTTATAATGTTGCATGTTGCTATTCTAAGCTTAATCAGGTATCAGATACTAAAATCTTATCCTGTTCTATACTTGTTTTGCTGGCTGTGCTATGGCACCTGGGAATCGATGATGAAATATGCTTATTTGTCTTGGGTCACTTGAATTTTTCTTTATATGCAAATATTCTGTTGCCCATCTAAGAATCAGATATGTCCTAGTTGGTGTACAAGTAATTCATGCTATGCCTTATTTTCACATTATTCATGCATTCTCATTGTTTTCTGAAAATTCTGATAGATACAAGCTGGACTTTCAGCACTTGAAGATGCTCTAGGAGCTGGATTTGAAGACTTCAAGGTAACAAAGCAATGATATGACACCATTTTTATATTTGAAAAAGTAACAGAGTTTGTAAATTTTGGTGTGCATCTGAAGTTGTTGATCAATGTTAACATAACAGCGAATCAGAGAGGATCCTGACCTGGCCAATCTCAGGACATCTGAAGATTTTGATCCACTTCTGAAAAGGTTTGATGAATCATTTATCAACGAGAATGCCATTAATGCTATTAAATCATTATTTGGCTTTTTCAACAAGAACTAGTTTTTAAATTTGCTTTGGAAGATGATTGCAAATGAGCTTCAGAGGAGCTAGGAACCAGCTGAATCATTTATGTGCAGATAATATA
The DNA here is from genome assembly GCA_021397835.1 of Moringa oleifera. Classification (NCBI taxonomy): domain Eukaryota; kingdom Viridiplantae; phylum Streptophyta; class Magnoliopsida; order Brassicales; family Moringaceae; genus Moringa; species Moringa oleifera. The sequence continues at coordinate 203,023 of JAJFZO010000866.1, read as the reverse complement.
ATTTCATGTTTATGATTGTCGTTCATAGCTTTAGTTGAGGGTGAGATTCAAAGAATTCAATAGGTGGCTTCAAAGTTTCAATTTTTTATCCAATCAGAATGTTTAGATGTTTTTTACTTGAGCTACTTTGTTTTTTCTTTTCGTTTTCAACTTCAGCTGCATAATCCTCTTAATCTGGATGCTTGTTGCAATTTTAGCAGAGAATACAAGACATGTTCCATGTTGTGCCCTTCCAGTGCGAGTCTAAGCCATCAGTATTTCCAAGTAACTAATCATGTTACAAAAATTAAGTTATAGCATTGTGTTGATAACCTGTCCAACGTTTTGGAGTTTCTGGCATTGTTATAGACCCTACCCGTGATGAGTCAAAGTAAGTTACAAATTTATGAAAAAAGGACAACTGGTTGGCATATAGATATAAAAAAATATATATTTTAACAAGGTAGCTTTAAAGATTTTGCAAACTTATAACCAATCCCACATTGAGCGTAACTCAGAAAACCAGTGATGCTACAATCCCCCAAAAGCTCTAAAGAACTCTACAGACTTCGTACTGTTTTATTTCTACTTAAAATGAGACGTATGTACCAATCTACAAACACTTGATGTTCGTGTTATGCAAAAATTTCCTCCAAGTCCAAAATGAGAATTTATGTTGGATCTTCATTCCTCAAAAAGAAAAGGCATATGATATCTTTTACTTTTGAGGTCTATCCTTCAAGACGTTGAAAATCTCAGCCAAAATGCTCAGCTCAAAGCTTTTTCCTTACCTGCTTATTACAGAATTTACAGCATTTTTCCAACAGATGAAGCTACAATCTGCCCTGCCCCCAAGAAAAGCCATTATCAAACGGGGTTAGACTTAATGGACATTGGCTTATGAAGAGAGTTTTGCAGAACATACTCACAGCTTATTTCTTCAAACTATTGTTAGATAAGACCTTTTTTCCATACGGGCTGGTCCTGAGTATGGGGACATGAGGTCTTATGGCATCCACCAAAGCTGCATGTAGAGATCCCTGATCAACAAGTTAACACAAAAATCAATCATGAAACAACAAAACAAGGCTTTTGGATTTGTTATTCTACTTTCTAGTACATGTTACAAGTAACCATCATGCACTATGGACAAATGAAGCAAGGACACAAATGCTATTTATTGATGACAGTGACGAAGTCCTCATGATTCACTTGAACATAGGTTAGCTAGGTTATCAGTTAAGAAGCAAAGAGGAGGTGGGTTCGGTTGGTTGGGGGTGGGGGCGCGGGGCGGGGAAGGAGGGGTGTTGTTATTTCAGCAGGTTGATGGCAGGCAGGGAGAAAAGTGAGTCTTTTCCATAAACCAATTTGAGCATGTCTCACATGGTCTCAAGAGGAAAGAGACACCCCGAAGAGAAAGACAACAAAAGCAGTGTCCAGTAGATCTTTTGAAATATAGAACGCATATCAGCTGGAATACCTAGGCACTCTCAAATGCTATATTTCCTTGAATAAGAAGTGTGTTTGAGGATGAGTTTCTTACCTTAGATTGTTGCAATGCTGCTTGGATAACATAATTTCCATAAGGATCTTGCATGATTTGATCCAATCGAGGATTATTTATCAGTTCCCTGATAATACAAGCACGGCGTTCCTCACCGGCATATGCCAGGCATTTTTCAACAACGTTACTGCTATATTTCTGCATCGACAAATCCCCATAGTTACCCTCCAACTGATCAAGAATGTCCATTGTTGCCCATGGAAACTGAAGCTCCAACACGAATTGCACAACATAGTTCCTGCAGTATTAAATTTTAGAATTAGAAGCACCTTCAGACGTTGAGCACCAATCCTCTACAACATGGCCCGGAAAACTGACCACTCGCGACTTCCTTAACATATCCTAATTTGAGTTCACAAGAAAAAGAAAATTCATTTTTCCATGGTCCATATATTATGCCTAAAATTCTAGGATGTTCACTTGCTTCAAAATACAATGTGAATGAGGTTGGCTGCAACTATCCATTCTTCCATTGTTAACAGATAAGCTTCAGATGTTAACCTGCTAGAGGTAGAGCTCCATATACATTCAAGAAAAAGTAAAATGATGGAAGTGCCATGAAGCTTCTTTAACACATTATGTTCGTAAGAAAGCAAGGGCAAAGCAAAAGGGACGAAAAAGTACCCAAACTGATCTTGGGAAAGAATTAGAGCATTTGATGTGATTTCACAAACCAAGCGACGCCTTTCCTCACCCTCAGAATGGCTAAGGCATTTTTGAAGCACGCAGCAACCATGACGATCAGTTGCCAGCTCCACACTATTGGTAATTGCAGCTTCAAAGAGGAACTGCAGAAGAAACTATTATCAGCTTTCATTGGATGCCACAAACATAAATTCCTAGTAATGCAGCATAAGATTCATGATGGACACAGACATCCAGTTAGTGAAGCTAACGAGACCACCACTTCGCTTTTCATGGCATTTGAAGGCATATTAGATACATAGAATAATACTAATAATAATTATGCTGCAGAAAAAATTCTTAATGCATATTTATATGTTAAGAATCATCACTTAGATTGTAAGACAGTATAGTTTGAATCCCCTGATGCCACGTTATGCTGAATAATGATAAAGAATCATTAGGTGAAGAAATGGATGATATGATTATTCAAAAGGCACAACTGGAGAAAGAAATGAAAACAGTATATAATTTTGTGACTTGAAATTGCAAATAATTCGTTCAGTATACTGAGTTTTCCAATAAAGGTTTCAAAGTTAGTATCGCAGCCAGATGCATCCACAGAATTCTCAGGTTGTGCAATATAATGTAATTCATTTGAATTCTTTTGGGGATAAATAAACCAAAAAATTCAGTTAATCATCAATGTCGAGTCATATTATATATCTGAACCAGTAGAGAAGAGAACAAAACAAGCTGTCACAAAGGCTAACCATTTTTAAAATGTGGAGTCATAGCGACCATGAACATGATAGGGAATGAAAAATAGCTGGTATGACCAATAAGATACATGTATAGCCTTGAAATAAATTCGATCTACGACCATATATCCATTACCTCTCTGTGTTCAGGCATTAAATATTGCAAGCAGCGCTGTGCGACATGGTTTCCATTCATGTTTTTTATCAACGTCACTATTCCAGGCCTCAGCGAGGAAACAACCATGAAAAACTGCTGAGGGGTGCTCAGTGTTTCTATAACTTTTTGAACAGCACGGGTCCTGTTTTTTTGAAAGGAAATGAACAACTAAATACATAAGATTGAAAAAAAAAAAAGCAAGCATAAATCAGAAATAAGACAAGTGTGCACACACAGATGCAGAAACATGTAGTATACAAGAGAGAGGAGAGAGAAAAAGAGAAAGGGAGAGAGCAGACCCATGCATGTCACATGAAATTCTAACAAGATCTCCAGCTTTTCTAGTTATTGCATGAAGTATTTGCATTCTCTGATCCTCATTGCACACTTCAAGCAGCTTCTGGACCAGGTAATTCCCAAAAGAGTCTGTCATTAGTTCAACAATGTGATCAATGATCTCAAGAAAAATCTTTTCAATATCTTCTGGGTTGCCTTCTGAAAATTTTCTCTGTAAGAAGCGACAACCATGCTGGTCCTTAGCCATGAGATATATTCTACCACTTACTTCATCGAGAGAGTTGTATTTCTGAGGCTGTGGCCTTAGATTGGTATTTCTAAGATTGATATTGTCAGGAGACAAATCCCAAGAGCTAAAAGTATCTTGCTGAAAGCATGTGTCCAGAGAGGAGAAGCTGTGGAGGTGACAGCTATCAGATAGAACTTTTCCATTCTGGTTGACATGACTATGTGATTCCTTTCCTCCAACAGAACCAAACTTCACAGCTTTAAGTGTGTTCAATCCATGAGATCTTGTTAAGATCTTCTCAGGAAACTTAGGTTTTCCAATTTTTGCCAAAACATGTGCAGCATTGTGATCTGAAGCGGAAAAGGCAGGATTTGACAGGTTCAAACCCCTTGTGACAGAATTAGTGTTCCAAAATGGTTCTCCACTACTCTGTTCAAGTTTGTGAGAGATTGGAACCTCAAAATAGTGTTGTGTCAGATTCCGACTGGTTAGCCTGTTCGAAAGGTGTGCATTTGCATGGATAGGATGATGAGCTTCCAATCGTTGATTGCGTAACTGCTGCAGATACAAGAGTTGCTGATTCATCCTATAATATTGTTCCTCTTCAATGTTCCTCCAACTGAGGTGAGGTTGGTTCAACTGTTGTGAATGTAAATAAGGAAATGGAGACTGTGCATCTGTGAAGTATTGCTGTTGATCAGACATTACAGCAAAGTCCACACCAGGGACAGGCATATTGGAGAGGAATGGAAAACCTTGCAGCCCATGAACTGGCATTGCAGCAGAGAAATCATGAACTTGCTGGCAATAGCTAACTTGCAACTTTTTGAGTCCTTGAGCATCAAGTTTCAAAAAATTTGAATCTTCTTCGCCAACTTTTGTCATGTCAAGCTTATCAACATAACAAGGCATGTTATTGAAAGCAGAAACAACCATCATCTGCGAGTCCATGTTGGAAGATGGATTCTTTAGGCTGTTTTCATTCAGGCAGTCCAGTAAACTGGAATGATTTGGTGAAGATTTACAGTTTGCAAAAGGAGCAGTCACAGGGTCAATTCCCATCCCATCATTAAAATTCAAACCTGCAAATCCAGATGTCAAAGATTGGTCAACAGGCAAATTTGCTCCCTCTGTTTGGGCCATCCGAACGGGTGATTGCTGTGTTTTACTTGCTAGTAATTTTCTGTCATCAAAATTCCGATTGTTTTGGAGCTTCTTTGTTAGAGGGTCTCTGTACGAGTTCACACAGATAGGCAACAAGCTATTATCTAAAGACCCTCTTTTAGGTCCAGATTCCTCACAGTGAGAATTCCCAGAAGTAGCATTGGGTATCTCACCAAGAAGCTTCTCAAATTCATCAAACTCTAATTCAGTTTTCCTTTGCTCCATTTTGGGAAATCACAAAAGGTATATGAATTCCTTTCTGTTAACCAAAGCAAGCTCCACTAGGCAATGTAGATCCACAAAAAAGCCCTTGACTGCAACAAAATCAATATCATAAACAATTTATCAAACCACATAAACACTGATCTGACTTTACTGGAAGAAAACATCATCAACTTCACTTCTAGATAAATTATCTATCCATTACAAGCCACATTTGTGAAAGGACAAATCATTGAATCTCCCCATAATCTAAATAAATCAAACATGAGTGCAGATCCTTAAAAATTCACTAGACGTCTTGTTGTTCTTCAATCAATGCAGTGCCACCAGAATATCCAAACAGAAAATAATTTTCAGAACAGAAAACAGGAATACAGACAAAAATAGAGTAGGCTGAAGGCCAAAAGATTCTACAGTAAAAATCAATCAACGGCATAACCCGAATTTGAACCGAAGCCCAGAAGGCGTTCCAGAGAAAGTATCACGACCATCAGAATCATCAAACCAATTCTCCTCGATATTTACGTCCAATATAAAAGAAAATTAAGCAAATCATATACTGTGATCAATCCCAATAAGGAAACAGAATCACAAACTTAATCCATTCATCAGAAGAGGTAAGACCCAGAAAATTCTGATAAAGCAAAATCTCAAATAGAGAAAAAGATAAAATCTTGCCACAGAAATCAAAGAAACAGGGAGAAGGAGAGAGAAGCGATTCAGTAAGAGAAAAATGTAGGAAGAAGGAACAAGTAATCAGCGAAAAAGAGTGAAGTACCGGTGAGGGAGGAGGTGGCATTAGAGAGAAAAAGAAGCCATTGGTAAGAAATCTAAAAAGTGGAAGGAGAGTCCTGCAAAAGAGAATTTGATGAGAAGAGGGAGGCTTTTGATGGTAATTTAGAGAGAATGCAAAGAGAGTGAGAGGGTGATGTTGTTGGTAAGGTCAGGGAGTGAGGCGGCGTGAAGAAGAAGGAGAGGCTTCAAAGGACTGAAGAGAGAGTGAGAGAGTTTGGCATTAGGATTGCCGAAAAGAAAGACCAAAGTTTAAACAAGGAGAAGGAGACCGAAAATATTGTGATGCTGCTACTGCGACTACTGCCATAGATCATATATATCCATGCATGGAATGGTCATTGGCAACTTACTGTATCTTCTTTCTCTCTCTCTTCTCTCCTCTCTCCTTCTTTTTGTTTGTTGATCGCTTTTCTCTTAAGATCTTATAATAATAATAACATGGATGCATATCTTATACATTTACTGTTTCTCCTTATTTCCACTCTTCATGCTTTTTCCATTTCCTTTTTCTAAATCCCTTCAATTTTATTTAATTGAAAAAGAGGAGATAGAGTGTATGTTTAAAATAAATTAGAGGTGGCTTAAACAAATAAGATGAGCTTCGATTTCAATTTCAAACGTGTAAGCAAGCAAATCAAGATATCAATTAAAGAATATTAAATTAAATTGGGATAACAGAAAAGCAGATATTATAGGGCAGAGAAAGCAGGAGACTGACTGGGTTAACAAACCAAGATGGATTCAAAGGTGACGCCAATCACCTTGAAACTGTTAGATGGATGGCGGGTTGTTCGGATCACTGTTAAACTGTTTTGTAACTGACATTAATTGCACCATTTTTTTAGCATTAAATCATCAATTTACGAAGCCAATAAATCCACCCTTTTTCTAACTTTTTCATCACTCACTCACGCTCAGGGCCCAACCTCCCGAAGAAACAAGAAACCAAAAACAAAAAGAGAGACATTTGGTGACCATTCTCAAGAGGGCAAACAAGAATCAAAGGATATCCAACACATCAACTGAGCAGCAAAGTCAAATTTTCTTTCATTCATAATTAACTCATAGTCCAAAATCACTGCACTCTAGCCCTGAATTGCAAGTCTCATTTGCATTCAGCATATCCTCTTCTGAATCTTCCAATCTACTTAAATTTACAAGAGTAAAAAAAAAAAAACTAAACGAAAACAAATGGGCATCCAGGAGGCTGCATCCTCTTTGATGTTCATTCTCACTGCATTTATCTCAGTAGCCATATCCTGACATAAAGGGCACAGGCCATATAGTCAGTAATTAAATACCAAAAATAAACAGAATAGCCTTGTCAGGTCTTCCAAGCACAGAAGCACAAACCTGAATTGTCCATTGGATTGCCTGCAGGCACTGGCTCAGGCTCCTTGATCTCAACAACAACACAGTCAGACATCAGGAAAGTTTTGGCCACAGAAGATGCATGCTCCAGGCAACATCTCACCACCTGAAACAACACGATTTCAAAATCCACTCACCAACACAAACTTCATCAATTCCATGTCGCACCATTGCATCTCGGCAGAAATAATAAAGATAATAATATATTTTCAACTTCATTTGGTGTAAAGAAAATTCATTATCTCCTTTCCCTTTGTGCTCAATTACAGCAACTAACCTTGGTTGGATCAATAATCCCTGCAGCCATTAAATCTTCGTATTTTCCAGTTGCAGCATTGTAACCATATCTAGGATTGTCACTAGAAAGCACCTGTACATAAAAAAACCAATTTTAGAAATATGCTTTAAATGAGAATTATACAACAATATGGTCAGAGGAGTTTCCTCATACCTTCTCACTGACAACACTTCCATTAACACCAGCGTTCTTGGCAATTAGTTTTAAAGGATAACTCAAAGCTCTTTTCACAATATCTGCCCCAACCTACATGCAATCAAGGAAATCTTAACCAAAAGAACAACAATTGACAGTTAAGAAAAAGATGCGAGAAATCATTTCCACCAAACCCTCAACATCCAGGCAACATTTTCATACAGGCACAAGACATGATTTACCTTCTCTTCATCATTTTCAAGGCTCTCCTTGATGGCATCCACCTTTGATGCAAGTCTCAAAAGAGTGCATCCACCACCAACAACAATACCTTCCTCAACAGCTGCCTACAGATCATTGAAACTTTAGTAAGTAGAGTTCATTTCAGTAGTACAAAAACTAAAAAAAACACTTCCAGCATAAGGCCACTTCAAGTACATAACGGAGTTGAGATACAGTACCTTCGTTGCATTAAGAGCATCTTCAACTCTCAGTTTCTTCTCTTTGAGCTCTGTCTCTGTTTGTGCTCCAACCTGTATAAGTTTGAGATGACTCAACACGCATCTTCAGTAAAATAAAACCTTAATCACACCACATTTCCTCATGTAGCTGGCTTACCTGTATCACAGCAACACCACCTGATAGTTTTGCAATTCTTTCATTAAGTTTTTCCTTCTCATAGTCCTGCTCTGCAGCCTGCATGAATGCCAGTGGCATCAAAATGATCACCAGAGCAACAACAAAAACAACACTAACTATGCATCTGTTAGAGAAACATCAAGGAATTCTCACATCAATAAGATTTCTGATCTGCGCAACACGCTTGTTTACTGCTTCCTGAGTACTTCCATCACCCACAATGGTTGTGGTATCCTTAGTAAGCACCACTTTGGAAGCATGACCCAGGACCTCCTTGCCAACTTTGTCCAAGGAAAGACCCACCTCATCTCTAATTACAGTTCCTGTGTGCCATTTGAAGAGGTATCTCAGAAACATCACAAACATAAATCACAAAATTATAGGGGGAAGAGGGAAGAAACGAATCACACAGGGGACGAGAGGTGATACACATGTCTCTTATCCAACTAAGAGGGAAAAGAAACAGATTCCACCTGCCTCACCCCAGAAAAGAAATTTTCATGGTTCAAATCAGATGTGTTCTAACCTCCAGTCAGAATGGCAATGTCATCAAGGTATTGGCTCTTGCGCTCTCCAAAACCAGGAGCTTTGAGAGCAGCAATCTTCAAAGCACCTCTAAGCTTGTTCACAACAAGAGTTGCCAATGCCTCCTGTTCAATATCTTCTGCAATTATCACAATTGGGTACGCACTTCTAATTGCATCTTCTAGGACGTTGATAAGATCCCTTGCATTTGTTATTTTCTTATCAACAAGAAGCAACTGCAACCAAACACAAAAGGTAAATCTATGAATTCCCAGACAATTAAGAATCGTCCAAATACACTTTGGGCAAAATGTTTTCATTTTCCCACTTTTGGTTTCATCTGTCAGGATATCCTACAATGAAAAAGAAAAAGCCATAGACCTCAAAGCAATCAGGATTATCTGCCCTTGCGGGATACATTTTTAAGATTTGGGAAGCTGCATTAAAAATTCCTAACTGTCACAGCTACTTAGGAATGATACACACAATTATAATATAGAAAAGAATTTATAAGGGTTTCTTTCATGAACAAAACAATAGTTCAGCTATGTGAAAGTGCTCAAAAGTCCAAGGTCCCAAAACTCCAAATGCTCCAACAAACCCATAATTGGAAACATACCTTGCAGTTCTCATATTCAACTGCCATTTTCTCGCTATCAGTAACAAAGTAGGGTGAGATATAACCACGATCGAATTGCATTCCTTCAACAACATAGAGACTATTCTCAGCACTTTTCCCCTCCTCAAGAGTTACTACACCCTTCCGACCCACTTTACTCATAGCTTCAGCTATCATATTCCCCACTTCATAGTTGTTTCCTGCACTAACTGCTGCTACATCAGCAAGTTCACTGTCTTCAACCTACAATGCCATGCCAATATCAGCAAATTCCTTCAATGTGAACTTTATAACATACATGAGCAGAGGTTATAGCAGAATATACCATCAATACCTAAGTCCAAAAACTAACTCAATACCAATTTACATTACCTCCTTTGACATCAACTTCAACTCCGAGACTAGGGCTTTACTAGTCTTCTCAATGCCTCTAGTGATCAAAACAGGGTTAGCTCCGGCAGCCACCACCTGGATTTAATTTAATTTGGTATTAGTACACTCTTGTACATATACAAACAAAAAGCTAAATAAAACACTGCACTAACCTTGACACCCTCGGCAATAAGACCTTGCGCAAGAACAACAGATGTTGTGGTACCATCACCAGCCAAGTCATTAGTCTTGGCAGCTGCTTGCCTCACTAACTTTGCACCAATGTTCTCAACAGGGTCCTCTAACTCAACCTGAAAATGGGTTTGCAACATCGAATAAATCATCTCAAACAACAAACAAGAGTTGCACATGGTCATGCACAAACTAAAACTGAAACCTAAAAAGATTAAAACTGCTTTCAGGTTTCACTTTTAATAGGCAAGTAAACTCTGCAAGAAAGTAAAAGAAAATGCATACCTCCTTGGCAACAGTCACACCATCGTTAACAATTTTGGGGGAACCATACTTGCTCTCTAGAACAACATTCCTGCCTTTTGGCCCGAGAGTAACCCCAACTAGATCTGCAAGCTTGTTGACACCTGTCTGCAAGGAAAGGAAAAAGCAAAGTAACTAAGTAGAGCAAAGACACACAAGCAACCACTCAAGTCAAACAAAGTCAGACATGCCACAGAATTTTGAAACAGATATACTCACCTGTAATTTCTTAATAGCTGTTCCATCCTTGTTAAAGTGCAATTCCTTGGCTGCACAAATCTTAGGGAGGTGTGTTCTCCTGAGAACTACATTTTGTCTCCTTCCAAATGAGCTTGAAGAAATAGAAGCCAAAGATGATAACTTATTGGAAGAAGATCCAAATTTCTTATCCATCAACCGACCATTAGGAGCAGCCAAGGAGCCAATTGAAGACATCGTAGACAAAGTTGAGGCCATTTACTCCTTGGAAGCTGACAACATTCAACATTATAATTAGTTCGAAGTGTTGCTTCTCCATTATCAAACCAATCATATGATTAGTTTCTTGAAACCAGATACCATCCAGACAGAAGAAAAATCCTAGCACAGTAGGCAAGTGAAGCCGTTTAATGAGGAAATTTCAAAATCCATCCACGTATCAAGACATCATTCAAGACTTGAGTAAGTTCATCTCCATTAGCAATGAGAAGCTTAAAATTTTCTCAATTCTATCAAATATTTACAGGATGGTTATTTAGCAAAAAAATTATGGAACCTTCACTAGTTTTAGCAATGAAAAGCTTAGATTTAAACAACTTTGGATTCCAATTGCACAACATTTAACTCAAAAATCAAAATTATTCAGTCCTAATAGATTTATAAATTGAGGCAACTGAAATAAAGTGATTATGATCTACTTCTTCAGAAAATGCTGCAACTGATAATCCAAAACCATATAAGTCTTCTAAATTAAAACAGCACAAATTGTAATGTGTTAATAGAGACGTCCGTACATCCCATGATTCCAATAACTCTATGAATGGGTAAAGCCAATTTACAGAGTTTAGCTTAGCAGAAGTTTTCAATGATCACCCGAAGCTGTGTACATTAGAGGATCCGTCAGTTATTATTACCAGAAACTCCAGAAATGAATACAGCAACAAGAACAAAAGCCAAAGCTACTAAGTTTCAATTTCTACCATACATAGAGTCTCAAGTTAATATTAAATACTAGAGCTTTTGCCTTGGCACTTTCCAGAAAAGGCGACCAAAGCGTAATTGAACATTTAACTTTTAAACTAGTGAAAACTTGTGAGAGCTAATCAATACCCATCTGCCTAAAAGAAGAGAAACCAAAAAAAAAAAAAACGATATACGGTCGTGGCCAAAATCCCGGAGAAAAACTAGTTTCCACCAACCCAACCAAAGACATAGAAATGAGCGTATCCATACATATAATTATATAATAACACGCACATTAATATGTGGATATAGAAGGAGGAGAGAGCGAAGAGAGAGGGCGGGTGTGACTTACCGCAAACGGCGGAGTCGGAGAGGAGGACTAGGGTTTTAGTAGAGAGGGTTTGGATAAGGAAGCAGAAGGTGAGGGAGTAGGTTTATCTTTCACTCTGTCTGAGCCGAGCTGATACTAGTAAGAGCTTGGTTGCTAGTGCGTAATATATAAAAAGGGGAAAGAGCGATTTGGCTCTTGAAGGTTCTGAGGAATGTGGGCCGCTAGATGGAAAGAGAGCGTCTTGTTTGTCCTGAGCTCGGAACAATCTAGAACTTTTGATTTCTTTTACAAAGAATTTATGGGTGTGGAGATTGTGCATTTTCGTCCAAATGATTGGGCTTTGTGGAAAGTTGGGCTCGGGATTTTGCCATGTGGCGATGGGTTTGTAGGACTGAGAAGGGGCTGCTAAGCCCTGTCCCCGCAATCCACCTTCTTACTTCTCTCAGCCTAACAGGTTGGGCATCAAAGCGCCTCTCTTCCATCGCATATGGCATACAAATACAGTTTTACTTCACCCTCACCATTTGCTATTTGCTGGTTGCTGCATCCCAATATCAAAATCATATGGTTACTTCGATACTCAGTATAGACATTATGATCCTATTTTTCCTGCAACCCAGAAAGACTGAATAAAATAGCATGAAACACAAGAATAAGGAGAATTTGAGTGCTGAAATAGCTACTCATTGCCCCCTCTTAACGCTTATAGTTTTGGCTTCCATCTTGCCCCCTAACTGCAGGTTTTCCTGATTAAAGTCTGACTCTGTTACGTGTTCTATCCCACCTGCAACCTCCCCCACCACCATTCCAATTGATTTTCCAATAACAAAGCAACCATCATCATATCACACAAGCTTTTGATGAGAGGAAAACCCAAAACACAACAGACTTCAAGAGAGAAACTTCAACCAAAAAAAAAACAAAGAGGCATCTCATTCCCTTATTGTTAAGATACACACACGATGGACTAAACACAACAAACCCTAATCTAACAAAATCCCATATCAGCTACAATGTCAGTCTCCTTTTCTTTCCAACTCAGGAGCTGGTACCTCGCTAATCACAGTTAACACAGATTTTTCAGCTGAAACCTCATCAGACACCTGAAGAGGCTCCAACGAGTCTACTATGTCTCGCATTAGAGGTCTTGCTTTCGGATTCCTGTTTAAGCAATGATAAGCTAACATGGCAGCCTTGTGAACCCCTTTCACAGGACACTCTCCTCCCAATCTTGGATCTATGATGTTCAGCAATTTCTTCTTCTCTTTCAGCATAGGAAGAGCCCAATCAGTAAGGTTCTGTTCTCTAGCTGGCCGTGACTTGTCTAATGATTTCCTTCCTGTCAGAAGTTCAAGCAGAACAACGCCAAAACTGTACACGTCACTTCTAGGAGTCAGATGGCCTGCACAGCATGCAGAAGTGGCTATAACTCAGTACAGGAAGTGACATCATTCACAAAGAAGACACTAAAAATGATCATCCCAATCACCTCTTCATCCACGCAGATTATTCAAATGCTAACAAGCAAAAACTTAGAATGATTATAACTACCCCATCCAATGATGTTTTCACTGAGTCAGATGGCCTGCATGTCAGATGGGTAGCTAAGATGCCAAGTTTACAGTTACTTCAAGGGACAACTATACCAATGGCCAGGACCACTCAAATATCATATCATTCTTCATCATTGACATGTATGATATTAGCTTTTTCCAGAATAACAGAGGTCCACATGGTTCCCCAAAGCCACAATGATGCTAGAAGAACACATGGAGTCATGTAAACTTGCCTGTCATTATATACTCAGGCGCTGCATATCCATATGTTCCCATTATGCGAGTGGAAACATGAGACTTGTCTCCAACTGGTCCATCTTTTGCAAGGCCAAAGTCAGACAGCTTTGCATTATAATCCTGTTTATACACAGACAAAGCCAAATGGAGCAATTGTAAGTTGAGACTGGCAAAATCATCATAACAGGATGGGGGTATATATATTGATTCATGTACCCTTATGAAACACTAAATAAAACTCCTTCAATCTCTTTTCTAAGCAGCTAAAGTAGAGCTCCCAGTGCACTAACCAGGTCCAACAGAATATTAGATGTCTTGAAATCACGATAGATGACAGGCTTCTCAGCATCATGGAGGAAGGCAAGTCCTTTGGCAGCACCAAATGCAATCTTCATTCTGATGGACCATGGAAGAGGAAGCAATACTCCTGCAACAATAGACAAGTTACATAAATTAGACAATGATCAAAACTCAACCATTAACAAAATGAGCAGTGACAGATTATTGGCCTTCAACCATAAGACAAAACAGAAATCAGATTGGCAGTCATTTTTCCTGGAGTTCTCTTCCCACCAAAACCAGTGATCCATATAGCACATTCAGAAATTGGAATCAAGCTCCTAGCTCTACAGTGGAAACTAAGAAAGTAATATCCAACATAAGCTCGTGTAAGTAGTTCTGAGTCATTCTTTCTTGTGAACTGCTTTCATTCAAGAGACTGCAAATGTAGACCCAATATCCTAAGGTCACTATCCTAGATCCTACAAGGATAAAACATGCTCACACTGACAATGATTGCTCTACAGCAATTGTGTCTCTGAAAATTGATGTTGCAAGGGAAAGGTCATCAAGAAGTCAAAAGAAGAAGAGGAAAGAAAATGACACTTCGATGAAGCATGCTGATCATTGATGTGTATGCTTGGCTTTGGCTTTTGAATTACTTCACCAGTCATTCCAGCAGTACCAACTGATGATCTATGTGCACTGAAATTTTAATTGGCTGAACAAGAAGAGGTAAGAAAGTACTCACTTGAAAATAGATTGTTCTCCACACTCCCACGAGGCATGTACTCATATATGAGCACACGATGATCATCTTCACAGCAGTACCCAATCAATTTCACCAAATTTGGATGAGAAAGCTGCCCCAAGAATATCACTTCTGCCTAGAAACACACACAAGTCTCAATCCAACTAACAAAACATGCAAAACCTTATGTTGAATCATAGAAAGCAAATTTGTGTAATCTACACAACCAGACTACCCCATTTAAGAGGATGAAAAGGAAAACAAAAGATGTAAATGCCACAAAGTTTACCAGCCATTCTCTATGGCCTTGATAGCTGTTGTCTCCATCATGAACTTTAACAGCAACTTGAAGGGGCAGAAGACCCTCTCTCAAATCCTCAGAAATGAATCCTTTATAGACACTTCCAAATCCTCCTCCACCGAGCACACGATCTTGTCTAAAATTTCCAGTAATTATCTTTAATTCATCAAATGTGAACGCAATCAAAGGATTTGCAGCTGAGTCACGTCGTAGGTCTTCTACTTCTTTGGGATTTGATGGTAACTTACTTTCATCCTTCTTTCGATCCTCTGATGGGCTCTGCTCTTTTGGAGACTCTGAAGTAAAGAATTAACATGAGCAAATAACATCAATAATCCAATTGTCAAATCCTATGAGGATCAAATTCATTTCTATTCCCCAAACCAAAGCTGGAGAAATAAATTCAACCTACACAGATGAAGAAAATGAAGCCCTTCATTCATCTTCTTCTTTTTTCAGTTTTAAACTCTAGAGTGTTTGCATACCATTAGCAGGGAGAGGCACACACATTTTTAAGAAACAAAATCAGAATCCTCAAGTAACAGAAACTCAAAACAGATAGGAAGACTATAGATAACCCTAACCTTAAATTATTTCTTTGATTACAACGTGAAAAGACTTTGCAATAAAAAGCCTGCTGAAGTTAATGTCTCATCAAAATTCGTGAGGCGGAGGGGAAACCTCATATGTACACAAATTGGCATGAACATGAAATAGTATCTTACCAAGAATAAGATAGCTAATTCTCATAATAGAAAAAAAAACAAAACAAAACAAAAGAAGAAGGGGAACTTAGACATTCCAAGAAATAAAGATAAAAGAGATTACTATGAACAAAAAAACAAAATGGTTACATTCTCTAATCATATATTTTCTTGATACTAACTTAGATAAAAAAAAAAGCAGTACAGTTAAAAGGGTTCTATTGGCCACTCAGAACAAGAAAGATAAAAAAGGCACCACCTTTTCAAGTGGAAATAAAATAACATGTGAAAAGCATCGATTTTTGGACATTTTAATTGCAGAAAAATTGCACATATGGCGTATGAATATTTGTGTGGATCGTATATATAAATTGCTAAACTATAACACTTGGGAATCCATCCACAACACAGATAAAATGAAAAACAGAACAGGTACAAGAGATTCCAATCCAAATATTTGGACAAACTCAGCACCAGTCGTGCTAACTCGTCAACCTAAACTTTAATAGGGAACCTAAATCAGCCATAGTAAGAAAAAAACAAATAAAGATATAGATTGCAGTAAGAGAAAGAGAAAAACAGAGCATCAAACGTTGTCTCAAATAACTTCAACAGATGAAGAAAAAGTATCATAAATATCCGAATTTCAGGAATCAAAAACTCAATTGCAGAAAATACGAGGAAGAGAAGAAAAAGAGAAGAAGCTAACCTGACTTTGCATTAGATGAGACTCTATAAACAGAAGGTTCCCATCTAAACCAGCAGTTTCCCATTATACCAAAAACCAGAAACGAAAGGCAAGACCCACTTCCTCACCATTCAACAATAACCCAAAACCAGAAAATCAGAGTTCAGTTGGCTCATTCGTTAGTAGTTCTTAGAAAAAGATCAAGGAAAACCGGAAGAGGAAAGGATACTAAAAGGAAGACAAAGAAAACAGTGGCAAAAACAGTCTGTATTGACGAAAAAAAGAGAAGAAAGAGTTGCGTGCGGTTGCGTGGGAAATTGTGAGGGGTGGTGACAGTGATGAGAAAAAATTCTTGATGGCAATGATGGGAATGAGACGAGGAGTGTTAAGGTGGGGGTAAGTGCTTGGCAATGGCGGAAGTGGGCCCAGTATGAGGCAAGAGGCCTTTGTTTTGTTCTGATTTCAGAGGAAGTCTGTACTGAAACAATAATTTAAAGGGGAAAGGAAGAAAAGATGGTAGCTTTTGTGCGCTGCGCTTTCTCTTTCTTGGATAGTGCGCATTATGTGGAAGGCGCGTTCGAAAGGCCAACCTTTCTTTCTCCAATCACCAATCCTTGTTTTCCTTTGCGTGCGGCTTTGCTTTACTCTTCTTCCCACTTCGCACACCAACGAGCCAACAGTCTCAATCCCCCACACTAACGCAAGTGTTGTACATGTAATGGTGCAACCACCACTCCACAGCTCACCTACGCTTTGTGTTCTTTTTCCTGCCTTTTTAAGTCAATTTGCCATTCATACTCAGTATTTTATCTACAATATATATCAACTTCTGTACTAGTAACATGTTATCCATATATGTGATCCAATAACTTCACATTTACTTTTGCTACGAATAATTTCATTTGACACTGCAGCTTGGTTGTTGATCAACCATTTCTTGACCAGTAACCCTGGAAGTCTGAAGCATTGTTTCTTTTATGTTAACATAGCAGTAGATGAATGGCATGTATTTTTCCTGGCAAATTATGCTGACGGCAACTAATCATCATCATCTCAAGTTTCCAAAAATTTCCTGATCGAGCTCCCTCGTATTACCATAGCAATATCATTTAGGTGGATCAAATGGTTTCTTTAATCTATAAATCTTTGGAAGACCCTACGAATCTTCTCTTATTATGTTGGCTGTGTTTTGGTACTCTTCCCATTCTTCTTCGTTGTTTTCTTGTTTTTTTTTTTTTTAATGGATTCATGAAGTTCGAAGACAAAATCCAAGGCTACTAATATTTTGAGAGTCCTGCAGGGTCAAAGCATGCATGTTGAAATTAAAAGCTAAAGTGAAAAAGAAGACCCGATGAAGCCATTGAGGCAAAGAATAAGAAAATGAAGAAAAATGAACGCACACGCTTGCATATCCATACGTTGCTGCCACAGATATTTTATTGCAAATTAAAAAGTGTGTGTGTGTATATATATATATATATATAACCTCTTCTTCTTTTTTTCATGTTTATAGAGTGCATTAGGCTACCTTAGAAGTCAGTGGACTACTAAATGATTTATGATGAGTAAATAAACTTAGCATTAGGGTTTAGTTCAAAGCAAAAATGATGAATTAGAAAATTAATGGTGATAACCTTTTTGGAGTATAGCATTTCAACCGTGTGAGTGGAAAATAATTAATTTGATCCCCATGCTAGCTGTTGGGTAAACATGCAGGTAGGCCATATATATGTTTTCCATGAGTTCAAAATGGAAGAGAACAATCTCCAATATATATATTTGTGGCTGCGCTACATAAAGTTGATGTGTTGGTCGTGATAATATAAGTCAGCAATTAATAGTTTCAAAATGTAGGTATAAGTGTAGCTTCAACCTTACCTTGCAGCAGGTTAGTCGATGTTGATGATATTTTCTCTCTTGATTTGATGGTGAAAGGATAATAAAATGAGTAAGTTGTGTATCTTGTCAATTAGGACTGATTAAAGTTTGATGGGTTGTTTTGAATATTAATAGCAAGAAACTTATGAAAATGCATGGAGGCGGGGAGAAGGACCTAACACATTGCCCCTCTATTCCATGGATATTCCCATGCCCTGTCTGAACGTTGGAAATGAAAAGAAAGTTAGTGAATGGCGGGTCCAGTAGCTAGCTAGTTTCATTTGTGGTCTTCCCCCTCCTTGATGTTCCACTTGTGGACCAGAAAATTAAAACCTAGCTAGGCCTGGAGATATATAGCCATATGTATGTTCCAACAAAGCTAGCTAGCTGACATCCACTTCTAGATATTGCCAAATTTCCATATCCCCTCTCGCACTGGATTCACCCATATTAGATAGATACACACACATATATATGTATATGGGTGCCCACATGCACAACGACTTTTCATATATTTCCATATGGCCAAGCATATTTGAAATTGTAAAACACGAACTAGCTACTAATTAATTGTTTTGTACATAGGGAGTGACTCTTGTGGGGCAGTTATTAATTCCTTCTCTAATTGAATCATATGATAGAAGGGAAATTGAGATTAACCATGCATGCTCCATATATGCCACTACAAGAATAATAAACCTTTATATTGCAATTAAAATTCTTGCATGCTTATGAAATTAAGCAAAACTAATTAAATGCTTAATTTACTTCAATCAAATTAAAATTATCTAAGAGGCAATTATGGATGTCGCTATCACAGGCTTGGGTGCATGTCTAGCAACATCTTAGGTTCTCAGTGTACATATAGGAGAAATGATGTTGATCGAAGTTCACAGTACCGAAGTTTCAGACTTGCTTCGTAAGTCTAGGCTTTGATGATGAACTCGTGACCACGCAACAAAATTGAACTCATTATTAATTTTACGCAACATGTTAGCGAAAATTTAGCTAAGCAATGATTCAATTGAGTACTTGGTCTATCTTGTAAAAGTAAATTTCTAATCTTTTAGATAAAAGCAACAGGAACAAGCTACATTTCTCACCTTTGTTGATCATAGCTATGACATATAGGTTGATTGCTCCGTCTCTCAGGGTTGGTCCTGCTAAGTGAATGCATAGTTTGGCTTTACTTCTTAGTTAGATTAATAACTTAATTATAAGAATTATAGAAAACCTTAATCAGTCAGACTTTAAAGAGGATCTAGTCCTAATTCTTCTCGAGGCAATGCAAAAGACCTATTGCTAAATATATCCCTTAATATTGGTAATTAAATTCCTTATCCATAACAGCTAGCCTGCAACCTAAAAATAAAAAATTAAAAAAAACGTCTTGTCTGTCCTATACACTATATTTAATTAATTTATGTACTCTGCAGATAGCTTATGTAAACACAAAGCTGAAACTAGAATTCATTCTTCTAAGGACTAGTATATCTATCACATTGTAGAAAGCTTATCTTAATTAGTATGATTATTGATTCATTTGGTCAATTCTAATACTTCAGCTTAATTAAGTTTTTAGTGTTCAAGGAGTTGTTTCTTGATCCAGTTAGTTTGACTGCAAAAACTAATCACCAGCCATCAACAAGACATAAGATGATGCATTTAACTCTTCTTGTTTCTCTTTATGTGCGCTTGTCTGAATTAAGAATCTTAAAGAATATGAAATACAAGACCTATACATATTAATTAGTTGCCAATGAGGAATTTGAAGTTATCTTGGACGTCTACTTTTGTTTATAAGAAAGGAAGCCAATTAATAAAGAATGCTGTTAGAAAGAATGATGAAGGTCACATGCATTTCTCTTTATGGTATTCACCGTATATGGTGGAGCTTCATGAATGCAGTCTTCAGCTGTAATTTATACTTCTACCTAAGACATACGAGCCACAGCACTACATAAGCTAGAATACATAAGATTTTAAAAGCAAAGCTATAGTTACTGAGAAGGGGAATTAGTTTGTTAATTTCATCTTTGCCAAAAAGCTTTCAAGGTAAAATATAATAATGGCAAGGACGCTTGTTGCAGCTTCATTTATATATCATGAGAGCCTTCCAATTCACGCACTACAACCATCCATCCATATATATATTTATATAAGGTAACCCTCTTGCAAATTAACCACTAGCAACCAGCTCATAGCACGTAGCCTATTTAATTCCTTGCAACCATATGCATGTGAGACAATGGCTATCCATCTTCTTCAGTGCGTTTGGGGCCTGTCTCTTGCACTTTCACTTTGTTTTGTTCACTCAATGTCAACATCTCATGTAATTTTACCACTAGAAAGTTCTTGGCATTTTTTCTGACCCTTGATAATGATTAATGATCTCACAATATCCAATATCTGGAATTTGATCCTCTTTGTTTTATGCAGGTTTACATTGTCTATTTAGGGCTCAACCAATTTGGTGATCCTGCCCTCACCTCAGAGTGCCATCTTCGAGTCCTTTCTAATATCTTTTCTAGGTCGTTTATCAAAAGTAAATTTTATGTTCATTGGTATATATATGTGTATATATATATTAATTAAGCTATTGTTTCTGAGTTTGTTTTATCTTTTTATTACTGATCTCTTTTCAGCAAAAAAGATGCAAAGCAAGCCATGCTCTATAGCTACAAGCATAGTTTTTCTGGTTTTTCAGCAAAGCTCAATGCATCCCAAGCAACTGCCTTAGCAAGTATAATGAGCGACCAGTTCCTTCATTTTTCTTCCCTTATACCCATAGATTCTGTGGAGATGTCTGTTTTTTGTTTTGATAATATTTTGTTATAAGCATCATTTGAATTTTCAAAGAGAAAAGAAAAGCAATAACTTACACTGAAGAAAAAAAGTTGCATGTGCAGAGATGGAAAAAGTAATATCAGTATTTGAAAGCAAGATACTGAAGCTGCACACGACAAGAAGCTGGGACTTCATGGGCCTTGCCTTGGACAAGGGTGAAGTGACTCCTTTGCAGTTAGCTTATGGTGATGATATAATCGTTGGGATCTTTGATACAGGTTGTCCTCATCTTTTCAGCTTTGATCTCGTGCATCTTCATATTGCATGGCAAACTAATTAGCTTCTTTTCCTTATTTGAAAGTTTTGGCTTTCATCTTCCTCGCCATGAGTAATCTGGTCTGCAATTTGAAGATTTTTTTGTGAATCAATGCTGTTTATGTTGACTGCTATTGATTTTCCCTGTTATCTGTAGATTTATGGTTAACCTTGCACTTTCTAGCTATAGGGTATGGGGCATATGCATATATGTTCAACAATATAGAAACAATTCATTTCAGTACATATAGATATGGTCCATTATTCTATATATGGGATCTGCTCCATCTTTCTTTCTTTCTTTTCTTTTCTTGGGTTTTCTTTAATACTGCTTTTTTACTTTTGCTTTTTCCCTGAAGAACTTTTATCTACTACTAGAAAATGTATAGGCTGCAATTTATTGTGTACATATATTTAAGCATATATCCATGTGTATCATGAATGAATAAATGGTAACTGGTTTGTGGGTAATTCAATTGTAAGGCATATGGCCAGAATCTGAAAGTTTCCAGGAGGAGCCTGGAATGGGACCTATTCCATCATTCTGGAAGGGAAGATGCATTGAAGGAGAAAAGTTTGAGGCAGCAACATCATGCAACCGAAAATTAATTGGTGCCCGCTACTATGCAAAAGGGTTTGAGAGAGAATTTGGGCCACTGAACAACAGTGGCAACCCAGAGTATCGATCAGCTAGAGACTTTCTGGGTCACGGGACACACACGGCTTCAACAGCCGTTGGGTCCATCGTAAGAAACGCAAGCTTCTTTGGTTTGGGGCAGGGCAGTGGTAGGGGTGGTGCACCTAGGGCACGCCTAGCCGTGTACAAAACATGCTGGGGCAAAGATCTTGATGGAAGGTGCAGCGAAGCTGATATTCTTGCCGCTTTTGATGATGCTTTACATGATGGAGTTCATGTAATCTCTGGATCATTTGGTGCGGTCCCGCCATTGTCTCCATTTTTCGCATCCAGTGCTGATATTGGTTCATTTCATGCGATGCAACTTGGTGTTAGTGTAGTTTTCTCGGCAGGCAACAATGGACCCGATCCAGGTCTCGTGGAAAATGTTGCACCATGGTCGCTTTCTGTGGCTGCTTCTACCATTGATCGTACTTTTCCAACTCAGATAATACTGGATGGAAATTTCTCTGTCATGGTAAGTAATTTCCTGACTTTGACGATCGTATATATTACTAAAGAGCTGCCAGATCTGCCATATAGATATACTATTTCTGAGCCAAATTAAGGTTGGCAAAAAAGAAGAATATGCGCTTGCTAGCTCATGCATGCATGCTTCTGTAGTTTAATTTCCTGATTTAGTTTTGTTCTTCTGGTTGTGATTTGTAAAGGGAGAAAGCTTCATTACGAATGAGATCAAGGGAAAATTAGTGGATGCAGCAATATATTTTGATGATGGGTAACGTGCTCCCTCGGATCTCTGATCTGATTATTAAATTAGTTGTCCGTGTGTACACATATGAAAGATTTTCAAGTAAAATATGTAGAACAAATTCCTTTGTTGCTATAGAAGCGATTGAGTTTCATATATATAGACGTTGTTTGTTGATGTGCAGGGCTTGCAAGTGGGAGAAGTGGAAGAAGAAAGCAGCCTTAGGGAGAATAATTTTATGCTTCTCCACAGTACTGGGACCAATTGCAGCAAGTGGAATAGCTCAAGCAGCAGTAAAGAGGGCCAATGCATCCGCGTTGATCTACGTTGAACATCTCACGAAGCAGATGGCTGATGTAGATATCATCCCCACAGTTGGTGTTGACATTGCTCAAGGCACCAAAATAAGGAACTACCTAGCTCAATCTTTCAAGTAAGCAAATTAATGAAGTATCCAGATGTGTGTGTCAAAAGATGCATATCTGGGAAATTCAAGTGTTTCCGTTTGATGAAGTTTGATTAATTTGGATAATGAAGGCTCCCTGTAGTGAAGATAGCACCCAGTAAAATGATGATAGGAAAGTCGCCGGCCCCTACAGTTGCGTACTTCTCTTCAAGAGGACCAAGCTCCTTGTCCCCGCATATCCTTAAGGTATATCTACAAAAGAGCGGCCAAGTCTTTGCCTAATTAATTAAGCTAGCTAGCTGTTTATATGCAAAGTGATATATATATATATATATATATATGGTTACCATAGATACGTATTAAGAGTGGGTAATTGAGAGGGCGGCCATTATAATTACTTAATAGTGGATCTGTCTGAATTAATTTGTTGTGGTACAGCCAGACGTTGCAGCTCCGGGAGTTAACATATTAGCAGCATGGCCTCCAAATGCTCCTCCAACACTGTTACCAAGTGATGATCGATCTGTGGATTGGAATTTTCAGTCAGGGACATCAATGGCATGTCCCCATGTGTCTGGTGTAGTGGCTCTTCTCAAATCAGCACACCCTGATTGGTCACCTGCTGCCATTAGATCTGCTCTTATGACTACAGGTATATACAGGCACATACATATACACTCCTATTTGATTACAGGTATATATTGGGTCACTGTTGTTCTCATGTGTATATGTGTTAATTAATTAGCAGCTTACACCAGAGACACGACCCTTGACAGTATCCTGGCTGGGGGATCCATGAAAGCATCAGATCCCTTGGACATCGGAGCTGGCCACATAAACCCCTTAGAGGCAGTGGATCCAGGCCTTGTCTACGACATGAAACCCAGTGACTACGTTCTCTTTCTTTGCAGTATCGGCTACACAGAGCAAGAGATAAGGACAATGGTTCTTCCCGCTGCTGGAACCAACACCGGCTGCTCCCCAGGGGCGTACAAAAGCAACTCACACATAAACTATCCATCCATAGCTGTTTCAAATCTGGAATATTCCACTGTGACCATCAAAAGGAGCGTTCGTAACGTGGGACACAACAAGTGTGCAGTGTACTTTGTGAGGGTAGCTGAGCCCGATGGAGTTGAGGTGGTGGTATGGCCAAGGATTTTGATGTTCTCTGGGCATAGGGAAGAAGTGTCGTATTACGTGAGTCTGAAAGCCCTCAAGAAGTCTGGAGGAGGTAGATGTGATTTCGGGGACATTGTGTGGTCTGACGGATTCCATAGGGTCAGGAGTCCAGTGGCTGCGTGCGTCTCTTATGCATTCGTGGAACCATACCGCAATTAAAGCCCACAGCTCCTTTTTCGTTTTCTTTCACATGTCAGGTGAAATGTTAAATCATATGGTAGTTTAAAAAAAAGAAAAGAAAAGAGAGGAGGTGTGGGCTAAAGGCCGCCTCACTGTCACGTGCCAACGCCCTGTCCGCAAAAGAAAAGCCCAACACTCCCGCTGTAATGGCTGTCATTGTTTGGGGCCTCATATCTTTATGACATTTAAAGCCCTACACTTGTCTACTTATATATATATATATATAATATTAATTAATAAATAAGTAATTTAATTATTTTTTATTTTAATAATAAATACTATAATTTTTTTAAAAAACAGTTTAATGCTTAAATGATTTTTTTTAAAATATATTCACTTATAATGTTGAATTAGAGTTTCTGATTTTTATTTTTTGAAATTATAAATAATATTTCAATTCCAGAAAATCAAATATATAAGGTTAAGACTTAAGAGTATTGTTTATAAGAGTGAATTTCAAAAATTAATATATACAATACATATGTTGAGTTTTGTGGGAAAAAAAAAAAAAAGATAAAAATTCTTTGATCAGATAAGTAAAGTTAGTGTTTTATATCTGCTACCATGATCTGTATCCAGTGAATGAAAATTATACTCAAAAGTTAAACTTTTAATCATAACAAGACTATATCGGTTTAAATAAAAAAAATATTACAAAAATGATTCAATATACTTCAACCCTAACAAACTGTAATTTGTGCCTAAAAATTAACAAATCCTTCGTATTAATAGTGTGTATGATAAACCATTTTATTAATTAAAAATATAAGCTCTCAAAATTGTGGTTATTTTTTTCTTCAAGGAAAATAAAAAAGGATAATTTTATCAGCTATAATTTTTTTTTTTTAAAAAAAAGATATTTTCAATTTTGTTTTCAGGAATTTTGTATGCGAGCGGAAAGAATTGAAATTTGCTTCAGCGCTAAGTCATCCATAACAAAATTAAGGAAAAAAGAAAAAAGGGAAACACGGGGGAGCCGTGGAGGTATTTGAATCACGGCTTCAGCCAAAACAAAACCCTTTTCTCTTCCCCAAAAACCCAAACCCTTCTCTTGGCGGCTGCGAAGAGTGAAGACCGAAGACCCAAACCCAATCCACTCTCTTTCCCCTCCTAAACCCTCCAGAAACCACCTATCCGGTTTCTCTCTCTCTCTCTCTCTCTCTCTCTCTGTTCCTTTTTTCCTCAATTTCTTTAGGGTTTTGTTGTTTTTCGATCTTCTCTCTGTCTCTCGCATCCCCATCTGTCAAGGATCTATCAATCCACTCATGGCAACCGTTGCTCCCCCTCCAGATCGTATCCTTACTCAATTTCGTGATCTCATCTGCTTTCATATGTGGCTTTAATTGGTTTCTCTTGATCTGTTTGCTTTGTTATGTTTCTAATCGAACTAGGCTTTCTCGCCTACTCGCTCTGGGATATCTCATACAGGTCAAGATTTATTTCGGTCTCTCAGATATTTGACTTTTGGGGCTTTGCTCTGTTTTTTTTTTTTAAAAAAATTTAAATTACCATAGTTTTAAAATACATAGAGAATTGTTTATTTATTTATTTTTTTGTTGGGGAGATAGTTGTGGTTGATGTTTTTACAGCAGGTTTGGATATGTTTTGGACTCTGCTGGTTGCCATAGTTTCCTTGTTGAAAGAGTAGACTGAATTGTGTTGGCTACCGAAGGAGATTTAAATTATTTAATGTTATCATACAACTCTACCATTTAGATTTTGTTGATTAGATGTGGGTTTTGCTTCCTTATTCTTCTCCAAATTATGCAGTTTGAGCATTTGGTTGCTTGTTGTTAATAGTTTCTTGATAGGTGCTTCATTTGGTGGGGCGATATTGTTCTTGTTCATAACTAAGCAGAGATAAGTTTTTCCTTCACTATTGTCCCTGTAGAAGCTGCAGATTTGTTGCAGAAGTTGTCCTTGGATTCGCAAGCAAAGACCTTGGAAATTCCTGAGCCGACCAAAAAGGTAATTTGTTCTTTCATTAAGCCATTTGTTGATGGAGAGTTTGCACAGAGTTGGAAGGTCTGATTTTGAAATTGATGAATTTTTCCATATAGCCTTCTGTTTATCAATACGGATCAGTTGATTCTGGAAATTCTGCCAATGGTCAAATCCCGTCTTTCGAGCGGTCCATAACCCCTCTGCTGCCTGATTTTATGGATCCTGCCATGTGCTATCTCCCAAATGGTTATCCGTCTACTGCCTATTACTATGGAGGTTAGTTAGTTGTTTGCTTGCCCCATGAAAAATGACCAGACAAGCTCATCATAGATTTTAAAACTGTGGTTGCTTATACTTTGGAAGGCATATTGGATGTACTTTTGTCGAGAGTTATGCTGACCTGCTCATAAATTCCTGTAGGCTTCAATGGGACTGGTAATGAGTGGGATGACTATTCAAATTATATGAATCCAGACGGAGTTGAAATGACATCTGTAAGCTTGCTATCTGCCTGTAATATTTAATGGGACAATAAGTGTTATAATTTTGTGAGATGACCCTTATACTGGTTGTATTGTAGATCCTATTGTAACACGTAAGTTTCTTATTTCTTCTGGTGCGGTTTTCATTAGAAATAATTCAGTTTTGTAATATTTTCAGGGAGTGTATGGAGATAATGGATCTCTTATGTATCACCATGGTTATGGTTATGCACCTTATGGCCCATACTCACCAGCAAGTACCCCAGTTCCAACTATGGGAAATGATGGTCAGCTATATGGTCCTCAGCACTACCAGTATCCAACCTATTTTCCACCTCTCACTCCAAGCAGTGGGCCATTCACTTCTACTCTGGCTGCCCCTTCCCAGGGGGAGCTTTCTACATCTACGGCTACTGACCAAAAGCCATTACCTGTGGACAATGCAAATGGTAGTTCCAACGGTGTTGCCAGTGGTGGGGTTGTGAAAGGAAATAATGCTTCAGCTCCTGTAAAACCAGCTTATCAGAACTCCTTCAGTTCAAACAATTCTTACGGAAGAGGTGCTTTGCCAGGGGGTTTTGCTCCTTCTGCTTATCAGGATCCAAGATTTGGATTTGATGGGTTTCACTCTCCTATCCCATGGCAAGATGGTTCTAGATTTTCAGATGGACAGCACAGGCCTGTGACTAGCACTGCAGTTACTTCCTCTTTTTCAAAGGCCAATGGATTCCCAGCTTCAAGGAATCAAAATTTCCGTTCAAATTCTCAATTCATGGTAGAGTCACATGCATATTTATTTTTGATTCCTTTGTCTTCTAGGATCAGAAAAGAACACCCACTAGTAAATTTAGGTGTCTTAGATCTAGATAGTCAGTTAGAAAAGGCCATAGGATGTATTAGAGCTTTGGTTATACCAGCTGCATGTGCGGAAATGTTTCATACTTGTTATTTCTTTATTGTCACTATATTTCTTTATTGTCACTATATCAAACCCTATATGCATTTGAATTGTCCAAGCAGCATGTTGAGTTGGTGCTTTTTAATACTAGTAGATAGGCACTGTTGGTATAAGCCATTTGATCATTTAAATTACAATAGAATCCTTGCTAATTTTCGGATATCAGAACTTGATAAAGTTTTCTTATAGCATCTGTACATTCTGATAATTTGAGGCAACTTTCTTTGCAGGGTTTGCACCACCCTTCACCCATATCTGGCATCAGTACAGCTCATGGATATATCAATAGGGTGTACCCTAACAAGTTATACGGTCAATATGGAAACACTGTAAGATCTGGCATGGGTTTTGGATCTGCAGGTTATGACTTGAGATCAAATGGAAGGGGATGGTTAGCCGTTGACAGCAAGTATAAACCCAGGGGAAGGGGTAATAATTACTTCTATGGAAATGAAAACATGGATGGTCTGAATGAACTCAACAGGGGACCCAGGGCGAAAGTCTTGAAGAACCAGAAGGGTGTTGTACCCACTTTATTATCAGTTAAGGGCCAGAATGAGACATCAAATGGAACTAATGGCGAGGATAAGGATAAAGCATGTGTTACTCCAGACCGAGAACAGTACAACAGGGAAGATTTCCCCGAGGATTATGCTGATGCTAAGTTCTTTGTTATTAAGTCCTACAGTGAAGATGATGTCCATAAGAGTATTAAATATAATGTTTGGGCCAGCACACCAAACGGCAACAAGAAACTTGATGCAGCATACCAAGAGGCTCAGCAAAGATCTGCTGGTTGCCCTGTCTTCCTTTTCTTCTCGGTGGGGAACTAGATGCAATGAATCTATTGTTATTTGTTGCTTATTTTGATTAGGGCCTGTAATAATGTTCTTTGCATTATTCTTCAGGTCAATACGAGTGGGCAATTTGTTGGCCTTGCAGAGATGGTTGGGCCAGTTGATTTCAACAAGAACGTGGAGTACTGGCAACAAGACAAGTGGACTGGCTCTTTCCCTGTGAAGTGGCATATTGTAAAGGATGTGCCCAACAGTCTGTTGAAGCATATTACTCTTGAAAACAATGAAAACAAGCCTGTCACTAACAGCAGGGACACTCAAGAGGTTTGTTATATTTTTGTAGATCATCTCTGTTTGTTTCTGATTTCTTTCTGTTTTGAAACACATGTCGATGGGATTTTGTAGGTTAAATTGGAGCAAGGGCTGAAAATAATAAAAATTTTCAAGGAACATTCCAGCAAAACATGCATCTTGGATGATTTTGGGTTTTATGAGGCTCGGCAGAAGACGATTCAGGAGAAGAAAGCGAAGCAACAACACTTCCAAAAACTGGCAAGTCATGTTACTTATTTGTTAGTTCATAGGTTACCCAGGTTTCCTTTTATGTTTACTCAATTTTTTCATATGATGTTAATTAATAAGGCTTGCAGGTTTGGGAAGGAAAACCCATTGATGACAAGAAAGAATTGGCAAACGGATCGCCAAAGTTGATGGAAGTTTCACCTGATCTGGCCAAGGATCCTGCTTCAACTGTTCAAACTGATGGGAACCTGAAGGTTTCTGAAAATGGATCAGTTGCCAAAAGTGGTGATGGCTTAAGCAGTGTTAAGCAAGTTGTAGCTTCAGAGAAGAAGATAGTGGCTAATGGGATTGCAAATGGTTGCTAGCTTTTGTCATGCACCAAGGCGGTCTTTGATGTTGTGGAGTTTCTTTAAAGGAGGGTAGTCAGAACTTCTGTCCTGTCAGAAGAGAATGGTGTATAAAGCATCCTCTGAAGAATGAGGCCGCCGGATTGGTGCTCTTGCCTCTTTGGAGTTTAAAAACGAGTGGGGAGGAGGAAAAATAATCTTTAGATTCTTCCATGGTGGCAAGCCAATGTAGTTTTCTCTGAGGCTAAGTATCTAGCCCCTTGCTTTGTGCTGCATCTGTTCTTAACTGGATAGCACCTGACAGTTCTTCAGCGCCTAGGAGTTTTTCTGTTCGAGGCTTTGGCATCCTTATTATGGGTTTTTTTTTTGTCCTTAAAATTTTTTCACAACATTTTTAATATTGCCTGTTTGATCATTTCCTGCCTTGTAAATCTAGACCTACTTATAGGATCTGAGTTTGATTGTGAGAGAAAGCAGGGTGGGAATGTATTTGCATAATAGTAATGGTAGTGAAGGGAGCTTTGCTTTCTGTTTTTCTTTATTTTGCTCTTTACCTGTGTTATATTTTAGACATAATGGCTGTAACCATGGTTGGTCTTTGAGGTTCGCATGGAATATTTCAATACCTGAAATTTAAAAATATGGTCATTAAGCTTTCCTAAAATTTGCTGTTCCGATAATAGATATTGAGTGAGAACTGGACAGCAAAGTTGGAACAAAGTTGAGTTTCTTAATAAAAATATTTTAATAATTTATGGTGTTAAAAGACACTTAAAATCATTAAATTTGTGAAAGTATTGTTTGTATGAGAGCTGATGTGGCAAACCTATCTGTGTCCATGTGGTAGTCATCAACATCTTTGGTCATTGATGATAAATGAGATGCGGCTGCCACGTTTTGCTCCGCGCAAGCAAAATATGTTTAGAAGAAAGATTGCAAGATTGCAAACTGGGACACGCATCAGCATATGTGACTTGTTCATGTATTGACGAGAGACAGACTTAGTTTGGTTCGGGTGAAACTCAGCTTTTAACTTCTGGGAAGTCGTTCCTTAGAAAGCCTGTCTTGAATGGCGACTGGTCTTGGTAGAGTTGGGAGAAGATTGGTGGCCCCCATTGCCGGGTGCAGACAATATTCAACTCCCTCTGATCAGCGTAATCAACTCTCAGGAAAATCTTTAAATCTTTATTCTGCCATCAATCAAGCGCTTCATATTGCCTTGGAAACTGATCCACGGTCAGTTTTTCGGATTAATCGCATTTTCTTTCTTTTTCCATGGCTTTCTTTCGTGTCTCGGTTTCAATCGAATCTTTCTCGCTCTTAGTTTAGGTTGTTTGGCTCAGTTGAATTGTAAGTTTAAATTCAGAAGTTGTCAGATTTCGTTTCTATCTAGTTCTTAACTTTGGGGATAATTAACTACTTACCTTTCCACGGATTGGGACGTCCGATTGCATTTAGCAACGGCCTCTATGTTCACGTGCCTTATACAGGAGATTAACCGTGTATTTGGAGCTCAGAAATCAAGTTTCCTTTATTTGCACTTAGGGAGAGCTCAGAAATCAGGTTTCCTTTATTTGCACATAGGACGTAAGTTAAGTTGCCGAATATGAAGTTCCTTTCAGCCATTTTTGAGCTCACACGGTTAGAATTTTCACCGAGTAAGATTGGGTAATTTCAAGGTTCTGTCTTTGTTGCCAACGAGACAGAAGGTTTCCTATTAATCAATGTTCATCTTTTGCTATACATATTTTGTTAGTGAGGGAATAGCTTGTTACCATAAGGCTGTAAACCATCCTAGTACTCACATCTATAAGTATGGTTGATCAAGTGGAATAGTGGCCAGGCATTTCGCATGCTTGTGGTTTTTAGGCATCAAACTTTTCTATCTGGCTTTTAGGGCTTCTTTCTGTATGAGGTCCTCATTAAGTTTTAAGTTTTTAGATGAATAATTGAGAACTTGAAAGAATAATAATTAGTGTTTGGATCAGTATTTTGCCCAGGAATTGCTAGTAGCATTCTGAATTTATTCCATCCAGGATTAGGTACATGATCATCCAGCATTGGCAAACAGTTCAGTTCAGTTTTAAATTGTATCCTTCTGACTTTGTCCTTATACTGGATGCCTATGTGTGCTATTGTACCTTATGGTGCAAGTTGGTTTTTTCTAAGGTACTTCCAGAATTGTCGTAGTTTTTCTGCCTGGTTGAACTCATTATTTAAGTTCCCTCGCAGTGCATATGTGTTTGGAGAAGATGTGAGCTTTGGTGGGGTTTTTCGTTGCACGACAGGGTTAGCTGATCGATTTGGTAAAAATAGGGTTTTCAATACCCCTCTTTGTGAGCAGGTACTTTAGTGACATTCTGTGTTATTTGCAACTTGCCAGTGTTTGTGTATACTAAGAATTGTTGGTGGTACTTGAGTTAGAATCCAGTTCTCAACAAGAATTTCTGGTTCCAGCAATCGTTTTGTTACATTTTTTTGTTTGCTCCAAGAAGCAACTTAAGAGTAGACCCTCCCCGTATATTTTTTGCTTGGATGATACACAATGTGCGAACTTTAATATTTTTATCTGCTTTTAATAGCCAGTATTTGTGTCCTCCTCAGTTTTCATAAATAATGTTTGCAAGGCATATCTGATAACCTCACATACTAACATGTCTCCCCATACAGGGCATTGTTGGATTTGGCATTGGTCTCTCTGCCATGGTGAGTGTGACAAGCTAAAGTAAAGATTGCACTAAGTTCTAAATTAAGCCTTAAGTGAAAATTTGATCTCATTTGTTGCTATGACTTCCATTTTCACTCATCATAGGGAAATCGAGCAATAGCAGAAATTCAATTTGCAGATTATATTTATCCTGCTTTTGATCAGGCAAGCACCTGCTATTGCTAAATTCTATTTCTTCCGGTGGTTCACTGCTTTTTAACAGAGTTTCTACTGATTAGATTGTCAATGAAGCTGCAAAGTTTAGATACCGAAGTGGGAATCAATTTAACTGTGGAGGTATCTGTTGTTTTTCTCTTTCAAACTTGCTGTTTTATTTTCCTTTTAGAATCAATCCCCCTCTCCTCTCCCTCCTCACCACCACCCCCCCTTTCTCTTCCTTTCTTCTGGCCTCATGAGGTCTCGTATGACTCCCTAGGTCTGACAATAAGGGCCCCATATGGAGCTGTTGGTCATGGTGGACATTATCATTCACAATCACCTGAAGCTTTCTTTTGCCATGTTCCTGGACTCAAAGTAATTTTCCTTTTTATAAGTTAGTCTTGTTCTTCTCTTCT
This sequence comes from Moringa oleifera, assembly GCA_021397835.1. Classification (NCBI taxonomy): domain Eukaryota; kingdom Viridiplantae; phylum Streptophyta; class Magnoliopsida; order Brassicales; family Moringaceae; genus Moringa; species Moringa oleifera. The sequence continues at coordinate 170,301 of JAJFZO010000866.1, read as the reverse complement.
TTTCTTCGTTTTTCCTTTGTGGGGCTATGGGCCCCTTTAGGAGCCATCACATTATTCAAATTTTACACGTGTTGTTTTTGGTAGATATCCACATCTTGAATACGAAAAATGCCTAGTTCAGGTGGTTTTTTCCCAATACCGTGGTATACTGACAATGTCAACCAAAGAATTAGTGAAAAAAAGCAGCAAATATTATGTACTTCTGTACCTGTCAAAAGATGTTTCATCATTTACTTCATCCTCTCGCATATCGAAATATTCATGAGACTTATGTAAACATATCCTACTTGTAACAAAGAAATTAAAGTGTCGAAGTATCTCTGCCAAGATAAGTACTAATAAGTTATGTGCATCATGTTTCCCTTGTTTTCTGTTTGCACCACTCTCCAGTTATCAACCCACCTTAAGGTCATCTGAATTTTCACGAGTTTGAAGACATCAGTTATATTTGTGACACTTTATATTGGTTCCTAAAACCTTTTTCATGATAAGGATCTTGCATTTCCCATTTGAAGTACAGAGTGCATACTATCAAATCACTAAAGAGTAATTGTTGACTAGGTGGTCATCCCTCGAAGTCCAAGTCAAGCGAAAGGGTTACTGTTATCTTGTATTCGTGATTCAAACCCCGTTGTCTTTTTTGAACCAAAGGTATTGTCTTTTTCGTAGATTAAATGTATCATTCACATAAACTATATCAAACAGTTTTAGTCCAAACCACACTGATGGTTTGGATCTTCAGTGGCTCTACCGGCTGGCAGTTGAAGTGGTCCCTGAGCATGACTATATGTTGCCTTTATCTGAGGCAGAGGTATCCTCTCTTTAATTCTATTTCTAGATCAGAATTCTGAATCTAAGCATGATTGCAAGTGATATAATTCTGATAAAAAACTCATAATTGCGAGTGCAACACTAGGTAGTTAGAGAAGGCAGTGACATAACCCTTGTTGGGTGGGGTGCACAGTTATCTATCATGGAACAAGCCTGTCTTGATGCTGAAAAGGTTAGTGATCTCTTTCGCGACAAAATAGTTCCATTTTTCTTTTGATGAGACTTGGTCATCGTGAGCTACATAATAAGGGTTAGCACTCCCACACTCAAGATCCTCATGTTCTGTGGCTTGATACAAGAACCTTTTGCCATGAACGGGTGCAAGGGAAAGTTCCTTTTAGAGTTAATGTCAAAATTTTCCATTATGCATACTGTAGCAATTAGTCACACCTACCAAATATAATTTCAGAACTATGAATGAATTGCATAGTGGTTAGCTTTTACTCGGGTGTGAATCTGCACCCTGTCCTTTAAAGTTCTCAGAAATTGTAGCATGATTATGATCAAGACCCAGAATCCATAATCACTGATATTCCATCAGGTTTAGTATAGTGTTATCATTGTGATGGATAGGGACTTATCCATGTTGTTATGCAGGATGGGATTTCTTGCGAATTGATAGACCTGAAAACTCTAATACCATGGGATAAAGAAACAGTTGAGGCCTCTGTCAGAAAGACGGGAAGACTTCTTGTGAGTAGGATCTTTTTGTCCAATTTGTCCACTGCAAGTGGTTGGTATTGTAACAGGTGATTTTGTTGGCCTCTTTGTAGATTAGTCATGAAGCTCCCGTAACTGGAGGTTTTGGTGCTGAAATCTCTGCTTCTATTGTGGAACGATGTTTCTTGAGGGTAACCACTATTTTCGTTTGTGTGGCTTGTCTGATGTCTTTTCTTTTTGTTTCCCTTTTAATAAGCTTGATGTGCTTGTTTCTATGAGTTAACCGGTGTTGTATTACTTACTTTTTGGTACTTCCTCTGTGTAAGGGTTTTTAAACTGATTCAGGTTGCAACTAATACAAGTTGAAATAGGTGGTCTGAATTAGACGCAGCATGCTGTAGGAATTAATTTCCATTAGAAAGGAGCCCTTATTATCAGTCTTCATTGTACTATAATTGGATGGGCAGGTTGCTGCTGCTTTTGTTGGTAACTCTCTTCCTCAACTTATGGGACTCTAATTGGTCTCTGCTTACTTGACTGGAAGAACTACCTACTGCTTTCCCCTCCCCCCTCTGTGGCAGATTATAAGAAAAAGAAGCTGCCTTCATTGTATACTTTTGTTGCACTTTTTGAGAACTTATATGAACTAAAGGGCTGTCAATAACTTAATTGTTTGCATGGCATACAGTTGGAAGCCCCTGTAGCCCGAGTTTGCGGTTTGGACACTCCATTTCCTCTTGTGTTTGAACCCTTTTATATGCCCACCAAGAACAAAGTAAGTTATTCTCTTCTTCAACTTGGCATTCTCGTGTAAACATCAAATCATTTTTGCTAACACAGATTCCACTTGTGGTGCAGATACTGGATGCAATCAAATCAACTGTAAATTTCTAGCACATAAGCAAATCTAAACTTCTATGGTTTACTTTAGATAGATATTATCTTTATCATTGTGCACATTTGTATTCATATGACTTTGATAAAGATGGAGACCGAGGAGGTGGGATTATCAATGTTCCTTGGAAGTTGAGGAATGAAAGGAATGTATGTTCTGTCTTTTGCTGCCAGAAATGTTGATATACTGAAAGTAAAGATTGCTTGTTAAAAAAAATTAAATCAGAAATTGCAGGAAAGAAAAGGGATTTGTCATTAAGTTTTATACATTCAATAAGAAACAGATAAATAAAGTGGAAGTGGTTTTTTGAAGTGGAAAGCAAAAGAGCTCAATGGATTTACGACTTTGTTGTTGAGCCAGGTTTTCTCTTAACTTTATTTTATTATAGGTGGCTCTGGTAAGAATTCATTGGCTTTGCAGAATTAGGAGTTGCTCTGGCTTCATCATGCATCCTGACCAATCTCCTTTCATTGAAAATCGGTGGCTTGGGATTTGAAGACTGAAAAAATTTAGATTTTTGAAATGCACAGTTGGAAGGCTTGAGATAAAGAGCTCCGTCATGAAGATTTTCAAATTCATCATGGTTCCGGGTAACATAGATTATGCATGCATTCAAACCTTTATTATCGCATTATTGGGGAGGACTGTTTATGATGGCAACCTCAACAAGGCTCAATGCTATTCTTTAATGAGAGTTAGAGGACTCAGATGGGCGATTCCCCTACTTTTTCCAGTGGCCTTGTTTCTCCCTTTCTGACCTATTTTATCAAGGAAATAAAAGATTGAATAAGTAGAAGCCTACCATCAAGAGCCAACTATAAAAAACACCAGACTCCAACATCCAAGAAGATTTGTCAAACTTTGTAAGGATCAAACCAGAACAAGTTGCAAACAGCAAACCAGTAGGACATCCAAAGAATTTGGCTACATTAAATACAATGTCTTTCATTACAAACCTATACAACAACAGATTCTATAGGTTATAATTTGTCAGAGACTCCCAGTGCATAATATTCTCTCTTTTTCTCTTGTTCAATGTCATGTTACTTGGTGCATTAAAACCAACCTTCCCCTTCTCCCCCCCGCCACCCACCCCAAAAAAAAAAAAAGAAATTAAAAACTTTAATTATTTCTCACTTTAAGTGTTATACTACCAAGTACATGTAAGATAACTAGGCCAAGAGAGAGTAGGCAGTCTCCTTCATATTTACAGTACACGGCCTGAGAATAATGTGCAAGGTTATCCAGCTTCAAAATCTCCAGGAAGAAAATTAATCTTCCAGTTCCTGCCGCAAATATCTGCCATCAAACGGCGATGGATGATTAACCTTGTCAACACTAACAACTTACTTGGTATAATAGAACATGTAGTAAAGCCCTCTACAGATGTCACTTTTACATCCTTTATTTACAAAAATTTAATAAACACAGCACATCACAATTTTCCCTATCCCACACCCCTACCCAGGGTGCAAGACACACTAAAAGGCCCCATTTTCTCATTCTTTGCCTTCTGGCTTTCGGACTTAATGGATCTACACTATAACCTGTCAGGTTGAAAGTCTTAACTGAACCTACAGTTTCAAACTTGAGTTTAACTGCAGTCAGATTTCAAACATGAGCATTCAGGCAAGTGTCATACCATTGCTGGTTCTTCCTAAACTCAGTAAGAACTGGATATATATTCTCAAAAGCTGTATAAGTCTCGTCTCTCATCTGTCAAATTCAAGAAACAAGATTGATTAGATAACCGCCTACGGATAGCATATATAATTAATAGGAAATATAAAGAAAGTAACTGGATACTACCTTAGCCCCAGTAATAACAATTTTTCCTGACACAAATATAAGCAGCACAATCTTTGGCTGTTTCATTCGATAAATTAATCCTGGGAACAGCTCGGGTTCATACTGACAACCAAAATTTGAGAGACATACAATACATGAGCCAGCTGCTAGCCTTACATTGCAAAAATTTGAATAGCATAATATGGTTAAATTTCGAGTGTCATAAAAAGTGGAGTAATTTCAAGCTATGAAAGTTTCAATCATAGTATTCACAAACCAATTCCAACTTAAAAGTCGAAAGATGCAAAACTTCCTCGCGGGCAGTGCCAATGACTTCAGAAGGGGATGCAAACATTAAGCATAACATCGAAGAAGACAGAAAAAGAAAAAGAAAACATGAACAAAAAGAACAACGATTGGAACATTGGCAGGACTGAACTGCAAGCATCAACCATTCCTTTGTCAGGGCAAAAACACATCCATGCAGTGATCACTTACACTTGAAAAGGCACCGTGGGAATATGCAAGACCTTCAAGCCTTATGGGGAATTTGACATCACAGGAGCCAACTATATTCTGAATCTTGAAATCCTACATACATGGTAACCACAAAATGATAGCTTTAGGCAGGACAAAGAGAGATTAAAAGATTCATGTGAAGAAGTGCATCACTCTTAAGTGATCATTCTTTGTAATGTGAGTACAAGCATCATATATATGTGTATATATATACACACATATATTTATCTGTATGATACATACGCATTTATGTATATAGATTAGTGATCATTCTATGCAATGTGAGCTCGAACATCATGACGATCATTCTTGTAATATAGCATAATCATCACACACACATGTTGTGTGTATTACATGTATGTATTTATGTACATAAGTGATCATCCCTTGTGAGCACAAGCATCGCGAGCATTATATATACATGTATATACACAAATCTGTGTGTGTACAATATGTATGTATTGAAATTTGTAGAAAAGGGATAATTTTTTGTAAGGTCACTATGAGAATCGCGATTTCATTCTTGGTAAAGTGAGCATGAGCATTATACTCATATATACACGCACACTTATGAGTATGTCTAACTGTGTACTATATGCATGTTTTAATGTATAGTAACTGATTGTTCTTTATATAATGTGTATATATTTATTTATATCATGAGCTATATATATATATATATATATATATATATATATATATATAAATGTACAATGCACATGATTGTGTAATGTATGTATAAGATAAGTGATCATTCTTTGTAAAGCACAAGCATCATGATGGTACTACTTTGTAATGTGAACACGAGTATCATTTATAAATAGAAACACACACATATTGTGTGTATGTGTGTTATATATACACGCACACATACATGCATATTTACGTATATAGATAAGTGATCATTCTTTGTAGCGTAAGCACGAGCATCACGACTATCATTCTTTGTAATGCGAGCATAAGCATCATGACAATCACTCTTTGGAACGTGAGCATGAGCATCACATTGATCCTTCTTTGTAACGTCAACACAAGCATTATAGCATTATACATATACATGCATATAACGACTATCATTCTTTGTAATGCAAGCACGAGCATCATGACGATCAGTCTTTGTAATGTGAGCATGAGAATCACATTGATCATTCTTTGCAATGTCAACACAAGCATTATAGCATTATACATACATACATACATATATACATATATATATATATATATATTCATAAAACATATGTATGTGTGTATATGCAAGAATTTATGTGTTCAAGTGATCCTTCTCTGTAAGCACCAAGAGCATCACACACACACACACACACACTCACACACACATACACGCACGCCCACATGTATTATATGTATATATTATGTATATAGATAAGTGATGATTCTTTGTAATGTGAGCACGAGCATCAAGAGCATCATATATAACTATATATACACGTCTATGCGTGTATAGGCATACCTATGTGTGTATTATATGTATGCGTTATGTATACAAGTAATCTTTAAAAAAAAACATGAGCATCATACATATATATACGCATATGCATGTGTGTATTATACGTACATATGGGTCCATAAGTGATTCTTCTTTTGTAATGTAAGCCACAACTCCACAAGCATCACAAACATCATATACACATACAAATACAAACATACATGTATGTACTATATTGTTAGGATCCTACATGATGGTATAGGATTTGATCTCACATTGAAAACATGTGCTTCTTGCCTGTGAGTTATAAGGTTTGCATTCTCCCACCTCAGAACTAGCTTATGAGGTATGGTTTTCCAAAGGTTCTTATCATATATGTATGCAATATATGTATGCATTTATGTATGTTCAAGAGTGGTCATTCTGTGTACAGTGAGCATGAGCAATATATATATTACACATGTGGCTGTATGTGTCTCATATCTATCCGTGTTGTATACGCATTTATTTATGAATAACTGAGCGTGATTGTTGTTCGAAATGTGAGCACAATACACACATATATATGCATCAGTGTGTATCACATAGAGGATCAATCTTTAAGTGATCATTCTTTGTCATGTGAGAATGAGCATCATGTAGATAACACACGTGCCTGTGAACAATATGTATGTGTTCATGTACATAGACAGATAGCGATAGAGAGAGCAGAAAAAAAATGAGTACCTTGAACTTAGCTGGAAAACCAAGCTTTTGAATAATTCGAGCATACTGAAAAGACCAAATTCCCTGTTAGGCTGAAATAATGAACAATGGTATTGATACTACAAAATATGCAAGGAGCATCCCAACTATCAACATGCTCCCTAATCTCTATCCAACAATCTTAGTGAAAGTTAACATAAACAAACACACATGCTACAAAGGAACCAAATACCTTCCGAGCAGCCAATTTTGACTGTTGTTCACTCTTAGCTCCAGTACAAACCTGTAAACAGATTAACCGGTTAATATTTAAAAGAGCACTATGAGAACAAACAATATTTATAATGCAAAATTAATAATGGAAATATTCAGTTTAAGCAGTGAAATCCACAAATGGGAAGTGCAAATCTGTAACTCCGAAGAACAAGCCATCACACAAAAGTGCAAGAGTACGAGCGATAACGTATATTGGCTTCAACTACCAACTAAAGAGACTTTATTCTTTGTTAATTTTCTGCCACAATAATCTGTTCCTAACCACAAATTACGATTAAATAACTAATATTTGAGTTTTTTCAACAGTTAGCATAGTACAATCCAATGTAAAACAAATCAAATTTTAGAAGTAGATATTAGTTCTCTCTTTGTGATCTCTTTGTGAGAAAGGGATAGATATAGACAAGTGGAGCAAGAGAGAAAGAGATAAAAAACAGAAAGCAGTCATAAAAACCACGTATCTTCCAGCAAAAACTTACCATCTTTCCAGAAGCAAATATCAAAGCCGTGGTCTTCGGCTCCCTTATCCTCATGATTACAGCAGCAAACCGCTGAAAGAACATTACAATGACAAACATAAAAATTAAATTTTTCGGAAAGATATAATATACACTGCATATTCAAACTATAAACTTGCATTTTTCTATGATATTTGAGACACTCTCCCCATAAAATTTAACATATGCAAATCATCTTGGATATCCATATCTTAATAAAATTTATGGTATCTTCAAGCTGTGCGGTACGGATTGAGCAGCTACTCACAATTATTAAACACAGAGTAAGTTGGCAGCACTAAGTTTAATGGTATATCCTGTGAATGGGAAAAACTTCACAAACCTTGGGATTGTATTCAGCATTCCGAGCTTGCAGGGCGATAGCTTTAAGATCCAGCTTGCAATCCAAGTTGACAGTGGACACGATATTCCTAGAATAACAAACAAAGCACTAACTAATTCAAGGTAACTCATATCAAGATAAACAGGTCCAAACCTCTTGTCACATTTTTCAGTTGCAAGATCCTGAGGATTTTCTCAAATTACTTGGAAGATGTAGCTTGAGAAAGATATGACAATGTCCAATGTTCACAAATTTAATGAGTAAAGCAGAACAAGACATGTAAACTAGTTGCAGCTTTTGTTAACAGAAATATATAAATAAATAAAAGAGATAGACCTAGATCACAAAATCTACCACAAATATAAATGAGAGTGTGAGGGCTGATTGACAGCGCAAAGGGAACACTCACTGGAGGGTGGGGACGATCCCGGATGGGTGCTTGGAGAGATCCACCGGTTGACCCACTTCCACGCCTTGGTCAGCCATTCCTTTGCTTTCCTGGTCCCTCTCTCTCTCTCTCTCTCTCTCTCTCTCTATGTGGAGAGTGTGCTCTAATAGACATGAAGCAAAATCGACAAATGACAACACAGTCAGCAATAAACCCTAGTTCTATTGGCACCAAATAAAAACAGATTAAAACAGTGTGAAAGATTCATGTTTTCATTTTTCTGTTAAAAAAGTTCTGTAACAGAATAAAGAGTCTTACAAAAGACGCTTTTCCAAAAGTTGCGAACAAATATTCAGTTGATCTCCATGGGAGAAAGTAGAAGAAGAGAAGAAAGGAAGCTTTTGCATGTGAGGATATATAAAAACGTGAAATAAGAATAACTGTAGTTGAAGATCGATGCTTCTCGGTTTGCTTTTCATCTATGTTTAGAAGCAAGTTGCAGAAGATCATCAATTAGAAGATTAAATTCAGTCTAAGATAGTTTAAAGAGCAAGCGTTGATCCTGATCTGATGATTGGCATGGTGAATAAAGAGAAAAAGACCGGACCTTGGTTTGTTCTTGTAGTTGTTAATAGAGATCTAAAAGGAGCGGGAAAGATTTGAGAAGAGATGTCTTTTATATGTGGGAAAGATAAGAGAGAGCGGGGTGAGGGAGAGGCTTTTGTTGGCCGAAAGATGGAAACAGAGAGAGAGAGAGAGAGAGAGACAGTCGGGAGTTTGATCCGGAAGGGGAAGCAGAGACCTGCAGCTTATGGGCAGCAGGGCTGGCCGCGTGGATATCTATGTATAGTAGTTGCCCGAATTGGTCCCACTGTAGATGCCAAGTCGACAATTCTATCAGGGTATTCCAGGAATTTCAACTTCAATATGGGCTCTTCGCAGTTGTATCCAGCTCTTTGCTGGCCGCGTTTAAGGGCAGAAGTTTCATTTTCCCGTTTTTTCTTTACATACAATTGATTATTTATTTAGCATTATAAAAGGAAAAAAAGTAAATATTATTTAATATTTCATATTTCTAATTAAATTTTGATACTAAAAAAAAATATTAATTCGAATTTTGAATCATTAATTTAGTGTTAGTCACTCAGAACTATTAGGAGCAAAACAGTGATTTTAAAATATACACATTCTTTCCTCAAAGGAAACCTAATTTTTCTATTTTCTCTATCATGTGACTCAACATGACCCAACACTTTATTCAAATAATCTGAATTCATTAATATTGCATTTTTTTCTAATTAATTTTTTAATAGTAGTTGATTTCATAATAAAGAGATAAGTCTTTTCTCTCTTTTCCCTTATACCATGACAAAGTTCCTTTTTTTTTTTTTGCCCAGTCAATTAGGCAAACAAGTACACTCTGAAAATTGATAATCTGATTAAATTTGAAGAAAGCGCTTATAAATCAATAAAAATAAATTTTAGTTTTTATAATCAAAATTCAATTGATAATGTAAGCAAAAATTAAGAGTTTAAATGATTTTTTTAAAATCAAATGAAAAGTGACAAAAGACCCTTATCATGCACATGTTCTTACTTTAAATTGAGCACAGAATTTTATATCACGAGGATCTTTCAACAAAAAAAAAAAAGTATAAAAAAATGAGAATCAGGTTAAACCTTTTTTTTTTTTTCCCTCAGTGTATGCTTTTCTTTGAGGTTAAAATTATTTTCTTTTTCTTCTGTGCATGCACTCCTTTCAAGTCGTGGAAGAGCCTTTTTTTTTCAATTTTGCTTCCATACAAGATTTCTCCCAGATTGCATCAACAAAATAAAAAGCTGGTGATGATTTGACAAGCCATGCATCACTCTATTGAAGCTGAATTTAATAAGAGAGTTCATTGATAGAAAAACATTAGGACCAAAATTAATTGTTGAATTACTAAGCATTTTTATATATTGATAAAATACAATTAATTTAATTAGTTTTATTTAATTTATAAATGTAAACATTTTTTATTACTTAAGCTTGTTTTTTCTTTAAAAAAAAAAAAAAAGTTGAAGGATCTGCTACAAAAACAAAAAGGAGCAGCTGGAGTTGATAAAATGGCTTCAGACAAAAACTGATTAAAAACATTCATGAGATCTTATAAACACAAGAACTTTAAAGCATGTTCCATTATTACTTTTTAATTGTTTTTTGTTTTTAAAAATTAAAAAATAAAAATTTATTTAATAACACTGTTTTTGCTAAAATTAATTTTAAAAACAGTTTTTGATTTTTAATTTTTAAAACAGAAATAAAAAACATCTTAAAATTATTTTTGTTTCAATTTACAAAAAAAATTAAAAACATGAAAAATAACTTTCTTGCTGACATGATTGTAATTATCAATCACTTCATAAAATTTTAATTTGTTATAATAATATTATCAAATAATTAAAAAAAAAAACTAAACCACAATCAATCACAGAATAAATAAGACATACATGAAAATAAATTAACCTTAAAAAATTAAAATTTACTTGGCAAAAATATTTTACATATTTGCATGGATTACCATTCGTAACAAAGCTTCCAACCAACCATGAAACACAAAAGTTAATGTTTATGTAAATATGACTTGACATCCAACAGACCATCTTTTTTGACTGCAAAATTTTTTAAAAAAGTATAAAAATATTCTTAAATTATACAAAATCATTAAAGAAAGTTAATAATTAAACTTATAAATTAACATGAGAAACATGTAAACTCCCAAAAAAAAAAAGAAAACAAACTCATTGCTTTTTTTACAATTTTATACTCAACTTAAAATGCTGGCGTATTTTATTTGAGGAAAACAAAATTAAAAACTTTTTAAAAATCATAAATCCTATGAACCAAGTGATGAAACATACAAAAAAAAAAACTCATTTCAAAATAATAAAAATAAAAATGTAATTAATGATCATGTAAATAAAAACTTAGGTAGCAATTGAAAGGTTGCCCTTTTTGATTGATATACCGCATAAAACATTGAAAAATTACGAAGACAGAGATAATATACTGCTGCTCCTAAAAAATACCCCTGCTTACTTGGATGAATAAAATTTGATTGGTTATTAAACAAAAAAAAAAAAAAGGAGTTCTATTAGAAACCAGAGTTTATAATTCTAGGAGTTCCCTGATCTGAGATTCATTCGGAAGTATTTACATGATCCTAAGTTAGGGAATCATGACAGCATTGGCAGTCAAAAAGTGCAGCCCGTCATGTGTTTTATCCTCAAACTTGGATTTTTGTCAGAGGTGTGTGCCTCTTGTAAGCTCTTGCTTCTGAGAAGAAGAAAAACACACAACAAAAACAAGTTGAATACAATGTTCCCTTCATAAATCAAAATGGTATAACTTATTCAAATTATGCCAAACAAGTTTTCAAATGATCCTCTCTTCCTGGCTCAAAAACGAACAAGAAAAGTTTGCACAAAAAGAAAAAGAAGCCTCAGAGATCTCGGTGGATAATGAATCATCAGATGGAGATCATCTCCATCAAGAGTAGCAAATATTTTATTCACATCACTGGCCTCAACCTTTTTCATCATCCCTTGAGGAATTTTATATAAATAAAGAAAACATTTGAAACAACAAAATTTTTCCAATTTCACATATTTGAAAGGAAAGGAAAGAAAAGAAAAGAAAACCAAGAAACAAACACGACAAAAGAATTGGAGCATGATGTGTCAGAAGTAGCTGGTTGTGATATCATTTTTCTCTTATTGAGAAAAATCAATGGGAATCCGTCTGATTGATTTCATCATCCAACATCATGCAGTTAAAAACCAAAGGAAAAGAGAAAAGCAAACGACCAATGGAGCGAAAAAGGAGAATATAAGGTTTAGATGTATCTGCCTTGTCACCGAAGAATCCTACACAATCAACATTGAAAAAGGAAAATCGGAGCTTAAGGCAGAGTATACATACAGAGGTGTGTATGCATACAAAGAACCATCATTATCGCCTTACGATAGATTCTTTGATCCACTGAAAAGATGGATCATAGAACTGCAATATTAGGCTTAATAGCACTTAAAATTTTCCGAAAAACATCCTAAAAAGAAAAATAGCAAATAATTGATAAGCAAGGATATTACTGAACCTGACAGAGAGAAGATTGACAGAGGAGCAAACGCACCGTCCCCTCAACAGGTGAGCAGCCTTGCTGTAGTCTAATCTCCTTTATATAGAGAAAAAAAGAAAACCCTAAGACCTCAAAACTCGTGGGCAATGCTATCCTGTGGCGGCGGTGTAAATCATCTTAGGCTCCATACGCAACAGAGAGATCAGGCCATGATGGGCCAATTTTGGCCCATCAACCTTGGGCCTCTAGAAATTCCACCCAGTCTCTTTCCAAAAAAAAAATAATAATAATAAATAAAATTATGTTGAAGCCTTGATATGGACAAATTAATAGAATTAGAGACGGATACAGTTACCATTAATGATCTTTGCATAGGTTTTGTTTGCTGAGGACTGAAAATTTTATATGAAAGATTGTGTATCACATGAACATAAGAGCTTGGACTCGGAGCATCAAAAATGAAAAATAAAGTCATCCACTTCATCAACAACAAAAGCTTACGCTCCCACCAGAGCAGCATAAAATCACTTACATTATCCACACAGCATACAACATGGGGCATTTATAAGGATCATAACAACCATATGATCATACACAATGCTCTGCTCTGCCATCAAATACCAAAGATTACTCAGCAGCTAATAAGTTAGATTCGGCCCCAACTATATATGATTCTTTTTGATACAACTCTGCTAAAAGACAGACAGACAAAGCTACTCTTAACATTTAACTGCATATACAGGTTCTTCAGTCCACTTTGGTTGAGGGATTTCCAGTGACTAGTACAGAGAACGGCCTCAAATACCTTCACTCCAAACTTAGACCGACACTTCCTGCTTTGCCTCTGAGGCTTGAGCTACACCAATCCCTGTCAAATCCTTCACAAAAGTCCTCAGACACCCATTGATTATGCGTGGTGCTGCCCCATCACAGAACCGCTTTGCAAGATCAACAGCCTTCACTTGAGAGCAGTGCATGATTATAGTGGGTGAAAATGAATTAAACTGGAAATAGCATGACAAGAAGAGAGAGAGAGAGGAAGAAACCTCATTTATGACTATCTGGTGCCGGGTCCCAAGAACTGAGATCTCAGACATAGCCAAGTGCAGGATACAGAACTCCAGTATTCTACCTGCTGGCTCATTCTGAAATAAATCAAGCACGAAGGTCAACATTATGGGTACAAGCATGTATAACAAATATATGCACAAGCTCCTCATGGATGTCAAAGCCAACAGGAGTTTACAAAGAGGATCAAAGCAAGAGATATTTAAAGTCAGCTTTAAACTTAAATGCCATGGCTTCATAATCATGCAACAGACAGACCAAACAGATCAAGATCTTAAACAGATAGCAGCAATCTTTTCCAGAAAAAGCAAAACCATATGTAAGCTACTCAACTGTCGACAATAGGATTTTCTTGCAGCACGTGTGATATTAGACATTGCACATATGAAAATACCTGTGTTGGCTTACCTTCCAATTTGGTGGAGCAACTTTATTAATGACAAGGACATGTTTGTCCCACTTATCCGTAACTGCAACCAAAAGTTTCCTGGTGAAACTGCAAAAAGCACAATGGCAAGTTTGAAGTCATAGTTAGATCTCCATCTCTATCTCTCTCTCTTCCACACACATGCATAGACAGAAACAGACATGCAGGCAGACAGACAGACAACCACTTTCTGTGGCCAACAACTGCTCTAGTCTGTTACTTAATGACAATAAATTAATTGATGAAATGATGACTTGGGGGGGTTTACCGCAGAAGTAGTTTGCTGTAGACCAACTTTGGAGGAGCTGAAAGAACTTCCGCCTCTGAGATACACAGACCACAAAATCAACTAAGTTGTCTTGCGTGCAAAGAGGCACAAGAAAGTAGGAAGTCAGGCATGCAAGCAAGCATAAGTTCTAAATTTGTGAGTTTAGCTTTCCAAATCTGTAGCATAATACTGTCTTCTAGGAGGAGTTCCCTCCTTAATTGACACAAAGAAGTGGCCAATTATTGGCAAGCATTCCAGCTTAAGTATAATTGGTACAAGGATCCCTTATCACATCCAACTATTCTTCCGCCATCTTCTCTCCCAAAGTACATTAACCAAGTTAATTGTCTGGAATTTTTAACATCAAGCATTCCCCTTATGCCAGGATGCTAAGTTATTACAATGACCAGTGAACCTAAAGGATATAGTGTTTACCAATTCTTGATGAGTAAGTTGCAAAGTGCTGATCCTTAGAGAATGCATATTATTGCATTTCTTTGGTACATAACCGTTGTATGGGAATAACTTCAAATTACTGCAAGTTCCCATCAAATGAAGGGCTTTAGGAGTTTTTTACATAATAAAAACTGAGATATCAAAACCATCATCCTAAATAAGAGTTCATTTATTAAATCCAATCCACGAGAAAGAGGAAAATGAACAAGGAAATGGGGGACCCTCATCATTAAATACTTTAAACATGATCATAATATATGATATTGACAATCTCTATCAAGAAACCAAGCCTGAGTGCTTAGCAAGCAAACTGGATTCTAGGAATCATGTGACAAGTAAAAACCTTGAATAACAAAAATATCATGGAAGTTCCTACAACATTGGAGTCATAACCAACAGCAGATGATGAAGTATAAGTATCATATATTTGGCTTGTACATGGGAGGCCTAGAACTGGCAACCATCTCAAAGAAGAAACCAGGTCCAAGTCTACTAGCGATAACCTATGCGGTAAGCTGCAGAACGTATCAGCTCGCTATAGTCAATGCTAACATAGTTCAAGATCACGGAAAGGTGATATCTTGGTGATGATCATGAAAAGCCAAACAAGAATGATCAGTCAGAAAAAGATAATTATTCTGTTATAGGGCAGTAAAATATCTATACTAGAGACAAAAACATAGAAAGGAAAAAGAAAAAAATTGTCATTTTGTAGTCATAGAGCAAAGAGAAAAACGTACCACCCAAACGATATAGATAAAAAATATAGATATCCAAAGGTCAAAACTGTTCTAAAAGCTAACTCAGGGATCTGTCTATTCATTAAAAATACAAGAAAAAAGAAGAGCATCAAAAAGATAGAAAACATATAGACAATAAGAGAAGTAATGTTGAAGAATATATAATATATAGATACATATATATACATATATGTATTTCAAATTCTTAACTCCAAATCTTACCAATTGCAGTTTCCTTTTCATCATTTTGGAGCAGCTCATCTGCTTCTTCTATTGTCTCTGTTGTGACAGGTGGCTCTCCAAAGCTCATGTGGTTGTATTCCAACAATGATTCCTTGTTGAACTCATAACCAGGTTCTGCACATGTAAGTTATAATGAAGCTATTTTATGAGCATATACTGGACAGAACTAGAAAATGATTAACTGCTTAACGTTTCTCAAGAAAGTATAAATTGGTTGATAAGAGTTGGTACAGCAAAAAGCATGTCATGACATGAGACATTACCTCTTCTTGCATTTATTCGCTTCTCAAATAGGCGAATTGGGTCAGATCCTTCTAAACATGCTGCATATACTATTACTCTGGCAATGAACCCAGCATAAGAAAGTTACTTATTTTTATCTTAGTGTCAAATGACAAATCATGTATTTCTTTCCTTCAGTATAATACGCATAAAGACACAAATTTAAAAAGAAAGGCAAAAATAGAAGAGAAGATGATCCACACTTCATGTAGTTGCAGCAACACTACATGAAGGGACCAGAACATTATAATTTTGATGTCATACTTCAGTGTTTTTAAGGATGTGACAGCATTTTGATAGATTTGTCATCTCTTTATACTTGCATTCTAACAAATAGAGAATTCACCTAACTACTCTGCTAAAATTTACTAGGCTTCAGTTAATGAAAGGTTATCTGATAAAAATAAAAAAAAAAATAAAAAGAAAAGAAAGGTTTTGACGTTGCTCAAACCTCCAGGAAAGCAAAACAAACTAGAAGCCTAAGATAAAAAAACCTGCAATTGTGAAGTTCCTCTTGTTTGTAATAGCCTCACCAACCAAACAAGCACATTAGTTGATTTGTTTAACAATTTGCGATTTCCAGGAAAAACAAACCAAAGCAAACACAGCTTACCCAAAGTGTGATTCAGTAAAAAAGCAAGTACATTGACATACAGCAAGAAAACCAGCACACAGCAACAAGAAAAACGAAAACCAAGGAATACAGGATGGCAGAGTTCAAAGAAAGGGGCAGAAACATACAGAGCGAGCTCTCGGGCTGCTCTGGGGCTGCAAAATCTACCACTTTTATCAATCTTCGGCATCACAGTCATCACTTCTCCTGCCTTTTCCGTTGTATCTTCAACCGAAAATTTGGGAGTTCGACTTGGACGGCAAAAGAGTCCCATTGCCTGGTTTTTGGCCCTCAAATTCGGAACAAAACTCACAAGGCGGCATTTCCCAAAGCATGAAGAATAGAGAGGTGAAAATAAATGCTCAACATATAATTTCAGTTGGGTTCTAGAATAAGGAGAACACAACGAAGAATGCAAGCTCAGTAGCGAGGTTCCCTCCATTTTGCCTGCCTGTCTGAAATGCTGAAAGTAGAAGATAAGAAATTTATAGCAAATATCCAGCACCAAGGGGATGACGTCTTTTTTCTTTTTTTCCTTTTAAAAAAAATTATAAAACATTAATGAGTATTTTATATTACTTAAATATTATTAATTAAATCTTAATTCATTAATTTAATTTAAATTAAACTTTATACTGTTAATTCAATTTTTTATAAATATAGAAACGCATTCAGATTCTTATTATAAAAAATTTTAAACTTTTTTATATATTTAAATAATATATTTGTTAACTTAACAGTTTTAAAATTTTAAAAATTTTCAAATAAAGATCATCTAAATTTAAAAATAAAACCAAAATAAAGTAAAAACTCATATAATTTGTTTTTTAAAATATTTTAATAATTAATATATTATTAATTTTTTATAATTATTAAAATAAAATTAATAATTCAAAATTTAATTTATTATTTTTCAAATATTAAAATTTATTGATAACATATACTGAACATGGTTTATAAGAATTTTAATTTTTTCTTTCTTATTTTATTGTTATTTTATTTTATTTAAGGGTGAATAAAAATATAATTGCTTTTTTATAATTACTAAATTAAAATTTAATTTATTATTTTTAAATGTTAAAATTTATTGATAACATAAATTGAATATGGTTTATTAAATTTTTAGTTTTTTTATTTTTATCATTTAGTTATTTATGGGTGATGAAATCTTGTAAGTTATATTAGTAATACAAAAGTTAAAAGTAACGTTCCGTTTTATGAATGGCTATGATTAAAGTTTAATTCAGTTTTGATTTTTAATAATTGATTTAAAATTCATAATTAGAATGAATTAAAATTTAAATTGTTAAATTTTAGTTTTGATTAAAAATTAATTTAAAAGCAATTTAAATTTCTATTTATAAGCGATTTAGATTTATTAAGTTTAAATTAAATTTAAAATTGACCCAAAATCTATTCAAAAAGATTAATATTTTATATTTTAACTAAAATTTATTTAAATAAAATGAATAATCATTTTAAATTAGTTTTTTAAAATTAAATTATTTATATATTTTTAACTAATTTAATTAAAACCAAATCAAAATTGTTAATTTCGATTTTGATTAAAAATATATAAATAGTAATTTAATTATATTTTAAGTAATTTTATAATTTAAAATCAAAATTATTTATATTAATTTTTATTTAATTAAATTTTAAAAATTATAATTTGATTTATCGATTTGATCACCTCTACTCTAATCAAAAAAACATTCAAAAAGGATATGACCTTTTATTTAAAAAGAAAAAAAAAGGTAACAACCTCTTAATAATATTATGCGACCTCTGCGAGGCGAAAACAACGACGTTTTGCCTGCAACGCGCCTCATGTGCTCCCAGCTTCTACTCCTCTTTCTCACAGACTCACCATAGTTCAACAAGTGTCTTTACTCCTAAATTCCTATTTTTTATTTTTATTTTTGAGTATATAGTAGGGAAATCAGGTGGGCAATTACTAAAGCCCTGTATTGGTGCCTTTTCTGATTCCCTGGTTGCTTCTGCAGAAACATGAGAGTGATTTCGATATTCGTCTCTCTTGCATTGGGTGCTTTATGTATAGCTTCACTTGCTAGATCAGCCTCTTCTGTCCCCAAAGACCCATTTCTCGGAATCTCTCCTGAAGGTTTCGCGTCGTTGCTAGTTTCACATTCTCTTTGGTTCTGCTTTCTTTTCTTATTTTCAATTTCATTTTTTTTCCTTTAAAGAATATTTTGAGGGATATTGATTTTGTGGGCTTTGTTCTCCTCGCATCTCCGTGAGATTCCCAGATGAGAAATATTATAAGTCCTCCTCAGAGATAAAGTGCAAAGATGGATCCGACAAATTCGCCAAAGCTCAGCTCAATGATGACTTTTGTGATTGCCCCGATGGCACTGACGAGCCAGGTCCTTCATATTTCCCATGTCCTTCACTCTTTCTTGCTTTTTAGCTGCAATAAATTAATTTTTGGCGACTCGGTGAGTGTATTTAATTCGATTTATCTTTAGTGCTTGATACCATGTGATTCTGTGACATTAGACCAACATAAATTGCTGCCTTCCTAATGTAAGCTAGACTTAGGAGATTTTTTACAGTAAGAGGAATTTTGACATCGCATATTATTTGGCCTCATGCTTTCCGGTACTTCTCCATGCGGCTTTGGTTGAATGGTAGCTTTTAGTGCATCAGGAGTTTCAGCCCTGGTAGCATTCTATTTTAATTCTTGGCCGTTTAGACTTTAGATTATGACATCATATCTACTTTATAACCTTTGCTTGATGATTTATCTATTGACGGTTGCAGGTACATCGGCCTGCCCAAATGGGAAATTTTATTGTCAGAATGCCGGGCATGTTCCCAAATTTATATTTTCTTCAAGAGTGAATGATGGTATTTGTGGTAAGTGTTTTGCTGACTCAAATCCTCGTTTGATCTTTTCTGCATTAGCTTTGTGTCTGAATCTACAGCTTTCGTTTGTGCCCTTGTGATCTTATGTACTTTTTCACCTCCTCTAGTCTAATGAATGAGATACATGGAATGATAACATGCATGCATTTGGTATTCATATTGCACATGATTGTAATACACTAATCCGTAAACAGTTGAGTTGGTTGAAATCTGAGAACCTGAAAGACAATTCTTATCAAGAAATATAAATCAGGAAAAGTTGATTTTAGCTGTGTTCTTCTTCAAGAGGTCTTCTTCTTTTGGGGGGGAGGGGGAGGGAGCTCTCCAGGCAGTTTTTGATGGGCCCTGGTAGGAGGGGAAGGTTGCTCCCAACAGCATAAAAGAAGATTGATAATGTCTATGTTCTTGCCTGGAAGTTTGTTTGTAGCTAACCTTCTATTGTCTATCCTCACTGTTGTTAAGTTTTCCTTTTATAATTTCTTTTTACCGGCCCACAATGCGCAGACTGCTGTGACGGGAGTGATGAGTATGATGGTAAATTGAAGTGCCCAAATACATGCTGGGAGGCTGGGAAAGTAGCTAGAGATAAATTGAAGAAAAAGATTGCCACGTACAGGGAGGGGGTTGCTCTAAGGAAACGGGAAGTTGAGCAAGCAAAAGTAGCTGTTGCCAGAGATGATGCTGAACTGAAAAAGCTGAAGAATGAGGAGAAAATACTGAAGGACCTTGTTCAACAGCTTAAAGGTAGTAACTTCGGTATGTACATGACACTCAAATATATGTACCAAAATGTTGTGTCCTTCCATTGGTTCATTGCAAAAGGAGAAAGGTGAAAACTTTCAAATGAATAGTAGGCATCGGTGTGACCCCAAAAAAAAAAAAAATGTATGCATCTGATTGAATCTGTAATAGTGTGTAATATTCAGTGTGTGGGTTACTGGGAGCAGAGATGACACTGTTTGCACTTTAACATATGAATGCATTTTATGATATTGGGTGTAGTATCATAGGGCTTCTCTTTTTTCCCTGTTTAGAGCGTAAAGAACAAATAGAGAAGGCGGAGGAAAAGGAACGCTTGCAGAAAGAAAAGGAAGAGAAGGAAAAAAAAGAAGCTGAACAGGCAGCAAAGAGCAAAAAAGGTGAAGCTGAAGAGAAAGATGGCAGTGAAGAATTGCCTATGGGAAGGGCACATGATGATACAATTGGTACTATGGATGATTCTGATTCAGATCAGGTTGGACATATAGTCTTTGATAACCTTCTTTAACCTGCAGCTTTAAAGATGTGTATCTGTTTTCATCTTCTAGATGAATTAAGGTCACAATAGCTTGGTAGTGTCTTCTTGCAAACCAAATTGCCCTCTGATATCTGCATATGCAATGAATAATACTTGCTATTTCTCTTGGTGATTAGTGTGAGTATGGTCTCATGCTTATAAGGTTGTAGATTATGCTGTTGTGTGGAAGAATTTTTTTTTTTCTTTCTTTTCCTTTTTAAGACTACAGCTTGGAAGTTGTTACTTAAAAACCCTTAAAATCTTCTCCTTTCCTTGATGATAGTACTTCAAATTATTTTCCTGACTTCATATTAAGAAGTTAATGCACACGAACTTCCATTTGTTGTGATTTAAACTACTTCAAAGTCTCTATTCCTTTGTTTTGCATATTATTCTCTTCTACTTTTCACATTTGGAACCTTGTAATGGGGTGCTGAAATAGACTTATATTCAGGAGCTAGGAGATGAAGTTGAAAATCATGATGCTTCGAACAATGGAGGATCTCCAGTTAAGGAAGCAGACCAGGTAAACCCAGAGTTTGTTGCATTTGTATAGTTCTTTCAGAAATATACTTCAATAGGTGTTGTAGTCATAATGTCAACATAATAATGTCAACATTAAATGATGATATATTCTTTTCCAATGTAGCATCCAGTGAGAACCAAGGAAGAGTTTCTATCATCAGAAAGTGAGGACAATTCTCCTGTTTCATCTGAGACTGAACATAATGCAGGAAAGGAGGTGCCTCCCGGTGAGGTCAAGAAAGAGGTAGTTTCTCTTATATATATATATTTTTCTTTTCTTCTGTCTGATTATTCATTGAAAATGATCTCTTTGTAATTTTGTTGCTTTATCTCAAGGTTTCAAGAGTGTTATTTGGTCATTTTATTACAGAAATCAGTTAGCAGACCTATCCAGAAGGAGACATCTACTAAGTTGTTTGATTGGGAATGAAAATTTATAAAATATCATTCATTAACATTGATGCAATGGTTGTTATGATAACATAGTGATGCAAGTCATCATTCGAAACTCAAGACTTATCATAGGCATAAAATGAGGATTGGAGTAGAATATGTGTTAGCTTTTTATTTGAATTACGCTTAAATTTAGTTCTGTTATTTTTTCTTTATTTCAATTAGAATAAATTTATACCTAGCTTAGGCTAGGTTATTTTTTTATTAGGAAATTTCAACTATAGTTTAATTAGGAATTAGCTACATTGCCTATAAATTGGCTGCATGATCTCCAAGCAAATTAGATCTGGATAAGAGGTAAAATGGTATTTCTTCCCTTTCTCTCTTCTCTCTCTCTCTCCTGCTCCTCTATTTCCTCTTTCTGTTTCTGCCAATGTTTTCTCCCAAATTTCGAGCTTTCTTCCCTTTCTACAAAGCCTACATTGCACAGTCTTGCAGTCACAATGGCTCTCTTTTGGACATCTATTATTTAATACAAGGCTGTGGACCAGTCACAGTGACAATCAGCTTGTTTACTTGGTGTTGTGGTGTAATATCCCTATTCTCACTACATTCACATGCCATGATTGTAGGCACACATGTAGTCATGTATACATTGATATGTATTTAAATGTGTATACTGTGCACTTGATGCTTATTGAGAATTGCTTAGGTCACATGAATTCTAGAAGTTTGTTGTCAATTCTTAAAGGTGTGCTAGGCATATTGTGAATTACATAAGTTGTAGGAGGTAAATTGAAATTTTGTAAGGACTAAAATACAATGAGACAAAGTGAGATGCTAAGTGGATGTATGAGACTAAGACACTTAGCAATTCTACCAAAAGTTTATATGTACCAAGAGACAATAACCATCTCACATTTTTTCTTTCTTAAAAACCATATCTCTGCAAATTGAGTAAAACTTCTCTGGTTTTGTAGACCTACTTATTTGTACAATGTATGAATGTTGACTTTTCTTGTATTAAACATGCTTTGAAGGCCACATGTTTATGGTAATGAAAAAAAAAATGATGATCCTCTACAATGATATAACATGATACGACATGACATGATGTGATAGAGGTTATATATATATATATAGAAATAAATCAGGTTCTTTTCATGTGCACTTGCCTTAGTTTTCAATTTGTATTATTAATTAGAATACCTTTATTTTATTTAGGGGAAATGCTACTAACAGAAAAACCAATAGCACACTGTTTCAAGATGAAGTCAAGAAAGCTAAATTTCAGAAGAAATGGTTTAAGCCATAGTTACCAAATCCCCATCTTGTTGCTTTTTTACCACATGTTTGTACATTATAAACCATCTAAGTCTGACTGCATCTTAGTGCCGTCAGGGTGGGTTATTACCTCCTTCCCTGTACTATGAGCCAAAGAGGACTAATTTTTTAATGCGAGTCTACGAGTCTAGGAGCCGTCACTTGTGGGAATGGTTTCACTCTTTGTTGGCTTTTTCTACATCTCTGATGTTACCTCAAACAGTTGCTTGTTGCAGTCTAGTTACTAGTAAGTATTTCTTTCTAGAATGATCGTGTAATCATGTTGTGTTTGACACCTATGTTTCTTATTTTATGCTTTCCATGAAGTTAAGCCAGTAAAGTACTTTCTTTGGTGCCATACCATATCAGCAGTATATCCAGCAAAGTTGGTCAAGTGATACGTTTATCAGTATTGGTTATTTTGTTAATATGTTTTACCAGAATATGGAGCATGCTTTGAATTAATCCAGTTTTCTTGATATCTAAAATTGTGACATGTCTACAATTTTGCAAATCTCCTTTGTCACTACTTGTTGTCTTTGCCAATTGTGGTGCATGGTATCAGCCTGGCGAGATTGTATCTCAGAACACCGAGGGATTGTCAAGGGAAGAGTTGGGCCGTCTTGTTGCTTCTCGTTGGACAGGAGAAAAATCTGAGAAGCAAACTGAGAAAGATGATGCTGCAAGAGATAGTGATCATGAAGACCATGAGGAGATGCCACAGGTTTCCCATGATGAGGAATATGATGGCTATGCTACAGACAGTGATGATGAGCATGGAAAATATGACGATCATGATATAGAAAAACAGATAGATGAAGCTTATGAAGACGAGGATCATGATGATTCCAGTTCCCCATACAAGTCTGACATAGATGATGAACTGGACTTGTCAGGTTTGCAACTGTTTCTTCTCAGTAGCTTATTATCATGTTTTAAGGATCTGAAGTTGTTTCTAATTAGCCTTAATGATCACAAGTTGCTCATATTCTAAATGTAATGGCAGATACCACCAAAGTTAACACATCTTGGTTGGAGAAGATACAAGATACTGTAAGGAGCATTTTGAAGGCTGTTAATTTGTTTCAAACTCCTGTTGACAAATCAGGTATGTTATGAGATCATTTTGTTTACACTGCTCACCAAAACAGGAGGTACATTTGATGGAGTTGTCAATCTTTGGCATCAGCAGAGGCTGCTCGTATACGTAAGGAATATGATGAGTCCAGTGCCAAGCTGTCTAAAATCCAGTCAAGGATATCAAGCTTGGAACAAAAGCTAAGACATGACTTTGGTTGGTCTAATGAACTCCTTCTGTTTCTTATGCTTGCTATTTACTTATAATTGGTTGACTGCTGAAGACTAACTCAATACTTGATATTACAGGACTGGAGAAGGAGTTCTATTCATTTTATGGTCATTGTTTCGAGAACAAGCAGAATAAGTAACGGATTTTGTTGTTTAGTTATTTATGTTCTTTGTTCGTTTACTACATTATACAGGCAGTTGCAGTTGTTGTGATGTTATCTGTTCATCTTTGAGAAACCAAAATTCTGGTTCAGGTATGTGTACAAAGTCTGCCCATATAAACAAGCATCCCAGGTGGAGAGTTACACCACAACTTGCTTAGGGTAAGTGCCACTTTTGTCTGAATTATCCTTGCCTATTATCCCCAGTGTCATTTTCTATGTGAAGATAATTAGGGGTATCCTTTGCTCTTACTGGATGTTAGTCAAACAACCACCTGAGACATCCATGTCATAAAAGCACCTTTATATCTCAGTATGAATCAATCAACTAGTACTAGTCATTGCAATCATTTGAGTGCAACACTAAACACTTTATTAGGAAGATTATTGACAGGCAGCTGCTACAGATTCCAGCATGATGCATGTACATGACCTATTATCAGTTGGAAAGAAGGTTGATGTCAACTGCTAACTACTAAGATGCTCTTTTCTTTTAAATACCTTCTCTCGCTCCACATGGTTGTATATGTGTCTGTGCGCATGTGCATGTGTGTGAGCATGCAGCTTTTAGGTAATATTTTAATGATTCTCATGTTCTTGTTGTGTTCTTTGATTCTGCTAAATAGGCACTGGGACAAATTTGAGGACTCGTATAGAGTCATGATATTTTCCAATGGTGATAAGTGCTGGAATGGTCCTGCTAGAAGTTTGAAGGTATTCTGAATTGTTAACTACATTGATCCATGCTATAGTTTGATACAACGTTGTGGAACTCCTTGCAACTGCAAATTTGTTGCATTTGATTAGGCCTAGTTCAAGTTAAATGAGTTAAATCAGATTTGAAATAATATTGATAAACTGATGGACTTGTTACACAAATAACATTCACATTAATAGGACAAGAAAGATCCCACAAATTGCTTTTGTTGTTTGACAGGTCAAGTTAAGATGTGGGTTGAAAAATGAGGTTGCCGATGTAGATGAACCAAGCCGTTGCGAGTACTGTTACTCTCTCTCTCTCTCTATAGTTCTCATGGTTGCACACCCTAACCTTTCTGTGATGCAGATACATGGCGTTATTATCGACTCCAGCTCTTTGCTTGGGAGAAAAGCTTAAAGTAATTCGTCACTTTGAAATAACTTTGTTTTATTCGCATGTCTTTCCATGGAATCTCTTGACAGGATTGTGTGTACGGTGAAATGTGACAGGAACTGGAAGAGAAACTTGATTTGATGAACCAAGAACAACCACTGGGGCATGATGAACTTTAAATTCCTCAAATGGGTATGTAGCTCTCTTAGGATGCTGGTTGCATGGACTGCCAATGAGAGATTAATGCATTTGATCATGAAACAGGAGGAGATGCATAGAGCAGCCTTCTTGGGCACCTAGGAAGTATTCTAGGCAATATTTGGTATGGATCCAGAAATTTTTATCTTCTGGGGCTTGCTTCATATTGGGAGTTTAGTTAGATTAAGGTGAAACCATGACACATTACAGCTCAGCTTAACTGAATTTGTTATTATTAATGTTATCATACTACTGTAAAACGAGCTCACAATAATTCATTAGACCAACTCTTAAGAGTTTTAAGGTTTCCTTGTGTTAGTTTGGGGCATGAAATTTGCAAACCATTGTATATTGTCACACACACACACACACACACACACCCCAATGGCTGTATGCTAAACTTGTCAGTCCAACTTTTTCTCTCCTGAATGTGTTCGGGAATGGTGAGAAAGAACAGTCTGAAGATTAAAGCGGAGTTAAAGGAATGAATATCAATGAAATGATTGGAGCTTTAAGCGGCTGTTTGCCATGGCTACAAGGCTGGGAAGCTGGAAGTGTCTGTTTGCCATGGCTACAAGGCTGGGAAGCTGGAAGTGTTTGGCCGGTGTTTGATAGAGATGGGATTTACTGTTTTTTGAATGTGTGAGCAGCTGGATTTGTTTAGAGAGATTTGAGCGAACTGGATTTTTTTTTTTTACTTGGTTCCCTCAGCTTTGCACTGTAATCAAGGTGGAAAGAGAATGCTTTCTTATATTTTATTTTGTGGGGCTGCCGGCTGGGGCATGAGGGAGGAATTGGTCAAAGAATTGAAGAGTAAAATGGTGAAAAGCTGAACGAGTAGAGTTGAAAGCTTTGGGAAGGCAAATGATTCTTCTCTTCATAAAAGGAAAATGTGGGCAAAGTAAGAAATAATGGGATGAATGCAGGCCATGGCCCATGGGAATAAGCTCAACCCGCCATACTCCATATTTAAAATATTTAGTGAAATCGTCAACTTAATAGACATTACCAGCGCCAGGGCACCGCCATTGAGTCATTGACCTGCTGGGCCTGGCAACAAAAAGTGGCAGAAAATGACCGCTGAATTTTCAATTTTCAATACCCCCTAGCACGAAAGCAACCAACCTATTCCTCCTTTGATTGATTCTCCCTCTCTCTTGCCACTGCTTCATGCTCAAGCAAACTCTCCTCTCACTTGTTGTCATCAATCATATATTATTATTCTACTAACCACAGCACTCAACACGCTTCTCTCTCTCTCTCTCTTTTTCTCTTCCTCTCCGTCCCACCCTAGTTTGCATCACTGTCAACCATTAATTAAATCTGAGTACTTGCTTCTTTTCTTCTTCTTCTTCTGAGAGAGAAAATTATATAGGGCTCTTTTCTTTGGGATATCCTTGCTGTAAAAGATAGAAAAAGAAATGGAGTCCATGAACTACACTGGCGAAACAGGTGCCATCATAATGGAGAAGAAGCCCAAGACGAAGATCGTATGCACTCTGGGGCCTGCATCGAGGTCAGTGCCCATGATCGAGAAGCTGTTGAGAGCTGGCATGAACGTTGCTCGCTTCAACTTCTCTCACGGATCTCACGCCTATCACCAAGAGACCCTCGACAATCTTAAGCAAGCCATGCTCAACACCGGTATCCTCTGTGCTGTCATGCTCGATACCAAGGTTTACATTTTTCACCTGTCGCATCTAGGTTATTGATTTGTTGTTCTTCATATCTCTTTCTGATCCAGATATCTGTGAGCAGGTGTGCTCGTTTCCTTGGTCGTAAATTTCATTGTTGTTTGTGTAAGATATAATAGTAGGTGATTGTCAAAGTAAAATTGGTTTAAAAAATGCTACAGAGATTTGATTAAGAAACGTGAATATTGCAGTATTTATTTTGATATTTACCCTGTATACTAATTCAATTATGCGCTGAGATGTTTTGTTTCTTTCCTTTACATCTGGGTTATATCCGTAATTTCAGGTGCGGGTGTTGATTGTTTTGTCCCTTGCTACTCATGGGTCTCCTATTTGTATCTTCTACTCTTGGAGAAATTAAAGGCTCTCCGAGACACATGCACAAATAAGGATGATATCTGTATTGGCTAAGCTATTTGTTAATAGCTACAATTCTTTTATTTGCCAAAAGGATTTCCATTTCCTTCAGTAGTTCCTGCCAACTTAAACTTCATTCTTTCCCAACTAATTTCTCACGAATTTCAAACTATTAAAATGAACAGCAGCTTTTGCTTGTTAGGTTTACATGCATGGATACATTAGAAACAAATTGAGATATTTTACTCACCCGATCATTGGGATGCCTAGGAAGATCTTATGAAGGTAGATACAGTTTCTTTCACACTTCAGCGAGAATTATCTAATGGTCCAAATGCCTGTTCAACTTTATCATTCATGCTTTTCTGACTAAAGCTCTCTCTCTGCTGCTCACTGTAAACTGGATCTTTAGAGAATTTCCTTGCTTTCAACAGTCTGTGGCTTAAGAATTTTACTGTTCACTGATGCTTATGTTCTCAGTCTTCCAGATTGGAACCACAATCTGAAGCATTTCCAAATGAAAAATATGCAGATAAGGCAGTGCATTTAGGATTAGCAGCTTCCAGTTATGAGCTGTTGGTAAAGTCATAATTGTCACCTTGGCCTTACTATGCCGTTATCAAAAACTCACTGTTCATAACTTAGAGCACAATACGTGCTGGTTGGAGTACGTCATATTGTTGGTGAGTAGAAGAAATTGCTAATAAGATGGTTGTAATGTGTCAAACCCCTTCAGTTGTAATCTGAATAATGACTATTTGTAATTATGCTTTGTTATGTTTCAGAAAGTTTTTCTACAGTCATTATTTTCTGTATGTTTCTTTGTGGTTCTTGATGATGGAATTTGCAGAAATTGGACTTGTTTCTCGTGTATTCTTCTATCTGCCTAATGCATAAAGGGCAAACTTCTATTCAATCTGAATTGTTTGAAAAGTGTATGTGGACGTCTGGCTCTATCAATGATGCCTACATCATCTCCTAGCCAAAAAACTTCTATAAGCTGAATTGTTTGAATTTTTGCATGTTGGCTTTATTTTTAGTCATTGCTTTAAAATTACTGTGGGCTTCAAAATTGTTCTTGTTCTGGATAAGTCAAGCTCAATCTAAATTAAGCCATAGCTGTTGGCTGGCTGTCTAAGATTTAGGCAAGCTTTCTATCTAAGACAGGTAATCTGAGGAGTAATAACCGTTCATTTTATACATGTGTTGCAGGGTCCAGAGATCCGAACTGGATTTTTGAAGGATGGCAAACCCATCCAGCTGAAACAAGGCCAAAGTATCATCATATCTACTGACTATAACATTAAGGGTGATGAAAATATGATATGCATGAGCTATAAGAAGTTGGCTGAGGATGTCAAGCCACGGATGGTGATACTTTGTGCTGACGGTACAATTTCCTTTACTGTTTTATCTTGTGACAAAGAAAAGGGCTTGGTTCACTGTCGCTGCGAAAACTCTGCAGTTCTTGGTGAAAGGAAGAATGTTAATCTTCCGGGGGTTGTTGTGGATCTTCCTACGTTGACTGAGAAAGACAAGGAAGATATTCTAGGATGGGGTATTCCCAATCAAATTGATATGATTGCCCTATCTTTTGTCCGAAAGGGCTCAGACCTTGTGGAGGTGCGAAAGCTGCTAGGAAAACATGCTAAGAATATTCTTCTCATGTCAAAGGTAAATTGACCTCAGTGACATTTTTTCTTTTCTTTTTTTTCATTGGAAGTCCTTTCTTGTTGGGTGCTGCTATCGGACGTCAAAAATCAGACCAAATGGGAAGGTGCCTTTTGCTACTAGGGTGACTGAAAGTATAATGAAGGTTCAATCGGACAATTGCATGTTGATATAAGTTTTTCTTGTAAAGAAGTTGCTTGGTGTATTTCAGGTTACAACACTTAATTGTTTTTGCTCTAAAACATTTCTGGTAGGTTGAAAACCAAGAAGGTGTGGCAAACTTTGATGACATCCTTGCAAATTCAGATGCATTTATGGTGGCACGAGGTGACCTCGGAATGGAGATTCCAATCGAAAAGATTTTCCTGGCACAGAAAGTGATGATCTACAAGTGCAACATCCAAGGAAAACCTGTTGTTACAGCAACCCAAATGTTGGAGTCCATGATTAAATCTCCGCGACCTACCAGAGCTGAAGCTACTGATGTGGCCAATGCAGTTATTGATGGCACGGACTGTGTGATGTTAAGTGGCGAAACTGCTGCAGGAGCATATCCAGAACTTGCTGTGCGGACCATGGCAAGAATATGCATAGAAGCAGAAAGCACACTTGATTATGGGGATGTCTTCAAAAGGGTTATGGAACACTCACCAGTGCCCATGAGCCCATTAGAGAGCCTGGCATCTTCTGCTGTGAGAACAGCAAATTCAGCAAAAGCAGCTCTTATACTGGTCTTAACCAGGGGAGGTAGTACTGCAAAGCTGGTGGCTAAATACAGGCCAGGGATGCCCATTTTGTCTGTGGTAGTCCCCGAGATTAAGACTGATTGTTTTGACTGGTCATGCAGTGATGAAGCTCCAGCAAGGCATAGCCTTATTTTCCGTGGGTTGGTTCCAGTTTTATATGCAGGATCAGCAAGGGCTTCTCACGAAGAATCAACTGAAGAAGCAATTGAGTTTGCTATTCAACATGGGAAGAAAAAAGGACTGTGCAAGAACGAGGACTCAGTTGTGGCTCTGCTTCGAGTTGAAAATGCATCTGTGATCAAGATCTTGACTGTGAAGTGAAAATGGTTAGGACTTGTTTTTTCATCTTCGGTTTTTGTTTTGCCAGAATCAGCACTCAGCATCAGGATGTGTAGCTTTGTTTCTCTTTTGTTCTTTGTTATATCTGTCATGAGAAAAACATGATTAAAGTGTTTTGATGGGAATCATGAACTCAACTTCCTGGCATCCACGGGGCTCTTTCCTATCTATTCATAATATGAAAATATAAAAGTGCAAGTTTGTTTCTTGAATGGATTGAGTAATATGGTAGTAATGCAGTTCCGGATTCTGGTTGGGCATGTCCAGGAAGCACTGGGAACATAATCTTGCAAGCGCTCATGTGAATAGATGCCTTAGCAAAGGGGGGATAAAAAGAAGGGAAAGAATGCTGCATTCACACCTAAATAAATAACATACTAAAAAACCTTATACATAATACTGGTACTCACTCTCCACTATAAGCAAGTTACCAAAACTTTATAATTCAGATAATCCCAGGCACATAAACAGCACTTTTTGCTTTAATGCATTATTCTCGCTTGCTTCACTTGAACAGATTACATGAAATTGATAAATCCAACAACTTGCAGCTTAAAGTTCACCAGCAGAGTTGGAACCCGTGGCTATTCTCAAAACCTCATCTTTAACTAAGCCTTGAAAAGGCTCCACCTCCTATTATTATGACCAAATCAAATCAAGCAGAAAGCCCACCTGCCACTAACAAATGCTCTTGAATCTCTCAAACCAATCATTAAAAAAGAATATACATATGAGAAACGTAGGTGAAAGTAGCAATAGCAGAGACTCTTATAAGGCAGCATAGGATCTACAACAGCACAGGCAGATGAAAACACCATTTGTTCTTCCAAGAATGAAATTCAGCAAGATATTATGTACATAAGCAAGCCAGCATATTCAAGCAACATGGACAACAAGATGCCGATACCACAATTCACAGAAATGAACTCAATTCCCGTCTGTTTGAGAAGAATTTGCAGAATGAGAACCTGAAGTCGAAGATGAACTACCCCCAACAGACTGAGACCCTGAAGAAGAAGAAAATAAACTATTGAAAGGCCACGGAATCGAAAACCTTCTCCCCCTTCCATTTATCCCGTCGCCATCTCCATCTTCAGTGCCACCATGACCATTAATATGGTCACTCTCCCTCTCATTACCGATGCTCCTGGACCTTTCAGCATCAAGCTTGGATTCATTGGACGGTAGTTGGTACCTACAA
This sequence comes from Moringa oleifera, assembly GCA_021397835.1. Taxonomy (NCBI): domain Eukaryota; kingdom Viridiplantae; phylum Streptophyta; class Magnoliopsida; order Brassicales; family Moringaceae; genus Moringa; species Moringa oleifera. The sequence goes on along the minus strand of JAJFZO010000866.1, from coordinate 138,566 downwards.
ACAGGACAGGAACTATGAAGCTCAAGCCATGGCAATATGCACCCACTATGAAATTTATGTTTACATGGCATTTCCTTTGCTTCAGCACCAATCTCAAAATCCTCCAAACATACTGAACACTGTGAAGTCCCCCCAATTTGCACAGTAGGCATTGCATCAACAGCCTCCTTCTGTGCTGGTGGCGTGCCATACCTATTTGGATCATTTTCAGCCAAATGTTGAAGCAACAAATCCAACCCAGGTCCAATGAAATAATCTCCAAAAGATCCTATAGGACCATTACTCTGGCCCTGATTCGAATCATAAGAACCCTGTACAATGATTGTCTGATTGAAAGGGTTAATCAGAATGACACGATCTCTTTCCCTATCTCTATCTCTCTCCCGATCCCTATCATTTTCAGAATTCTCAGATTCAGATGCCATTCCAGCTCGAATTCCCTGAAGCAGTTGCAAAATGGTAGCTGAGCTTCTTCTCCTCCGCCGAATAATGGATTCAAGTTCTCGGTCCAGATCAGTTTCCCCACCATGGATGGCATCACCATCATTATTTTCATCATCCTCCTCCTCAAACTCTGTTCTCCTAAGCCTTCTTCTGCGGTGGGGATTGCCCATCATGCCAAGCAAGATTGGAGCCCAAAGGGAGAGGGCTCGGTCAGATCCAAAATCAGTATCAGAGTCCTGATTTTCCCTTGTACTGCTGCCCGTTTCTTCAACAAATCCGCTATGACAGAATGGGCACTTGATCTCAACTTCCATTATAGGGTTCACCATTTGCGAGCACATGTGACACCAATACCTTGCTGCCATTGCTTCCTCCATTCTTTTATTCTCTTTTCCTAATCACCTTTTTTGTCTCTGCCATAATCAAAACCGAAAGAATCAAATACAAGAAACTCAAGCAAAATCAATAACTCCCATCTGTAGTTCACATGGAAAGAATTACTAGAACCCTCATCAGGGAAAATATTAATAGATCCAGCCCATGAACGAAAAAAGAAAATGGAAAACCACAAATTGGCTTGAAACGCTGCCAATAATTCACAGGGAAGCCAGAAATGCCCAAAAAACGCCCAAACCAATCATGTGGAAATCAAAGTTTACCATAGAGGCAGCTGCGGAAAGATCGCAAGGGAAGGCAGAAAATGAAGAAGAGAAATATATCAGCCGCACAAAACAGCATCAAATTAAAGAAAAAATATTTTGGAAAAAATGATGGTTCGACTGGGCAAAATTAATCAAAGTTCTAACAAGATTTTAGATCCCCACACCAGGAAAATTAAGGAAAATAAAGGAACCAAGTAATAATCTGCAACAACTGACAAATCAAAGCATTAAGAAAAGGGGGACGGGGGGAGGCGGAGAAAAAAAGTTCTTACCAAAAGCAGAAATAGAGAAAAAAAAAAAAAAAAACAGCGCCACAGTTTGAGCAGGGAAAAAAAAAAGATATCTTAAAAGACCCAGAATCTGAAAGAGCAAAATATGACGACAAATCTGAATTAAGAAGAGGGTTTCAGGTGGCAACGAACATAAAAGGGGGAAGTGGCTTAGGCACAAGAGATTCAGGGATGTAGACGCATCAGAGCAGTACCATAATAGGATTGGTCATTTAGACAGTATTTGACCCAGACACACCGCAGATATTTATGATTATCATCAACAAGTTTCCCATTTGAGACCCAAACACCCGGCTTAAATAGGGAGTATTAAAATTATATAGAAAAGAGAGAAGAAAGATATGGGAAATTCGGGAGAAACGAAAAAAGAGAGAAGAAGAGCGAGAGAAATTGTACCCTTGGCGCGAGAGAGTGGCGTTCGTGCACGGTGTTTGAGAAAAGAGAAAGCGGGGATGAAGGACGTAGGCAGAACTGTTTACCCAAACCGCGTCCTCACCGTCGTGTGGGTTGTTGATTTGACAAAGAGCAGAGAATTAAGTGATCATGTTTAGCTTTTTTTTTTACTAATTTTTATTTAAGATGCGTCATTTGCCATAATACTAATTAAATACGTTTTACCAAAGGAAGACGCGTGGCACCCTCACCCTCACCCTCACCCTCACCCTCCATCAAATATCAGACCCATATTTTGCCTTTTATATTTACATAACTCGTTATTAAAGCATTATAGAAAAAAGACCACTGAATGGGCTTGCAGGGCCATAACCCTTCACTTCTTGTTTCTTTTTCTCCTTCTGGGAACCTTGGCTGCATCCGACATGGACATGGACATGTACGTGAACATGAACATGAACATGAACATGACCAGAATATGTCAGCAGACAATCGAGCAGCTAAGAATAAAAAAAGATCATTCCCAAAACTCCCGTGTTAAAGTTAAAACAGAAAAGCACCCATTCCCAATGTTCTGCAAATCATGTTTCCAGGAACTGTGGAAAACTGAAAGACAATCTTTATCTAACTCCAAGCAACTGCAAGTAATCAAAGGGGCTGCTCACTGTTAGCTGGAAGTAACTTGAGGCGTAGATGCAACTGATGTGCTCGCATAGCAGTCACCCACACCTTCACCACCTTTCTTCTGCTCCTTGCCTGCACTGCAACACATCCAAATCCCTGTTAGCAATTGACATTCTTCCCAAAAAAACATCCATCTTTCTTCCCATCTGTCCAGTCTGTTTGATCGCAATTCCACGTGAGTTTAGAAATACTCAGAAACCTTTCATCTTATACTACGCACCAAATAAACTCAATATCTTACTAGCTCTGTGATTCTTAACTATGACTTGTTGCCAAAGGGTAGGAAGCAAGGTTAAAAATGGGCAACTCTAGAGATCCTATTCCCATTCCTCACATGGCCAAACAAAACAATACTTATCTGCCCACTGCCTTACAAGCTCGGCTTTTTCGTAAATGCCACAAACAAATTCCAAAGGCCAGATTTCTCTCAGCACACCATACTTAAAGTTCAAACTATTTCAGGCTTTCTTGTCAACTTCTCCTCCTGCAAGAATTGGATCCAGTTAGCTAGCAGGCAAGCAAGTGCAACTCACCAGTGACCAAAATTAACAAAAAACTACATCTACTTTTGGCAGAGTCAATTATTCCATACATAAACTGCAGAATTGTTATATAATAATTAAAGTGCTTCAAGTCAACAATCAAAGATAACATTGAATGTTTCAACATCCAGACATCATGCCCTACAGTTTGACACGTATCATATATAGCCACATCATCGAATAAATCAACCCATCAATTTAAACATTCTTCCAGCAGGAAGAAGTAACCTTATATGTACAGACTGTACAACCAGCGGAAAATTGGAGATCAGTTTCCAACAAACAAAAGGTCTTAGAGGTTATCCAATTTCAAATTTCAACATGAAATACAAAATCTAACATGTGTTAAAACACAATTCTAAGGGATCTGCTTATGGATGCCTTACACAGCACTTACATCAATTGTCTGCAAGGCTCTGCTTATGCATGCCTTCAGTTGTGAAGATTCAGCATTTGAAGTAGATCCGTTTTCACCAATAGCATAATTGGGACACTGCAACAGATAGCAAATAGGCAAAAGACATGCAAGTGTTGATTCAGTGAAGGGAACAGAAAGACTATAGATCAGATGAAACTGCCATATAGAACAGTAGCAACATTACAACAGCAACATATCAATTAAATAAATCAAATACAATGTGTGTCTGTGTGTGTGTGTGTATTCTCATATATGGTGCAAATTTTATACACTCTCAAAGTAACAGTTCATAAAGAACTATTTTTATCTAACTGATGGCAACATAAGAAAGTGCTTAGTAGCAAGTCTTTAAAGTAAAATTAGTTGCAACTACTTTTAGTACTCTTCCCATGTGTCAAATATGAGAGCTCTCACAACTCATGAGTGATTGATCACTTTGGTAAAGAAATAAATGCTCCCATTACATAGAGTGAACAAAACCCTAGAGGATCCCTTCAGAAATCAACACTTTATTTAGTTTCATCCTTAAACCATTCACAACAACTAAATCGATTTTAAGGGATTACTATAATGGCAAGTGACAATGCCAAGTATTCCAATGGTACTAATCTAGTCCAATTTGTGCATATCAATAACAACTATGCAGCAATATTCCAATCTTCCATCTTTATCCATTCAAAAGTATACCCAGCCATGTCAGCCTCCTGAAATCCTAGGTAAGAAAAAAACCAAATTCCTACAGATTAAGGACACTGATCTGTGTCCATGAGACATCTAATAAACAATTTATTGCACCACCATTGTATTATATAATATAGAATATGCAACGAAGTAACTTCAAACAAGTTGATAGAAAACAAGGAAAGACCACTTAAACAAGCTGAAATATGTTAGGTTCATGTGCATATGAAGGAATATGTACCCCAGGAGAATTCCTACACTCTGGACCATCCTCAAAGAGAGAGGAGTAATAGGCAGGGTCATAGATAGAGCCTCCTAAAACATCATCAGAGCCTGAGCATTGTCTAATTACAGCAGGAGTTGCAGGACTTAGAAAACTATTTCTTAAATCAAAGTCCGCTTCACGAGGAACTGTAGCATCTACGTAAGAAGCCCCCAACCTGTAAATCTGAATCCACAAGAGTGAGGATGATAACCTCACAGTAAATCCAATAATCTGCATTGCCAGTGTGAGTTTTACAGAAAACATAAAAAATATTCCATAACTCCCGGAGGAAATGCTCCTGCATACACCAGTAAAGTTTTCTGTTAAAGAACTGAGTAACAATCACAATGACAGAATCAATTCAAAAATTCATTAACACAAAAAAGAAATAACGCAAATTCATTCAAAACATGATATTCAATTGCATCACATGGCATTATCTGGTAAAAGTTTTCAAAGTTTCCAACTGAGATATCATATCATAATCACAGATGCAGAAGATACATATAATTAAGTTAATCAAGAATAACAGCAATCAAGATAGAGATTCCTTCCTTTTAGTGGATTGCTGAGAAGAAAAACAAGAATCACACTAAGAACAAAAGAAGGTACAAAGTCAGACTAGTAAAGAAGACAATAGTAACAACCAAGAAATAAAAGGAAGTTTGACCCAACTTCTCGACCAGTTCCAGACATGGATGAAAGCAGTAACTTCCCTTCAGTCGAGGAACTAATATCACTAGTCTTATATTTAAGGCATGGGAAAGATGACTACATTGGACCATTTTTCTATTGACAAGACATATGAATTCTTGTAATGTGACAGGAGAAGAACAACAGCAAAACAGAATTCCAACAAGGAAAACAATGAAAGAAATATGGCTCAAGAGTTGTCAACCAAAAACAAATGAAAAAGGTCCTATCAACAAGACAAACATCAGTAAAATGTATCTCAATTTGCTTACAGAAAAACATATCTCAATTTAGGAGCTTTCAGATGACACTGTAATTTAATGCCAATTTCTAAATGGCTGCTCGGCAAACTCATGTTGAATGGCGTCTTGAGATCAAAACTCTAGGAGGTGAAACATTGCAAAAGGTGAAATTTACAGAATTCCAGAGGAGCTACATCAATATAATAGTCAAAAGTAAAGATTTTGATAAGTCAAGAGGCAGCCAATAATAAGAAAAGCTTTCTGCTCCCATTGAGAACAAGAATGAGTGATTGGGAAGGGTTGTTTTTTTCTCTTGATAGGTGAAACAGCACATTATGCAAAGGATGGCAAGGGTGTGGTTTAAGGGAAGAGAGGTGCATTTCAGTGAGGCAGATCACGTTACAGGAATGATAGAGAACCAATAATGTAAATCAGCAATATTGTGTGAAATTATCACTTCAATGGATAGTTCTGGGAAAGCATAACCAAGCTGTCTCCTAGTGCATGTGATTTGAAAAGGGAAAATGTGGTGGAAGCGGATCCCACCAGAAGCATAAACATTGCACTATCAAGTACGCAGCCTCCAAGTTCAAGCAGAAACTGAATATGGGCAAATAAAGGATCTCAACAATGGGAAGCATAGATCTCTGTTCGTATTACGTCCAGAGAGCTCCACCTAGCAATTATTCATCCTCCAGCTGACAATTGCTAGTTATTAATGATTTAGGTTAAAGAAAATCTTTGTGATATAGAAGGGGCCAGAAAAACTAAAAGCAACAAGAAAAAAAACAAATAATACTATCAAAGTGCATAATTTGGTAAAGGAAGTAAGAGGCTGGGAAGTGCAGGAGAAGAGACGGGAAATGAGGGGTACACACCAAATCTCATGAGCGAAGAGAATGAACCATGCAATGTCGAGCAGAATGGAGCAAAAAAGGAGAACTGCGTAGGTGCGGCCCAGGCTCTGACTGCTGCTCTCGATGGCTACCAGTGCGAACAGAGATATGGCCAAATTTATCAGCAACACCCCGTTGTACAATGCCCCAAGCGATCCAATCAAGGCGCACCCAATCTGCAATCATAATATTTCAATAATTGTGTTCAAAGACAAAAGGAAAAACTGAGTATGCGGTCCGCGAATCAATCAAATTCTATCAATTAAATGAAGAAGAGATGAATTGAACCCTAACTTGGATAGATTTGAATGCAAAAATAGAACGAAAAGATATAGTACAAATAACAGTGAAATGTTCTAAGAGAAAAGTGAAGAAAAGAGCGCACTTGAATGTATATGAGGATCACAGCGAGAGATTGGAGCTTGTCATAGTCGCGAAGCCAAGGCTGTATTCGATCTCTCAGTGAACCACAAAGCATCATCTATATTCCTTCTTCATTCATAAATATGAATCATAAAGAATAAATAAATATAAAGGCATGCACTACCACCTGCGCTCTCTGTTCTGTTCTCTCCCCAATCAAAGGCAAAGGCCGAGTCTTGATGACAAAACTTGCAGACCATAAATAGTGGAAGAAGAGAAATTATGAATTAGTTTGGCGGGACTACATTGAAGGAACGCTAGGGGCGTTGTCCCTATGCTCCTAATTCATGAATTACCAGTTAGTGCTAATAGATGTCTATCATCAAACACTTGCTTTGCTTCTGAATTGGGGAACTGAAGCAACTGAAAAGCCTCCATTTTTCATTTTCCACCCTTTTGGCTTTGGCTGTTTCTGACCAATTTGTTGTTGTTGTTGTTTTTTTTTTCTTCCAGACAAATCCAACCATTTATTACAGACAATCCTATCTAAATAGTTACTTACATTTATAATTTGCAAAAGTAATTTTGGGTGATTATTAAACTATTACTAATTAACCAAATAGTAATTAAGGTAAAACATAATTTATTTATCCAATAATAATGTAAACATTCTCTTGATTAATTATCCTAACAATTAGCATTTGTCTTTTTTTTTTTTACATTAAATGCTATTAAATCACCTATTTTTAAGACTGAAAGCTGCAAATTTCAAAAATACATGCATAAACTTTTATTTTCATGCAGCCTAACTATAAAATAATATTATAAACTATACTGTGTAGATAAAATTTTGAATATGTTTGAAGAAATTATAAAGGAGAAAAAAATAGAAAAAGGAGCTCTGTTTGAGCGATTGCCTGGGACTGGGAGTCGGGACACTATAAAAACCAAAAAACAAAAAGGTCCAAAGTGCCACCAACAAGAGGAGGGAGAAGGAGGACGACGACCACAAGGAAAGGGAATATGAGCCAAGAAGCAAATACCAATACCAGCACCAACTCAGCAACAGCAACAGCTACAAAAGCTGGAGCAGAGAAATGGGTGGAACATCTCCAACGCACGGTCAAAGAATCAACGTACTCCGCTATTCGTTCTGCTCGCTCCTTCCATCAAAACTCTTCCTCCCATCTTCGATCCTTACAGGTCCCTATCTCTCATTGTTCATTCTATTTGCAATCCCCCCCTTTCCCTCTCTCTCTCTCTCTCTCTCTCTCTCTCTCTCTCTCTGTGGTTTTCATTCTAGTATTAGGATGTAAAGGTGGCCTATTCTTTCATCAGCGCTGTTGCTCTTGATCTGTAGATTGCGGTCCTGGACTTGATTTTTTTGCCTACTGTGGCCTATGGATATATTAATCACATTGACAGTCTCATGTACCCACGAATTCTGCTATCTTATTGTTATGCGCATCTGATTGCATCCCTCTCTTAATCTCTGCTGTGTTGAAAATTCGCTTGGAATTTGTTAGTTCATTGGTATTATTTGTTATCACTATATTGTTTGCCTCGATATAAAGATTTCACTTTTTCTGGTTTGCTTATCTGTTGTTTGCTGTACTGCCTTCTCTGTAAGACTAATTCTCACAATTTTTGTAAGTTTCCAGGATTATGTTCCCCAAGCAACAGCCCAATATAGAATTTACGAAGATGCTTTTTTCAAGAAATTTAAAGGTAACTTGTAAGAACTTGGAAACTGTAAGTTCCCTTAATTGCTTGATCCACAGGACAATGTCTTTCCTTGCTGACTTAGCACATGGTTTACACACATTATATCTATTACATTAAAACACCAAGGGCTAAAGTTGGTGGTCACCTGGTAGCTCCTGGCTCCATCATCCTTAATTTCCTACAACGTACTCTGGTGGGACTGTTTCTATGATCGGAATAGAAAAAGGAGCATATTTTGATCATGACATCACTAAGATCTTATTTGTTTCTTTTGCTGGTAACATATGTCTTTGTTTCATCTTTGAGTGGCAGCAATTATAGGACAGCTTCTTGTACTCTACACCCTTCTTCTCTGTTGCTCTGTTGAGTAACATTCTAGGCTTAGGTTACACCTTTTACATGTGACATTTCTAATACATTTATGTGCTCTTGTAAATACACTTTTAAATCTGTGGGATCTAATATCTTGGGTTGGTTTCAACTGTAGTAAATCAAGAATCTGGCCATAAGGCTAACAAGATATTCAGTTGGGACACTATTTTGTTGCCCTATGGTTATTCCACTGGTGACTTCTGGAACTCAGGACCGATACTGGGATTGTCATCTGATATTGTCTTTCATCTGATTTCTTCTGATAGAGGAGTTGATGAGCGCCAGGGAACACCCAACTGCAGCTATCGGGGTTGCTGTTCTTGCTGGTCTTGTTCTTATGCAAGGTGCGAGTCAGTCTTTTTTCTGCCTGATCCTTTAAATTCCATATATGCAACGATATCACTGTGGTTTACGCAGAAAAATTTTGAACTCTTTGCAGTTCTTATCTCAATAATTGAATTTTAGCTCTTCTTAAGGTCATTGTTTTTTTCCCTATGTTACACTATGGTCCTTCATGCCAACTTGGTCAATCAAAAGTTTGATCCGTGGCCAAAAAGGTGGGCCTCAAGGAAGAAATGCGATGAGAAAGGCACTGAAGATTTAAACATTGCATGAGCAGCAAATTGCACCTTATGCCCTCTTGGTGCAATTCTGCATGAATTTGCAGAAGGATTTTGAGGTATAGGTATTGGAGGTTTGGTTTTATGTAAGGGATAGCAAAGATCCTAGAAGAGCATGCATCTTATGGTTGTGGATTCCAAATTTGTGTGGATTAGTTTTAAACAAAGGAAGCATTAGTGGTTCTCACTCTGAAATTCTTGATTGTGATTGAGGGAAACAGCTCACAGATCTTTAAGTGTCATGTGGTTAATCATCCTTGTTAGCTGTTTTATTCTATAATCTGAGAATCTGGAATTCTTAAACTAAAGAGATGGAAAATACATCATTTAAAAAATCTGTTTTTAAATTCTCAATGATAAACTGGTAACTGTTTCATTATGATGCAAGAGAAGCTGTGGGTTACACACTCTTTGGAAAGAATAGTTAGTGTTAATTGATGGGAGAAATTAGGGCCATATTGGAGCTGCTCGCCTTGGTTAGAAGATAAGCCTTATTATATTTAGCATAACACTTTAAATTTTTATGAAAGACTATATTTTGGGTCCTTAGTTTAGTTGTGGGATGAGCTTCATCATCTTCCTTAATGTAGCAACTCAAATTTTTATGAAAGGCAACGTTTTTTGTCATTTAGATCACATGACCGTTTGATCAAAATGAAAATTGTATTGTGGTTATTTCCCTAAGTAAAGCTTGAAGAATATTAATTCTATGTGTTAGAAAATCTCATGTTGAAAATTAAAGTAGATTATTTTTAGATATACTAGTTGTAATATACTAGCTGTAATATTATTGTCTATAATAGGAATGAGTAATCTACTCCTTGATTGGTAGACTGGTACCATGTATCAAGGAGTAATCTACTCCTTGATTGGTACCATAAATCAAGGAGTAATCTACTCCTTGATTGATTGGCTGCTACCATACATCAAGGAGTAATTTACTCCTTGATGCTGCTACTAGTATATATAGGTGTTGTATTTCTATTGTAAAGGGTGCAAGGAATAATATTCTCTTCTCTAAAATTCTGCCTGTTTACATGGTATCAGAGCAAGGTTTATTCTAATCTTAAACCTTTTTTTGTAAAGGTTAATCAATCCCCTCTTGTGTGATTGATTTTTTTTTTTGTACCTCTGTTTTGAGGTTGTGCCTCCGTATTTGAGGTTGTGCCTCCGTGTTTGAGGTTGTGCATTTTATTTTATGTTATTTTTGGGTACTTGAATCTACAATTCAAGATGTCAGATAATATGTCTCACTGTCATTTGCGTGCTTCTGTTGGAACTACTGTAAAGTTTAATGGTAGAAATTTTGCTATTTGGTCTCAAGCATTTCGTACCTTGGTTCTCAAGGTCGTGATCATCATCTAGTTCAAACGATGACAGACACTAAGGATTCCAAATATGCAGCTTGGCGTCAATCTAATTGTGCCATGAAAACGTGGCTGCTGAATTCTTTGGAACCTGAGATTGCTGCCTCCGTTGGATTGATATCAACTACTAAGGAAATGTGGGACTCTATTAAAGAAATGTTCTCAAACGATGGTAATAATTCTTGAATTTTCTCTTTGTTTCAACAACTTGTTGATAATAAACAAAGTGAAAAATCCCTTCCAGAATTTTTCACTGCTTATAGAGGAATTATCAATGAATTCCGTGAATTGCAGCCCCTCTCTACAGATCTAGAAACTCAAAACGTCAATGGAAAAATCTCTTTGTTTGTGGATTTCTTATGAATCTGAATGACCAATACAATACTCTCAAAAGTCAATTATTTGGAGAAAGTACAATGCCTACTCTTCAAGCAGCCTTCTCTCGCTGGCAATCGGCCTCTTTAACTCTATCATCTCCACCTATTACTCTTGAACATTTTGCCATGTTCGCACAAGGACGTGGGCACAATATTGGAAAGAGTAAAGGACGTGATAGAAAATGTGATTTTTGTGGCAAAGGAAATCACACTGAAGATGCATGTTGGGACAAACATGGTAAACTTGAATGGGCTACCAAACGTACCAAAAAGCACAACACTCCTAAGGCAACTACTGCTACATTCACTTCTGATGGTTCTGTTTCTTCAGTTGGACTTGATGATGTTATTCAGATTTCTAAGGTGGAGTATGAACGGTTAATTCAATCAAAACCTAATTCTATTGCCTTTCATACCCTCCAAACAGGTACCGCTGCACTTACAACTCTTTCTAGTAATTCTTGGTTAATAGATTCTTGTGCATCAAATCACATGACTAGAGACCAACGTCAGTTTCATACTTTTACTCCTTGTCAATCTCTGTCACCAATTACCGTTGCTGATGGGTCTATTTCTACTGTCTCTGGGTTTGGTACTGTTCACACTCCTCCTCTTACACTTAATCAAGTATTACATGTTCCCAAATTGTCATTTAATCTTCTCTCAGTAAATCAAATCACAAAATCTTTAAATTGTTCTGTAACCTTCTTTCCTACTCATTGTATTTTTCAGGATCTTCAGACGAATACATTGATTGGACACGGCTCTGAATCAGGAGGCGTTTATTTTCTTAATTCTTCTATTGTTGTTGTTGCTGGTGGTGTGTCTCCTTATGATTGGCATTATCGTTTAGGTCATCCTAGTTTTTCCAAGCTAAAAAAAATAGTACCTTTTGTTGAGTCTACTGCTTTAATAAACTGTGATGCATGTCAGTTAGGAAAACATCACAGGTCGTCTTTTTCTCCTAGAGAGAGTCGAAGTTTAAGTTCTTTTGATTTAGTTCACTCTGATGTATGGGGGCCTTGTCGTTATCCTACTTTGCCCGGTCATAAGTATTTTATCACTTTTGTGGATGATTATTCTCGAATGACTTGGATTTATTTGCTAAAAAACAGGTCTCATGTTTTTGATGTATTTCAAACATTTTATAATGAAATAAAGACTCAATTTTCAACCAGTATTCGTATTTTACAATCTGATAATGCCTTAGAATATATAAAGACTGACTTCTCTCTTTTTTGTTCTGCAAATGGCATTATTCACCAATCATCATGTGCTCATACTCCACAACAAAATGGTGTGGCAGAACGTAAAAACAGACATCTTCTTGATGTTACTCGTACTATTATGATTCAAATGAATGTACCCAAATACTTTTGGAGTGATGCCGTATTCACTGCTGGATTTCTCATTAATCGGATGCCATCTTCAACTCTTGGAGGTGACATTCCTTTTAAATGTCTTTTTCCAGATTATCCACTCTTTTCTCTAACTTCGCGAATTTTTGGGTGTGTTTGCTTTGTTCATTTATTTGAAACTGGTATGGATAAATTGTCTCCTAGGGCTATCCGTTGTGTTTTCTTAGGATATCCTCGAACTCAAAAAAGTTATAAATATTATGAGCCGGTATCAAAAAGAATTTTTATTTTCGCTGATGTCACATTTTTTGAGTCGGAATCATTTTTTAAAAACTCTAAAGTCAAAGAGTTAGTTCCCCTTCCTACCACAGTAACATTGTCTCCCGTGACTTTACCTTCTTCAAAACCTATCCAAGTTTACACCAGAAGGAATAAGTTGCAAACTCCTCCGGTCTCACAGCCATCTCCTTTAATGCCTTCTGCTGATGATCTTGATGATTTGCCAATAGCTCTTCGAATAGGTTTACGCTCCTGTACCCAACATTTTATTGGTAATGTTGTTTCCTTTAATCACCTTGGTCCTGTTTTTCGTCACTTAGCTTTATCTTTGTCAACCATGTCTATTCCTAAGAATTATCCAGAGGCAGTTCAAGATTCTAATTGGAAACAAGCCATGAATGAGGAAATGTCAACTTTTCTCAGTAGAAACACATGGGACTTGGTACCTTTACCTGAAGGAGTTTCACCTGTTGCTTGTCGTTGGGTCTTTACAGTCAAATACAATCCTAATGGTTCTGTTGATCGGTATAAGGCCCGACTAGTTGCAAAAGGATACACGCAGACACCAGGTATTGACTTCTTTGAAACCTTTTCACCTGTTGCCAGGTTGAACTCTATTCGTGTGGCCATCTCAGTTGCAGTTAATCGTGATTGGCCATTGTATCAACTAGATGTCAAGAATGCATTTCTTTACGGAGATTTGAATGAGGAAGTTTATGTGGAGCAACCACTTGGTTTTGTTGTTCAAGGGGAGACTCACTTAGTATGTAAGCTCAACAAGGCTATTTATGGATTGAAGAAAAGTCCTAGAGCTTGGTTTGATAAGTTTAGCCAAGTTGTTTTTGCAGCAGGATTCAAGTGAAGTCAAGTTGATCATTCGGTTTTTGTAAAACATAGTTCATTGGGGATTGTAATACTTATTGTTTATGTTGATGATATACTCTTGTCAGGTAGTGATGGAAATGGAATCGAAGCAACCAAGAAACATTTGCACCAACAATTTGTCACCAAAGATCTTGGTCAATTAAGGTACTTTCTTGGTATTGAAGTTTCTCGTAGTAAAGAAGGTGTAGTACTGTCTCAACGAAAGTATGCAACTGATCTATTACAAGAAGTAGGTTTACTTGGTGCAAAACCGTTGGATACACCAATGGAGCCTAATCTTGACCTGTGGAAGGAGGATGATGAATTTGCAGACTATGGACAATACAGAAGATTTGTTGGGAAGCTTATTTACTTAACAGTTACTAGACCAGACATTATGCATGCCGTGGGTTTGATTAGTCAATTCATGGACAAGCCTAAAAAAGGTCATTGGGAGGCTGCCTGCAACATTTTGAGATATATAAAGAAATCTTCAGGAAAATGATTATGGTTCAAAAATAACAATCATGTGAAATTAGTTGGCTATTCTGATGCTAGCTATGCTGGTGACAAGAGTGATAGAAAATCTACATCTGGATATTGTACCTTTGTGGGTGGGAATCTAGTAACTTGGAAGAGTAAGAAACAGACAGTTGTCTCAAGATCTAGTGCTGAAGCAGAATATCGTGCCATGGCTCAAACTACATGTGAGCTGATTTGGTTGAAAGCTCTCTTCAAAGATTTCGGTATCACTTATTCAGATCCTATTCCTATGCATTGTGATAATCAAGCTGCAATTCATGTTGCAAGCAATCCTGTTTTTCATGAATGAACAAAGCATATAGAAGTCGATTGTCATTTTGTGAGAAATGCAGTTACTGACAAGAAGATTTGCACTCCTTTTACACCTTCAAGAGATCAAATTGCTGATATGTTTACTAAAGCACTTAACAAGGAAGATTTCCACAGATTGAGTGACAAGCTTTGCATGATAGACATCTACGCTCCAGCTTGAGGGGGAGTGTTAGAAATCTTATGTTGAAAATTAAAGTAGATTATTTTTAGATATACTAGCTGTAATATATTAGCTGTAATATTATTGTCTATAATAGGAAGGAGTAATCTACTCCTTGATTGGTAGGCTGGTACCATGAATCAAGGAGTAATCTACTCCTTGATTGGTACCATATATCAAGGAGTAATCTACTCCTTGATTGATTGGCTGCTACCATATATCTTATGGTATATTAGATTGGCTGCTACTATTTATGTTTTAGATTATATAGTCTTCTTTGATGGATCATCTTTGTTTTGTTAATTTATATAGTCCTTGTAAGTGGGTATATTTTCACTTCACTTTCTTGTGATTCACAAAGCGAAACCTTTGCTGCTTTAATGTTTACTCCAACCTGATCCAGCTGCTTTTTTTATTATTTTTTTTTAAAGCCAGCTAGATTTTGTTATAAAAATGGATTATTTTTTTGGTTAACAAATTATCAAAATTCTGATTGAGCTTCTCATTTGCAATTCCTCTTTTATTTATTATTTGGTTTGTGAGTTTTTTTCACCGCATGGGAGAAGAGGGGGGGGGGGGGGGGGGGGGTGGGTGTTGGCTCACACTTTCCAAAATCAAAGGACGGCTACGTGAAATAGACTGAAAACACTGGGACAGATTTTACCTGTTAGTTTAGAAAAGACTGAGTTAATTAGGTGTATTAAGCATAAATCTGATATTGGGTCTGCTATAGGGCTTCCACGAGCGGTCTTCTGTTCTTAGTCATAGGCTGCTGTATCTGGCTGGTTAATGATTGTGCTTTTTTTATAAGAAGTTAGTAGGTTTTGACATTTCTTTCTTTTCATTCTTCTTTGATAGCATTGGCCCATAATTTTACCTCCTGGAGCTATGGATATAAAGCCCAGCCTGTTAAAAAATAAAATAAAATTGGATGTTGCTTTGAGTAAATTGATTTGTTGTTTAATTATAACTCCTCTTTGCAACTTATAGATTGCTCTTTCTGTTTTTTGCATTTAAAAGCTCTTTTGTTCATATACTCAATATTTTTTTGAATGATAAAGCTTTTATGGTTTGTATATGGTCCTTCAAAGTGATGCTATTGATGTATGTTTGCCTTCAAATCTTCCTTACCTGATTCTTCGAGGATCTGAATGCAGGACCAAGAAGGTTTCTGTTTCGTCATACACTGGGTCGATTTCAGAGTGAGGAGGTAACTGTCATGCTTACGCCATCAAAATTCCATCCCTATGGAACTGTTTTAAAGTGTTGATTTCCTTTGTGTACACCCACGTTTCCTCAAGTCGTAGGTTTCGTTTGTGTTGCCACTAAAGTTCTTACTTTTTTGTACCTTATGAAATACATGTGCAGGCGCAGCTTATTAGAGTTGAGAATAACGTAAAGGAATTGAATCTTTCTGTTGACTTAATGAAAAAGGAAAGTAGAAAACTGCTTGAAAGGGCAGCTCTTGCGGAGAAGGATATGAAACGTGGCCATACGGAGCTCATGTAAAAGTTATCAATATTCTGGACTTGCATGCTTCTTAGTTTTTATCAGCTGTGTTTAACTGTTCCAAGTTATATTTGCAGGAATGCTGGAAGTTGGATACAGCATCTGGCTAAATCAGTTTATAAGGTTGAAGCCCAGGCCACAGGTATGCACTCTGACATTTTTCTTTTTGTTTGGTAGGTGGTTCATTACAGTAGAGCTGTTCAGGAACCTTGACCGGTTGGGACATTTCTTTGTGCCTTTCACTTTGACCTCTTGTTTGTTTTTTATGCCACATGATCTTGTGTACTGTACAGATTTAATGGATGGGCTGCGAGAAATCCCTGGCAGGGAGGCTCTGAAACTTAGAGCTGAGGTAAAAGACGTATGTTGATAAAATTTTGTCTCTGTTATATGATACTGGAAGTTTTGAGCTCCAATCATTGTTCATTAAGTTAATTGCAACTGTTATCCTGGCTCATGTTCTAATTAGGTTGCTTCTATGGCATCACTTTTGAGACAGCAGAGGATTGCTTTGGACAAAAGGATAGTGAAGATATCTGAATTAGGGATTCCTGTTTGATAAGTGTAATGATATCTGCTCCTTTGGCCTTGAAACATTCTGTTTCATTTCTTTCCTATCCTGTCATCATGTATTTCTGTTTGCAACTGGAGTGCAGAAATGAGTAAAATCTGAGTTGGTGACAGCAGCTGGGATTTCACTTCATTTCATTTGTAAACAGCGTTAAAATTCTGTTATACTGAGGATCCAATGCCTTCGGTGTGAAGGCAGCGTGATTGAGGATTTCAACCGCTCAAAAGTTAAATAAACAAGCATGAATTGACTGCTCTGGAAGCATGTTGTATGAATGTTTTCTTTTACTTTTCTCTTCTCTCTTGTAGGGCTTGGTGTTTTGGGAGTTCAGATTCAGGGCACTCCGAAGTGAGAAGGGCTGAGTTAAAGAGAAATGTCATTTTGAAGTAGAGGATATTGACAAGATTGCAAAGATGGCTCCTTTGTGGACTGAAGTAAAAAGCTCTGCATGGCAAGTGCCAAGTGGGTTGCTTTATGTGATATAAAATTAAATTAACAGAAATTAGAGATTCAAAGGTCATCATTCATCATCCTTTTTCCTTGGTCTGAGCCTTGGTACCATCCTGGCTGGATGGTAATGATGATGGTAGACACTAACTTAATATCATGTCATGCTAATCCACGCATTTATGCAAATTTACAGGGGGTATAACTAACATCCAGGCACTTTTTAGTATAAGCCCGGCAGGCTGGTGAAGGTTGATGGTCTTGGCATTGCCAGCATCACCAAGTTCTTGGGTCTAGTAGAGTAGAGTTCTGACAATCCATTGGCCATCCAACCATTCTACATCATGTCCCAGCTTAGGGTCAATCAAAAAATGGAACTCATTTTGATCCTCTTGTTCCACTCGCTGATCCTGCAATTTCTGTGTCTGGTGTAATAAAAGCAAGTTACAGATTTTTCCTTTTAAATTTTCTTCTTGCATATGCAACAATAAAATTAAAAAAATAAAACAGCCAACAAAAGGAAGCCACAACAATGCCAAACAGAAACCAGTACAGGGTATCCTTCAGCAGCAACTAGAGTGCTGGTAATAATACATAGCAAACCTAAACTCATTCACATGTAGAACAATACAGGCCAACAATGAGAAAGTAACTCTAGCACGTAATGCTTACTGTGAAAAACACGGGAAGAGATCAGCACCAAAAATGATCTAAGCATTTTGTAACTGATTATCATCCCATCATCAGAATGTGTCATCAGTGTTGACCAAATTAGAAACTGCTTTCATTTAGAAACTGTAAAATCTATCTTCTCATCTGTGTAAAGAGCTCAGGAGGCTTTCCACTTCCTCCTGCACTGCCACCAAAAGCTGAGAAACCACTCACTCCTTGGGGGCTGAAAGCCCCAAACCCACCACCTGTACATGATTTTATGACTCAACTTAGCGAATAAAAAATTTAAAAAATAAAAAATATCCAACAAAATATGAAATAGATCAAAATCCTACCTGCCGCAGCAGCTCCTGCAAACCCGCCACCAGCTGATGCAGCAGCCACAAACCCACCAGCAGCAGGAGCCATGCCACCAAATCCTCCACCAGCTGAACCCACTCCAGAAAATCCACCACCACCTGAAGCAACACCTGCAAAACCCCTCCCACTTGAAGCCATACCAGCAAAACCCCCACCAGCTGTGGCCAAACCAGAAAATCCACCGATGGTGGAAGCAACACCAGCAAACCCACCTCCACTGGCGGCACCCGAAAAACTACTGGTTGAATTAGTTCCAGCAAAACCGCCACTAAAGCTACTGGCAGTAGCAAAGCCAGCTCCTGGCAAACCAGCACCAAGCTGTCTTGACTGCCCAAAAGCACCAAGAACTGATCCTAGTGCCTGCTGCCCTGATCCAATCTGTGATGGTTTACCAAACCCAGTTTGAGTGGGAACTTGAGCAGCTGTTCCAGTACCAAATCCGGCCGAAAATGCACTTAAATTTCCAGGCTGGGTTGGTTGGGAAGGTTGTGGAGACTGGAAACTAAATGTTGCAGGGCGGAACAACTCCCCGCTAGGAACTGTCAGGGTGAATGAAGTGCTTGTCCTATTTGTTGCCGCACTGCCAAAAGGACCACCAAATGGATTTGATTTAGGAGCATTGGTGTTGGGTGCTGATCCAATTCCAAAACTTCCAAGACTTCCCAAGCTAAGTTCAGATGTTTGGCTCGTCTCAGGAGCCTCTTCCTCCATCTCATCCTCCTGGGCGACTGGAGCATCGGAAGCCTCATATTTTTCAACAGTGATACTCCCGAAAGTTGGCAAAGTTGAAGGAAAAAGAGTCTGTGCATTAGATGGCTGCTCTGGTTGGGAATTAATTGTCATAGTAGATGCAGGGCTTGGCACATTGGCTAAGCCAGGCTGGGTTCCAGACGAAGATGGGCTTGGAACCTCAATTGAATTGATAGAGGAAACCGAAGGTTCAAGCTTCAAAGTAAATTCACCTGCCGCAGGCCCTGACTTTGCTGGCATTGCTAGTGTAGCAGCATCCACACCATTTTTGGAGCTGAGACTGCCTTTAGAAGTTCGAATTTCAGGTTTAGGAGTCTCCAATGTTGAACTCGCAGAAGATGGAGTAGTTGAGGGAATCACTGTCTTGGAAGCCTGAGAAGCAAAGGAACCAGAGGAGGAGACAACTGCAGTGGTTGAAGATGAGGCTGATAAAGAAACTGCAAGGCCTGCATCATCCTTGAAGCTGGTTGCTGATATGCTAAATGGCACTGCAGATGATAGGCTTGGGGCAGTTGAAGATAGTATAGATAATGAAGATGAGGAGGCTGAAGATGGAGTAATAAGTGGAGATGATGGGGCCGAAAGTGATAAAGAGAATGGTATTGCAGATGACGAGGTTGCTCCAGTTGAAGAGGATGTACACAATGAAGAGGTAAGAGCTGACAATGAACTGGTCATCAGGGATGATTCGGCAACCAGTACAGGAAATGCCATCATAGAAGATGAGGTTGCTGAAGATGATGCAGATAATGATGACAAGGGAGCTGAAATTGACAAAGCATGAGAGGGCAATAATTTATCACCAGGCTGGTATTTCGTTACTGAACGAGAAAATGATGGAACATTTCCAGGCAAGCTGGAAGGAGCTGCAACACTAGCCAGAGCCGAGGATTGAGAGTTACGATTTTTGCTAGACTCAAAAATGGGGCTTTTGTTAGTGATTGGCAATTGCTTCACACTCCCAATGGTTGAATTTCTGAGCATGTTCTCTTCAACATTCGAAATTTTTATTTCATCGGATTTCTTTGGCCAAGCTGGTGTCTTTGCAGCTGACACTGTAGAGATTGGAAGCGTCTGATGTGAATCAGCTGCGGATGGCACTGTGGATTTAGTCTCCTTGATCAACATGGTATTGGACTTATGAACATAAGAAGTGCCATCCAATGATGTAGCCCCCATTTCATTGGAAGTGCCGCTGGTATGACCTTGCCCCACTGCAAGTGAAAACTGGGATGCCGAAATTGATGATGATGCAAAAGGATTGTTATTCTGCAGCATAGGAGGCCTTGAACCATTACCCCATCTAAAAGGGGTTGACTGGCTTTCTGACGATTCTTTTGAACTTGAATCCTGAATGCCAGCTGAAAATAAATATGCATGGATAGGGGAAGTCAGCAAATGTTTCTTCATAAGATTATGGATCTTAAATGAAAGTACCTAGAAAGATGGCTCACCTTTGTTACTAATCAGGTGCAAGGAGACTGAGGCTGCATGATCCTTTAGGCTAGCGGCGCTAGGTCCCTCTGGCATGTGACGCTCAAAATGTTGCTCATCCATCAGCAAGGATGATTTGTCGACACTTGGCTTCTGATGTTCTTGCAAAAGTATCCTTTTCACAGTTGTCTTTGGTGGCTCAAAACTAGCCCAACTCTGCAACAAGGTTATCAGAACAAACAAGGACATGAAATATTTATAGTCCGATAAAAGATGCCATGGTTATCTCAATCTTTGCTAAGATCTTGAGTAAACTTGCCAACATTATAAAAGCTGAGATGGACATTTCATTGTCGCTACATGAACATGTCCTCACAAAAAGTCTCTTCAAAGGTATAGCAAAATGCCATCAGAATGATACCACTGGAGTTAATTGCAGTGAAAGTCGAAAAAAAAAAAATTGTGGGGACAAAGGGAATTTAGTAACTGCAGCGGAGTCTGGTTATCTCTTGCAATGAAAAACATTGAAGTCAAATAATTCATAGAAACTTCTGCACAAGTTCCTCTAAAAACTGGTCATATAACAAAATAAACAGATATAACTAAGCCAGCTTGAATTTGTGGCTGAACATCAAGGCATGCAAGCGCAAAAGTAAGGATTCAAACTGGCTGCAAATAGGGAAAAGCAATGTATAAAATTTACCCGGTCCAACGAGTCTCTCCTCCTCCTTGCAGTTTCTGGATCATAATTCTTCAAAGCACTAGATTCGCGTCTCAAGGACTGATCTTTAATTTGAGCACAACCAGAAGAAAGCAAGAGCTTTTTCATTGAAGATGCACTATTGACTTTTGTCGCATCCGGCGAGCTGAAAGAGGCATCATAGGGGATTCCAATTGTCTCAAATAATTCTTTCTTCACATTCTGTCGGTTAACAGGTGACTCTACACTCAGCATAGCCATTTGTTTTGAGAGGCATTCAGAAAGTTTCTCAGCAGCTTCTAACTGGGACCTCATTGTGTTATGTAAACTATGCAGGGAGTGGATGTGCCTGCAAAGAGAATATGCTCAACTTTGGCATAAAAGAGATTTTGACTGGTTATCACAAAGCTAATGGGCATCAAGTACTTCATGAGTTCAAAAGTACTATGCAATTAAATAAGAATCTGGAAGAAAAAAAAAAAAACAACATCAACGACAAGATCATTATTTTGCAGTGCCCCTCCACTTTCCATTACACCCAGCTTTGGGGATTAATCCATTTGAGGCAGCTTGAAGATGCCACAAGATATAAGATGATTCCAGTCCTAATTACTAGATATGACAGCTAACAATGTATATTAAGATCATACCTTGAAGGCCCATATCTATCGGGTATCACTCTCCGACCAGCATGAACTCCAGCATTCTCGCCATAGCTATTGAGTTCAAGCCTATTGAAATGCCTCTCCAATTCAATTAACTGATTAGTTAAGTCCTGAATAAGGGAACCAAATGTAAACGCTAATCAACCTCAGGTTGCAGAGGGGTATCGCATGTGATAAATAAATGAAGGCAAACCTGATTTGATTTCAATATATGTTGCCGCTTCATCTCCAGCTCACAATTCAACTTCTGGCGATTCCAGAGATCCCAATATCGACTATCAAGAGCCTGTTTGACAATACCTTCCATGCATCTTTCCTTTGCCAAAACTGAAAATCAATTGAATTATCATTAGCTAAGTTAAAACATAAGATTTAGAATTTATGATTGTCATACAAGATAGACCACAAGTTAAGGTGAAGAAGCGAGATGACGCCACATTTTACCAACAAAGGAAAAGAAGTCTCTAACTGCACATAAAACTAGAACCAGGCAATGACATTAAAGTGCATCATATATGTCTTTGCCCTCACTCACTATAGCTGTTAGGACATCTCAATCAACCATGAAAATATCATACGATTTCTCTCTGATGCAAGATGGCTGCATTAGGAGATAAAGCAATGTCAAACCGATCGCTGGACTCCTAAGAGTAGGATGGAGAGGGTCTAGGTCATGTTCAAGGCCTCCTGGAATCAGATATCTTCTCTTTGTTTGGAAATAATAATCGAGCACCCAAGCAGTATTGACCCCATGATAACATACTCCATCCCCATTTTGAGAGATACAAATGGAACACCAAAGTAACCATTTATCTATCACCCATTACTAATCCAACTGCAATTTAAAAATGATAGTTTTGGAGATTATTGAGGACTCTGGACTACCTTAAGTCAGATCTATTTAAGAATCCATGCACTCTAATAATATGTTGAACTCTAACTAAAGTATCTCTCAAGTTTTTTACGTGAAAAAAAATTTATACTGTTATCTGATGATAAGTTTAGAAATTACCTTCAACAGTTTCATCAAGAAGATGCTGCATCTCTCCAAGTTGCTTATCCATCAAGCTCTACAAAAGTCAAAAGACAATCAAGACTATGACATCATGAAAGCACAATTAGAAATTCAACAAAAGGCATGCTAGTACTACCAAATTGCTACTAGAAGTACCACGAACATGAAGAATACGAATATGATTATAAAAAAGGGATATTGCAAACTGATGATGCAGTGAAGAAACGAACCAAAATACCTACTAGGATAACAGAATGCTGAATAGGACAGCTGTTCAAATTTTCTCAAGAAAACAATGGCAACAAACAGATTTAAAAATACCATATGTCAAACAATTCAAAGTCAAAGCTAAGACGTGAAAAAATAATATATGAAATTAAAATGATGAGGAATTTAAGTAAAAATCACCATCCATGTCTGGCATTTGTTAGAAAGAGTTTCTATCCCCTGCTCCAGTGCTTCAACTGAACTTTTCTGGAGGATAGTGCACATATCCCTAAAGCCACCTTTTCCTTCTATGTATTCCAAGAGTGTATCCAATTCTTTGACCATCTCTGTAATCTGGAAAGGATAAGAAAGAAGAAAGGAATTGTACACGAGAGGAATGGGGGAAAAAAAAGCAATAGTATTTTCGCAGAAAATATAATTGGTTAACCCTCAAACATACTGAAACAATGGGGCAGTGCGGGAAGGGAAGCACGCACGCATGTGCGCGCGCGCGCGCACATACAGGGAGAGAAAGCAGAAACACAGAACTCTTAAGAAAGAAAGTCGCACCAAAAAAATGCACATCCAAACAACAATAAGGTTAAAAGGAATGCTCCTGACATTAGAAAAAGAGGAGAGATAAATAAAACCTAAGCTTCAAGAGTAATTATCAAGATAAAAAATTGAGCTCGTAAGCTTGTAAACTAAGGATGAAGTAGAATGACTTTAGTTGCCATAGGTGGGCCAACAATTAATTACACAACTATGCTACATTGCTGTCTCCCAACTTTATGAAGATTAATAAGCTACACAAGAAATTGAAATAAAAGAGAGTTATGAGATTCAAAACAACAAACAGAAAGGGACATATCTTAAAACTAGTCTTCTTACAGTTACGCTGAGTACACTAAAATCTGTAAGGAAAAGTCACAAGAGAAATGCATTACATTGCTGAATTGCTTTGATAAGTTGGGTTCAGATTTTAGTGTCCTGGAATTTGTTGGCATTTTCTGATTGGAAGAATAAACCTTATGGTTAGGGGGATTTTCAAAGGAGAAATTTAGCTGTGATGACAATGGCAAGCTACAGATGGAATGTGCGGACTCTTTCCCAGACCCAGTTGGAACTCCCTGTTCCCAACTCTGCACTGCTGGATCTGAAAATTTGACAGAAGTAGATGCACCTGAAGCATCCTTAATTTGACTAGGTTTTCCAGCAAGATTACCAGAAACATTCGCACTGTCAAAGCTAACTCCAGAATTTTCAAATCTGGTGCCTTGAGTGCAAGTTGACGATGAAAATAGAGATCTAGAGTCAGATCTCTCTGAACATATGACTTTTCCAGTTGACCACGATTGAGATGAACTTGGCCATGACTGAAATGATGCACACTGTAAGCCTGTTGACCCAAATCTTCCAAATGATTCCTTAACCGCCTCAACACTTTCCTGTAAATCCTTGAGATTTGATTGGGTGGAGATATCAGTTTGACTATTTTTTATAACAGAAGCAATGGTAGCTTCAAATCCTGCAATTTTCTGGTTTTCTGTTTCGCCGGAATCCCTAAACACATCACTAAGTCCCTTATTGAGAGAAGTCTTGGAAGATGATTGTCCTAAACTTGTGCTGAGATGACCAGAAAGCTGTGTTTGTTGACAATCGGTGTGTTGCAACAGTTTCGCAACATGTTCTTCTTTCTTCCCATCAGCTTCTAACAAGACTGAGCTTCTCAGAGATTCTGATTTCTGGCTTTCAAAAACAGTATCTTTGAGAGACATTTGATCAGTAACAACCATAGAAACTGAACTGCCCTTGTCAAAATGTTTCAGCTCACTTTCATCAAGAATTTCACAAGATTTATTTGCACTTGGCTCCTTTTTGTTCCAGTGCTGCAACTGAGGACTAAAAGCTACTTGCTTATCATATCTGAAAGCAAGTTTAGATGTATCACATTCTACAGGTACCCCATTAGATATATCCTCTTCCTCTTCAGAAGGGCTAGAAATGACATTGGGTGCAGCTGTAGTTCCTGAGACACTACAGCAGAACACAGTTCAAAATATGTGCTAGGTCTATTAAAGATAGATAAAATAACAATAATGCCCAAGACTGTTAAGCTTTGCAGAACAACAAATAGATACCTAGCTGCGCAGCAAGTAATCAGAGTCATCTTAATTCAGAATGACCTATAGACAAGTACCTTGCAACATGGAACATGATAAGCTTTCCCTCAAGAGTAAGGCACATAAGAATGCAATGTGGTGAAAGTTCATCCTGTTTGTCGACTCCAAGTTGGACTTTAACTTTCCCATAAATGGAAACTTTATCAGCACAGAGCCCCATGATCATATTATCATCTCCATTATCTGAAACATGAGCCATAGCAGCATGCTAGTATGAGATTAACAGAAGAGGAAACCACAGTTAAAGGAAAAAAGAATACAAACGTATATACAAACACAATTGTACTCAAAACAGAGATTTCTAGTCCACACTAATAAAGACCAATATAGGTATAGGTTGTCTGTCAACGCCAGTTTGAATGTCCACTTACATTGTCTAATTGATTGAACAGAAGTCTTTGTAACTTCTAGTATAGGTTCAAATCTGAATGGTTTCAATTTATTTCCATACAGTATATATTGCACATTTCCTTTTTGTCAAAAGAACAAGAAAAGCTAGTCCGGAAGGTTAACATGGTGGCATCTTCAAGTCAACAATGTGAATCCAATAACAACCTGAATATACTATTTCTTAAAATTTAATACAAAAAGAAATCATGACAAAACAGAATAATCACTTTAAGAATCTGTGGCAAGTTAGAATGCAAGTTTACACACCTTGAAGCTCAATCCTCGGAAGCCAATCATCACGCTCAATATCTAGAATTGCAACCTCACTCCTCTCATCACCTTGAGACCAACCAAGCAACACAACATGCAGATCTGTATTCTTCCTGTTTGCAGTAATTGCAAGCTCACTGCAGCAAAAAGTATACATAAAGAAAAGGAAAATTATGAATCAGGACCTCACAATCTACATAGAGTAATATGTTGGAATTTGAATGTCATCGGATTGCTTTAAGGAATTCAATTTACTCTTGGGGGAAAATGGCTATACATTCAACTATTGAAAGAAATAAGATACCACACAATCAGCTTGTACCCAAAATATTGAATGTAAAGGAGTGACATGTGATAAATCAGTTCCAAGCTATTTCTTGAAAGGATGCACTTAACTAGAAGCACATCTCCCTAACAAAGCTAGTTGGGGCTGTTTCAAATGAATAATTATCCATCAATTGGTGTAAGACATACATGCAGTGACATGTTATTATATACTAAGCCATGTATCACCCAGAGGGTTATGGCAAGGTGGCCCACTATGATCCCTCTTATAGATTCTGGTGATGAAGACTTTAGAAAAATTGCATTTAAGGGCCATGCAGAATGGACTCATCGACAATTTCATAATGGGAAAGCAAGGGCATGAGATAACAATCTCGCATCCTCTTTTTGTGGATGATACGATCGTTTTTGTGGGCCGAAGGAGGAACAATTAATCAACCTAAAGGATATCATGTTGTGTTTTGAAGCGGTATCAGGATTGAAAATAAACCTAGAAAAGAGCAAGTAAATCCCACTTGGGGACGAGGTAGATGGCATGCACATGGTGAGCCTTATGGGGAGCAAAATGTGTCCCTCCTAACATAGTGTCTTAGTTACCTCTTGGGGCTAAATACAAAGTTGACAACACTTGTGGAATGGTTTTGAAACTTACGAGATGAAAATGCCACTATCCATCAAAAGGCAGAAGACTTACTTTGATTAATAGCACCCTTTTGCTAGTGAGGTTTCCTATTCTTAGGGAGGTTGGTTGCAAGCTAGAGCTTCTACAATTTTGTGGGGTAGCTCCAAAGAGGGCTATAAATGTCATTTAGTAAGGTGAAGTGTGGTGACTCAACCAACAATAAGGGGGCAGGCCTAGCGATTAAGTTCCCATTGTCCTTTAATAGAGGGATTAAGTCCTTATTATCCTTTAATAGAACACTTTTGGGAAAATTGTTATGGAGATTTATAGTGGAGAGACAGTGAAGGCTAAGTATGGGGCGGTATATGATATCAAAGGGTAGGTACACATACATGTCTAGTGTGTGGAATAAAGGTGGGAAGAGTTAGAACCTTGGGTGAGGTACAAGGTAGGTGTGGCAATTTCATTAGGTTTTGACAGGACAAATAGTGTGCGAACAACCTCTTAGTGAGGAGTGTCCAAGATTATATTCCTTGGTGAGCAATAACAATGATTGGGTGCGTATGGAGGATGATAGGGAGATTTCATGGTTGGTTCAGTTTTCAAGGAACACTCAACATTGTGAGGTGGGACAAGTTAAGCAATTAATGCACAGAATCAAGCGTTAAAGGTGAATGCAAACAAAGAGGATTAAGTGGTACGAACACAGGGCCCTGCCAACAATGAAAAGTTTACTTTTGAATCATTCTTCAAGGTTGTAGACTAAGTTGAAAGCAAAGGCGTTTTCCTGGGAAGCCTATTTAGAGAACTTGAGTTCCAACCAAAGTGCCTTTTTTTTTTATTACACTTGGGAAAAGATTGTCACCATCGATAATCTAAAAAGAAGGAAAGATTACAGTGAATTATTGCATTTTCTGTAACAAGAGAAGAGCATGCCACATTCTTCTAAGGTGGGATTGGTCAAGACAATATTGGGAGAGGGCTCTAGCTACATTAGGGTTGTCTTGGGATGTTACTGGCTTTATAGGGGATGAGTTGGAGGTGTGGACAAGTTTGAGAGTCGCCAAGGAGAGAAGGAAGATAATTAGGATGATACCTATAATGATTTATTGATCAATATGGTGCCAAATGAATAGAAATCTGTTTGATAAAAACACCAACAAATGCATTTAGGGACTACTGGTTACACTAAAATTATGAGTTTTGAGTACTTCATTTGTAAACGAGAAGCAATTTATAAATTTCATAAAAAATCCTAACGTCTGTAAACAAACTATACTCATAAAGGGTTACATCACCTTGTGCTACGTAACTAATATATGCAATTTATAGATTTGATAAAAATCCTAACCTTTAAAAACTAATTATACCTGTAAAGGGTTACATCCCTTTCTGGCACGTAATTAATAAATGCATATAGTTTGTTCCTGAGTATTAAAAAAAAAAAACATGTATTTCTTTCATTTACAATGATTTTGCTGGGAACCAAATTTTTCTCCTCCGCTTCAACATTTAGAAAAGGAACTCTGCCCCTCTTGTCATATTTACATTTCTATTTATTTTTCTTCCTTTTGTGAAGTGAGATGTCTAAAATCAACTACGCAAAGGATTCCCAACCACAAAATTTCTCCTGTAATAGTTAAGTTCATAGTTTAATCTCTATATGGAATCCTTTTCTCCTCCTATACATTAGACATCAATTACACAAAATATGAACTGGCAATTAAATTTTGGAACAATCTAAACTGTTAGAAAATATGCAACTGGAAAAAGGAAAGTACTTGCTAAGAATAGCAAAACAATAAAAATTCAGAAAATGAAAAGCTCATGAAGTGAACATAAGTACCATTGCTCTAAGTAGCTCAAGAATAAATAAGGTCCACTACCAATGGGCACAATATCATCAACCAAACCTGAAAATAAATCACAGAAAGACAACACAACTGGCTTGGAAGAAGCCTGCAAGAAAGATTGCACAAAATCAATGATAATAAATATAGATGGAAAGGAGAAAAAAATGTTAACGCTCTATGTTGTTTTGGTTATTATCTTACTATAGTTATTGTTGTATTACTATAGGGTTCCAGTTGAAACCACTTAAGAAAAAACTTGTGTCTGAAAAGATGATACTATTTATCATCTAAAAGCCACAATAAACTGAGTGCAGTTGCACTTCCACATATGGTAATTCTGAGTTTGCCCTTTCTGTTGCACAGACCATATCAATAAGCTAGAAGTAAAGAAGGATAGACAAATGACAAGATACTGCAAACCAAAATTTTTGAGTCACTTTGCAGGAAGAACTACTAACATCAGTAATCTTGCCATTCATGCTTCTGATTACTTGAGCAAAGTAATTTTCTTCCCGGCCATCAGTAAGCTGAAAGCATCCCAGGATGATACAATCATGACGAACCCACTTTATACAATCCACTGATGCAGTAATTCAAGAAAACATTTAGTTCCTAAGTTATTGATGCAAAAATCTTTAACTAGAAAAGAGAATAATATTTTCTCTAAAAAAAATACATCGAAGGTAACAAATTCACATTGCTTGATAACTTGGATTATGCAGCCAACAGAGCTATTGTTTACCATATCAGAGAAATTTCACGAAATATTGCATAATGGCTCTAATTTCAGGAGGAAAAAGCAACTGCAAATTGAACCTCAAATCCAACATTGAAAATGCAAATCACTTGTCAGGGTTCAACAGAACAAGTTCCCCTGATTCTAGAGTTTTGATATAAGTATCAAACATACTAAAGAGTGTACTGCATAATGTCTGCACTTAAATATGTTACAGGTGCTAAGTAAATGGCTGCCGGGACTACTTGTAGGATTTTATAGACATCAGCATGCTAACATTACTCCATTACATGAGGAAGAAGGATATATGAAGAACAACTCGAAGAACAAAGACAAAAGGACATATAACCCCTAGAGAAAAGAACGCAAAGTACAAGCCATATACAGATGGTATTACAACCAGGCAACAACACAATAGAAACTAAAAGTATTTGCAAAGTTGTGGTTATTAGACTAGAGCATCAGTTTGCTCAACCTAACACATACATCACTAGATCTTGTTTCTTACATCAGGGGATTTGTTTCCACACAAAGAACAAGTATTTTTGTACGTAGATTAAACTTCACCAAAATTTCCCTCTATTTACCCCTAACCCAGTTTTAACAACCCAAAACATTTCACGATTAAGCATTTGTAGGCCATGATTATTTTTTGATAATAAGGTCATGAAACTGAACTGTATACCACTAAAAAAAGCAAAACAAAAAAAAATTCGAAAAAGTTGTTGCAAAACATAATTTTTTTTTTTTCAATCAATCTGATCACAGAAACCATATTTCGTAGGCATCCTACTCAAAAAAAAAAAAAAAATCATAGACATCATTACATATGAATCATGCATGTGCTAAGAAGTAACAAAGTTTGAGGAATGCTTGGCATGGATTTTTATTGGATGAGGCAAGTATGCAACCTCTATTATGAAAAGAAATATATACAGCCCGTGAACAGCAGAAAAAATTAATCCATATATAAGCAAACTCCTTGCTTGATGTCTTACTGAGAAAAAGGAATATTCGGTTATGAAGTCAAACCCATATAGAATAAAATACCTTTAACAATGCAGTTTGTATCAGAATCACCACTGCATGACTTAAACGAGAGTGTGATACATAACTTTTCATCGAGTTTAGACGACAGAATGGTAAGAATGTTAGATTGTGCTACAGCAACAAAACTCCCTTTTACACTCCATTCAACTGAAACAAAGACAAAATAAGAGTTAAAACCAGTGTAGGAGAATTTTTTGACATCATATTCATAATCTAAACAAGATAACCACAGCATTGGAATCACACTGTTTTGCAAGGTAGTCTTCAGGCAAAGCTATTTTTAAAAACAGAAAAATCTAATTTTAGTAATCAAGTAGAGTATGACTTAGAACACTGCATATTTACATAATCTACGCAACATTAAAGACTGCAGTTTGTCTTTCAGAAAACATGTTTTAACTCAGGAAGTGAAAATAAATGTGTTGAGTTCATCTTTATTTCAGGCTTGAACGCTTTTACTCATAGATAATTCTAGCGACTCTTAGCAGGCAGAAAAAAGGAAAAATATCTTCTAGTTCTTTAACTGACCAAGACTCAAAAAAATAAATAGCAAAGCAGAATCATCAAGAGATAACATGTCTTTTTCTTGCTATGAGGCCTTCACTGAACTCTACTCTTCTATCAATCAAACACATTCCTCATTTATTTGGGTGTTTAACAAGATAATCTGATGGGAACTCTACTTCAATGAGGTTTCCAAAGCTCAAGCAAGGTAGCGCTTCTCGAGCCAAAAGCAAGCAAATCCCAAACATAGCCTCACTCATCTAGACTGGCCTCAAAGCAACTGAAGAGACTCCCATGTGGTTGTTTCAGTGGCCTAGGTTAGGATTCAAGGGATGCAAGGTCTGCGGTTCATGCCACCGTGGCAATGGGGAAAAAAACGGGCACACACACATATACACTTGTATCATTCTTGAAGGTTTGCGTGTTGGATCACAGTTGTCTCTCCAAATTTACTATGCAAGGACATGTACACAAATCGCCCTGCCTTAGGTTGGTGCTCGATATCACAAAAAAAAAAAAAAAAAGCAATTAGAGAGAAAAGCTCTCCCTTCCAACCACCTCATTGTGTGTAGTATGTCTGTTGGCCTCTTCCGAGTAGTGTTCTTTTATCCTAAGCCATATATGGACAACAGCAGCTGCCTACACATAAAATGGCATATTATGCAGGGGTGTCTTTCAGGTTGTTGACGCTGCAGGCTCTGGGATAAAAACTTCTTTTATAAACACAATCAAGGCACTTGATTCATTTTGAAGTATGCATGGTACATGAAAGGTTACAAAGAAAGAACACTGAGGTCCTTCATTAAACTAGAATTAGGAATGTCTTCCACTCATGTTGTTGATACCATGCCAAATACATGTTCAGCAGCAATAGCTATGTCATATCCTGTTGTGAAATACTAGTTATTCTTATGATGCCTAGGTGTCCCACATACACAAGTAGGGTCCTCTGTGACAGTATTATTTCATGCCAGATGATGCTCTCAGCTGCCAGTGAAATATTGTCAAACTGATGAGAGGAGAAAAGCACATGGGCTTGGGCATTAATGCAAGATATATACCTAAAACTCGTGTGACAATTAGTTATAAGTATATCATGTGAAAAAGGGTTCATCAGACATAATTGATGACTAGAAATATCTCTCACAAGATAAAATATACCAGCATCAACACCATCCATAACACATTTAGGAAGGCAATCATCAACTCCATGATAGAGCTTCCTGTGATCTGAGAGGACAAGGTATGCCTTTTTTGCTTTCTTCGTCCATCTTATATCCTTGACAAAGCTTGATTGATCGAGCGAATGGGAGAAAGATGGTTTAAGTTGCTGTGTAATGCAAAAACAAAAAAAAAAAAAAACAAAAAAGAATTAATCAGATCAATAGTTCATCCACAATATAATGATCACCAGAACATGTCCACTGCTAAAAAGCACAGTTATGAGCACAAATAAACTATATAAATAAACCTAATGAGCTCCATCTCTCTCCCTTTTTGCTTTTGCATGAATAACAAAAAGAAAATAATTTGAACGAACTGCAGATGTTAAAGGGGCTGATATAGGTCCCCTGAATAAAGTTGGACTTCAACATTTAGCAACCCACTCAAAAAAAGGGAGAAAAAAAAAGGGAGTTACTACACGAAACTGAAAAAACAAAAACGAAACAAACAGACAGGACAAAGAACGGAAGAAATACCTTGTTGAGTAGCAAATTGACCAGATAAAAATGAAGATCAGCACCAACAGACACGGAAAGCGTGGAATTATCAGTGGAAAGAGCCAGGATGTGGACCTTGCCAAGAGGAACATCAACAAGACTCAAATCCTGGATAGAAGCAGCAGTGCCCTTCTCCTTAATGGCTCCTGCAGAATCTATAACATCTTTCGTCCTTGCCACACAAAACCCTACAGGCAATACGCAAAAGTAGCATGATTACCAACGCATACGCATAGTCCAAAAAATGAATACTATTACTTAATAGAAAAATGGAAATGAATTCCAAGTATGAAGGGAAGAAGAGTGAACCTCCCGAGGAATAGGCGACGAAGATGAACCCGAGGCGCTCGGAGACGGCGAGAGGCAGAGACGGAGGGTTTTGGAGGTCAAATTGAGAGTCTTGGGATTTGATAGGGATGGCTTCCCCAATCTTCTGGAAGAAATAATCAGTGGTCTCAACGTGCTCTCCTTCTATTTCTTCTTCTAATTCCACTTTACCCATTTCAGTAGAAGTTGTAATGCTCAAACTAAATTCAGAACTCCTCCTGCTCCTCCTCCTTTTTCTTCTTCTTCTTCTTCTTCTTCTTCTATTTCTGGCTCTACTTCTCGGATGTTGCAGTGTTGCTTTAGAAAGGGAAGAGAGAAGGAGGGTTTTGGGCGGGAAGGCTGAAGGCAAGCCCTATTTACGGGCTTCTCCTATAGGCCCTGAATTGTTTTGTGTGATCATGTCCCTTGTATTCTGAACTTCCAGCTGGTCGGTTTTCTGTAGCCCATTACAACTGTAGGTTGGGTTTTAAGGTTTGACACTGTTTTTACTGTTCTAATTTGTCTAGCTTTGTATACAACATTATTTCATATTTTTTTATATTCATAAAATAACAATTTTGATTTTGATTTATTAATTTCATCAAAAACAAACTTAATTTAAATTATTATAAAAAAATTTAAAATATTAAAATATTTTTAAAATATGTTGAATAGATTATATATTATAGTTCAAGTTCATCGAATTTAAATAATTTTGCTTCAAGAATTATTTTTTAAAAAATTAAATTTTTAATAATATAAATTTAAAAATTGGATTTTTTAATATTAAAAAATTTTTGTGATTAAAATTTTTAATATAAAATTTTTAATTTAAGTATTTTTTAATTTTTAAATTTATTAAAAATTAATAAATTAAAAATCAAATGATAATATTATGATATTTAAAACAATATGAAACCAAATTTTATATTTAAAAAAAATTATTCTGCCATTTTGATTAAAAGAATGATGCTAAAAAAAAGGAAAAAAAAAAAAAAAAAAGACAATTGAGACTCATAGGTGTGAAGTGGGCCTCTCTACAAGTAGAGAACCGAGCGTAAAGCACACCAACAGGCCAGGTCCAGTCCCGAACACGGGCAACCTTCCTCCGCTTTGCAGTAAGAGGGGTGGCTTAATTTTTATATCACAAAATTACTTTATTTATAGAGTAAAGAAAGAGGGAGTTCCAATTTCATATTCTTATAATAAGATGGGAGAAAGAAAAAGTCATTCAAAAACATAAAAGGCTCCCACACAATTTTGCAGTTATCCGCAATTCAGCTAATTTATTATATCATATAGTTCAGCAGTACATCCAGGCAACAAGCCCTTCATTAGCTTTTCCCATCACTCAATCCCTTGAGGAGGACCCAAAAAAAAAAACAAACAAACAAACAAAAAACACCTAGCCGCTCTCGGCCACAAGACGTGAGAGCAGAGAGGGTTGTCTTTGGGCGGGTGAAAGGCCTCATTCACCTCAGCCCGAAACAGGCTTTTACCACTCACGTGCCACCGTATATTACATCTCAAATTGCCTTAATACTCACACACACACACATTCACTGCCATTATTGCCCAACAAAAGTTGAGCTGAAACACCCTGTTACCGTTCCACCTCGTCAAATACACGTAACCTCGCACATAGAACATTACTAGATAGATTTAAATGAAAGGGCTACCGAGAAGTAAGAGAGTATTGTTAAAGTTTAGAAGGATATAGGTTCAATGGTTAGGTGTGGATTGCCGCGTTGAGCTGAGTAAGCTAGAACTGTTCGCCACTGTATGTCTGCCCAAAACCCCAATTGGACGGAGCCACACTCTCGGAGATTACTGACCGTCCATCACTGATTGTGACCTTGAAAGACAGGGCCTGACCATTCAGATACGAGTTGCTCTGCCAATTCTGACCCCAGTTCCTTGACATCGCCTGCCATCCAGTTTTTGAGCCCTTTATGGACACCGCTACCACATCACCTGCTCCACCAACATTGGTTATCATCACCAAGTTGAAGTACGAGTGCCCATTGATTGTGAATCTCATCCCACCTCTCTTCATGCAGGGTACCCTGAACGCCTCCAAAATTAGCCTCCAAATACAAACATTGGACAAGCAACACAGTGAGAGCTACCTGGTGATTAAATGCTTACCTTCTGTACTGGACAGGGACAATTCCAGCTCTATACTCAGCAATGCGTTGGAAAACAGGCTGGGAAAGATCAAAGTGCTGCAGGGGTGGGTTACACCAACCTCCCGCATTGTTAGGGAGAGCAAAGTTTGGTGGGCAAAAGTTTGTTGCTGTTATTACGATGGACCCTGGCAAGCACCATTGCCTGTCGTTTACACATTTGATTTCAAAGCAAGCTCCACAGCTTAGCCCATTGTTGAATAAAGCTGTACTGAGTGCAGCTGTGTTTGTCCCGTACCCCTGGCTGTAAAGATTGCCATACCCGCAAGCACCACCTGCCCAATGCTCAATTAATTAATATATGGAAGAAGGACCATTACTCACACCCAAAAATTTTGACAGCATGGAAGTCTTCGAATAAATTCATCTTGCTTACCCATTGTCCCAGATGCATCACCACCTCCATAGAAAGTGGCATGGGCATCTGTCCATCCGTTTCCAGAGCCCTTGACAGTCTTCAGAACGGTCACAAGTGCTACCAATGTGTATCCCCAAAATTCCATTCCCTGCCCCAAGGAAAGAAGGAAATTAGTGCATGAAAGGGGGAAGAAGAAGTAAGAAAAGGGAATTCTTTAAAATTAAGGGAAATGAATGGAATGGAGGAGAAAGAGAGAGAGGGGGGTTGAGGCTTACAGTGGCTTGAACCTCGAACTCAGGGAGACACAAATGAAGAGAATGCGGGAAAGAGTGAGGGAAATGGAAATCTTATATAGACATAAAAGCAAGCGAAGGGGATAATAAAATATGAACACAATAGCAGCACACGGCTAAAAGCAGAGAAATAGATTTCTGTGAGTATTGTATCTTAGTAACTGATACTGAAGCTCTTAACATAGGCGGATTATTCAAGGCTGCCGACTCTAGTAGTGGAGTCAACTGGACTCTTGACCTCATTTTCAAAACATTATACCTTGGGAATACATGAAAAGAGTGGTAACGCTGAAGCTGAAATTTCAGAAAGAGAACATGGTTCGCTTTCATTAAGACCGAGATATTCTGCCAAATTTATGCTTGTTCCTCTAAAATCAGATTCTGTCAAGCAAGACGGAACGATTTGGTATTTATTCAACTTTGTAAAGGGAAAGATTGGCCATGCTTGTGCGATATGAAATTAGCAGGAGCTAGCAGCATAAGGTTCACAAACTGTTCGTGTCTGTGGTCATCTCAGGTGTGGCATCTGCAACTGCAACTTGCCATTGCTCAGAGAATATGGGAAACAAGATAAAGCGCGATAGGATTTGAAATCAACTTTTGTGGATGCATGTCAACTTTGTTTATTGATTAAGAAAATTGAACTCCATATAGGTGCTGCCACAGTTGATCGTTAAAGTGATTAACTGAAATCTTAAGAAGAACAGATGCTGGCACATGTACACCTTCCTTTAAGAACCGCATTCAGAAGCATCAGCATTCCAAAGACAAACAGGACGTGGACTCCACTAGTAAGTCTTTGATTCTCTCCCAGAAGAGGAGGTCCAAATAGCAATTGGTTTATTTTGCTTCTGACCAGAACTAAAGTTAGCCAGTAGCCACTTTTCAGATATTATATTAACTTCCTCTCTTCGACTTAAAAGGTTCAACCAGGCAAGTGGATGATGGGTAACTTCACTTTGACTTGGTACTTTGGAATCTGTAAAAATTATGTATGGCTTGCTCATCTTTGCAGCTTGCAGGGAATCCTCCCCTGACTTTTGACGCAATTACTGAGAAAAGAATCTTATGTTGTGTGCATAAAGGTTTCAAAAGACTAGCCTCAAATTCAGGATCTTATGGATTGGATCAAATTGCCCTGCATGTGGCAAACCGTCCACCTTAAAATAGGGAAAAAGGGCACTCTGCCCTTTCTCTTCGTCTGCCTTAGCTGTCAGTGTACAAGATTTGTAGGCTTTATAGCTTAACTGTCTCTAAGGATTATCCTCAAACTGCAGAATTTGCCTTTTGATGATATAAAAGCATACTATAATGGGCATGCATGGCTTCTTGGCTATGGCCACTAACCGTGAAATAACAAGAAACAAGGTACAAGGAAAAAGCTGCCAGTTGACACCGCAGGCATGGTCATGTGGCTCAAGTCGATGGCCTAATATTTAAAGCAGGTAATAATATGCCATGTGGAATTTCCTTGGACTGCCATGACTTGTACCCAAACGTATTGGCATCGGAAAGAAAGAAGGGGGGGGGGGGGGGGGGGGGATAGGCTACTTTCTTTCAACTGTTTACATGTTATGATTGCAATAGATGTGTATACAATTAATTAGTCGGCATCATCTTGTACTGGAGGAAGTCCATTGTTTTTTTTGAAGGTAAGAGGACACAACTGTCACTCCACTAAGCATGGGATTGCACAGATCACAGTTACGTGCACACATATATATGTTTAATATATATATATATATATGTGTGTGTATGTGTATACTCTTCACCAAGTTGATTTCAGTGTTTCATATCTTTTAAGAGTCAGACAACCTCACTTCAGCAGCGGCACAAAACCCTCCGAACATTTGGGACAGACAAATTCAAAACTTGTGGAGAGTACGCCAGGGTGCAATCAGATGTGCAGATAGTCCCACTGTCTCGTATTTTCTAGCTTGCAATGCAGGAGCTAGCAACGTAGTCAGGCATGTACACTGACACACATTTCAGTAGACAGTAAAAAGGCACTCAACTCAATATATAGACATATATATTTTGAACCTTAGAAGAAGACCAAGAGAGTAATTAAGCTGGCCTAGTTGATTCAACATCAAGCATTGATATTATACGAAGCGCGAAGCATTGGCACGTGAGAGCTAGGGATAATGCACGTGATGTATGAGTTGTGAAGTACTTTACACCTTGCATGCCTCTGCAGCTATAACCTAAAATAGAGAGCCACGAACTTCTTAACTCTGCAATGCATGCATCATGCATGCACATATGTTCTCATGATCAACATACGCGTATATATGAGTGTAGTCAGCTGTCATCCATAACAATATCATATGGGACAGATTTATGCCATTGCATTGTCTTGGTTTGCCAAAATTAACTATTGGGAGTCATTTGTGGTTGAATCATTTAACTAATTGATATAGTGGTGATCATATTAAATATGCACTAGGGCATTGTGATACATAGTTAAATATTCAACTAATATTTTAACGCCCACAGGTCACAATATCTGACAGCCATTGAAGTCCATGTGCTTCCAAAGAGGACTTAACCAATAAACCATAATTCATTACCGCTGCAGATGGAGACTCACAGATGCTACACACAATTCACGATTTGGGCCTCCTGGATTGCTTAAGAGTCTATAACTTAAAAAGAGGATCTTAAGTAGAGCAGCGCAACCCTGATTGCCTGTGAGTTTAGACTTTCTACAAGGTAAATTTCAAGTGTATAATTCACTATACAGAACATGGTGGGGTACACTGGGAAATTAATGTTGCAGAAAAGGAGCATCTATTAATAAATGTTAACCAGTGCGGTGCACTGGCCAACATTTCACTCGATTTATATATGTTGCAGTAGATGCATATCTATGTTGTGGATATAATAGTGCGTTGCACGCAGTGGACATAATTTACTGGCTACTATGTTTTCCTTTTCTCAAGGTATCCCAATAAGTTACCTTTAATTTGTTGCCAAATTTTTGGACTAATTGATATGTACTTGGTGGCAAGCTAGAGTTTCTTTACTTTGGTACTTAATTGACATTTTCCTTTAAAGGAAACTCATGATATATAGTTGTTACAATCTTTTTCTTCCAACTAAACTTAGAACTAGCAACTTATAATAAAAGGGCAAACGAGAGAGATGAGTGATTATGCTGTGACAATCTACAGAAAACGTTGGGTTGGCCACCCCCCTCCACAATTTGTGGGCTCTCCTGAAACAGACTATACGATGCAGTACTCAGCAGCCTTTGAACAGGAACCAATCCTCCCTCCCCTGATGATTTCATCACAGCTGCTCATATTCATTGCAATTCTTCTTCTTTCCACTTCATTTCTTTCAGCTCTCCTCCTGATCAGATTTTGCCTCTTTATGATAGAGCCCAGCTTATTCCTGCTATCGATGCTGCTTATTGGCACTGGAACAGCCTCTAGGCCCATCAACTTTGCAACCACCCCTGGTTTGCACCAAGCCACGTTCTCTCCGGCCAGAGTTGGGGGCAAGCACAAAGTTCTTCCCGGCCTGGAATTGTCAAGATCATCTTGATACAATCTCTCTCTCAGCCCATGGTCGCAGCAGACTGATTTTCTGCCAAATTTTCCAACAGTATTATCCAAGTTTCGGAATGAAGATCTATACCTGGCATCCTTTCCATCAAGAGAAAAGCGAGGGTACTGATTCAATGCATCCCTGGCAGAGCGTAAGATATCAGAACTATTGACACATGACATTCTGCCTGCCTCAAGCGCACCATAGTCTTTGAGTTGTCGTTTTCTGGCGGTGTCTTCCTCTAACTCAAGCTGCAATATCATCTGCTCTAATGTTGGTGGACTTTTCAGTGAGTGGGTGTTGTTCAAGTAAGGGGAGGCCACAGGAGAAGGTGTGAAGATGCGAGAGGGATCACCACGGTCAGGCTTACCTTGGTTGAGCGTAGAGGTTGAGCCATCATCACTACAGAAAGTTGTGATGCCTTTCCTCTTCTTGGCTCGTATAGAGTTCTTGAAGAGACCAAAGGAGAGATCCTTCATTGCAAAGGCAACAGGCTATGTGTCAGTTATCAAACAGATGGGCCTTATGGTGATGGGATCCAACATTAGGACCCACAGAAAGAGGTAAAAAGGCCTACAAGTGTCGTATCTAGAAACGTGAATGGAGTGAATAGGAGCGGTGGAGTCTGTGTAATTTGTTAGACACGCAGGAAGGGATGGATGACCTTAATGGCATTCACATGCGGAGAAGGGATAGCATTCACAAGTTTCTCCCCCTCTACGAACAATATCTCCAAATTAAGCCTCCAAGATTAATTGCAAGTCTCATGGTTTCAACGACCACCACTTTTACTTAATAGTTTTTTCCAGAGCAGCTCCGACAATCTGAATTCACGCACTGGTAACCAGAAAGAGAGAAATATAGTCCGTTAATCCGGAACAACATAGTGTAATTAAAGCCTTCAGAGCTGATTATCAGTGTATTTTGTTCATGCCATGACAAGCGCAACCATAATATATGTATTTATGCTTGCAAAACAGGGCTGGGAATATAATCACATATACCAAATGGCTTTCATTCAGAAAGAAACTCACTGGAACAAACGACGGTGTGCTTGAAATGAAATGGGGGATAATATCGCGGGTAAAACCAAATTGATGAAGAGCAGAGTGACGTCCATCATGATTTCTATCAGATTATCCGCCCATGCACTCATGAATGAAAAGTTGAGAGGAGGAGGAGTTGGTTCCTCTAGGAAATTCGGGAGGAGGCCTATCCAACAGGCCATTAAAGGGCCTTTTGATAAACATAAACCCTGGGCTGGAGGTGCATGCCCAACATACACAGTTCGGGGGATAATATTATTAAAAAAAAAATTATTGCCTCTCGGCAATCCATTCTGCAGAAAAGAATTAGGGCCCAATAGAAGTAAGAGCCCAGATGGTCAACGTCCCCCCGCCCTTCCGCCCAACCGGCTCGCAACATGCCTGCTTGTCTTGTATTATTTTTATTAAGCGTACGTGTTACCATGACAACACAACCCCGATCCATCTGGTCGAAGCCACATCCATCCCTTCCCCCCTCCCTCTGCTCTCCTCTCTTTTCAACAAAATCTCTCATCGGCTTCTGATTAAGGTTTATTCCTCTTCGCATATCTCTTTATAATTTTTTTTATTGCCCTAGTACTAAATCCGGTGATTATTGTTTCTCCTTTGAATACGTGAATATAATTCATCTTTTAATTGCTTTCTTCACTTCTGTTTTTCTGCATAAGGAACTAATCAACATGATGTTTTTCTGTCCATGCTTGCCGTTCAGTTTGTTCTGAATTTTCCTAATTGTTTTAGTGACTCGCGTTCATAAGCTATAATTGCAATTTCTATGTGGTTTTGTTTGATTTTTGCTCTATTAATTAACTTAATGGACATTCAGATTCAAGGAGAGTCTTGGATCGCAGGAGCATTTAGATAGAGATTATGAAGAGTGTTGTGGTGGTGTTTTTGTCAGCCTTGCTCGTCGCAGCAGCTTACATCCCTTTTGGATCGGCTTCCCCATCCACTGTACCCGCCTTCCTCTGGTCTCCTCACCTTCTCCAGTACGCCTCTTTCTTCTCATGTTTACTATCTATGCTTTACTTTCATTTCTTTCTTCCACCCCGAAGTCTTTACTCTCCAATCACTTTGCTTTGTAGGTTTACATATGTATTTGTGTACTTATATATGAGTTCTAATTGTCTGAATCATCCAAATTTCTCAAACAGTGAATTGAAGGAAGCTGTAAACTATCAGACCATCTCTCCAAAGGATCTAGCACATTTGGTTCTCTCTCAAGGTGGCTGGTCAAACTTACTGGTATAGTTGCTTGCAAAATTATTTTTCAATCAGAGTAGTTTCCTCAAAAGTTTTCAGATTTGTATTCTATTACTTGCTTGTGCATTTGTGTTTCCTTTTGTGACTAAGCTATTTCTATCTTTCACTGCACTGTGCCTCTCTATCCTGATTCTGTTTGCTTAGTGCTTCGACAAGAAACTTGAGCAGCCCCTTGATCTGGCACTTGTTTTTGTGGGCAGAGAGGTAAGACTATTATACATATATGTTTAATGACCTCATCATCTAAGAGTGACCATCTCAGCTCATCTATTCTTTTTCACTATGAAAGTTGAAAACTTTATTAATCTTATCTGCACACTATAAAACAATGTAATAAAAAAAAAATCTTATTAATGTGGTAGTTTCAATTGCAAAATTTTCTTGTTTTGTTATGCCATATATCAGAGTAGGAATGTGGTTGTAATACTTCTTTTTAGGAGAACATGTACATTTCTGAGCAAAAGCCAATGTTTTCGGATGAAGATGCTCTCTCCCTCCTCGCCTCCCCAAAAACAGAGAAAAAGGAGGATTTTGTTTTCAAAAAAATGTACAAGTATTATTTGAGAACAACACAAAGGGGTGCCTCCCATGTACATGCATAATCGATTACAAGATAAAAACTCATAGAGGACTCCTAAGTTCTCTGCATTAACGAAAGAACAGCCCCGTAAGCCATAAATGTCATATATTCAGCCATTTATCTATTACTGGCAAACGAGTTCTCTAAACCTTGAAAAACTCTCTGATTGTGAAACAACCATGGAACTAAAAATGTTACTGTTTTACTCTCCCTTTGGAGCGTTGATGGTTGTCCAAGCCTGAATTTCCTTGGTAAGCCTATCCCAACCATCACCCAAGAAATGCCCAATTTGGGAAAAGCCATCCCCTCCCCCCCTTCCTCAACTGCCTTGTCCATACGCATCTTAACAAAAGATGATCAACAGTCTTATCTTTCCCACACCTTCTCTTCTTGAGATTATCATTCATGACCCTTTGTTCAAAAAAAGAAAAAGAGATTATCATTTGTGGCCCAATAAATGCCCAATATGGGAAAAGCCATTCCACACAAATGCCTTCTTAGCACACACCTTAATGAAAGATGATTGACATTCGTTGCTTCCCTAGAGATGTAAACAGGGTGTGTGGTAGCACGGATGCTTTTCTGTCATCCCTGTGCTTGTTTGTCGAACCATTTCCATCCCTGGCTGAAGTTTATTTATATATTTATTGTTTTTCATATATTTTAAAGATGATTTCATTTGGATTGAGTTGAATTTTAGTGGGTTTATGTTGGATTTTAATTTAAGTTTTGGGTTAGGTTTTAATTTAGATTTGGATTTGAATCGAGTTTAGTTTGGGTATAGATTTGGTTGTCCCTGCCTTGTTTATCCTTGGCTGAAGTTCATTTATTTATTCATTTATTTTTTTGTTTTTCATATATTTTAAAGATGATTTCATTTGGATTGAGTTGGGTTTTAATGGGTTTATGTTGGATTTTAATTTAAGTTTGGTTGGATTTTAATTTAGATTTGGATTTGAATTGAGTTTTAGTTTGAATATAGATTTGGTTTTTTGTTTTGTTTTGTTTTTTTTTTTTTGGTTTTTTTTTTTTGTGTGTGTGTGTGACTTTGTCCCCATTTAAGAACAACTGGGATTCTCGAAACACCGCCTCGTCCCTGTTTAGGTCCCCCAAGACTCAACCCATGGGGGGTACTCACTTTTGTGGGGAAAATTGACATCTGCCTAGGCTCCGCCTTACGATAATATTGGAAAATCCCAAGTGAACAGTTCTAAAGGAGATGCTCTTTTTCAAATGTCGCCTCGTGGAAAATCACTATAGCCCCTTCCATGGGAACAACTTTATTGTCATCCTCCCAAGCCAGTTTAGAGAATATCACTTCAGAAGAGATCTTCTATCTGCTTGACTTCCAATCCTGTGCTTAGATGATGAAAGTACATCCGAAACAATCTCCTAGTTAGTAATGAAAAAGCTCTCGCTCATTAGAGCTCCTTTGCCTAGCTATGGAGAATAAAAAGGAAAAAAAAAAAATAAAATTATATGGTCAGATTACTCTGCTTCATGTTACCATGAACTTGGATCCATTCTTCTTCATGTTACCATAAACTTGAATACTTGCTATTATTCCAGGCTACTGACAATGTTCCTTTGTCATCTTTAGTTGCAATCACCAGATATTTCTGGAAGCAGACAGGCTGACCCAGCTCTTCTTGATTTGCTGAAGGTAACTGAAGTCTACCTAGTTCCACTTAATCAGTTCTTGGTGTCAAAATTATGATTCAGGATAGTAATATGATTAGTTGCCATGTTTCTGCTTTGCAATCAAGCTGCTTTGTCATTGGACAGGTCTCCTTTATCAAGTCCAACTTTTCCATGGCATTCCCATATGTTGCTGCCCCCGAGGAGGAAACAGTGGAGAATTTGTTGGTTTCGGGGTTCAGAGAAGCTTGCAGCCATGCTTTGGGAGTCAGTAATATTCTGTTTACAGAGTCATGCTCCATTGAGGGTGAAAATTTTCAGAAACTGGCAGACTTGAACTCTGTCCTTGTAAGTTATCTTTGATGGTTTTACATGCTTTGTCATGAAACTTAGTAGTCCATGGACAAGGTCTGGTGCCCTTCATGCTCCACTTACCCATATGCAGTTGCTCTATACCTCTCATTAATGGAATTAATTTTAAATATGCCTTTAAATATCAAACAGGATCACTTGCTTTCAAGAGTGCCAAAGAGAACAGAAGGGCAAGCTGACTTAGTCATCTTCTGCTCTGGAGGCTCTCGTGCAGTGGAAGAATCAGACAAGTTACATTCAGAAAGTATGTTAAGTTAAAAAGATATAGTTGTTGGATGATTGTTGTAAATACTTTGGTTCAAGTTTGTACTGGTCTGAGAAATACTTTTCTGATTATGTTCTCGTCCATTGCACAGGCGAGATTATATCTGAACTTATCAGTTCGGTGGAGCAGTCTGGGGCAAAATATGCAGCTCTTTATGTTTCTAATCCCTATAGA
This sequence comes from Moringa oleifera, assembly GCA_021397835.1. Lineage (NCBI taxonomy): Eukaryota > Viridiplantae > Streptophyta > Magnoliopsida > Brassicales > Moringaceae > Moringa > Moringa oleifera. The sequence continues at coordinate 94,036 of JAJFZO010000866.1, read as the reverse complement.
TATCCTTCTTATCATGAGCTACGAAGATTTTTGGCTGAAAGTGCTGTAGGGAATGAATCAGCCAATGCCACAATCTGTGATGAAGTCTGCCAGATTAAATCATCCCTTCTGGAGGGACTCCTGGTTGTAAGTTGCAGTTTTTTCTATTTTACATAATTTGGATTTGCAGTTGATATTGTTAACATTGCCTACCATATTTTCGCCTGATTGAAGAGAGCCTTATCTTATCAATCCTATATTTATTAGTTCCCAGTATTAACTGTGATTATATAATAATGACATGGATGATGATTTCTGTATATGTGTTGTCTATTAAAAGAAAAAACACTAACTATGATACTCTTCACGGCAAATAAACTATATTTTTTGTACAATAATGGGGTCATTCTTGTTTTTTGATGTGGTGTACTTTTTATGGGGATTAGATGAAGCGAATTGTTTTTCTTCATTTTGGTCTATGTGAGAATATTTTCAATTGTCTAACATGGAGCTGGTGAACCTGGTAGCTCTGAGGCCCCTTTATTAGAATACAAGATGGTGCACTACTTTATAATCAATGGCTCCAATTTGTTTTTGCTGTTGGCATCAAACCAAAGGGTTAATAGTTATGCATGTTACCCCATTGAAGTAAGGTGCCATCTGAAGAGCTGGCTTATGAAGTGGCAGTATGACTTCATGGCTATTACATTTTGGACAAAGGTCAATCCCTTAGGTCTTTTCCTCCTTTTGACCGCTATAGAAGATTTTATACTTTAATGGTTTAAAGAACATTACTTTTGAAAGCAAAAAAGGTCTAGTTCTCCCAGTTCCACTTACAATTTGTTCAATAGCAGCAACAGTTATAGTTATTCTATGGCAGTTGGGTCAATATGATCACAAAGCATCACCGACTCAATTCTATATGCCTGATTCTCCCTTATCATTCCATCCAACCGTCATGGATGTGTGTGTGTGTGTAAAGAAAATTTTGGTATTAGGCTTATATGTTCATTGTGATAACCTGGGGCAGCCTCCAATGGAGTAAATTTGAGACAACTATTGAAGCAATTTTAGGGCTTGTCTAGCCAAGTGCACCTGTAATTTTATGGGGCAACTAGTGGAGCCACTACATAACAGGATGCAATGCCACTGTTAAGCTTTCTTGACTCTTTTCTTGACATCATGGGAGCAACCACGAGCTGGCTTAAGGTTTCCTGTATCCAAAAATATTCTGTATCTTTAGGCTTTTGGAGATGTCAGGCTTATAATCTGACATGAACAGTGCTTTTGAAGGTTACAGTGACTATTGCTGCTGCTTCCTGTACAATGTGTGCTTCTATGGAAGTACTACTGTTGGTTGTTATATTTCCTTTTTGTGGCAGCTGCAAAACCAAATAAACTTTGTAACTAATTTATTTATTTGTTTTTGTTACTTACCCTAAAACCCAGCCTAGTATTTTGTTTCACACCAGTTCAAATGATTTGTAGACACTCCGAGTCTAATAAGTATGAGCATAGAGTGATCTCTACCATGCGGATTGACCTCTGCTGTGTGAGAATATATATATATATATATATATATATATATATATATAAATTTATTGTGATTATGAGGATTTTGGGCATGAAATGGTTGTAATGTGTTTCTGCATGTCTGGTTTTTCCTATAGTTGATAGTCTATTTCTTTTCTCTCTCTCTAAAGAGTTACACTGTGACATATCTTGGCTGGTTATATTGCTGTTTTGAATGATTTTCAGGGAATTGTTTTGCTTCTGATCTTGATATCGGGTCTTTGCTGCATGATGGGCATTGACACACCAGCAAGATTTGAGACCCCCCAAGACTCCTGAGTTATGCGACTTAATACCTTTATGTAGTCAGTGTGCTGTGCTGGTTCCTACTTGGAAGGTATCAGTAATTTGTTATATAGTGGTGATGGCGGGGGTTTTACCTTGTAATATTTCTTCACTTGCTTAGTGTTCGATTATTTGTGGAGAATGATTTTTCTTTTTTCACTTCAGAAAAATCATCAGACGATGTTCAGATGAATCCCTTTGATCTGTTTTCGTTGAGGACTGATATCTAGCTTTGAGTAGACCTTGTATAATAAATTGTTGGAAGCTGTGAGCCCATTTTGGCCAAGTCCATTATACAATCAAGTATTCAAATGTTTGTTTGTTTCTGAGACATTATTTTCATTTTGCTGTTAACAAGTTGGTTGCGAAGGTTCTCTAGTTTGTATGTTGCTGGGGAAGTTTTAGTAGATGGTTGATGATACTCTGAGCTTTTAGTGTACATCATTTCCGGATTGAATCTTGAAGAGAAGAGGAAATGGTGATACTGCATATTCCATATTTTTATTAGATCTTAAAATTTTGTATATTTCTGCAGCAGAGGATCCTAAGAATGGTGACGAGTTACTAACCTTAATAGAGGGTAGCGAATTGTTGCCACTAGTGTTGCTGGCCCAGCTGTGCAAAATGAGAGTTCCGAGGGATGTGTCTTAAATTGTTCTGAATGTATGCATGCAACAGACTGATTGTCAAAGTAAACCTGTTGTCTTCTGTTTATTTTGTTTGTTTGTTTGTTCATTTTGTTACTTCTCTGTTTGGAGATAAATTTTCAAAATTTACTTGAGAATTGCTCAAGGGGAGTGGCTCTGGAAGCCACTGAATAGTGTATTACTTTTGTTTGCGACTGCAAAAATAATAAAATAATGCTTGGGTATATTGGTGGTGACATTTGAGTCTAGGGTGCACCTTCTCTCACTAAATTAAAGTGCTTGCAGGCAGTGGGTGAGGGTGGAAGTACTGATACTAAGTGGCAGTGTGAGAATTAGATGGCCTCTCTCCTTCCTACTGTCACTCTTGTCTGATGATGTGTTTCTCATTTCACTTTCAATCTTGCAGATGAAGTCACTCGGCTATGACAGGGGCCCTTGAACTTGAAGAGGATAAGGCTAAAAATCAATCTTACTTAGCTCTCACTTTTACCAAGTTTGAGGTCCATCCATGTAGCGTATAATAACAAATAGAAAAATGAGGCCGAGAAAACCAACACGCAAGCACGAGGCCTCGGCCTCGGCCTCTGAGTCCCCCCACTTCCCTAGATTGAACACACACCTTCCCTGAGCCCTTACATGTTCTCTCCGCTGCATCCCAAACTATTCCTGCATTTGAAAGAGACCTAAAATTTTATTTCCCTGTCTGCATGTATAAGATTCCATGATTCTCACCATCTGTGCAAGGGTTGTGTCTTTTTGCCATTCCCTTCATCCTGCCCCTTGGAGTGCTTCAATGGGCGCTCAACGTGAATATAATTTCTTTACTATCAACCTTCAAACTATCACTTTCTTTCTTTCTATATTTCTCTTTCAGTACTCTACTAATTGCTATCTGATAACACCAAACTTGAGAAGTTTGTGCGGCTTCCTGAATCGGCAGCTGCTATATACTGTCTTTTGTTTATCATACATACATACACAAGTGCACCCATAAAGCTTAGCTAAGTGTTCATATATAGATAACAGACTGGTGTATACTCATGAGAATTCTAGCTGCCTTCCGTCATATATTAATGTCAGCTGTTTAACTTATGCCTGATTAATTGCCTTTGCCTTGCATTCTCCAGGTCTAGCTTAGGTGGCCTGGCTTTCTAATGTATTGCGCATTCTGCATGCAGCAGCGGGATTTCCCTTAAATGACTTGAAATCTTTTGCAAGTATTATCTGAAAATGGAGAGGAAGTGAAGGGTGTAGGGATGAAGAAGAAAGAACCTTATCCCTTGCTTCATATTCTTTTAGGCCAAATATGGATTCTTCTGGGAGCTGTCCTCATCAGCTTGATTCAAGCTAATGCATCAAGCATTTGGTGAGCTTACAACCCATGACTATTCTAATTGCCTTCATCCATTATCAACTTTTCCTTGCGTCTTCTACATAAGCCTCATGGATCCCCCTTTTCTGTTCAACGTCCCCCTCTCTCTCTCTCTCTCTCTCTCTCTTTGAGGGTACCCCTTCCCATCACATTCTTCTGAGAGTCCTTTCTGTTCAACTTGTGTTCTTTTCATATCATTTCGAATGGCTGTCCATCTTCCTTTCCCTTCTCCTTTAGCTCCTACTCTGTTCAGCTTGTGCTCTTACCTCACTTCTTCGAGCCTTTGAAGGCACCATCCCCCACTGCTCTCCCTTCTTTTTTTTAGGTCTTAGATTTGAAGGTAGAAACCAGCGCTTATCATCACCTTTTTTTTTTTTTGTTCTATATTTCAAAGAATAGAAATGGAAAAGATCGATTAGTTTTTTTAAAGGAAAAAAAAAAAATGAAGTGAAGGTTCATAATCATAAGAATAAAACTTGAGAAGGGGCTATCTATCCAGCTTCAGAGATGGTTAATGCCACTTTAACGAATCTCCAAATTAAGCACCGACCGACTTAATAATGTGATGATTATGCCTATATGTATACATATATATAGCTAGGCTGTCAGATAAATTTAACTATGCGTTAATGGACATATAGTCATGCTTTTCACACAAAGAAACAATTAAGGTCTGGTTGGCTCAAAGAGCAAATTGAGAATTTAGGCATTAATCTTGAAAATTGTTGTGATTGTGAGTTGCGCTGGAGAGGCTGTTCCTTTGCTTGAGGATCTAAGTATTGGCCCCCAATATTATCACAGAGTCCCTATATTATTTAGTCTTTGTATTAATTATTAGCTAGGAAGTGAGACTGAGTTGAGTTGAGGGTTGGCCAATATGTACATATAGAGCAAGGAAATGGAAAGAAATCTCTCTCTCAAGTCTCACAGTCTCAGCCCCCAAGACCGCTGCATGCACCAAACACGGTAACAGTGAGGATTAAATTTAATAATTGATCCTTTGAAGTGATCCAACATCCTGATGGATCCCTGCTACTTTTGCCTATCAGAAATGGTTAATCTATACAGGGTTGTCAGCTTAAGCTATTGCGGGATCCTAAATTATTATTAAGCCGTCGAATGAATGATGGGAGCGGTTGGGTTTGGAGATGGTCAGTCCCCAGAGATTCATGGTACGTCGACGATAAGACGAATTATTAATCGAACCTAAATCATTATTTTTTATTTCTGGTTGTCCATGTCGCCATCGTAAGTTGGTCGGGATTTGGTCTCTGTTGGCGTACTTCGCAAACTTAAAAACCATTGTCAAATTAATATCAACCGGAGGAAGCCCAAGAAGCCGAGTCTTTTACTCTAACCATCTAAGGATATGACTCTTCCATCTCTTCCAAAGATAGCATAATAAAGGCATTGTTCCTGCGGATTCATTACTGTTGCATTTACATTTTTACCGGCCTTTTGCCTCCTCCTCCCTCTCCTTTCGAGTTTGTTATATCTTCCTACTTCTTACATGATATCTCTGTCTCTGAACCACCCTTTTCTTTGCTTTATACTGGGTTGAACAACACAAAAAGATTCAAGAAAGTGTGTTAGGAACCTGGTGGACTGAAGGCACATCTGACTTGTGCTTGGGTCAAGTCCGTTTGCCCATTTAACCCAGAATATGCCATCTGAAGCATCAACCACTGAGCCCAGAGCCACACACTTTGGCACCAATGATAAGACAGATATTGACCCCTTTCATTCCAAATTACAAGGTACCTCACCTATTTTCCCCACTTCTCCCTCCATATCTATCTCTTGCTAATCTCCTTTTTGTTTGCTCGCTGCTAGCAGAGCAACTCTCCCACTTCAGGGCGCAACTAAGACAGTTGAACACCCAGAGGAGGCAGCTCCTAAATGATTTCTTGGATTTGAAAGGTAACTTATCCATCACCAACTTGTCATCTCTGTCCACTCTATCCCAACAACTGCTTGAACTTGGTTTGCAGGAGGCCTCATAATTGCCATTGCAGGTAATATTCGAGTGTTCTGTCGCATAAGACCCGTTCGAACGGGGGAGACTCTTGGACCTTTAACACCTCTTGTAGTTTTGGATTCTAGCAATCTCCTCCTAAAACTTGCTGATAATAAGAGTAAAAGATACAGTTTTGACCAGGTCTTCTATCCAGAGTCATCACAAGGTGCACCAAATATTTCACACTTTTATCTGAGATTCCACAAATCCCATTTATTTTGAGCCGTGTAATGACGTTGCCTTTGATAGCTGAAAACTTTCAGATCAAGTCTTTTCTGAAGTTGAACCACTCATCAAGTCTGTCATCGATGGCTACAATGCATGTATTTTTGCGTATGGGCAGACGGGAACAGGAAAGACTTTCACCATGGTAAGGAACAACAAGGCTTCCAGCATAATAAGACTGGCCACAAATAACATCACATGTTCTCTGCCTAACGACACAAGAAGATACACCACATCCAACTTCCCATTAACATGTAATTCAACTCACCCTGACAATTACGGAAAGTAATAAACAAACTAAAGGGTTATACTAAACTGACAAATGCTTACCTTTGATTATCTAACTCATACTTCATCCAAAAAAATTGCTTTCAGGACTCCTATGAATAATGCATGTTCATCAGCCCTAAATTCAGTGCTTTTTGGCCTGATATGCACAGGAAGGTACTCCGGATTCCCCTGGGATTGTGCCCCGTGCAGTTGAGGCACTGTTTAAACAAGCGATGGATAGTAACCATGCCTTTCTTATTAACTTCAGTATGCTTGAAGTTTATTTGGGAAATCTCAGAGACTTGCTTGTCACTCAGCAAACTACAGCAGCAGATTCTATGCCACCATGGCCAGTATACCAGTTACTAATTAGTTGAATGCATCGAAGTGCATTTCCTAACGTTTTCCTATCATGTCTCCTGCAGCCTTTCTATTCAAACAGATCTGAAGGGAGGGATTGCAATTGACAACTTATTGGCCATCCAAGTAAGCGACTTTACCCAAGCTCTAAAGCTGTATCAATTAGGATGCCAGTTCAGATCAACTGCCCCTACAAATTCAAACATGACTTCTAGCAGATCTCACTGGTAATTACATTTTCATCAAATTACTTCCGTAAGCACTGTATAGAGGTACAGAGGGGTCAGCTTAGCTTACAACTTAATCAATGTTGTAAATTCAAAAGCCATAATTTTTTGTGTTCTATGTCTATTTCCTGTGGCATTGCTCCCTACTAGCTTGATTCGCATATCAATCACTTGTTTTGATGCTCCTGAGAGGCGCCGGGAAACAAACAAACTTTGGTTAGTAGACCTTGGAGGAAGTGAGCGTGTCTTGAAGACAAAGGCATGGGGAAGAAGATTTGATGAAGGAAAATCCATTAATCTGTCACTTTCTGCTCTTGGTGATGTCATTAATGCCCTTCAGAGGAAAAAGGGCCACATACCTTACAGGTGACCTTGAAACTCCATATAATGAGCACGATCCTCTGCACCAACAATTTATGATTTCTTTCAATATAACCTTTCTACTAATGAGAAAGGGTAGATGCCATAGTTTTATCCACAACTATGCAGCTTAAACAAAAGCTATTCTTGATTAGTCACTATGGGAACCTGTTCCTATAGGTTGGCTAGCTGGCTGGTGGAATCACCTAACATTTTCTGTATATGAAACCTTAAAACACCTACTTTTCCCTTTGACAGGAACAGCAAGCTGACACAAGTTCTTAAAGATTCCCTAGGTAAAATTATATTCCACTTCATTAAATTCCATGCTATCTGTTCTATGCAAAACAACTGGGGAATAAAACAGTCATCCATTTTACAGTTGTGAGAGAAAACAACAGGAAATAACTCTGTTCCATTTTGTACCTACATTTATGCCATAAATGCATCATGTCAATGATACCATTGAAGGAGCTACCACTTTAAGCTACTCCTAGAAAAATTTAGACCAATTTATTGGCATTATTCAGGGTAAATGTCTATACCTCAGATAGAATGGGTAGTCTGATTACATTATTAACTTCTGTTAATGCATGAGATAAATGTATAAGATTTTTCTTATTTACATCATGATCCATATATTTTCTTTTCATTCCTGCTCCTTAGGTGCGGACTCAAAAACACTGATGCTTGTTCATGTCAGTCCAACAGAAGAAGATGCGTGTGAAACAACATGCTCTCTGAATTTTGCAATGAGGGTGAAATCCATTCATCTAGGACACGAGGACTCAAAAGTAAGTAGAATTAACAATATCTGCTTAATATTCTTAGATATCTTTCCATATGAAATTCTTAAATATCTCTTAACACTTTATTGCACAAGTTATCGTTTTGGGTTTGGATCAGTATATTTATCTTGTTGTTTCTTAGATGGCTTGTTTAATGAGGTCCAGGTTTGTACATTAGAATTTAAAGACTAGCAGGTGAAAACACTCAGCAATCAGCATATTAAGGGGAGAAAATATACAGAAAAAATTAATGTTATCAGTGAGAATGTTGAAGTAATGACAATGACAATGAGAATCGGAATGTTGGAGCAACAAAAGAAAGTCCAGATGATGTCGTCAGTGAACAGTCATACATGATTCTTAATATGATTTTGAAGAAGCTGCATTTGAATTTAGATTGACCGTGTTCTTACACAAGGATGTGGAAAATGACAGGTAACTACTAGTCAATAGACAAGCATTCCAGTGAAATCAATATTGATACTTTTAATCGAACTTATAGTTTCAAAGACAATTATTAAGGTGGATTACCTGCTTTGCTTTCTGACGTTTGACATCATCAAAACTCATATGATCTGTTGATGTAGAAGCTCTTTGTCTCATTAGTAATTGAATTAGAAATATCAGTAATAGCCACTGATACGAACTACGTAAAATCCAGGAAGAAAGGAACTACAGAGAGGTTGTTATGAAGGATCTGTCACAGAGAATGAAAAATATTGAAGATCAGCGCCAAAATATAGTTGAAGAAATCAAGAAGTTAAACGAAAAAGTAGAAAATTTGAGAGGGACAGCTCCATCTTCGGAAGAGATATTGGAGGCCTCCTATTTGTGTGCTGAAGATATGAAGGGTAGGGTCGGAGACGTCAGAGAAGCTCCATCATCACAGTTGCCTCGATTTATGAAGCCGACAATTTGCAGCAGAAGAAAATCTGGTGATGATATGCAAACCTCAGGAGGAAGTGATGTAGTCCCTGAAAGAAGGAGAAGGCCAACCTCTCACCATGCTGAGTCTGTGAGTTTCCCTGCAAAGAAAAATTCAGGATACAATTCGGGGTGCAGCATTTCAAGGTCTACCTGTTTGCTGGATAAGAACATGAAAAGTAATGCAGATAATGAAACAGAGTACAGCCAGGGGGTATATGAAAGTGACACTAAACTGGTAGCATCCGAAGAACCGGAAGAGTTACAAGAGACTACAATTCAACAGAGGGCTCATGTCAATCACCTTGACAGAAATGGAAATAGGAAAACAAATAAATGCAACTCCACAAAAATGTCTAGGGTTGTCAACTGGCTTCAGTTACATAAGAATGAACCCACCATCAGCAGTTATAATCAAAGGAAAAAACATATATGCGAAGGATGGAGTAAAGTTGAGATTTGTGATGAGAAGGTTACTACTTCTGAGTTTACTGAGAAGCAGGTTGAGGTGGAGGAAGTAGAATGTTCCATATCAAAAATAAAAATTAACAAAAGAACCACAATGTTGAAGGATCTGTTTGATAAGCAATCCAGATCCAACATCATTTTTCCATCCCTGGTACCAAATGGCCAGATGATGATACAAACAAAAGATTCTTCAAGGCACTCTTCAAAAGAGAAAAGTGAATTTGAAACTCTTTCTCCTGTAACTGTAGGTTATGGTGGATGTAGTCATTATAAGGATGACCATGGGGTCCATGTGATGTTGACAATGGAGAAATTTAATGATGGAACACAATGTTCAGGCAGTTTCATGCCTGAGAACTGGAAGTGCCAATTTTCTCTATCTAACTTGGATAACAGCTTCAACTCAAAAAGAGATCACAGTGCCTCCATTTCAATACATCGTCAACAAACTACAGAAATAGATGTAGAAGATGGTGGAAAGGAAATGAATGACAACCCCCAACTCTCCCCAAGAGGAATAAGACAAGGACAACTGAAACTGACATCTCAAAGTACAGATACGGACAATGCAAATCAAAAAGATCCAACAGAGACATCCATTCAAGCAGAAAGAACTTCAAATGAAAAAGGTAAAAATCCTTGGATCTACGAAAGCTGGCTTTTGTTTCCAACAAAATTATTTCCTCTGAAAAGTAATAAATAACTTGCTGCCAGATTATGAAATCTGAACAACAAGATCAATATATAGTAAAAGTTTGATGGACTTATAATCCCCCAACCATTCATCTTATATGCTGCTTCTCTTTTATTCTGGACAGGAATATGTCACATGCTTGAGCAGAAAATTAAGATTTTATTTGCCAGTGCCCTTCTAGGATTGGGATTCCATGACTTAGGCCTTGGTCATGAATTTTTCCATGGCTTGATGCTTTGAAGCAGCCAAATCAGATGGCATGAAGAAGTAAGTTTCGCTAAGTGCAACACTGGTGGTGTAGGTGACCCACAGTAGGTGAAGGTAGAGTTGGACTTATTATTGCTTGTATAACCTCAGTTTTCATGATCCATCTTTCCCAAATGATAAAGAAAGGCTAAACTCAAGTGAAGAGATGCTTCACCAATGCACCATTGTCCGAAAATGCAGGCTTAGATAATCTCTTCACGTAAAAATACATAAGGGAGCATTCATCTTGATTCTAACATATAGGTGAAATTCGGCATCAAGGTAGAAGAAAATGTGAAGGTTTGCCCTGCATAGCAAGTCAATCTACAACCTGCTTTGCCCTTGTAATTATGTATCTATTGTTTATCTCCAGCATTTTTAATGCAGTAGACTTATTCAGATTTCCAATATTCTAGATACAAGTTCACAGAAATAGGGCTATCTAGCATCCCAATCAACATTCCATGTCTTTCTTTTGAAAGATTTATATACAACCATACCATAAAATGGGACTTTTCCAGTAGTTCCAAAGATGATTTAATAAGGTAGCAATTCAATAAAGTGGCTCCAGTAACTCAGGTGAGCATATTAGTGAATTGGTGTTTTGCAGAATGTAATCTAATCAGTATCCACTAAAAGAACCTGATATACCAAAGCAAATTAAACAACTCACCTTACAGAAGTAGCTTCAGTGAATGGTATGAAATGCTTCATGGAGCAAGTGGTCATGAAATGCAGAAATTTCTATGGTGCATTTTTAACAGATAAGATCACAGGATCAGTAGAAGGCAATACTATGACAGGTTTTTCTCTTTGGGGTCTTCTCTTATCAAACAAGTCAATTTTTGCATGCTATACCTCGAACATCGAGGGGGATGTGGGTGTGTGAAGCTATCGACAGATCTAAAAGGAGAGAAATTTGATGCAGATACCTGTTTGTTGATTGTATGGCCCTAACATATATATTACGCTAAAGCTCCATCCTCAATGAAGAGATCAAATTCATTTGTCGATCTCATTGTGGGAATAGAGTTCTGTCTGCTTAACATGACTAGCACGTCTGGAGATTATTAATGGATCTGCCAATTGACCCAAACCCAAAAGAAAGATGTCTGCTTGAAATGCCTTACACAAATTGAGCTCTCCAAAACACGCAACAGAATTACACCATGACTGATGGTCATGTTGTATCCATCATCAACTATACTTCAAGATTGGTTTGGAACCAGATCTACTAAGCTTAGAGGTGCAACCATATCCTACCCCTCATCAAGTTCAAGTGATTCACCATACTCCTTTTGTGGAGTGCTCTTCAACTGCTCATCCATCTCCTGAAGGATATAATTAATCCTACTGAACTGAGGATGTGATGTGTCTCCTGCAATAAATTCATGAACTCTGTTATTCATTTCAATGAAACTTCCACCTGGTATCTTTGGGTAACCTGTATCCCTCATCAACTTCCTTACCATGCTGGATTCATTCCACTTCCCAAGAGAAGTATATATATTAGATAAAAGTGAATAACTTCCACCATTCTGGGGCTCGAACTTTATCAGGTGCTGCAGAGCATGCTCTCCAAGCTCCAGCTCTCCATGAAGATTAGAAGCAGCAAGGATGGATCCCCATATAGCTGCATTGGCCTCAAATGGCATCCTTCTAACTAGTTCTTGTGCTTCAAGGAGAAAACCAGCACGACCAAGTGCATCGACCATGCAGCAATAGTGCTCAATCTTTGGTTTAATCCCATACATTAATCTCATGGTGCTGAAATACCAGGCACACAACTCAACCAATCCAGCATGGGCACAGGCAGAAAGGATTGCTATGAAAGTAACGCCATTTGGTTTAATCCCCTCCCTTTGCATGCGGGTGAACATCGCAAGAGCTTCTCTGCCAAGCCCATGAAGAGCTAATCCAGCAATTATAGTGGTCCAAGTTATGACAGTTCTCATCCTCATATTCTCAAACACTTGTAAAGCCTTTCCTATCTCTCCTGACTTTGCATACATGTCAATAAGCGCATTGTTAAAAGGAACTGTTTTATTCAATCCATGCTTATTGACATAGTTGTAAATCCATTCCCCCAACTCAAGGGCACCCAAACGAGCGCAAGCTGAGAGTGCCGCCAAAATGGCGATTTCATCAGGTTCCACATTTTCAACCTGCATACACCTAAAGGCTGCGATGGCTTCATCTGGCCGGTCCATCTGAGCGTACCCAGCAATCACACAAGTCCAAGAAATAACATTCCTCTGACAGTGAGGCATAAGGTGCAGCAAATGCTGGGCTTTGTCTACCTCACCAGCCTTGGAGTAACCAGCAATCATCGCGTTCCAAAGGGCCACATCTCTTATGCTCACTTCATCAAACAGCTTGTGGGCATCGCTCAGGCATCCACAATACGAATACATTTGAACAAGAGCGGTGATGACATGAACGTCAGAGTCCAAGCCAGTGGGCACGGTTTGGCAGTGAATCTCTCTCCCCAGTTCAATCACTGATAATCGAGCAACAGCCTTTAGTACAAAAGGGAATGAATACGTGTCTGGCCGCAAGCCCACAGCTCGAATTTTGTTGTAGAGAAGGACAGCTTCTACATTAGAGTTAGCCTGACAGAGAGCCCTAATCATGGTGTTATAGAGATATGTGTTAGGGTGCGGTTTGTGGGTGAAAACCAAATAGGCGTATTTGAAGAAGCCAAGCGTGGAGCAGGCATCGATGAATTGGCTCAGGAAGAGGTTGTCATGATCGAGGCCCCTAGAGACCATGAACCCATGCATTTGCTGTATGCTTTTGAGGTTGGAACACTGCTTTAGCAAGGAGTCGAGTAAATGAGGAGCTGTCCCTGATATCAGAAGTCTGGTTTGTAGCAGCCGTGGCGGGGATCTTAATTTTGGCCGTAGCACTTCATCCGCAGCTAATAGCTTACAACAGCATCGTTTGAAACTTGTCATAATTACTGCACAGAACTAATCAGTAGTGCTATGTCAGGTAAAAGACAGTACAATAATATCAGCAGCACGAAAAATTGTGTGTATATAATTATAGCTAGCGCCATTTTCTGGTTCTTTGGTTGTTTATCAAAGGAATTGAAGATGGATTTAGAGGAGGAGGACAGGAGGGGCCTTTCTGAAGAGCAAGAACTCCTAATATTTATATCCCATCCCGTTGTGTGTTTGGCAAGAAAACTGAGCAGTAAGAAGTAAGAAAGCAAGAAAGAAAGAAGCTTTCTTGTTGAAAGTCAACCAGGCTGACACAAAGCCCAAGGATGATTTGTCAATACTTTGACCCTTTTGGGGCCTATGGGTTGGGGGGAGAGGAAGGGTGTGCGCAGAAAGCAAAAGAGAGAGGGCGTAAACAGAGGAGTAAGTAGAGTTGATGCCAGATTTACTGCGGATGCCAAAGTGACTATGTGTGAGCAAAAGAAGCAAAATGCCAAGCCAAGCCAAAGCCAACGTCAACGCCACAAACAAAAACCAAAAGCCAAAATGAAAATAGCGTAAAAAACGCGATTTGGTTGAGATGGTAAGGGAGAGTGGCCTTGGGTTGGGTGAGAGAGGGATAGAACTACTAAGTAAGGCGTTAAAAAGGAGCCATGAATATCAATATCGGACTTACTGCTATTACTTGGCCTTGGTGCAAATTCACCATTATCTCTTCTTCCTCTTCTTTTCTTTCTCCTCCTCCTCCTCCTCCTCCCACTCCCCCAAACCCTATTACTTCCACCTCGTCATATTGCATTAACACCTATTACCTGTCAGATCTATTGCTACCGCTCTCCATAGCTCCCAAAATTGTTCCTTTCTTTCAAAGCTAAATTAGCTCAATACATCGAAATCCAAGCTATCCGTCAGTTCCTAGAGATTGATCGGTTCGTTGATTGATTGATTATTCCACCGATCGATGGGTCTGCGTGCCTATTAAAACGGGGAACAGACTGAGCTAGTGAAGAATAAAAGAGAGCAGATAGGATGGAAGGCAGTTCAGGAGGAGTAGCACCCGCAGCAGCAACAGGACCAACAGGAGCCACGGGCGGAGGAGCAGGTAACGACGTGGAGCTTGTGTGTAAGACGCTGCAGGTAGAGCACAAACTCTTCTACTTTGATCTCAAGGAAAACCCTCGCGGCCGCTATCTAAAAATCTCCGAGAAGACTTCGGCAACCCGGTCCACCATCATCGTTCCTTTCTCCGGCATCTCCTGGTTCCTTGACCTCTTCAATTACTATGTTAACTCCGACGATCACGACCTCTTCAGCAAGGAATTGCAGCTGGACACCAAGGTAGTCCCTTCCCTCTCTTCTTTTCAGTCATTTTTCCTGTTTTCATTTCACTGTCCCTCTCCTTCTACTCTGTTCTCACTTCTTACTATTTTTTTTGGTTCCTCAGGTCTTCTACTTTGATATTGGTGAGAACAGGAGGGGTCGCTTCTTGAAGGTACCACCAACCCCCACCCCAACCCTGCCCGGTGCTCCCTTTTTCTTCTTAGCTTACCCACCTCCTTTCAATTACATGACTGATGCCAAGTACTCTCATTTGTTTTCTATTTTTCTGCTTCTGCCGCATGCAATGTTCCTTTGTTTCATTTGGCCTTTTTCCGTTAGAAGTCGGCATTGTAATGAAGGGAGTTTAGATATAGCAGTTCTTTCAAATTAGATTATGGCATTAAAGTATGGGCCTAGGGGGCATTTTTTAATTTTTGTTCCTTATCTGTCTGAAATTAATTTCCTATTTCAGGTGCTCACTCTCTTGCAAAGAGGGTGAGTTGTAATACCAGATAACCTTTTTATGTTCTTTCGAACTCAGGCCTGCTCTGCCTACTGTTTAAATTTTCTTCATTTGAGTATGAGTTAATACTATTTGAAGCAAGGTAAAAACTTAGTGATGAGTTATTTTCATGATGCCGGATATCAAATATATTTTGAATGTTTTTTCTAGTTGGCCAAAGTTTCATAGGTTGTCTCAGGGTCTGTGTTGAGCTTAGCTGTTTGATGGTCAAAGCAAAAATAATATTTCTCATATCTGTCAATAGATATTTTGATTCTGGGATCCACTGCTGCTGGTTGGCTCTTCTTGTACCTTGGTTTCTGTTCATCTAAAAAGAGGTGATAGAGTGAATGCTCTTTGACTGTATTGCTTATTTTAATTGTTATCGTTGTTTTCTTGAAATTCTTTTTCCGTGGTGCGCTTTGTTATCCACATGCCATGAAGATACTTTCCATTGAGCCTCTTGCTTGTTTGTTCTTTGTGTTCTTAGTTTTCTTTTAAATATGCTTCTATATTAAGGTAATTGCTGTGAGTCATTGCAATGCCTTGTGACTTTAAAGGCTTTGCTGTATTTTTTGGTCAGGTCTTGGTAAAATCTTATCTTTATGGACCAAAATGGTGAACCTGACCTTCTATAATGATGTTGTTAGTGATTGGTAAGAGTAATAAATTGGAATCTTTCTGTGGCGATCATCCATTGAAGCTACACGTTGAAGGGCTCTAGAGACCATTTTAGTGATAATTATTTTATGGAAGGAAGCACATTATGATTATGCCTAGAGAGAAATAGTTATTTGTTTGGTATATAAGAGATCAAAGATCTCAGGCAACATGATACAACAGTACATGATTGATAATGTAAAACAGATAACACCTTGAAGAGACGTCCCTCACAATCGTTATATTCCCTTTCTTAGGTATTTATCGTTTGTATTGTACCTTATCCTAGGTAGAGCTGGAACAGAGTAAATGTTGGATAGAGACATAGGAAAAGCATTTTGTGTGAGGAGCAGGAGGACAAATGACATCCTTTTGTGGTGCAACTGGACTCAACAGGTTTGGGAGAGGAGTCTTACTATTTTGGGCCTCTTCGGGGTGGCCAGGGGGTCTGTGGGTGGGATTTGAAAGCATGGACAGGATTGAGAGTTTCTAAGCCGAGAAAGAAGATATGTAGCTTGGTCTCCCTGATTATATTTTGGATTGTATAGTGAAAAACAAATAACAAGGTTTTTGAGGGGATAGAGACACGGATTGAGTTGTTTAGTGACAAATGGATACAGCTTCTAAAACTTTGGGTGTCAAGGATATCTTTTGTAATTAGGTGGATTATTTAGATTTTATAGAAATCTCTAACCTCTAACCATACTTGCAGTGGGTTGCACCCCATATGTAAACTCCTATTAGAAGAAGAAATGATGTTGGTTGGTTTAACTGATAGTTGGATAATACTTAGGGTTGCATGGTTGCTTCAGAGTACATTATATGAGACCACTAGATGGTTTCTCCCTTTTCCTTTATCCATTTTCTCAGAGGAGAGGGAATGAATTAGTGAACTAACTCCAAAGAAGGTACTGAAACATAACAGGGAAAGGAGCCCCAAAGAAAAGCCTAAATAGAACAAACTAAAAAGCTGATTGCATAAACATTCCTATTAGTACATAGACTGTTGTTCTTAACAGAACACTTAAAGCTTTTACATAAATAGATCTTAAAATGTCACAGAAAAATGATATTGTTCAAAGATACTGTCTTCAGGTAAAGGAGTTCAGGAGTGAAGGATAGCATTTCTAGCTATCCCATTTAGTAGATAAATGAAATCCAAGGCATCTTCAAAATAGTGGTAGTTAAAGTATTTTTCTTTCAGTTGCTAATTAACCACAACGAGTGAGCATCCAAAGCTATAGTTATCTGGCCAACCAGGCACCAGAATTTGCGAAGGTTCTACTAAAATTGCATTCACAGAACATGTTTTCTAGTTTTGGTTCTGGAATGATATAGTTTTTGATATTGTGCCTTGTTGCAACTAGACAAAAGAATAAGCCTTTTGATAATCAATGGGTGTTTTAGATAAGAGATAGCTTTCAAAAATAAAATCCTCTTATGCATTTAATGGCATATGTCTCTAACCAATATTATGGTTATTTTGGTAATAAAGGGTTCAGAATGTAGTATTCGAGTATTTTGCTACTTAATTAAGCTCAGAGGCTCCTCACCCAAACAGGGTTTTTCTTGTTGTTATAATTATGATCTTCCACAGTTACCTGTTCTACGTTAATGAAGTCAATATGATTATCAAAACAAAAAAGCCAAAAAGGGAAAGAAGCAAAAAAAAAGAAACTGCTCGTGAAGCCCCTGTATGGTGAGATAGAGAAAGGCAGTTCTACCCATTATTCTCAACGGAATGATCAGATGTACCTCGTTGTGTTCTAAAGTGGTAGAGTAGTCTTTGTAGGAGCCACTACACCCAATCCTATTTAGAAATAGTGGAAGTCTCAAGAGGCATATGGGTGCAACTATTTTATACTGACTCGGTCCACACTCTCTGGAAGGGGGTACAAGCTGTGCTCATTGGCTGAGAGAATGTGAAGGAGTAAAAGGTTGGGAGACAGATTATCAATCGCATCATTTGAGAACTTTCTTGTTTCTTATGATTCCTTGAACTGCATGTGAGACAACTGATGACATTGACCCAGGAAGAAGAACTAGAAGGGATCTTGGTATGGCTGTAATAAGCTTTTTGAAGTTTTATATCTCTTCATAAAATCTCAAGTAATTCTTTGAAGCAATATGTTAAAGATTTGGTGAATATGACCAATGACCTTTGGATTATAAATTGTGATACACACTTGTTGATACTTGGATTCCAAGTATCTTCTAGTGCCGGAAATATCCTTTTGCTGTTCCTGGGCCTGTTGTCACTGCAACTAGGAGATCTTGCAATGATATTTTTTCCGGTTGATATATAATATTTGACATTATCTCCTTCTTTTGGTATCAAAATCACTGTTATTTTTTTTCCCCCTATGTTTAGATTGACAAGATTTTAAGTGCAGTTATGTGTTGATTGGCCAATCTTGTTGTCTCTGTATGGGAAGTTAGTGTGTTGTAATCCCTTTTTTCCTGATGTGATCATGATATGGGACATCTAATTTGAGTTATCTTGCTTCAAGTTACTTGGGTGACTTTTTGTTGTATTCTTCCTTGGAGTCTCTAATTGTTTGAACTGGAAATGTAATATCAGAGTTTATGCTTTGTTCTTTATGATCATACGCTCTAATACATTTATTGTGTAGGTGTCAGAGGCATCTGTTAGTAGGAACCGCAGTACCATTATTGTTCCTGCAGGAAGTCCCCGTGATGAAGGTTGGGCAGCTTTCAGGAACATTTTGAGGGAGATTAATGAAGCATCTAGGCTTTTTGTGTTGCGCAATCAGGTGGCGTGGTGGTCCATGCATAAATCCTCCATTTTTATTTCTGCCTGAAAATTTTAGCTTTTGTCTGACAAGTCTCACTTTGTCTTCATCTACCCCCCCCTTCCCTCGACTTAATACTTTGTGGACAGCAAACTTCTGAAACCTCAGAAAGTTTAGTTGGACTCTCAGATGATGTAGGGGCTGGCTTCATATCTGGACACAGTAGCCATCCTGCCCCATCTACTGAATTGAATGTAGACAGGTCAGTTGAACTGCCGGCTCAGGATGAAATTGGTAACATGGGGGTTTCAAAGGTAATCAGAGCTGATCAGAAAAGATTCTTCTTTGATCTGGGAAGCAACAATAGGGGTCATTTTCTGAGGATATCTGAGGTAAGCTACTGAGCTTGTATGGTGTTGACCATCACTGGGTGATTAAATTTGATCGAATATAGTTTGAACTGGTATTTTAACTACAGGTTGCAGGTTCTGATAGGTCATCCATCATTCTTCCGTTGTCAGGTTTAAAGCAATTTTATGAAATAGTAGGTCATTTTGTGGAGATTACAAAAGATCGCATTGAAGGAATGACTGGTGCAAATGTTCGAACAGTTGAAACCCCTCAAAGATGAATGGGGGCGACGTTTGGGGAGTTAGCTGAAATAAATATTCCATACTCTTATGTTTGCTTCTGAGCAGCAAGTAGGTGTTTGGTCAGTGTGTGCAATTTGTGTTCTGTAATTTTCTCTTCTTCCCTGATTCAGGTCTGAAAATAAACCGATTTTTTATCTGTCTGATTAGCAGAGAAATCTCGGAGATACTTGCCAAGTTTAATTTCAACTGGGCAATAACAGAAAACAAACTAGCTACTTGTAATTGTCAAGTTAATAGTGTGGCACCTTCAGTTACATTTCTAATAATGCACATAATAAGTTCTTGTTTCATGTGTTTATAAAATTGCAGGAGTTGTTTAACTTTTACATTCTTAAATTCAGAGGAAAGTTCTGAGAAATATTTCAACATCCCATCATTTTGTGCTTGATGCATATTTTTCTCTGTTATCTTTTAGCCGGGATTTTTCTTTATGTTGCATAATGGGAGTGGGACTGAGGCTGTTGCTGCAGGTTTTTGTGGTTGTAATTGTGTGATCATCTGCATGATCAACAAAAGGAAAAATTGATTGATTCTGGGGCGGGCGATACAGTCAGTCAACTTGATAAAATTGCAGGAGCGAGCAAGTTGGTATTAAGATGCAATTATACCTGAGTGGTTCTAGTGGCTGGGGTGAAGATAAAAATTTAAAAAGATAGGACTTCAGAGATGAACCCATCCATGGCTGCTCCTGTTTGTCTAGGGATCTGACCCCTCCATTTGTGTTCAGTAGATGAATAAGGAAAGGGTTTACTGTAGTAAATATATTTAATGTCTGAACCTTGTTTTGTTGGCATTTTGAAAAGAGCCATTTTAAGGAATGGCAATTCAGAGGGGGGTCGTGTAAGTAGAATGTAAAAAGAGAATTTATGAATGAATTTGAAAATGAGTCTGTATCCCAATCAGACTATGGCTCTAAAAGGGGCAGTAGTGTTTGATTGGAGACTTTTGACCAAAGGTTTGTTCAGTTTCATGTGGGATTATCTTTGTTTGTTTTCAATGAGGCGGGTACAAAAAGGTGATGGAGACATGCAACATCGTTTTTTGGATCCTCCCTCAAGGTTCCGTTGGGTCCAAAATATTTGAGAGCAAAGTTGAAAAAGAGAGTGAGGTGAAAGTGGACACAAGGTGAAATTGAGTGAGTGGTGATAAATGAGAGATGGGATGCGAAGATGCGGAAGTGGAGTAGTTTTCGATATCTTTTTGGTGCGAGTGATGTTCGAGGGACCCCGGGGCCCGGGCTCGAGAAGAGGGAAAGGAAGAGGGTTTACAGATGGGTCACAGCAATGCCGATAGCAACACCTCGGGAGGGATTGTCTGACAGACACTCCCAACTGCTGAACGAACGAATGAATGAATGATGGAGATATCTAAACTGTGAAGAAGAAAACTGGATTTCACTTCAGACTTTGAGTCAACATGATCGAGGTGGGGTTCTGCTCCTGCAGGCATGGTCTCCTCTGCTGTTAGTCCCCATAACATAAAGAAAGCCCTTCAGACTCCAGGCCTCTTCACTAAAAAGATAGGTAGGGGTCGTCTTTCACATTGCTAGCTCAATTCCCCTTCCCTAGGAAACCGTTTCAGTCTTCTTTACTTATGGAAAGAAAGGATAAAAAAGCCACACCCGATCATCCTCACCATAGCTAGTTGCTACTCCCATATCAATTATTAATTTGCTAAATATGCCGCATTGTAAGTGGGTTTATTCTGTATGCAAGCTAGCTAGCTAAGTTCATTCGTCAGGGAAGACCCTGTGATTGTCATCCCAAGTGGACCACCCTTGGTATGTGATGGCTGATGCTTACCAGTTAACACCACCCCCCCTCAAAAAACCCCACTTACCCGTATGGACTGTGCATGACAACTCGTCACTTCTCGAGGGATCTATTAAGGGCCACATTCCTCTCTTTTATTTTCATCTTGAACCCCATATCAAACTCTAAAGTTTTCTGGCACGCTTTTTTGAATATGCATCCCACTTATTAATGATTGTCCTGAATTGCTGCTTTAAGCTTTAAGCATCTTGTACTATGATAACACTTATCCCCTACCCATCAAGGGTTGTGTGCTTCATTTTATTTTACTCTTTATGATTGTGTCATTATGGCATGCACCATCACTGCATCTGACTCTTTGAACCAATGGAATAATGGAACCTTCACCTCCTAATCTAATCCATCAAACACTTGCTTTTATTCTTCTGGAGCAGTTTTTGCAGTTTGTTAATTCCCTCAGTCAATGAGATTATATGGACAATGTAGGATGAAACATGAGGGATTCCATCCCTTTGGCAATAGGCAACACAGCACCCTCCCCGCTCCCTGGTCCCCGGCCCCCTTCCCCACTTTTTGCCTCTTTCCACGTCCTTTTGCTTTCAATGAAAGATCATAATATGTAACGCCGTTTTCTCATGTGAAAAATAACAATGACAATAATGTAAGGGGAAGAATAATGACTCGAAAGAGAAGAGGCCCGTGGGAGATCATGGAGCTAGCTGCATCAGTGGTGACCCTTGGTCTAAAAGGAAAGCAAGGGCTCCATCAATTCTGGGTCCCCTCCTACAACCTGTAAACATTTTCTAAAACTACTTCACACTGTTAATTTAACGGCTCTCACCCGTCCTTTTCGAGGTCATAATATTCTATCATACGCTTACATTTCACAAATCTCCGTAGTTTTATTAATTCAGTACTTCAACTGGGAAGAAAACAATATATATATATATATATATATATACATATATTTTTTTTTTCTTTGAATTGCTTATATGAATTATCTTGGCAACCTAACCAACATCGCTTATTGCTATATTGCATATATAAAGCCATGTTTGTTGGTCATATGACATGCAATTTCAGAGATCTCACTGGATACTGACACCAAAACTATGGCCAACCACGTTACCTTCTAAGTTCTTACAATTATGTGAAAGTTGAAATCTATCCCCATTGCTTTCCCAGAATAATTTCACTTTGGAGTTTCTCATGATTACCCCAAGCACTAATTTGGTTCTTGTGGTTAATTACTTTAGCAATCCCCAGCACCAGTAATGACATTTAATCATAGAGGCAAAGTATATCTTGGTATACCAAGAAGCAAAACACATAGGAAAGCTCTCCCTTCCCCATTTTTAGTTTCTCTTTGTGGCTTTTGTGGGACCATAACCAACTCATTTGCATTGTGCTGATATATATGTAGATACGTGTTTGTTCCTTCTTATGCCTTCGGACAGTACTAAGGCAACACTAACTAAACTAATAGCTAGTGCCTTAAAACTTCTTCTACCTAGCTCCCAATATTTCCTGCCTATATATCTTCCCCTAGAAAATCATCATCGTGCTCTTGTTCCATCTTCTCTTGGATTTTACATCAATAGAGATGGATTCTTCCAGTTCGATAACTATGTCAGCTACCCGACAGACTCTAGAGCCGAACAAATACTCCATGAAGAATTGTCAGCCACGGACAGGAGGGCTTCACAGAGTTCTCTGTATGCAAGGCGGTGATGATGATGGTAGCTACGCTAGGAACTCCGAAGCTCCTGCTTCTGCAATCACTCTGTGTAAACCATTGCTCTTAACTGCTATCCAGTCCATGAAAGTTTTCTTCAACTCCAAGGAGGAGGCAGACTCTCTGAGGATTGCTGACTTGGGTTGTGCAACTGGGTACAACACCTTGGCTACAATCGACATGGTCGTTGACAGCTTGAACCAGCTATATGTCAGCAAGTGCGGCTTCGAGCCCGAATTCGAGGCCTTCTTTTCTGATCTCCCTTCCAATGATTTTAATTCTCTCTTCAGGTCACTTGGAAGCATGTTTTCTGACAACAAAAGCAGGCGCTACTATGCTGCTGGTGTGCCTGGATCATTTTATCATCGCCTATTTCCCAAAGGAAAGCTTCATGTTGCAGTTAGCTTAAGTGCCTTGCATTGGCTCTCCCAGGTAATACTCTCATAAAAAATGCATAGGCATACGCAAATACATAGGTACATATATACACACGCACTGACATATATATACATATATGCATAATTTTTTTGGGAAATTTTTGTTTCTCGGTCACCTATGAAAATTACTATTCCATTGACAATCTCATAGTCGTGCATCTTCAATAGGGAAACCAAAGATTCTTTTTGCTTCCAGGCTGCTTCAAGTTATGTACATAAATTTTGTTATCCTGTTCTATAAACTATGATAGATACCAGATGCTGTGTTCGATAAAGGATCCCCGGCCTGGAACAAAGGAAGGGCGTGGATCGAAGGAGCAAAGAAGGAGGTTGTGGAAGCATACTCTAAACAGTCGGAGAAGGACTTGGAAGACTTCTTGAGATGCAGAAGAGAAGAGATGGTACAAGGAGGATTGTTGTTTCTACTCATGGGAGGACGACCTGGATCTCAGCAGCCGGAAAATCAATTAGGTGATCCTGACTCAAGAGCGAAGCATCCATTCACCACTTCCATGGATCAGGCTTGGCAAGACTTATTGAATGAGGTGCAGTTTACTGTCAGCATATGCTTATATCCTTTAACTTAAATCCCAAACACTGTATATATGTGTGTGTGTGTGAGCGCGCGCCCGCCCCCCTCTCCTTTGCTTTCTACTCATGTCTCAGAGCGTTGTAGATGATTGGGTATTGGGCGGTTGCGGTTATTATATCTTGTTGCTATTGATCATTTAAGGTTCCTTCTGATAGAGGGAGGGGGGCTGCTTAATTTCTCTTGCCCTTACTTCTACTACTGCAGCTTAATAAAGTAATTCGTATTATGAGTAAGCAATAGCTATGTAAGCATGAGAATCAATTAATTTCTCTCTTCCCTGTTTTGGTCGGAATGAAGGGTTTGATAGACGAGGAAACGAGAGACGGGTTCAACATTCCGGCATACATGAGAAGCATTGAGGAGGTAGAGTGGGCAATAAAGAGATGCGGTGGATTTGAGATAGAAAGAATGGAGTACAAGAGGATAGTGGAGCACTCAAAGGAGAAGCAAGAAGAGTGGATGAGGGATCCGGTTTCCTATGGCAGAGCCAAAGCCAACTTGGTCCGTGCCACGCTCAGGCCCATTGTGGAGGCCTACCTCGGTCCCTATCTCTCTGAGCAACTGTTCAAGCGCTTTGAAAGCCGGGTTTCTTCTGATATTACTCTTCTACGCAAGACTTGTTTTTATGGTGTTATCGTTCTCTGTGCAATCCGAATATGAGACAAACTAAACAGCTTTTCAATTCCCTTCTCCTTTGTCACCTAAAGATGGGGAAAAGCAACCACCATTGGGGGAATGTTTCAAATGGCTCTCTTACATTTCTCATAATACACCAGGAAGCAAATGAATACATATATGCTGTACATGGTCATTCAAGCCATTGACGGGTATTCCAATACTGATCACTCTTGATCATTTTATGTGTCTTGAGGCATAATCTACATAAGAAATTAAGAACGTTCAAAGTTAGCTAAGAGTTAATCTTGACTGTGAGTAGTAGTAGGCCTGAATGAATCTCTCACGTCTTTGTTGGCATATTGTATGATGAGGGACCAACTGACTAGCTAGCTTGTATTTTCCCAACAATATATTAGACAACAACTCATGAAAGATCGATGTTTTAAGGGGTAGATGCAGCTGGGTTACCATTTTGTCAAGCCAGAGAGCAAGCAAACCAACACCCTACTTTCTTGAGAACTGACGATCTGATGATAATGCCGGTGATCGTAGTTTTAAGACTCAGTAGTTGCAAATAAACCACTAAAGTAGTGAACTGAAAAATGAACCTATGTATGCATGCAGACAAGTCTCAGAGAACTCACGAAGAAAAGGACATATTCCTTGGGACAGAATAAGAACTGTGTATATTAGATATTGAATTTTATTGCAATGAAGGAAAGGGTTGATACATTAACCATCAGCCATTCGATCTCGCACTTGCTTTCCATGCCACTTGTGAAGAATGTCTCGATTGTGTCAAGTGCCATGGCAAAAGTTATCTAGCTCAAGTAGTCTTTAGACAGTATAAGGTTGGGGCATGGGCAAGTTCTTGACGATGCCACACAGCTGAGCGTTGTCAGGGAGGTTGTACTCGTCCCTGAGGGAGCGTGCAGGCGAGATAACATTAATGTAGAGCTGCTGACCTAGGTAATGGTTCTCCCACATCTCAGACCTCAGGTTCCACATCCCCGCATTGTCAAAAGTCAAGAGAATGGCAGCCCAAGATTTGGGGAAGACCTGAATTGTGTGCCTGCTAACAGCGTCAAGAAGATTGTAATTCTTCCTCTTTTCAGGTGTCCAGGTCCCTGGCTCCACGCTGTTAATCAGTTGTATAGAATCAATTAATTTTGGCCAGTCATATCAACATGTACGTGCTCAAAATTAACTATCGAAATATACAAGAGTAAATAACTTACGCGACTGCAAAGAAAGAGTAACCATCCAAGTTCCACGACTGAATGGTCTTTTCATGGTTCTCAAAGATGACCTCCACAAAGGTGCGGAAAGTGACGTTGAGAACGTTGGGCTCCGAAACAACCTTTGTGAGCTGAGTTGATGGCTCATCAGGGATGATGTCATACTTGAAAACCTGCTCCGTTACCCCGAAGTACTCAGCAAGCTTGAGTGGGGTGTCAGTGTCAACGTGGGAGACGCCACTGATGGCATAGCGCAGCTTACCGTCTACTTTAGCCTTAGTGTTGACGAGCTTGATGGTACGGGTAATGTTGATCGCACCATAGTGGTATGAACCTTGTGGATTAGGTCTGGCAGCGCTGGCAGTCAGGTTCCAGCGGAATGAACGGAATTGGTTGAGGGACCAAGCCCATCCAACGGGGGCCTCAGGTAGCTGAGGTGAGGCTGGGGCATTGCTACCTTCGTAACGGATGATGCCGGTGGTAGTAAGGACGTCCTTGGTGAACCGGGTTGAGGCCAACATGTAGTAGTCCTTGGGCTCCTTATCGGCTGTCACGAGCACGGAATAGCATTGTCCAACATGTACATCAAGGGAATCGTACAGGTTCTGGAGAGTGTGGGAGCCCTCCATCTCCACAAGCTTCATTTTGTGATTTTGAATCCTGAAATTGAGGGTGGTCTTGATACCAACGTTGCAGATTCTGTACTTGTAAGTCTTGCCTGGGTTCATTGTGAAGAGAGGCTCGTCTTTGCCATCGGCCTTGCCAGCTTTGCCGTTAATGAGAACACCTTGAGGCCTGCCCAGGGAGCGACCGCCATCCAAGAACTTCTTGAGGGTGGTGTGGCTTTTGGTGTACCAATCATTAATGAGGACTGTGTAGTCATCCTCAGGGTCAGGGTAAGGGACCGGGATGAGCAAACGACTGTTAATGCGGAGGCCTCCGAAGGCACCAGCAGCCCTGTGCATGCCAATGGTTGGGTAGTAGAAGTAGCTACCAATCTGGTCCTTGACCTGGAAGCGGTAGGTGAAATTGGTGCCTGGGAGAATGGGGCACATCGTTCCAGGGGTTCCATCTTGCCAAGAATTTTTCCTCTGTTGAACACCGTGCCTGAACAGGATGGATCAATTAGCATGCATGATCTGATGTGAAATATATATATATATATAATGTAAATATACAGAAATAAATAGCATTACCATGTCAAAAGGAATGGCTCGTCCAGGTTATTGAAGACATTGATAACAAGGTTGTTGTTGGAGGTGGTGTTGATATTGGGTCCTGGAAACTGACCGTTGATGAGAATGACTTGCTGAGGAACGCCAAGGGGAGAGATGGTACCATAAGTGACGTTCCATGTGAAGAACAAATAAGGATCCTCAGCTCGCACCACCAAGATGGACCCAGCTGAGAGGCACAACAACAACGTTAACATCACCCCACCTGTCTCCATTTTGCGTAAGTTTTCCCTTTTTTTTTTTTGTTTGCTGGTTTGTTCTGATATAACCCTTTCCTTTTTTTTTCTTTTCCTGTCAGACTATCTGTCCCTAATGGAAGAAGATCCCCAGTCTCCTTCTGCAGGGCACGGTGGTCTTCTGACCTCCCCCTTTTTATACAAGGGGATTGCCCTCCAATACAGAGTCGTTCACCGTTCAATACCCGGAAAATGCTCCTTGCTTATTCTTCGTTGTGGCCCCTCGCCCTGCGTCCTTCCTCTCGTTTTCTTTCTGTTATAATGCATGCTATTTTTGCAACCTCTTTTACCGCTTAAAACCACTCTCTTTGTTTTATGTTTGATTTCTTCACAACGTTTTTCTTTTTTCTTTTTTTTCTTTTTCTGGTTCCATTTGGTTTCTAATAAGTACATTTGTTGGGCACCACCAAATTAAACTCTAATCCTAATGACATTCCTCTTCGTTGTTTTCATGGATAATAGAATGCCCACTTTTCAACTCTTTTGCCCTTCCGTGCTGTCGCATGATCAGAAAGTTGTATCACTTGGGGTCAAGCAGAAGGGCACTTATTCACTTTACAAAGGTGTAACCCTTCTATTAATTATGCAACCCCTGACAAATGAACGGACGGAATGCTCATCCCCAAGACCTCAAAATATTCAGGAAAATGAATTTGAGTTTGCTATTGTCTTTCTTCTCTTAAGACCAAATGGGAATTCCTTGGAAATGATATTAATCTCAACATCCAACCATCTGGATTTATATCTAGAAAATTAAAAAAAAAAATCATCTCTTTTTTTTTTCTCCCCTTAGATCAAGACTCCATTTTGAATTAATACTCTTATGCAGAGGAAGAAGGCATCATCAGAAGATCATATGATACCATAATGGAAACCATAATAATTAAACTAAACATGTTAATGGTGGACAGTGCTACATTGTCCGAGGTCCACAAAAAGAAGGCTGACAAAAGAGAGTTTAGTTCCCAGAATTATGCTGGCCCTCTTTATCAAACCATTAAAAAAAATAATAAAACAATGGCATATGCGCAGGTAATTTTACAAGTTAGATTTTGGCAACAGAAGTGTCCAAATACTCCAACACGTGTGTCATAGCATCAATAATGAGAAATGAAACAGAACGAGGAGAAGTTTTAGACGGGAGTCTCAAAATAGCATGTACTAGTGATAAAACAAAACGAGAGGAGGGGCGCAATGCCAGGGGCAAGAACGAAATGAAAGTGAAGAGAAAGTTGCGGGATTTGAATGGTCAAGAACCCGGGTAGTGGCAAGGTATGGGCTTGTATATAAGGGAGAGATGCGAGACCATTTGGAACAGTAGAAGAAGTCAAGCAATCTTCTTCCATTTGATAGAGCAAGTAGGAAAGCGAAAAAGAAACAGAGATGGGTATGGCGAAGGTACTGTTGTTCCTCTGCCTCTGGGCGGGGGCAATGTTGATGGTGCGAGCTGAGGATCCTTATTTGTTCTTCACATGGAATGTAACTTATGGTACCATCTCTCCCATGGGCGTTCCTCAGCAAGTCATTCTCATCAATGGTCAGTTTCCAGGACCCAATATCAACACCACCTCCAACAACAACCTTGTTATCAATGTCTTCAATAACCTCGACGAGCCATTCCTTTTGACATGGTAATGCTATTTATTTCTATATATATATATATATATAATATATATTCCACATCAGAACATGCATGCTAATTGATCCGACCTATGCAGGCACGGTGTTCAACAGAGGAAAAATTCTTGGCAAGATGGAACCCCTGGAACCATGTGCCCCATCCCCCCAGGCACCAATTACACCTACCACTTCCAGGTCAAGGATCAGATTGGCAGCTACTTCTACTACCCAACCACAGGCATGCACAGGGCTGTCGGTGGCTTCGGTGGCCTCCGCATTAACAGTCGTCTGCTCATCCCTGTCCCTTACGCGGATCCTGAGGATGACTACACCGTCCTCATTAATGACTGGTACACCAAAAGTCACAGCGTTCTCAGGAAATTGTTGGATAGCGGTCGCACCCTTGGCAGGCCTGAAGGTGTCCTCATCAATGGTAAAGCTGGCAAGACCGATGGAAAAGATGAGCCTCTCTTCACAATGAAGCCTGGCAAGACTTACAAGTACAGAATCTGCAACGTTGGCCTCAAAAACTCCCTCAATTTCAGGATCCAAAACCACAGAATGAAGCTCGTGGAAATGGAGGGCTCACACACTGTCCAGAACCAGTATGATTCAATTGACGTCCATGTTGGGCAGTGCTATGGCGTGCTTGTGACTGCTGACCAGGAACCCAAGGACTACTATATGGTGGCCTCCACCCGGTTCACCAAGAAGGTGATCACCACCACAGGCATCATCCGCTACGAAGGAGGCAAGGGCCCAGCCTCACCTCAGTTACCCGAGGCCCCCGTTGGATGGGCATGGTCCCTCAACCAATTCCGCTCCTTCCGGTGGAACCTCACCGCCAGTGCTGCCAGGCCTAACCCTCAGGGCTCGTACCACTACGGTTCCATCAACATTACCCGCACCATCAAGTTTGTCAATACTGCAGCTAAGGTAGATGGCAAGCTTCGGTATGCCTTGAACGGCGTCTCCCACGTCGACCCTGATACCCCACTTAAGCTTCTTGAGTACTACGAAGTCACCGACAAGGTTTTCAAGTATGACACCATCCCTGATGAGCCACCAGCTGAGATCACAAAAGTTGTTTTGGAACCCAACGTTCTCAACATCACCTTCCGTACCTTTGTGGAGATCATCTTTGAGAACCATGAAAAGAGCATCCAGTCATGGCACTTGGATGGCTACTCGTTCTTTGCAGTGGCGTAAGCACTTGATTATATGCGGAGTAGATGCTCTTAGTTTCTTCCTAACGATTAAGTTCTATAGCTTCTAATAATCTTCTTATTGAATGACAGGGTGGAGCCTGGGACCTGGACGCCGGAGAAGAGAAAGAACTACAATCTTCTAGACGCTGTGAGCAGGCACACGGTGCAGGTCTTCCCCAAATCTTGGGCTGCCATCCTCTTGACATTCGACAATGCCGGGATGTGGAACGTGAGGTCGGAGATGCCCGAGAGGCGCTATCTCGGGCAGCAGCTCTATGTCAGCGTTCTCTCACCCGAACGCTCGCTCAGAGACGAGTACAACATGCCGGACAATTCTTTGGTTTGTGGCATAGTCAAGGATTTGCCCAAGCCCAAACCTTACTATGTCTAAACATTAATTCCAAACAGCTATGTGGACGCTGCATCACCCGAGTTAACGAAGAAGAAAGCGAGATAGTAGCACATGCAGAGGGAGTGGCGGGGACCTGCAATTAATGATGACGCGAAGAATAAGAAGAGGGGCTTGGAAACCTAATAGCCTGACTATGTGTTTCCACCCTTTCCAAATTGCCATTACATTTTTGTTCTCCTAATCGCTTATAATTATCTACTGGTACTCCCTTATGTACTGGTATTACAATTCATTTCTCCCTATCATTCTTTCTGTTTATTTGTTTCCTTAAATTAATTCTCAACTCTGGCACCAACATCTTGTATTTTCTTTATATATTATGTTATTCCCACCAAGCACGCAATTAAAGATTCTTTATTTAATTAGTATTTATTATGACTTCGATCTATGCCATGCTCAAATTCTTCACTCTTTATCTTTCAAGGTGAACTTTGAGTAGTGACACAACTGAAAAGTAGTTTAGCATATGCTAATTAATTGAAGCACATTAAAGAGCTTATCAAAATTCTAAATTTTAAAAAATTCTTCAACGAACTAAACAATTTCTCCAGCTATGATTCCCCTGTCCCACACCCGCCACACCTCCCCACCACCCCACCCACCCCCCCAAAAAACCCCAAAAAAAAAAAAAAAAAAAAGGAAACCCCCCATACCCATTAGGGAAATGCTTCTAAAAGTATAGTTAAGGCGCACCAAAAACCAAAACTCTTTATGAAGTGAAAAGTGAGAATATATAAAAGGAAAATATTATGTCAAAATAATGAGAAAGCATTAAGCTGAATGAGAGTTCACTAGAATACATTAATTAGAAGTACAAAAACTTCTAAGAACTTATAGTGTGATACATATTTAATAACAAGTGTCTTCTTCCAAATAAAAACTAAAGAATTTCTTTTCAGGCACCAAAGCAAGTGCAAAAGAGAAGTTCCATAAATGAATCACAATTTTCAACTCATCAATCAAGGAACAAATAAATCAAATGGAAAAGGGAACACTTCAGAGTCACCCATTCACCAGTATGAGTTGAAAGGAAACACAAGCTTTTCCACGCCAAAACCTTTTAAAAGGTGAAAGTAATTTAACCTATTCCTGGGATTCTCCATAATTCTAAACCTTCTACTCGGGAGCGCTTCTGCCAAAACTTCGTAAGCTCTCCAGAGAGCTTCGAATTTGCTCTGAAATACTTGTGTAGAGGCATCTCTGTGCTGCTTCATCCAATCCATTAGAGATAGTTGGCCATCCTATTTTAGGGAGGGATAAATCACGAGACCTGGAAATAGCCATCCGCCTCATTTTACAAAGGTCAAAGTTGATTGGCTCACCAACAATAATGTCTATGCTCTTATTACACAATGGAAAAGGGGGTCTCCGACCCAAGACGAAGTTCTCAGGCATTACCTGTGAATTATGACAGCAGAATATCAGATTCTCAAAAACTAATGCCACATATTCAGAAATCTGAGGTCTAAGAACAAGTGGTAAGAGCTCATGCATTCCCTTATTACACATCTCCTAGAACTGTGTTATTTCAGCTCTGCTTGATTATCAAAATACTCTCTATACCATGAAATTGGAAAAACTCAAACTGCAAATATATATTCAAGATAATTTAAAGTCATGTTCCTCCTTTTTGCTCCTGCATCCCTTCTTCCTCAACCTGAACCTTAGGCTTGATTTTTAATTCTCCAAATGGATACAACAAAAATAACAAGATATATGTGTTTTCCCAAAAAATGACACTCAGAGATCTGTTACTTTCATTGACTGCAGTTCGGCTAGTCTTATAATACTAGCGTCTCAGAGCAGAAACACATAACCATTCAATACTAATGCCTGGAAGAAAAGAAATAATATTACAAACATCACCTCTTCGAAACCACGATGAATAATTGGTAAAACTATTGGGGTCACTGGGGCACGAACGATGAGACTAGCAGTTCCCCATTTTAATCGCCTTATAGGCACATCTTCTTGAGATACTTTCCCTTCAGGAAATGTATGTAGCTATTCATTCGATAAAAGAAAAAGTTAGAAATAAATATTACCATCATTGCATAAATATAAAAGTCGAGACCAGAGTACAATACAATTCAGAGGTTCTGTGGAACCAGAACGTACAGCTTCAATGCATCTAATTATAATATGATGGTTAAACAATTACAGGGCAAATAATTGTTCGAACATGAGACTCACCATCACAACAGTGGTAAAATAATTTTATCTGATATCATTAACAACAATACCATTAGTTTACAAAACATTACTAACTCTCTTTTTGATCAGAGAAATATTACCAACTCTTAAACTAAAAAAGCCACCAACTCGTTATTTCCTAGTTCAGTCTTGAACAACCATGACAATTAACCCTGAGCAACTACCTCAATCAAGTTTATAATTTGGCTCCAATAACACATTCTCCTATATGAATTTAAGATAATCAAGTAAAGAGAAGGCAAATCATAGCTGCTAAGTAACTGAATTTAAACATACTGCCACCTATGAAAAAGTGAACACCATATTCTTTCTGAAACAAAGGAACACAATGAAAACACATAAAAGTAATTAACCAATCATTTTCCACTGTCTATTTCACCAACTACATGATACCTATATACTTTTGACAGCTTGTAAAAAAAAAAATTCCCCTTTGTTTATCTGAAATTCACTTCTTAGGAAGAGCACTTTTGCATCTTTTCAGATGCATGTTGAAGAGTTAATTGGAGCAGGTGATAAAAGAAGGAAAGTAACGTCCAGGTAACTTGAAGGGAGAAACAGAAGGTGATATGTTAGAGATAGAATCAAACTGTGACATTCCTAGGATGACAAGTAATTTAACAAAAGTTACCCAAATCAGCCCTGTCTTTCTCACTGGTTTAGACAAAGAATATATTATTCTTTTTTTTTTCCTGTTTTCTTTAATAGGTTTCTTACTAGTGCAAAAGTACAAACCTCCCATGCACTCCTTAACAAAGAGTTCACCTAGCTATATAGAGTAAGAACTGTACAATATTAGACAAATACCCATGCTCCATCACTTAAGCGCTCCAGAGCTTCATTCATGTGTTCTTGATATATTCCAGCCCCCCTTGTAATAGGTATGCATTTCCCTGCATAATTTACTATTTCATAAACAAATGATTATATAGAAAACAATTTTACATGAAGATCTATACCAAATTAAACCAACGTTCCGGAATGGGTACACAAAGCCAGAGAATAAGATGATGGTGGTCCCTGAACTTCTAGTTTTGCAGCCAAGCCTGCAACATTAGTACACTTCCCATAGATTGGTTGGCGACACAGATTTTAATGAATCATAGTCAAAGCATTTTTCATATTTGTTTTGGTAGGAATTTGGCTAAATGCTCCCATTGCAAAAGTTGGTAAAACAAACCTCTAAGCCCTTGTTGATTGTATAAAACATAGAACTTCTGCACCAACAAATTTTTTTTTTCTTTGGCTGGGGGGGGGGGGGGGGGGGGGGGGGACTGCGGTGAACTAAATAACAAAACATCATATCAGTATTTAATTAGCACAAAGTCTAGAAGTTTGACAAGCAAAGGGCCCAGAATGAGTTAGGTTTAATTGAGAGAAATCAGGTGTGCCTAAAATCAATGGTTCTTCCTTGTGACAGCATCTCTATGCAGCAATCAAATTGTTATTTAGACTGATGCCACTTTTATACAACTCTGCTATGGCTCAAAAATAGTTAAGAACTATTTCTTGGATGTAAACTGAAATAACACATGAAAATGCTATTAACAGTGCTTGGCTTGGTTAACTACTTCCCATAAGTTTTAACAAAAACATAAACGTGTGAATGTGCTTTGAATTTGATGTAAAAGGCAATTTAAATTTACTCAGAGCCTTTAGATCCTAAATTTCAGGCTCAAGACAATTTAAACCATCAATCAAGGAGAGGGGAAGGGGCACCAAAAGGTATGCAGAATAATCATGAGTTATTCAAAGCTACCCATATATCTACTGAAATGAGAAGGATAACAGTAAGTTGAAGCCTTTAGCACTGCGGGCAGAAAAAAGAAAAAAGAAAATCATACCCAGCCGGAAAAAGTAGGACAGGAGGATATTCTTAAAACAAATGTCTTCGGCTGCAAGTACCCATCGAGCCAATTTTGCGTCCACCGAAGGAAAACCCTTGAATCCCCACATAACTGGATCATCCAACCTGTTAAAGCTGTGTAAGAACAATAGAAAAAAAAATAAAGATAGATAAAACCAATGGGAAGAAAAAGAGAGAGAAACTGACGTGGACATGTGATTACTAACAGTGATGAGAGGCACGCCAGCAGGCCGAGATCGGACAAGAGAAATGAGGGTATCGCCATTGTGAACGTAGGTTCTGTTAAGAAGAATGGCCACTGCCTTAGCAAACGCCCCTACGGCCATAAACACCATCTTCCTGGGTACCCCTCCCATGTGGTTGGCGCTGGCTGCCCGTTCCAGTTTCCTTCCCATGCCCATCTTGCCCATAATTGCCCTAGCTCCTGTATCATGGACAAATTTCAGAACCATGAGTTATTATTGGGCAATTAACGTAAGCACCGGAATACAATTACAAGCGCAAACCAGAACAATGAAACAGGGTATTGTCAGAAATTAATAGGTTAAACTACTACACGTTGACTGCACGCATCAATCGTTCTTGGCCTCAGACGGGAGGCAGAGTTCTACTCTTCTCCCTTTTTGAAAATAAACCTTCCGATTCTCTGAATTGGGCTGCAGGGTTTATATGCAGTTGACACGTCAACCATTTCAGTTGGAATCTTATTATCAGAATAATAGAACTACTTAGTAAGTATTCCATAGTTTTATGATTTAGTGGACAAGTACCTATTGAATAGGGTTGTTTGCATGGGATCCGTTTATATATGTTTTAACACATATCATTATTATTGTAATTTGATGATTACTTTAATTATATAAATAATATAAATTTTATCAATTCGTATTTAAAATATGATGCAATTTAGTGTGATTTAATTTATTAATATATATTTAAAATAAATATCAAACAACATTAAATTATTATAAATTAAAAAATTAGATATTAATCCTAATCAATAATTTAAATTGATTAGATTTAAATTTTTATAAATAAAAAGTAACTTAATAAAACTAGAAATAAAAAGTATATAGAATTAAATTTTTTTAAAAAAAATTTAAATGAAAATTGTTTGGGTTTAAATTTTTAAAGTGATAGAGAATTAAAAAAATTTAAATTTTTATTGAATAAAATTATTTATTTTTTAAAAAATCAAATTATAATTTCTATTTTTCAAATTATTTTAAAGTATTCATTTTAAAAATTACGTAATTTGATTCGGAGTGATTTAATTTGAACGATTTTTTTTGACATCTTTTTAACATCCTCATTATTAGTTGAACAATACGATTTAATTGAAAATAGTTAAATCAGTCAAAAAAATAAAAGTTAGTGAATTTTTTAATTTTAATTATTTAAATTTTTTTTAAAATAGTTAAAATTAAGAAAAAAAAATGGGTAAAAATAATTTAAGATCCAACAAATTTAAAATTAAATAAACCTAAAGTATAAAAAATAGAACAAATTAAATGAAATCAAGTTAGATTAAAGAAAATAAAAAACAATAAAAGAAGATAAAAAAATCATAAGAGATCCAGAAAAATAAAATAAAAAGAAAAAGAACAAAATAAATTAAAAGAAAAGGAAATCAAAGAAAATTAAGAAAAAAAAATCCAGAAAACCATGGAAAAACTAAAAACAAAAATCTAGAAAAGGAAGAAGAACAAAGGAAAAAAAATTAAAGGAAAACAAAATATAAGAAATTAAAAAAATCTATAAAACAATAGAAAATTTTAAAAAGAAAAGAAAAGAAAATAAAAAATTAAAAAATTATCAAAATAAAATCTCAATTTTATGCAGATTTTAATTTAAATCTCATTATTTTAATATTATATGAACTTTATAAAATTTTAAAAATTTTAATATTGAAAATATTTTTTTCATTTTTCTAAAAAATGGTTTATGCATAAAAAATAATTCAAATTTAATCAATAATTTTTAAATTAAATGTGAAATTTATTTGAGTTATTTTAAAAAATTTAATAATAAAAACGCTATCAACTTTTTATAATCATTTAAGTAAAATTTAAATTGAATTAAATTAAAATTTCAATATGTAATTTAAAAAATTAAAATCAAAATCAAAATTCATACAAAATTTAATATTTTTTTATATGTATCCAATGAAATAAATCCCAAGCAATCAGACATATAAAAAGTACTTGAAAAATAAAATAAAAAACAAAGAAAGGACAAAAAAGAAAAGGAAAGCAAAAGAAAATAAATTAAATTAAAATTCAAAATTTTTAAAAATTGAAAAAAAAAGTAGAAATATTATAAATTCACAAAATAAAATAAAATTAAAAATAAAAAGTCTATAAACTATAAATAAAATGTAAATCACCTTTTTATAAACTGCTCCTTTTTCCCTTTCGAAAATAAAATAAAACAAAATATTCAATTAAAAAAACAATAAAATTGCAGAAAATATAGAGAAACCACCCAAAAAAAAAAAGAAATGAAAAGAGAAAGAAAAACCGAATAAGATGGTATTAGTATTTAAAGAATATATGACTTTTATATATTACCATATAGAGTATTAACCGGTAAAATCAAAATCATATACATAAGCACTTATTTGAAATTTTAAAGTAGAGTACTTCGAGAATTTTTTCGAATAACATGCCAATTCATATTATTAACATTTATTTGTATTCAATAAATTCTTACACAAACAAAATAATTTTTACTTAAATGGAAAATTTAATTAATGAAAGTTACTTATATTAAAATTAATATAATTTTTTTGGATAATAAAAAAATGAACTCAAATTATTTTTTAATTTAAATTTTAAACTTCAATTTAATTTAATTTTATTTGAAATATATTAATTTGATTCAATTTTCAATATTCTTGCAAACGTATTTTTTTTAAAAAAAAACATTGTATTATGAGAGTTAACGTGGTCAATGAACTCTATTTCTCTCCAATATGTTCTCATTGTGTTTATTATGCCCCAAAAGAAAAGTGTACTGTCGACAATGTGTTGATGTTTACAGAGAAACTCAATAATAAAATTTTAAATTGAGAGTAAATTAAAGATAGTTAAATTTGAAGCAATATCAAATTTAATCAACATTAAACAAAAAAAGAGAGATGAATAACAAGGGTTCAATGGGTTAAGAAAAATTATCGACAATGACTTATATTTTTATTGAATTCTCAATATGAGACTTTTGTCTATAATTTTTATTAATATTAATGGTTTTGTGTATATACGTGATGTATATGCGATTTTTACTTATGTAATTATCTAAATATTCTTTTAAAATATTGTTAGAACAAAAATAATATTTTTTCGTATTAAACTTAGTAAAAATATGTTAACACATAAATATTTAAATAAAATAAAAAATATTTTATTTATTTTGATAATGATGTTAGAGTAATTGTACAAATAAAAATTACATATATGTTACTTGTGTATACAAAACTGTTAATTTTAATAAAAATTATATAAGAAAGTTTCTTATCGAGAATATAATAAAAACATAATTTTCAAATACATGCAATTTTTTTGTAAGTTCTAATTTAATACTACAAAAAAATATAAAATTTTCTCATGTTATTAACCTTAAATAATTTTATATGTGAATTTGATCATGTTGTATAACAAAACAATGCAACATGTTTATTGTGATCATTTTGTAAACAAATTTACAAATCTGCAAGTATATAAGATAAACGACTTACTAATATTTGATCATATGAGGTAATTTCAAATGCAAATGTAATTGTATTATCATGTATATGAAGTAAATGCACTAAAGTATGATCCATTTCGATACAAGTCTTTCTCTTTATTTTTTTTCTTAATATTTTGAGGCAAAAAAAAAAAGTATTTTCAATATTTCATATAGTTTGATGCCCTGATATATCCTTAAAGTTTTGTTGATATTATTAAGCAATGTGACAATCTTATACAATTGGATGTTGCTATTTTATTGTCAATTATTAAAGTTATCTCCAACTGTATGCATCAAATTTAACACCAATTTGATGTTAATTTTTTTTATAAATATTCCAACATCAAGTATTTTTTATTTTCAATTAATTTACACCAAATTAGTGTTATAATATTATTTTAATAATATACATAATAATTATTAATAAAAATATTTATAAATATTAATTAATTTATTTAAAATAATAAAATAATTAATATAACTTAAAATTTTAATTTATTAATTTTAAATAAATTGTATTTTTAGTAATTTTTAAAATCAATAATTTATCAACTTAATTTTATAAAAATATTTTTAATAAATTATTATAAATTTTAGATGTTTTTAAATAATAATTTTGATATTATATATAATAATATTATTAATTAAATAAACTATTATTGTTAATAATTTATATAAAATAAAATTATATATTAAATATTAATCTTATTTTAAAGATCTTGATGAGATATTCTCACTAGTATAATTTTTTAATAATATAATATATTTATTAAGTTGTTCATAAAGATATATTTGATTTAAAAATTAAAAAAATAATTATATAATTTTTTTAAAAAAATAAATTTTGGTGCAGTACTATAGCTGCACCAAATGTGGATCAATGTTTATCGTTTCGTTGGAGATCATGTTAGCATATTCATTAGAGATACCCTAATAGTATATTGTAATATTTTTGCATTAATGATACTACTATTATATATTTTTTTAAAGCAATGAGAGAGAAGGGTGGCTGCAAAATTAATGATAATGATTTGTTATGTAGAACTACGAAGAATAATTTGTCATATTTCTTTGATTTTAGTGTTAAGTTTCTTTTGTGATTTTGTATTTATGCTTGATAGCATATTCATGATATTCGTAATATATTTTATATATTGGCCTCTAATGAAATTATGTTTTAAATATATTTGATAATTTTAATCTATTTTAGTATAATTTTATTATGTTTTTCTTCATGTTTAAATCTTAATATAAATAAAATTAAAGATGTTTTACGCTATCATGAATATTAGTGAATAATCATACTTATATAGTTTAAGTTGGTGTTGAATCAATATTTATTAACATTTCAATCCACAGTATTTAACATTTAATTAATAATAATTAACCTATAATTAACATTCAACAACATTTGATCAACGTTAATCAAAATATCGACACAAACCATAATAAAAGCCTTCATTTAACCTAATTCAAACTCATTCAATCATACAACAATATGTAATTCATTTGAACATAATGAAACTAACATTGACATTGTTGTATCTTATAGTAAAAACCAAAGACATCATTCATTATTTCAAAGACATAGTCATTAACCCAAAGATATCATTATTAATTGAAATGCATTTATGCATATATTAAAAAAATCTTACAAATATCAATCATCAATCATTTTTTTTCCATGCTTTTTCCCAACCGTCTTTACCCCAAGGCTCATTGATGACTAAAACTTGATGGCTAAATTGAGGTGTTAATGGTATTTTTAAGATTCTTGATTATGCTACAACACTTGTATTCTAGAAAAGCATAATTACAATCTTGCTAGACACACTTATTGGTTTATGTTGTCTGTCTTACCTTAAAATATCGGATGAGTAGTCCCATAGTTGGGCTAATAGCTCTCACAATTGGGGTTGTAGGTCTAAAACTGGTACATATAGTCTCAC
This sequence comes from Moringa oleifera, assembly GCA_021397835.1. Lineage (NCBI taxonomy): Eukaryota > Viridiplantae > Streptophyta > Magnoliopsida > Brassicales > Moringaceae > Moringa > Moringa oleifera. The sequence goes on along the minus strand of JAJFZO010000866.1, from coordinate 53,907 downwards.
AAGTGATTCTTTATCCTCATATTGATGTAAATCAAATTTCATGGAAGAGCTGTTGGCTCGAATAAGTGATTAGTTTGGACCAATGGAAGGTTGATTAAGCATAATTGGTGCATTTGTGATATAAGAAGAGGAAAATTGATCATTATGAGATGGAGCACTAGTAATATGGTCATTAAGATCTAGGACTGTGGGAATTAGATTGACTAGAGGTTAAGATTGTGGTGTTTGTTGGAATACTAATAACTTGGGCATTTAGAGTGATATACCATTTAGTTATCCCAACCTAATTAGTAAGATAACCAATAATAAACTTTGGCTTGATGTACCAAATACCTAAAAATATTGAAACCAAAATATAATAGATTACTGTACATAAACTTTAATGCATCAATATTAGTTAAATTACCTTGTTATCTGGTCCATGCATGCTTGATTTTGATTGAGCCTTTTTAAACCTATCTCTAATTGATGGACTAAGGCTTTGTAGTAATATATACTAGAATCATGAAAATCATTTAATCATTCACATTGAATTAACATAATACTTTACATCTTAAATCCTATGAAGATTGAATTTTTTGCTAACTGGTGTTTTCCCGTAAATTTCTGTTTAAAAAAAGTAAAAAGATTAGTAAAGAGATGATAAGATATAAGCATAATTAGAAGTAGTAGGTGATATATTTACTTGCCTAACTAGATTTTTACATGAGTGTTTACTATGTCCAACTTAATTGCATCTAAAAGACATTTGAATGTTCCTTTTTGATATTCTTATGGGTTTACATATTCATTAACCTTCTTCATTCTCACTTTTTTAGGTCTTTTTAGGGATTTTTTTAATTGATGATAGCTACAATGGCTTTAACCAAAACTTTTCACAAGTTTGAACCATTGTAAGGGTTGATAAGATGAGAACACGTATTTATAATTTAGTCTCGCTGTAATATATGTTTATGGTTCTTCCTTTTGGTAGCATATGAAAGATATTGTATGCACATAAAGAATTTTTGTTAAATCTCACCTATAACATGAGTAGTTTCTATTATTTAGGCCCATTATATATTACTCACCCTCAGATCTCACCTGATATTTTATCCCTCAAACCATATTGCCGACCATGATTCAACTTTAAGTTTTATCTTTTCTATGTCTTGTATTTTAGGATAGATAAGTTCTTTTTCATCAAATAATTTCTTATTTCTTTTAACAACTGAAAAAAAAGGCTTGTTCATTGCTCTAATAATTGATGCATTAAAGGTTTTAGATAAGTTATTTAACAATATGTCACATCGAGCCTTAAAGTAAGCAAACAAATACGTTTTAGATGTATTACTTATCATATTTTTTCAAGTAATATAAACTAAACATTAACATAATTCCATACTAACCTTGTTGAGCATGCATATTTTCCCAATATTTTGGCGAGATCTTATTGAGCCATTCATGTACACCAATGTGGATTGCCTTTCATTTATTTCTTTCATCGCAACATGTATCATATCCTTTAACAATTTTCCTTTAAATTATTTTTAATAATTGACATATAAATACCTAAAATAAAATCTTACATCAGTACCTGAAATGATTTCTTCAAATGTTAAAACTACCTCTTGCATGTAATGAACATCAATATTAGTAAAATAATAACATTATTGACATTTACATAAGAAGGACAAATGTGTTCTATGAAATTATCTTTTGTTGATCACTATTGAATGTCCATCCATGAGCCTTTATCGAGTCAATACCTTATAAAAATAACTGTATCTTTGCATCCACCATGGCATATTGAGTATACATTATTATTCGGATCTATATCGATTATGGATATTAATTGACCTTATATAAATTCTTTTAGCTAGTAAGCATTAAAAATTAAAACTAATTGTATGCTTCCATCTTATCAAAAATTCTTTCCTACGTATATCTAAGTAAATATATATTCTTTTAAAGACTAAAGAGGGGGAAAATTGACCAACATTTTATCAACATTAACTATTAGGATACTTCCAAGGTTTTAAGTCCTAATCTCATCATAGTAGTCCCTTATCTATTGTTGACTTTCAACCTTATTAATCTCCTTTAGTGTTATTGGCCTTACTCTTATACACATGCTTTTGGGGAAATTGCACACTAACTGTTCCTTCACAAGATCTATATTAGTTTGTACTTTAATGTTAGGCTCCTTCTTAAAGAGCTCAATATACTTTTCTGCTATTTGTTTAGCATTGACATACCTGTTTGTGAATGATTCACTACAAATATGCTTTGAAAAATAATTTTTACAATAAAAGCAAACTGTTTATCAACCTGTGATATCTATATATACCATTTCATCTTTCTTTATATTTCATTTTTAACCTATTTGCTTCACTCTCAACAAACTTGGCACGATACTTTTCCTACAACACATATCCTTCCACATATTTTTTTTGTTATATTAAGTGAAAACAAAAATATACCTACCTGAAATTATGGATTTATCATATTTGGTATTGAATTAAACTTCGCACTAGCCGTTCCTCTCTTATCTTTAGAACCATATCTAGTGTGCAACTTTTCTAAAAAATCCTTATCAAAGGAATCAAAAATTGTATTATCAGTTTCAATATGTGTAGATTCCCCTCCTATCTAATGTGTTGGTTTTCTTAGGATCAATATTAGCTCTATGGATTACCTCTGTCTTAAAGTTAGGATCATAGTCATTATCACTAAAGTCATTCCCTACATTTGTATCCACTTCAATACTAGCTTCATTAAGATGATCATTATAATCACCACCTACATCATCACCACAAGTATGACCTTTATTTTTTTCTTATTAAGATCACTCTCAACAAACCCCTCAATAAGCTCCTATAAGATTTTACTACCATAAAGGAAATAGATGCTAAGTGTAATAGCACTTGGTGCAGTAGTGCTAGGTGTCTTATTGGCAGATGGAGGAAGGTTAGGTGCAACAATATCACTGACACCATGAATTAGGGCATCATCATCATGATCAACTAATATAAGTCTATATTTTGATTAGCATGAAGTATACAACTAGCAATAGAAATTCTAATACTATAATGAACAACCCTAGAACTTTAAACATTGGTTTACAACTAAGTGTATCACTATTAGATGGAACATTGTGTTTAATAGGACTCTGAGTTGTTTTGCACTTGATGACATATATATCCACAAGCCTAATTGTTTCTTATATGCACTAAATATATTGTTTATGTATGGATCTTTAACTAGTTCCTTTAAATCAGGTTCATCTGGTAATATACAATAAAATCTTATTGATTTCTCCCATAGCATTGATCACTTCTATTGAACTACACTTATAAGTATCACCATCCTCAAAAATAAGTATACTATTTGAGTTATAAGTCCTATTGGCCATATGAAAAATAGATCGTCTAACAGAAAAAAATCTCATTGTTGTAGCCTAAATTAAAAAAAAAAACCAAAATTAACTTTAAGTGTATTATACCCAATGTTGTTCATTGCTAAATCCAAAAAATATTTTATTATTTAATTTATTAATATGTAATAAAACGTGCAATGTAACAATAATACTCATGCAAAATAAGCTTAAATAAAAAGAAAAAAAAAATGATCCATTATGTGTCCAAAACATTGATTCTATTAAAAAAATGTCAATTAACAATCTAAGGGATATATTGATTCTTATAACATAATACCATCAGGACATACAAATCTAATATAATTCAAATTAATTAAGATAAATTGATATCTACAACATAACAAACACTTTATATCACAAAAATCTGAAATTGCTAACAAAATTTCCCATTTGTAAAAAGGGTTTGTCATCACAAAATAGAAAAGACGAATTCTTAATCTAAAGCTAGTAGGCCAACCATTGCCAAAAACAATTTAAAAAAAATTAAACTAAATGATAAATATTATATAATCATAATATCCAATTCGCTATCACATGCATACAACAATATAAATCAGTTAGACCTAGTTTTGGTAGACAAAATCATTTAAAACACTCAAAAATACACAAACCCACCTACCTGATTATGGAATTTGGTGTATATACAATGAGAGATTCCGGAGAGTTTGATAATGAGATGTTTAAGGAGCTAAGTATTGATTTTAAGTCAAATTTAATATATTCAAGATAAAATTAAATTAAATTAAAATTCGCAGTTCAAATTAAGATTCCTTTTTCTTATGTTCTTTTCCTTCTTTATTGTTTTGCTCCCTACGACGCCACCTCTCTCTCTTTTTCCCTATTCACTTTCTTCTTTCTTCTTTCCTCTTTGCTCTTTTTCTTCTTGCTTTTCCGTTGTAACCGGTTTTCTTTCTTCTTCCCTGCCAATCTCTATTTTCAGGAAAGCTGGTCAATATCAGGAGCCGATATGGCAAGCTCTCCTCAATCCCAGGTGCTCTTTCCTTCATTTTAATTCTTTTATTTCCTTTGCTTACATTTATCAGGAAAAACAAATTAATCGCATCATAATTTGGGCTTTTCTATGCCTTCCACCTACAAAGGCGTGAAATTAGTTATGAGATGATGGATTTCATTGATTATGCCGTGCTCAATCAGAGTAGGAGCAGAGTTAGCATAACATCTCAGTTTGATCAGGTTACAGTGGAAGAGAACTCGTCCGTCAGGACCTTGACGTTAAACAGGCCGAAGCAGTTGAATGCCCTTTCTTTTCAAATGGTATCAACCATATAGCTCTTCAACTTTTTTTTTTTCGAAAAAGGCATAACATATTTGCTATTTGTTGTCAACTGCTATAGCTTTTAACTTTTATCCTCTTACTTTTCTGGACTATGTAGCAGTCTTATGCTTACCATCTTGTCTACTTATTCAAAAACACCTCTATAGATTTCTCGGCTGTTGGAACTTTTCCTTGCATACGAAGAGGATCCAAATGTCAAGCTCATAATTCTAAAGGTACATTCCTACCAACTCAAGTCTGTCACTTGCTGGTCAGTTAGCTTGGCATGGCTCCTAAAAAGCTTCTTCAGTACTAGATTTCTCTTATAACTTTAGTAGGAAAGTGAGCTATGTCTATATGACAAAATAAATACCCCCACGGGGTTGCCTCAGTGGAATCTCTGCAGATGTTTTTAAAAAATAGAAACCTCACAGGATTGCCTCCTGAGTTTACGATGCAGGGGTAGCTCCACAAAGTGGCCCTGCCTTGGGTGGGGTCTTGATATCTAAAAAAACCTTTCTTTTGAGTGGATATGTGACTTTCTTTTTTTTTTTGCCTCTGCTTTGTAGGAAATAGAACATCTATAACTTGCATGTCATTTCTGGTTTTCTCTTTACAGGGAAAAGGAAGAGCCTTTTGTGCTGGTGGCGATGTTGCAGCTGTTGTTCGTGATATTAGAGAAGGTATTATCTTTTCCCCTTCTTAATTGAGGACCTATAAATAATGATATTAAGGTCTGAAATTGTTGGAGCTTACATTTCCTTACAATGTTGATGTCCTTCTTCTGTCTGTATGCATTAGGTAATTGGGGACTAGGTGCCAAATTTTTCTTCAAGGAATTTACACTAAATTATGTGATTGCAACATACAGCAAACCACAGGTGATTGCTGTTTGCGTCAACATAAGGGCCTTTTTCTATTATTTCAGTCTAGAATTCCTCATCTGGACTAATTAGTTGGTCTTGCACTATTGAAGGTTTCAATTCTAAATGGCATAGTTTTGGGAGGTGGGGCTGGTCTTTCAATACATGGTCGATTCCGCATTGCAACTGAGAATTCGGTACTTGTCTCACTTCTGCTTAGGCTTGATGTAGATGAACTTCTCTTGCCCCTGTCGAAAGAGAATGTAGATGTTTGAACATGAGCTGGAAATTTTCTTTACTAGTTAATCATTTGATATTGTAAACAAATTTTTTTCTTATCTTTTCTATTTTAATATGTGAACATTTTCAGGTTTTTGCAATGCCTGAAACAGGTTTGGGACTCTTCCCAGATATAGGTGCCTCTTATTTCTTGTCAAGACTCACTGGATTCCTTGGTAATGCCAGTTATATCCTCAATTATCCTGTATAATGCTTTAATCATTATTCATCCATATAGATAATTGTTTGGCTACCTTAAGAAGCCGGGAAAGAAACAAATAGATGTAAATGACTTTTCCATGGGAAACAGGGAAACTGAATGTCTTGTATGATATATCCTATTGGTTTATGAAAAGATTTTGAGATACCTTTTTTTTTTTTAAATCAAGATATCCGGTTGGAGAATTCAACTAGTGGATGAGGATTCATTCTCCTTGGGACCTTGAAATTAATGACTAAGAAAACCTCCAGTGGCCTGAGGGGTTTCGAACCTTGCACTTGACCTACAAGTAGGTGTTTACTAACCCTTTAGGGGGAAAAGATTTTGGGATGCTATGACTGTCTTGGAACTTTTTCCCCTTTTTCTAATGATCTGTCTAACTAAATAACAGTAAAATAACTGTCTGCCTTTGTATCAAATATGTTAAACACTCTGCAATAGGCTTATAAGGACTAGCCAGTAGGACCGTGCTGGCTTTTTTTTTTCCTGAAGTTTAGTTTGCATTAGTTATACTAGAGTCAAGAATGATGTCTTCTTATATTTCTGGAGTAGTAAATGGTGTGTATAATGTTCTTTTGTGAACTTGATGTGTCACATGATTACGTTCCTTTTCCTTCGGTTGCCTGCTTGTGTTATTTTTGGTTCTACAGTTTTCTCATGTTATTCGATTGTTATACCAACTCTTGAAGTTGTAGATTTGGGGACTGTTTGTATGTAGTAATCCATTGTTCTTCTATTGTTGGACAGGAGAATATGTTGGCCTTACAGGGACAAGGTTGGATGGTGCTGAAATGCTTGCATGTGGGCTAGCGACCCACTTTGTCCCTTCATCAGTATGCTTCACATTTATCGTTACCACTCGGATTATTTAATACTTAAAATATGAGAAGAAAGGAAAGTCTCATTGCTTGGTTGAGGATTCATGTAAATAAAGATCATAATCTCTATCAGCATAATTACTTCGGCGTGCTAGGATAGAGATTCTTCCTAGTGTCTTTTGGGACTATTACTTGGTGCATAATTGTCATGTGTGTGGTGAAATTGACAATTCATAATCAAGTTGTGAGGATCTGAATTGAAGTTTGCAATATGTGATAGTTTTCCAACTCTCAAAATAAATTTCATTCATACTCTTCTATGATACATTATCTTTTAGATTTCATGCTTCATCTGTCATCCTTAAATAGGTTCTTATTGGTATTCATAACTTCTGTAGCTCTTTGCTTCAGAGTTTAAATTTCGTTGCTTATAGTTGTGTTTCCTGTTCACTAGGGTGGCACCCCCTGGGTGCGTTTTGTAATTTAATAATGTATATATTCCTTTGAAAAAAAGAAATACGTAAGTTACTTGTTTGTGTCTCTTATTTGATCAAAACAGAGGTTATCCATGCTAGAAGCGGCCCTGCGCAAGGTTGATTCAAGTGATCCAGCCACCATTTCAGCAATCATTGATGAGTACTCACAGGAACCCAATTTGAAGGAGCAGAGTGCTTATCACCGGTAAGTTTTTGGTCATTCTTTAACTTCTATGTAATACTTAAACTCAGCTGGTGTGACCCATTTTCTGTTATTGTGTATGCCAAAACTTCTTAACATCTTGGCCTCTACTTAGTCTTTTGCTTTGTTATGTTAATTCATGAGAAAACCTATAATTTTCTGTGGAAACCCATTAATTGTTAGTGCACTTACTCGTCCTAGTTGTAACTTTTTTGTTTGGTGTTTAATTGAATGTAAACTCAGTTTGGAAATCCTAAATTGAATTTGTTCCTGGAGAAGTGGTAACTTGATTGATGGTTGTCAAGCTGCAACTTCTCTTCTAATAGCAGAAGCCTCTTTAGAATGTCGACTTCATCCCTGTTATCTATATATCCATTCTAGTGTATGCTAGCTAGCTGGCTCTGCAAAGAAGCCCCCAAAGTTGTTAAAGTTGGTAAATTTTACCTCTACTGTGTAATGATAATCATAGACGTTAAAGCTGAGTGATCCATCTACAGTAATAAATTCCCAAACTCAAATAGGACTGAACTTGATGAAGTTAAATTTACTACAAGCTTGTTCAGATAAGTCTGTTAAACATTCAAAGCATGCTGACGAATTTAAGACATGCTAAGTCATCTTTCTTTGATTGAATATTTGCCCCTTGCAATGAGTCTTTGTTGCTATTTTGTTTCTGGTCATGTTATAGAACCTCATCTGTTTTTTTTTTTTCCCTGATCCTTGAGTTCAGGTTGGATGTTATCGATAGGTGTTTCTGTCAAAAGACCATTGAAGAAATCTTATCTGCTCTTGTAAGTTGATATTGAGCTCATGTAGAAGAATGATATGCTGTCTTCTCTTTGATAATACATTGTTTCTATACATCCTAAAGAGTCTGTTCTATGCTATACTTTAGCAAGCTCTGCCTCATCCAGGTAACAACTTAACTGGTAGACTGACCAAAATGTTATGTTTGCTAAAATGTAGGAGAGAGAGGTTTCTGATAGACATGATGATTGGGTATCATCCATAATGAAGACGTTGAAGAATGCTTCACCAACAAGTCTTAAGATTTTTCTTAGATCGGTAACGGTGCATCATGCATCTAGTAACGTTATTTCATCAATGGCTAACGTTTAAGACTGGCTCTATCTTTTAGTATAGTCATGCTGGTGCCATGCAAATCTGTGGCTGCTTTTCCTTTTCATGCACGAGTAAGATATATATATATATATTGAGCAGGAACATGAATTAAAGTATTATTCACACAGCACCAAGGGGGTGCCACCTATCACAAGGATAATTAGTGCCTATAGGTTAAGTATTCTATGAACTCTACTCTCTCTCCCTCATTAGCATAAGATGTACTTGAAACCCAATCTTTTAATACATAGATCCATGAATCCCTGATTACATCTATTGAGGTTTCATAGTCATCAAACGCTCTCCTATTTCTTTCTCGTCATACTAGCCAAAATATTAGATGAGGAATCATACTGATCATTCTCCTCCTTCCTTTTCCTGTCCTATGCCCTGTCCAGGCCAGCAACTCCACATCTATAGAACCTGCGACAACCCAGAACAGCCCCAGTAGCTTCAAAACACTCACCCACAGCTGGCAGTCCAGTTGTACTCAAAAAACAAGTGATAAATTGTCTCTTCTTTCTCCTTACATGGATAGCATCTATTCACTATAATCTTGCCCTTCTTTAAATTATTAATCGTCAAGATCTTAGCCTTTACCATCTCCAATGTGAAAAAAGCTACCTTAGGAGGGATTTTAGCCTTCCAAATCAGTCTCCACTGGAACTATGTGCTGCCTTCATCCCTATTCAATTCTGATGGTGGTCTTATTTGTAGGAGAAAATAAACAACTAAAATTTAATATTATACTTATAAAATATGAATTCAAAATTCAAACTAAAAGATTATTTTTATTCAAAATTCTAATTACTTGATAAAATAGAAGAATAAGTTTTTTTTGGATATGTAGCAAATAAGGCATCTTGTTAACACTCCTCTGTTTACATCAACTTGTTCCTTTAAAAATTTAATCCCTGAAAGTGTCTTTGTTGGGATGTCATCATTTCTCATTTTGCGTTTTGCTGTAGATTTGATTGTATTTTATCTCTTCTTTGTACTTTTATTTGGAGTTTGAACTTGAACTATTTTAACATTTTGCCTCTATGATTTATAACCATATTCAAATAGAGTCCTTTGTGGAAAGCCTTTGTGGGTGTTCTCATTGATCCTTTAATATTTATGTGAACTAGCAATAGTTTTTGTTTAGCCCTCCAAGCTTTTGTTGAAAAGGAAGCTTGATTTGCTTTTCATATTGAAAACTAACATATTTAAGAAGCTCCTCATTTAATTTAGGCAAATCTTCTCTAAGATTATTCTTTTTCATAAAAGGTGGAGCCTTATGATGAAAGTGTCTCGTATTGTTGTCTTCTTTACTTATTGTAGTTTGCTTATTTTTCATCATATTCAAGGTAAATTTTTAATTTTTAATTTGGACTTTAGACATCTCTTTATCTTGTGCATCAATAATCAAGCAATATTGTTTTCAAATGGTATGTTATATCCATTTTTTTTGGAGTTGATCAACACTCAAAAGATTTTGATTAATTTCAAGAACATATGGAATATTAAAAATTAATTTCAAATCTGTACAGCCTTTGCTTGCCATTGTTCTTTTGCTTTTTACTACAAGAAATGCTCCATTTTCAATTTTCACTTTAGAAATGGCAGTTTTGTTAGGCTCTTTGAAGAGCTCTTGATCATAAGTCATGTTGTATGTATAACTTCTATCTATAAGCCAGCTTTCTGGGGAGTTATTGGTAGCAAAGCATTATGTCATAAACAGTTCCTCCTTCTGAGGTTGTTTAACAATATTCTTGGCTTCTCCTTCTTGTTGTTGGGATTTGCATATTTTTTTTACGTGCTCTAACTGACCACAATTATGACGTCTTGCATTTGATCTCCACCAACACTTATTTTGTGCATGACTGATTTTTTTTTGTAATAGGGACAAAGTGAAAGACTTGACCATTTTTGTTGTTACTTACTGAACTTCAAAACTCAATTTTTGTTTTGCCAATTTTTGTTGTTTTTGCCACAATTGTTGTTATGTGATTTGGCTTGAAAAACACTTTCTATAAATCTTTCTTGCCTCATAAGCCTCCTTTGTTCTTGTGCCTATAAGGCATTCAAAAATTATACCAAAGATGAGATTGTAGCCTCAAATTTTTCAAGAATTGTCACTAGGATCTTTTGAACAATTCTAAAATTAAAAAAATCAGTACCAAGAAGTCTTACTTTGTTAACTGTACTGAGAAGCCTGTTATAATATTCCTTGATTGTTTTTGATTTCATCATCTTTTGCATCTCAAATTCTCGGATCAAATTCAACAGTTGCATTCTTTTGATCATTTCATTTTCTTCGCATTCTTGTTTCAAAAAATCTTAAATATCTTCGGTTATTTTCAGTGTTATTATTCTAGTACATATGGTGGATAAGACTGCTGCAAATTATGTTGCTCTTATTTTTGATTTTCTTTGCTTCCTCTCTTTTCGGTTCTTGATTTGTGCAAAAGTTGGATTGTTTGGCAATTTTGAAACTTCATATACTTGTTCAACAGCTTTCCACAGATCATTTGCATCATGGTAGGCTTCCATTCTAACAGTCCACATCTGATAGTTTGTTCTGTCAAACACCGAAGGTGTAATTGTTGTGAATGAATTTCCTGAATTCATTGTGAATAAGTTTTTGTTTTTGGGATACGGGTAAGAAGTGTTTAAGGATTGTGTTTGGGCTTTTTCAATCTCATAATTGTTTTTGGGATAATTGCTCTGATAGTACTTTGTTGATTTTTGATATGATTTTGTTGGGTTTTTTTTTATAGAAAAGAAAGAATAATATAGAACACTTGAAGCTTGAAATTGCTTGTAGCTTTCAATGGCTTGTAATGACTTGCAAAAACTTGTTTTGTTACATTGATGAAAGTCTTATTTATAAGAAAAAATAAACAACTAAAATCTAAGAATGTTTTTATTTATATATACTAAAATTTGAATTCAAAATTAAAACTAAAAGATTAATCTTATTTAAAATTCAGACTACTTGATAAAATAGAAGAATAGATTTTCCTTGGCTATTCAGCAAATAAGGGATCTTGTTAACAAATTTCTTAAAGTAGGACTTGACAGAAAATTGACCCTTGTCCTCCCCATCCAGTTTCCACCTAACTGTATCTTCTAAGTTACCATTTATCTTGTAGTTTTGAAGCCTTATGTAGAATTCTGCCGACTAAACTCCCAGTCTTGGACATTTCTTCTCATCTGGGCAAACCAGGCACCATCTTCTCATCCGGACAGACTCAAGGTTCCTTATCACAGGCCAAAGAGTACATCATAGGGAAGATTTTAAAAACTCGAAAATCTTTCTCTCAATCCTGATGATGAACATCTCCTTTCTCCTCTTGTTCGCTATTTCACCGCTCAAATCCTCTTCGTACATTTTTTGATATTTTAATGTTTTTAAGATGGAAACATTATCTTGAGACAGATTATTACGTGCGGTTAAATTTTCTGTAACTGCTTTGAGGTTACTCTGTTGTGTCCAGTAAATGATCATGTATGAATTATGGCTATTCGAGTTTATGATAATTCTTGTTTTATAGTACTTTTTGTGTTTTCCCATTGAATGTATGATGCTTCTTCATGTTTGTGGTGGCATAAACTGAGAGAAATAATTATATAAATTAAAATTCTATGCATTTGTTTTCTTGATATGGTTATGGATAAAGTTGAGCTGGGAACAAGCCTTTTTAAATTTATTGAAACTTAAAAGTTCTATTACCGCAATTTCAGATCAGGGAAGGAAGGCTCCAAGGTATTGGTCAATGTCTTGTTCGAGAATATAGAATGGTTTGTCATGTTATGCGGGGAGAAGTTAGCAAGGATTTTCTTGAGGTTTTTGATCTACCTTGATGTGTTTTTTCCTAACATCTCTCTCATCAATCACTAGAATGTCACTTTCTAATGTAGGGCTGCAGAGCTATACTGCTGGATAAGGATAAGAACCCAAGGGTTGGTGAACTCTCCATTCTCTTTACCATGTCTTGAATTATTTGTTCTCCATGTATTTTCATATAATGGAGGTTTCTATGTATAAACTGACTTATGTTTGTTCCCCTTCCTTTTGAGGGATGGATGGAATTCCCTCCCTTCTGTTTTCCTTTCCTGTTGTCCAGTGGGAGCCTTCTAAGTTGGAGCTTATCAGTGATAATATGGTTGACCAGTATTTCTCAAGGGTGAATGATGATGGGTGGGAAGATCTTAAGCTTCCTGTTAGGTTGAACTTGCCTGCCTCTGCCACTTCAAAGCTTTAGGCGCCATAAAGAAGGTATTACTATTGTGCCTCCTTGTTTATGAGGCACAAGCCTTGATTGGCCAATGTAATGAACTGGCAGCAGAATAAATTCTTTTAGATGAATGCCATAATATTTGTAATTAAGGAAAAGTTGGGTACGTAGTTCAAGCAAGACTCTTCTGGAAACTAGAAACAGAAAATCTCCATAGTAATTCATTTTAAAAGTTGCTTGTTAATGGTGGATAACTTTGGCATGTGACTGAGTTCTCAATTTCACATGGCTAGGCATGGGAAGTCCATGAGAAGTGATAGTTTTTTTTTTTTTTTGACACTGATGTATTAGGAAGTAATTGTCATAATCTTTATGTATGTAATTAAAACAATTTCTTGCTAATGGTAAAAATATGCTGTTTTACTCTCTAGTTGAGTGTGATGTATACTATAGAATAATATAGTATACTAACCACAATATGGGCTTTGAAGAGATTTGGGCTGAGCATACTTTCGATATAATAAGAATTTGATGGAATGATTGTGCGCCTGAATAGAGTTGGATTGATTTCGATTGGACCAGGGAGAGTTAGGTAGAAAGTGATTGAATCTACTGAGAATTGCGTCAAGTATAGTTTGGACAATTGTCATTGGATCCAAGATGCTTTGTGGATCCATATGTCACGCCTTTGTCACACAGTAATATGTTATTCCATTAACCTTGTTATCTACAGAAGGCATGTGTGATTGTCTGAGCATCAATGCATGGAAGTTTATGCATGTTGTGAGAATGTTTCGTTATATTAATGTGCCATCATGCATTATAATGTATTGTTAGTGACTCATTATATGCTTTCACAATGTATTATGCTGTCCAACAAAGAGGAGTAATGATTTGGGGGAGTTCAAATTAGTTTTGAAAATGGATTTTTGTTTCTGCTAAAAAAAAGTTTTTGAAAGTAGACTGTTTTAACTTTGACATTAAGTTAGACACACTAATTAGAATTGATGACCTTAAGCTATGGATGACGGTGTCAAATAACAACGATATCAGATTTTTATTGTATGATCATATGACAAGTGTTGCAAAGATCATTTGCACATTAACACCAAAGAACTTTTATCAACATGCAAATGGTGAAACACGATGAGTATTGATCAATTTGGTTCTGGTACGGGAAGCAATGAGACGGGCATCATTTTATGATGATTTTATGATGAAAGATATGAATGCATATGATGCAGCAAAATTTGATAGATTGTGTGATGAGGTAGAGGCAACTCATTTTACCTAATGTGAGGAGGAAGTATGGCTTAACACTAGTCTAGAAATGGGGGATTAGCTTACTTATGTTTCCAGCCATAATTTTGATCATGTTTGACCATTACATCATTATAATGATAATCTTGACAATGATGGGGGTGCTGATGATCTGAATGAATTCAAAGATAGAATCTTATTTCGACGGCAGAAATGCATGTCATTGAGGTATGTACCATGGAATTAATTGCAAGACATATTTTAAGTAAAGGTAAGTTCTTTCCAAGTAAGAAATATTTGAAATGTGCATTGAGATTTTATGCATGTCAAAAAATTTTAAGTTTAAAATAACAAAGTTGAACTAAGCCTATGTTTAAGGATTATTATCTTTATTAGCTAAGTAAGTTCGACCAATTAATGTCTACATCACCCCTTGCTCACACGCATACATCATGAAAGAGCATTTTAAGAGAAGTAATAATATGGTCAACATGTGATAAGTTGAATTGAATTAAAATTATCAAAAAAAATGAAGACTCTTGATTATTATATTATACATTTATAAGGTAATATTGGGTCAATTATCCAAAAATATTGACTTAATGAACTACAAGTTTTTTTAATTTCAAATGATCAATGTAGAGCGAAGGTAGTAATGAAGCCCATAAGAAATCAAAAATAAATTTATTTAACAATAGTTAAAGAAATGTGATCTCTGTGTAAATTATAATAGTATGATAATGAAGTAGGTAAAAGGTGATTATTTTTAAAATTTGATATAAATTGAAAGTAAGAATAAGGTCAATTTTTTGAAAAAAGTAGTTAATAAGATTTAATTTTTCTTTATATCATAAAATTGCAAACAAAAAGTAATGATAATGCTAATAAAATTTAGTAAGGTCAATTGAATTAAATTAACTAAAAGATAATAATCCTTTATTATGACATTATACTTCTATAAGTTTAATCCGATAATATTCACTTAATGAAATCTAAGTTTTTTTTATTTAAAATTTAAATGATTGAAGTGGAACAAAGGCAGTAATAAAGTTAATGGGCATTCAAAAAAATCTACTTAATAAGAGCCAAAGAAAAATGATTTTCTTATATAAATTAATATAATAATGATAATAAAATAGGTAAAAGGTAATTATTCTAAAAATTTGATATAAATAAAAAATAATAATAAAGTAAATATTTTTAAAAAATTAGTTAATAAAATTTTATTTTTTATTATGTTATAAATTACAAAAAAAAGTCAAAATAATGCCAATATAATCTTCTAAGTTTAATTGAATTAAATTATAGAAAAATTATAACTTTTTATTATTAAATTATACTTAAGGTCAATTAACCAAAAATATTGATTTAATGAAATGTAAGCTTTTCAAATTTCAAATGACTGAGGTAAACCAAAGGTAGTAATAAAGCCTATTAGAATTCAAAACAAATCTATTTAATGATAGCTAAAAAAGGTGATCTCCTTGTGTAAATTAAAAATAATAATGACAATAATATAAGTAAAAGCTACTCATTTTAAAAATTAGATATAAATTTAAAATAACAATAAAGTAAGTTTTTTTTTAAAAAAAGTTAATAAAATTTAATCTTTCATTATCCCATAGAATTACAAACAGAAGATAATGATAATCTTAATATAATGTAACAAGATCAATTGAATTAAATTATCTAAAAGATAATAACCCCTCATTATTATATTATACTTTTATAAGGCTATAAAAGGTCAATTATAAAAAAATGTTGACTTCATGAAATCTAAGTTTTTTTTTTTTTCAAATTTTAAATTTCAAATGAATCAAGTAGAGTAAAGGTAGTAATAAAACCCATGGACATTCAAAAAAATTTATAAAATGATTGCTAAAGAAATGTGATCTCTTTATGTAAATGAAAATAATAATGATAATAAAATAGGTAGAAGGCATTAAAATTGATGTAAATCAAGGATGACAAGACCAATTTTTTTTTTAAAAGTAGTTAATATAAGTTAATCTTTCAATATCTTAAAAAAACAGAAACAAAAGTGAATAATAAGGTCAACATAATGTGATAAGGTTAGTTGAATTAAATTTTCAAAAAACAATAACTCTTTATTATTACATTATTCTTCTACAATGAAATAACAGGGCTAATTAATGAAACATAAATTTTTCTATTCATTTCAAATGACTAAAATAATAATAATAATAATAATAATAATAATAATAATAATAATAGTAATATTGTAGGAAGAAGATCACCATTTTTAGAATTTGATGTAAATCAAAGGTAATAATATGGTTATTTTTTTAAAAAATAATTAATGAACTTTAATCTTTCATTATCTGCAAAAAAATATAAATGCAAACAACAGATAATAATATCGTTTGCATGATGTGATAATGTCAATTGCATGTAATAAAACATTTAAGCATTAAAAAACATCCATTTAATGATAAATAAAAAAATTTAATATTCTTGTATAAAATTAAATAATATTAATGATAAAATTGTTGGTATGAGGGTTTGGGGTTAAGGGTCGAGGGTTTAAGGTTGAGCGTTTTAAGTTTAAGGTTTATGCTTAAAGGTTTGGGGTTGAGGGTTGAGGGTTTAGGGCTTAGCATTTCGGGTTTTGAGATTTGAGATTTGGGTTTTGAGTTTCAAGATTCGAGTTTTGAGTTTCGAGTTTTGGGGTTAGGGTTTAAGGTAAGGTTTAGAGGCTATGGTTTAAGGGTTAGGGGTTAAGGGTTTAAGACTTAAGGGTTAGGGTTGAGGGGTTTAAGGTTTCAAGGGTTTCGAAGTTTTAGGTTTAGGGGTTTTTGCTTTGGGGTTTTGAGTTTAGCGGTTTTGGTTTTGAGGTTTTGGGTCTAGGCTTTTAAGGGGGTTTGTGGGTGGAGGGTTTCATGTTTCAAGTTTGAAGTTTAGGGTTTGGGGTTTAGAGTTTAGGGTTTTAAGGCTTGGGGTTTGGGCTTGGGGCTTAGGGCTTCAGGCTTGGGGCTTGGGGTTTGAGGTTTAAGGTTTCGAGTTTAAGGTTTGGGGTCTAGGGTCTAGGGTCTAGGGTTCGAGGTTTGGGGTTCAGGGTTCGGGGTCTGATGTCCGAGGTCTCGAGTCTCAAGTCTAGGGTCTTGGGTCTCGAGTGTTGGGTCTAGGGCTTAGGGTTGAGGTTTTAGGGTTGAAGGTTGAGGGTTAACGTTGAGGGTTTAGGGTTTAGGATTTAAAGGTTTAGGGTTTAAAAGTATTAGGGTTTTAAGGTTTGGGGTTGGAGGGTTTAATGTTTTAGGGTTTAGAGTTTGAGGTTTGAGGTTTTAAGGGTTAAGGGTTTAGAGGTTGAGGGTTGAGGGTTAAAGGTTAAAGGTTAAAGGTTAAGGGTTGAGGGTTTAGGGTTGAAAGTTGAAGGTTGAGGGTTCAAGGTTCAAGGTTTAGTGGTTTAGGGTTTAGGGGTTTAGGGTTTTAAGGGTTTAGGTTTAGGGGTTTGCGGTTTAGGGGTTAAGGGTTAAGGTTTGGGGTTTAGAGTTTAGGGTTTAAGGTTTAATGATTAAGGTTTATGGTGTAGGGTTTAGGGATTAGGGTTTAGGGTGTAGGGTTTAAGGATCAGGGTTTAGGGTTTAAGGTGTACAGATTAAGGTTTGGGTTTAGGGATTAAGGTTTAGAGTTTAGGGTTTAAGGATTAGGGTTTAGGGATAGGGTTTAAGGTTTGAAGATTAGGGTTTGGGGTTTAAGGATTAGGGTTTAGGGTTTAAGGATTAGGGTTTAGGGTTTGGGATTTAGGGTTTAGGGTTTAAAGTTTAGGGGTTAGGGTTTAAGGTTTAGGGATTAGGGTTTAGGAGTTAAGGTTTAGGGTTTAAGGGTTTGGCGTTATGGTTTAAGGGTTTGGGGTTTGAGTTTAGGGTTGAGAGGTTAGGGGTTAAGGGTTAGGGTTTAAGGGTTAAGGGTTAGGGTTTAGGGGCTAGGGTTTATGATTTAGGGTTTAGGGTTATGGGCTCAGGGTTATGGTTCAAGGTTCAGGGCTTGAGGCTCAAGGTTCACTGTTCAGGGTTCAGGGTTCAAGGGTTAGGGTTTAGGATTTAAGGTCGGGGTTAGGGGTTAGAGGTTAGAGGTTAGGGTTTAGGGTTTAGGGCTTAAGGTTTTGGAGTTTAGGGTTTAGGGCTTAGGGTTTAGGGTTTAGGGTTTAGGGTTTAGGGCTTAAGGTTTTGGAGTTTAGGGTGTGGGTTTAGGGTTTGGGGTTATGGGGTTTTGGGTTTAGAATTTAGGATTTCGAGTTTCGGGTTTCAAGTTTAAGGTTTCGAATTTTGGGTTTAGGGTTTGGGGTATATGATTTACTGTTTAGGGCTTAGGGCTTGGGGATTTGGGCTTGGGGCCTAGGGTTTAGGTTTTAAATATTAAATTTTTTTAACTATTGGCGTTATTATTACCTTCTATTGACATCAAATTTTAAATGATTAACTTTTATTGGCCTTGTTGTTATTATTTTGTTTTACATAAGCAAATCACGTTTCTTTAATTATTTTTTAAAAAATTAATTTTTCTGAATGCCTATGGTTTTTATTAATACATTTACTCTATTTCAGTCATTTCAAATGAAAGAAAAAAATTTCATTAGGTTAATATTTTTTGATAATTAACCTTATTATTACATTATATAATTATAATATGCTAATCAACTGTTATTATTTTTTCATAATTTAATTCAATTGACCTTATCACACAATATTGACCTTGTTACTACCTTTCAATTGACTTATTATTACTTATAATACAATAATGAAAGGTTATTATTTTTTGTAAAATTTAATTCAATTGATCTAAACACATTATTTTAACATTATTATTACAATTATTTATGATTTCGTAAAAATTAAAGATTAAGTTTTATTAATTATTTTTTTGGAAAATTAAACTCATTACTTACAGTAAATTTTAAAAATGATTAACGTTTACCTATTGTTATTATTATTTTAATTTACACAAAGAAATCACATATCTTTAATAGTCATTAAAATTCATATTTTCAATGCCCATGGGCTTCATTAATCCCTTTGCACTATTTCAATCATATGAAATTAAAAAAATAGATTTCATTAAGATAACATTTTGTAATAATTAACCTTATTATTACCTTACGAAAGTAAAAAGCATTAATCAAGAGTTACTGCTTTCTTTTTTGATAATTTAAATCAATTGACTTTGTGATACATTGTTGATCTTATTACTACCTTTCATTTATGTTTTTTCTTTTGATGAGAAATCGAATGATTAAATTTTTATAAACGATTTTTTTTTTAAAAACAATAACCTTATTATTGCCTTCTTTTTACATCAAACTTTGAAAACAATTATCTTCTACCTATTTTAGTTATCTTTCAAAGATTTTCTTGATGCCCATAGGCCTTATTAATACTTTTGCTCTACTTTAGTCATTTGAAACTAAAAAAACAGATTTCATTAAGTTTATATTTTTGGATAATTGACCTTATTATTACTTTACATAAGTATAATATGATGATAAAAGGTTATTATTTATTTGTAAATTTAATTCGATTGACCTTATGACATTATATTGAACTTATTATCAACTTTTGTTTGTATTTTCTTTAGACAATGAAAGATTAAATTTATTAGCTGTTTTTTGAAAAATTGAGCTTATCATTACTTTTCATTTACATCAAATTTTAAAAATCATTACTTTTTATCTACTTTGTTATTATTAAAATTTTAATTTACAAAAGAAGATCACCTTTGGTTAACTATCATTAAATAGACATTTTTTGATTGCCAATAGGCTTTATTACCACCTATATGTTTTTTTTTAGTTGATCTAATCACATTATAATGACATTACTACCTATTATTTGTAAATTTATAAGATAATTGAAAATTAAATTTTATTAACTATTTCTTTTGGCATATTGACCTTATTAATACCTTCAATATACATCAAATTTTAAAAATGATTACCTTCTGTCTACTTTATTATTATTATTTTAATTTACACTAGAAAATCTTTAACTATCATTAACAAACTAATTTTTATGAATTGCCATGGGCTCTATTAATACCTTTGCTCTACTTCAGTCATTGAAAATGAAAAAAAAAAAGAAGATTTCATTCAGTTAACATTTTTTGATAATTAATCTTATTATTACCTTATAGAACTATGATATACCAATCAATAATTATTTTTTTCATAATTTAATTCAATTGACCATATTACTACTTTTTGTTTGTATTTTTTTAAGATATTATAAAATTAAATTTTATTAACTATTTTTTTAGAAAATTAACCTTATGGAAGTTTAATGTAACAATAAAGTGTTTTTTCTTTTTTAGTTGGTTTAATCAAAGTATATTGATATTATTATTACCTTTTATTTGCAATTTTATAAGATAAGTAAGGAATGAATTTTATCAACTATTTATTTTGAAACTTTAACTTTAACCTTCGATTTAAATGAAAATTTTAAAATGATTACCTTCTACCTACCATGTTATTATTGTTTTAATTTACGCAAGAAAATCATCTTTTTTTAACTATCATTAAAAAATAGATTTGTTTTCAATTCTCATAGACTTTATTAATACGTGCCTTTTGTTCTACTTTAGTCATCTAAAATGAAAAAAGAAATTAATCTTATTATTACCTTATAAAATTATAATATATAAACCTAGAGTTATTGTTTTTTTTTAATTGTAATTTAAATCATTTGACCTTGTGGTACCTTGTTGACCTTATTATGATCTTTAATTTTTATGTGTGTGTGTTTTTAAGCTATTGAAAGGTTAAATTTTATTAATTTATTTTTTTTCAAAACAATGACCTCATCATTACTTTTCCTTTACATCAAACTTTGAAAATGATTACTTTTTACCTACATTAATAGTATTATTATTTTAATTTACACAATCTTTCTTTAACTATCATTAAAAAGATTTTCTTGAATGTCAATAGGCCATATTGATACATTTTCTCTACTTTAATCATTTGAAATAAAAAAAAGATTTCATTAAGTTTATATTTTTGAATAATTAACCCTATTATTACTTTATAAAAGTATAATGTAATGATAAAGGGTTATTATTTATTGTAAAATTTAATTTAATTGACCTTATAACATTATATCGAACTTATTATTACCTTTTGTTTGTATTTTCTTCAAACAATGAAAGATTAAATTTATTTAATTATTTTTTTAGAAAATTAGCCTTATCATTACCTTCAATTTACATCAAATTTTAAAAATGATTACTTTTTATCTACTTCATTATCATCCAAATTTTAATTTACACAAAAAGATCACATTTTGTTAGCCATTGTTAAATAGATATTTTTAATTACCAATGGGCTTTATTACTACCTCTTCTTATCTTTTTTTTTTGGTTGATCTAATCACATTATATTAACATTATTATTACCTTTTATTGGCAAATTTATAAGATAATTGAAGATTACATTATATTAGCTATTTCTTTTAGACATTGACCTTATTATTACCTTCGATTCACATCAATTTTAAAAATGATTACCTTTTACCTACTTGATTATTATTATTTTAATTTAGACAAGAAAACCATCTTTCTTTAAATATCATTAAAAATTGATTTTTTGAAGATCTAAGTGCTTTATTAATACCTTTATTCTACTTAAGTCATTTGAAATAAATTAAAAAAATATTTTGATTAAGTCAATATTTTTTGATAATTAACCTTATTATTACCTTTAAGATTATAAAGTACTAGTCAACAATTATTATTATTTTTTATAATTTTAATTTAGTTGATCTTATCATTCCTTATTGACTTTATTACTACTTTTTGTTTGTGTTTCTTTTAAGGTAATGTAAAATTAAATTTTATTAACTATTTTATTGAAAAATTAATGTTATACAAGTATAATGTAATAATAAAGAGTTATTATTTTTATTTTTTTAGTTGATCTAATCACATGATATTGACATTATTATTAATTTTTATTTTTAATTTTGTAAGATAATTAAAGATTAAATTTTGTTAACTATCTCTTTTGGAACATTGACATTATTATTACCTTTCAATCACATTAAATTTTTAAAATGATTACCTTTTACCTCATTTATTATTATTATTATTATTTTATTTTACACAAGCAAATCGTCTTTCTTTAACTATTATTAAAAAATAATTTTTGTAAATTTTCAAGGTTCTTAGTAATACCTTTGCTTTACTTCAGGCATTTGAAATGAAAAAAAAAAGAGGAAAATTTAATTGAGTCAACATTTTTTGGTAATTAACCTTTTTATTACCTTATGGAATTATGATATATTAAAACATTATTTTTTATATAATTTAGGTCAATGGACCTTATCACACAATGTAGACCTTCTTACTACCTTTTATTTGTGTTTTTTTTAAATGTAAAATTAAATTTTATTAATAATTTTTTGAAAATACAAAATTAATTCAATTAATTTAAACACATTATTTTGAAATTATTATTACCTTTTATTTGTAATTTTATAAAAATAAAAGATTAAGTTTCTAAAAATTTTTTTTTTTGAAAAATTAAACTCATTACTTACATCAAAATTTTAAAATGATTACCTGATGCTTACTTTATTATTATTAATTTAATTTACACAAAGAAATCATATTTCTTTAACTGTCATTAAAATAAGTTTTTTTATGACTATAGACATCATTAATACTTTGCTCTATTTCAATCATATGAAATCAAAAAAAGTTAGATTTCATTCAGTTAACATTTTTTGATAATTAACCTTATTATTATCTTATAAAATAATGATATATTAATTAAGAGTTATTACTATTTTTTTGATAATTTAAATCGATTGACCTTGTGATATCTTATTGACCTTGTTACCTTTTTTTTTTTGCATTTTTTCTTAAGATATTGAAAGATAAAATTTTATTGACTTTTTTTTAAATATAAAACAATGACCTTATTATTGCCTTCCCTTTACATCAAATTTTGAAAACAATTACCTTCTACTTACTTTAGTACATTATTATTTTAGTTTACATAACCTTTCTTTAGCTATATTTTAAAAGATTTTCTTGAATGCCCATAGCCCTTATCAATACATTTTCTCTCCTTTAGTCATTTGAAACTAAAAAAAAAGAAAATTTTTTTTATTAAGTTTATATTTTTGGATTAATGGCCTTATTATTGCTTTGCAGAAGTATAATATAATGTTAAAGGGTTATTATTTATTGTAAAATTTAATTCGATTGACCTTATGACATTATATTGAACTTTTTATCATCTTTTGTTTGTATTTTCTTTAGATAACAAAAAATTAAATTTATTAGCTATTTTTTAAAAAATTGACCTTATCTTTAGTTTTCATTTTACATCAAAATTTAAAAACGATTACTTTCTATCTACTTTATTATCATTAAATTTTAATTTATACAAGAAGATCACTTTTCATTAGCTATCATTAAATAGATATTTTTGATTGCCAATGGGCTTTATTACTAACTATATATATATATATATATATATATATTAGTTGATCTAATCACGTATATTGACATTATTATTACATTTTGTTGGCAATTTTATAAGATAATTGAAGATTAAATTTTATTAAGTATTTCTTTTAGAATATTAACCTTATTATTACCTTTGATTCACATGAAATTTTAAAAATAATTATCTTTTGCTTTCTTTATTATTATTATTTTACTTTACACCAAAAAATCATTTTTTTAATTATCATTAAAAAAAAAAACTTTTTTTGAATGCCCAAGGGCTCTATTAATACTTTTTCTTTACTTCAGTCATTTGAAATGAAAAAAAAAAGATTTCATTCGGTCAACATTTTTTGATAATTAACCTTATTATTACCTTATATAATTATAATATATCAATTAATAATTATTTTTTATAATTGAATTCAATTGATCTTATCACACCTTGTTGATCGTATTACTACTTTTAATATGTGTTTTTTAAATATTATAAAATTAAATTTTATTAACTAGTTTTTTTTAGACACTTAACCTTATAGAAGTTTAATGTAACAACAAAGTGTTATGATTTTTTTAAGTTAATCTAATCACATTATATTGACATATTATTAACTTTTACTTATAATATTATGAGATAATTAAGGATTGAATTTTATTAACTATTTTTTAAATTATTGACTATATTATTACCTTTAATTTAAATCAAAATTTTAAAATAGTTACCTTTTGCCTACTATATTATTATTATTTTAATTTGCATAAGGAAATCATCTATTTTTAACTATCATTAAAAAAACATATTTATTTTTAATACATGCCTTTTACTTTATTTTAGTCATCTAAAATGAAAAAAGAAGTTAATCCTATTATTGCCTTCTAAAATTAAATTTAAGTCAACATTTTTTGATAATTAACCTTATTACCTTATAAAATTATAATGTATAAATCTAGAGTTATTGCTGTATTTTTTATAATTTAAATCAATTGACTTTGTGACATCTTGTTGACCTTATTATTGCCTTTAGTTTGTGTTTTTTTTTTTAAAGATGTTAAAAGGTTAAATTTTATTGACTATATATATTTTTAAACAATGACCTTATCATTGCCTTCCCTTTACATCAAACTTTGAAAACGCTTTTACTTATTTTGGTATCATTAATATTTTAGTTTACAGAACCTTTTTTAAGCTATCATTAAAAAGATTTTCTTGAATGCCCATAGGCCTTATTAATACCATTTATCTACTTCAGTCATTTGAAATAAAAAAAAAATAGATTTCATTAGGTTTATATTTTTGGATAATTGACTCTATTATTACTTTATAGAATTATAATGTAATGACAGAAAGTTATGACACCTTTTGTTTGTATTTTCTTCAGATAATGAAAGATTAAATTTATGTAACTATTTTTTAGAAAATTAGCCTTATCATTGCCTTTAATTTACATTAAAATTTTAAAAATGATTACTTTCTATCTATTTTAGTATCATCAAAATTTTAATTTATACATCACTTTTCATTAGCGATCATTACATAGATATTTTTGATTCCAATGGGCTTTATTGCTAATTTTTTTTTGATCTAATCACATTATATTGACATTATTATTATCTTTTATTTGCAATTACATAAGATAATTGAAGATTAAATTTTATTAGCTATTTATTTTGGAATATTGACTTATTATTACGTTCGATTTACATCACATTTCAAAAATGATTACCTTTTACCTATTTTATTATTATTATTTTAATTTACACAAGAAAATTATCTTTCTTTAACTATCATTAAAAAATCGATTGCTCTAATGCCTAAGTGCTTTATTAATACCTTTACTTTACTTCAGTCATTTGAAATGAGAAAAAATAATTTAATTAAGTCATATTTTTTTGATAATAATAATTATTATCTTATAGAATTATAATAAACTAGTCAATAATTATTTTTTATAATTTAATTCAATTAGCCTTATCACTTCTTGTTAACCTTGTTACTACCTTTTGTTTATATTCCTTTTAAGATAATGTAAAATTAAATTTTATTAAATATATTTTTTAGAAAATTAAACTTATAGAAGTATAATGTGACAATAATGTTATTATTTTTATTTTTATTTTTTAGTTGAGCTAATCTCATTATATTGACATTATTATTAAATTTTATTTTAATTTACACAAACAAATCATTTTTCTTTAACTATTATGAAAAAACTAATTTTTCTGAATGTCCAAGGTCTTTTTTAATGCCTTCACTCTACTTCAATCCTTTCAAATGAAAAAGAAAAGATTTCATTAAGTCAATATTTTTTGATAATTAACCTTATATTATCTTATAGAATTATGACATACTAATGAATTGTTATTTTTTTAATAATTTAATTGACCTTATCACACAATATTGACCTTATTGCTATCTTTCATTTGTTTTTTTTTTAAATACAAAATTAAATTTTATTAGCAATTTTTTTTGAAAAATAATAACCCCATTGACCTTATTATTATTTTTTTGTATTTTCTTAAAATAATGCAAGATTAAATTTTATTAACTATTTGTTTAAAATAGTGACCTTATTGCCTTATCTTTACATCAAACTTTAAACATGATTACCTTTTGCCTACTTTAATACCATTATTATTTTAATTTACATAACCTTTCTTTAGCTATCATTAAAAAGATTTTCTTGAATGCACATAGGCCTTACTAATTCATTTCTCTACTTCAATCATTTGAAACTAAAAAAATTTAGAATTCATTAAGCTTATATTTTTTGAAAATTGACCATATCATTACTTTATAGAAGTGTAATATAATCATAAAAGGTTATTATTTTTTGTAAAATTTATTTAAATTGACCTCATGACATTATATTGACATTATTATCACATTTTTTTTATTTTCTTTAGATAATGAAAAATCAAATTTATTTAACTATTTTTGAAAAATTGACCTTATTATTATGTTCAATCTACATCAAATTTTAAGAATGATTACCTTCTATGTACTTTATTATCATTAAAATTTTAATTGACATGAAAAGATTATCTTTCGTTAGCCATCATTAAATATATATTTTTGAATGCCATGGGCTTTAATACAACCTCTTTTTCAATCATTTTAACCAACTTAAATTTCATTAAGTCAATATTTTTTGATAATTGACCCTATTACCACCTTATAGAAGTATAATGTAACAATAAAGTGTTATCATTTTTTTCAATTGATCTAATCGCATCACATTGATATGATGAATATCTTTTTTGGAATATTGACCTTATTATCACCTTCTATATACATCAAAATTTAAAAATTATTACCTTTAACCTACTTTATTACTATCATTTTAATTTACACAACGAAATCACATTTCTTTAAGTACCATTAAAAAACTAATTTTTTTGCATGCCCAAGGGCTTTATTAATATCTTTGCTCCACTTCAATCATTTGAAATTAGAAAAATAGATTTTATTAAGTCAACATTTTTTGATAATTAACCTTATTATTACCTAATAAAATAATAATATACTAGTTAACAATTATTTTTTTTAGTTTAATTCAATTGACTTTATCACTCCATGTTGACCTTATTACTACAATTTGTTTGTGTTTCTTTGAAGATAATGCAAAATTAAATTTTGTTAACTATTTTTTGAAAAATTAACTTGTAAAAGTATAATGTAACAATAAAGTGTTATCAATTTTTTTCATGATCCAATTACATTATATTGACATTATTATTGCCTTCTATTTATAATTTTTAAAGATAATTAAAGATTAAAATTTATTAACTACTTCTTTTGAAACATTGATTTTATTATAACCTTTGACTTCCATCAAATTTAAAAAAGAATTACCTTACACCCACTTTACTATTATTATTTTAATTTACACAAGAAAATCATTTTTATTTAACTATCATTAAAAAACTAATTTTTCTAAATGCTTAAGGACTTTATTGATCCCTTTTGCTTTACTTCAATCATTTGAAATTAGGAAAAAAAAAAAGAGATTTCATTAACTCAACATTTTTTTGATAAAAAACCTTATAGAATTATTATATACTAGTCGATAGTTATTTTTTAAGTAATTTAAATTAATTTATGACATCATGTTGACCTTATTACAACCTTTTATTTGTGTTTTTTTAAAGATAATGCAAAATTAAATTTTGTTAACTATTTTTTAAAAAAATTAACCTTATAAAAGCGTAATGTAACAATAAAGTGTTATTGTTTTTATCACTTGATTTGATCACATTATATTGACATTATTACTAATTTTTATTTATAATTTTATGAGATAATTAAATATTAAATTTTATTAACTATTTTTTGGAACATTATACTTATTATTACCTTTGATTTAAATCAAAATTTTAAAATGATTACCTTCTACCTACTATATTATTATTATTTTAATTTACACAAACAAATCATCTATTTTTAACAATCATTAGAAAAACATATTTTTATTGAATTCTCATAGGCATTATTAATACCTTTGCTCTATTTTAGTCATTTGAAATGAAAAAAAAAGTTTGATTTTATTAGTACAATATTTTTTTTATAATTAACCTTATTATTATCTTATAGAAGCATAATGTATTAATCAAGAGTTATTATTGTCTTTTTGATAATTTAAATCAGTTGACCTTATGGCATCTTTAATGACCTTATTACTACCTTTTGTTTGTATTTTATTTTGTTTTTAAGATAATGAAAACTAAAATTTTATTAACTAGTTTTTTTTTTTAAACCAATAACCTTATTATTACCTTCCCTTCATATCAAACTTTTAAAAATGGTTACCTTCTACCTATTTTAGTATCATTATTATTTTAACTTACACAATATTTCTTTAGCTTTCGTTAAAAAGATTTTCTTCAATGCGCATAGGCTTTATTAATACATTTTCTCTACTTTAGTCATTTGAAACTAAAAAAACTTAGATTTTATTATATTTTTGGATATTTGATCGTGTTAATACTTTATAAAAGTATAACGTAATGATAAAGGTTTATTATTTTTTTGTAAAATTTAATTCAATTGACCTTATGACCATATATCAAATTTATTATCACCTTCTATTTGTATTTTTTTAAGATAATGAAAGATTAAATTTATTTATCTATTTTTTGAAAAATTAACCTTATTATTACTATTAATTTACGTCAAATCTTAAAAATGACTACATTCTATCTACTTTATTATCATTAAAATTTTAATTTACACAAGAAAATTGCTTTTTGTTAGCCATCATTAAATAGATATTTTTGAATGCCAATGGGCTTTATGACTAACTCTGCTTCAGTTATTTTAACAAACTTAAATTTTATTAAGTCAATATGTTTTGGATAATTGACTATATTATTACCTTATAGAAATATAATATAACAATAAAGTGATATTATCTTTTTTTTAGTTGATATAATCACATTATATTGATATTATTATTATCTTTTTATTGTAATTTTATAAGATAATTGAAGATTAAGTTTTATTAACTAATTCTTTGGAACATGAACTTTATTATTGTCTTTGATTACATTAAATTTTAAAAATTATTACCTTATACCTACTTTATTATTATTATTTTAATTTACACAAAAAAATCACCTTTCTTTAACTACCATTAAAAAATTGATTTTTTTTGAATGCTCAAGGGCTTTATTAATTAATACTCTTGCTCTACTTCACTCATTAGAAATTTTTTTAAAAATAAAATAGATTTCATTAAGTCAACATTTTTTGATAATTAACCTTAATATTACCCAATAGAACCATATTATACTAGTCAATAGTTGTTGTTTTCTTCTTATAGTTTAATTCAATCGAACTTA
Organism: Moringa oleifera; assembly: GCA_021397835.1. Classification (NCBI taxonomy): domain Eukaryota; kingdom Viridiplantae; phylum Streptophyta; class Magnoliopsida; order Brassicales; family Moringaceae; genus Moringa; species Moringa oleifera. The sequence continues at coordinate 24,447 of JAJFZO010000866.1, read as the reverse complement.
TCACTTCATGTTGACCTTATTACTATTTTTTGTTTGTGTTTCTTTGAAGATAATGTAAAATTAATTTTTATTAAATATTTTTTTTTTGAAAAACAAACATTATAGAAGTATAATGTAACAATAAAATTAGATTTTATTAAATCAACATTTTTTTTTGTGATTACTCTTATTATTACCTTATAGAGTTATAATATATTAATGAAGGGTTATTATTATTTTTTAATAATTTAAATTAATTGACCTTATGGCACCTTGTTAACTTTATTACTATCTTTAGTTTGCATTTTTTAATGCAATGAAAGATTAAATTTTAATTATTTTTTTCAAAAACAATAACCTTATGATTGCTTTCCTTTACATCAAACTTTAAAATGGTTACCTTTTACCTACTTTAGTATCATTGTTATTTTAATTTACACAATCTTTATTTAGCTTTTATTAAAAAGATTTTCTTAAATACCCATAGGCCTTATTAATACATTTTCTCTACTTTAGTCATTTGAAACTAAAAAAACTTAGATTTCATTAAATTATATTTTTAGATATTTGATCGAATTATTACTTTATCATTAAAATTTTAATCTACACAAAAAGATCACCTTTCTTTAGCCATCATTAAATAGATATTTTTGAATGCCTATGGGCTTTTTTACCACCACTTCTTCAGCCATTTTAACAAACTAAAATGTCATTAAGTTTGTATTTTTGGATAATAGACTTTATTATTACCTTATAGAAATATAATGTAACAATAAAGTCATATTATCTTTTTTAAGTAAATGTAATCACATTACATTGGCATCGTTATTATCTTTTATTTGTAGTTTTATAACATAATTAGAGATTAAATTTTATTAACATTTTCTTTTAGAACAGAGACTTTATTATTACCTTCGATTTACATTAAATTTTAACAATGATCGCATTCTACTTACTTTATTATAATTATTTTAATTTAAATAAGAAAATCACCTTTCGTTAACTATCATTAAAAAATAGATTTTTTTTTTGAATACCCAAGGGCTTTTGTAATACCTTTGCTCTACTTCACTCATTTGATTTTTTTTTTTAAAAAATAGATTTCATTAAGTCAACAGTGTTTGATAATTAACCTTAATATGACCTTATAGAATTATAATATATTAGTCAACAATTATTTTTTTATATATCTTAATTCAATTGATCTTACCGCTCAATGTTGACTTTATTACTACTTTTTGTTTGTGTTTCTTTAAAGATAATGTAAAATTAAATTTTATTAACTATTTTTTTTGAAAAAATAACTATACAGAAGTAAAATGTAACAATAAAGTGTTATTTTTTTATTTTTTTAGTCGATCCAATCACATTATATTGACATTATTATTATCTTTTATTTATAATTTTTTAAGATAATTAAAGATTAAAATTTTTTAATTGTTTCTTTTGAAACATTGACCTTATTATTACATTTGATTTACTTCAAATTTTAAAAACAATTACCTTCTACCACATTATTATTATTATTATTTTAATTTACACAAGGAAATCATCTTTCTTCAACTATCACTAAAAAGTTGATTTTCTGGATGCCCAAGAGTTTTATTAATACATTTTCTATATTTCAATCATTGAAATAAAAAAAAGATTTCATTAAGTTAAATTTTTTTGATAATTAACCTTTTTATTACCTTATATAATTAAAATATACTAGTCAACAGTTATTATTTTTTTACTATTTAATTTAGTTGACCTTATCATATCATGTAGACCATATTAGTACCTTTTGTTTTTGTTTCTTTGAAGATAATCTAAAATTAAATTCTTTTAAATATTTGTTTTTGAGGAAAATTAACATTATAAAAATATAATGTAACAATCAAGTGTTCTTATTTTGTGAGATAATTAAAGATTAAATTTTATTAACTATTTTTTTGAAACATTGATATAAATAAAAATTTTAAAATGATTACTTTCTAATCACTATATTATTATTTTAATTTACATGATGGAATCATCTGTTGTTAATTATCATTAAAAAACAAAGTTTTTTGAATTCTCCTAGGCTATATTAATATCTTTGTCCTATTTCAGTCATTTAAAATGAAAATGAAAAATGTTAGATTTTATTAAGGCAATATTTTTTTATAATTAACCTTATTGTTGCTTTCTAGAATTATAATGCATTAATCAAGAGTTATTATTATTTTTTGGATAAATTAAATCAATTGACCTTTATGGCACCTTGTTGACCATATTACTACTTTTTTTTGTGTCTTTTTTTAAAGATAATGAAAGATGAAATTTCATTAACTATTTTTAAAAACAATAACCTTATTATTACCTTCCCTTCACAACAAACTTTGAAAATGGTTACCTTTTACCTACTTTAGAATCCTTATTAGTACAATTTATATAATCTTTCTTTAGCTTTCATTAAAAAGATTTTCTTGAATGCCCATAGACCTTATTAATACCTTTTCTTTACTTCAGTCATTTGAAACTACAAAAACTTAGATTGCATTAAATTTATATTTTTTGATATTTGATCGTATTATTACTTTATAGAAGTATAATGTAATGATAAAGGGTTATTATTTGTTTGTAAAATTTAATTCAATTGACCTTATGACATTGTATCAAATTTATTATCACCTTTTGTTTGTATATTCTTGAGATAACGAAAAATTAAATTTATTTAACTATTTTTTAAAAAATTGACCTTATTATTACTTTCAATTTACATCAAATTTTAAAAATGATTACTTTCTATCTACTTTCTTATCATTAAAATTTTAATTTATACAAGAAGATCCCCTTTTGTTAGCCATCATTAAATAGATATTTTTGAATCTCCATGGGCTTTATTACAACCTCTTGTTCAGTCGTTTTTAAGTTTTTATTTTTGGATAAGTGACCATATTATTACTTTATAAGAGTATAATGTAACAATAAAAGTGATATCATCTTTTTTTAATTAATCTAATCACATTATATTGGCATTATTATTATTATCTTTTATTTGCAGTATTATAAGATAATTGAATATTAAACGCTCTTTACTATTTTTTGGGAACATTGACCTTATTATTACCTTCGATTTACATCAAATTTTGAAAATGATTACCTTTCACTTACTTTATTTTTATTATTTTAATTTACACAAGAAAATTATCTTTCTTTAACATATTGATTTTTTTTTTGAATGCTCAAGGGCTTTATTAAGTAACACTTTTGCTTTACTTCACTCATTAATTTTTTTTTAAACAAATAGATTTCATTAAGCTAACATTTTTTTGATAATTTACCTTAATATTATCTTATAAAATCATATTATACTAATCAACAATTATTGGGTTTTTTTGTTGTTTAATTAAATTAATCTTATGAATCCAAGTTTACCTTATGACTACTTTTTGTTTGCATTTCTTTGAAGATAATGTGAAATTAAATTTTATTAACTATATATATATATATTTTAAAATTAACCTTATAGAAGTATAATGTAATAATAAAGTGTTATTATTATTATTTTAGTCGATCTAATCATATTATATTGACATTATTATTATATTTTATTTTTAATTTTTGAAGATATTTAAAGATTAAATTTTATTAACTATTTTTTTTGGAACATTGACCATTTAATACTTTTGATTTACATCAAATTTTAAAAATTATTAACTTCTACCTATTTTATTATTATTATTTTAATTTACACAAGAAAATTGCCTTTCTTTAACTATCATTAAAACCTAATTTTTTAAATACCCAAGGGCTTTATTGATTAATACCTTTGCTCTATTCACTCATTTGAATTTTTTTTTTAAAATTTTGTTAAGTCAATATTTTTTGATATGTAACCTTAATATTACCTTATAGAATCAAGTTATACTAGTCAATAGTTATTATTTTTTCATTGTTTAATTTGATTGACCTTATCACTCCATGTTGACCTTATTACTATTTTTTTTAAATTATATAAAATTAAATTTTATTAATATTTTTTTGGCAAATTAACCTTATAGAAGTGTAATGTCACAATGTAGCTTTATTATTATCTTTTTTTCAATTGATCTAATCATATTATATTGATGTTATTATTATATTTTATTATTAATTTTTTAAAATAATTGAATATTAAATTTTATTAACTATTTTTTTGAAACAATGACCTTATTATTGCATTCGATTTACATCAAATTTTAAAAACGATTATCTTCTACCCACATTATTATTATTATTTTAATTTATACAAGAATATCATTTTTCTTTAACTATCATTAAAAATTTATTTTTTTTGATGCTCAAGAGCTTTATTAATACATTTTCTCTACTTCAGTCATTTAAAATGAAAAAGAAATAGATTTCATTAAGTCAACATTTTTTGATAATTAACCTTATTATTACCTTATAGAATTATAATATACTAGGTAACAGTTATTATTTTTTTATAATTTAATTCAATTGACCTTATCACATTATGTGTACCTTATTACTATATTTTGTTTATGTTTCTTTTAAGATATTGTAAAATTAATTTTTCTAACTATTTTTTTAGAGAATGAACGTTACAGAAGTATAATATAACAATAAAGTGTTCTTGTTTTTCTCTATTAATCTAATCACATTATATTGGCATTATTATTTTCTTTCATTTGCAATTTTGTGAGATAATTAAAGATTAAATTTTGTTAACTATTTTTTTTTTGAAACATTGACCTTATTATTATCTTTGATTTAAATCAAAATTTTAAAATGATTACCTTTCACCAACTATATTATTATTGTTTTAATATACATGAGGAAATCATCTATTGTTAATTATCATTAAAAAGACAGAATTTTTTGAATTCTTATAAGGTGTAGTAACATTTACTTTATTTCGGTCATTTGAAATGAAAAAAAAAATATTAGATTTTGTTAAGTCAATATTTTTTTGATAATTAACCTCGTTATTACCTTGCACAATGATAATGTATTAATCAAGAGTTATTGTTGTTTTTTTTGATAATTCAAATCAATCGACCTTATGGCACCTTGTTAACTTTATCACTACCTTTTGTTCGTGTGTTTTTTTTTAAGATAACAAAAGATCAAATTTTATTAAATATGTTTTAAAAAACAATAACCTTTTTATTACCTACTTTAGTATCATTATTATCTTAATTTACACAATCTTGCTATAGCTTTCATTAAAAAGATTTTCTTGAATGCCTATAGGCTTTATTAGTACATTTTCTCCACTTCAGTTATTTGAAACTAAACAAAGTTAGATTTCATTAAATTTATATTTTTTTGATATTTGATCGTATCATTACCTTATAGAAGCATAATGTAATGATAAAGGGTTATTATTTTTGTAAAATTTAATTCAAGTGACCTTATGACATTATATCAAATTTATTACCACCTTTTATTTGTATTCTCTTTAGAAAATGAAAAATTACATTTATTTAACTATTTTTTGAAAAAATTAACCTTATTATTACATTCAATTTATATCAAATTTTGAAATAATTACCTTCTATCCATTTTATTATCATTAAAATTTTGATGTACGCAAGAAGATCACATTTCTTTAGCCATCATTAAATAAATACTTTTGAATGCTTATGGGCTTTTTCACTACCTCTTCTTCAGTCATTTTAACAAAACTTAAATTTCATTAAGTTAGTATTTTTGGATAATTACCCAATTATTACCTTATAGAAGTATAATGCAACAAAAAAGTGATATTATTTTTTTTCCAATTGAAATAATCACATTACATAGGTATTATTATTATCTTTTATTTGTAGTTTTATCAAATAATTGAAGATTAAATTTTATTTACTATTTCTTTTCAAACATTGACCTTATTATTACCTTCGATTTTACATCAAATTTTTAAAATGATTACCTTCTACGTACTTTATTATTATAATTTTAATTTACACAGGAAAATCACTTGTCTTCAACCATCATTAAAAAAATTAATTTTTTATTAATTAATACCTTTGCTCTACTTCACTCATTTGATTTTTTTTTTTAAAAAGTAAAATAGATTTCATTAAGTCAACATTTTTTGATAATTAACATTAATATTGCCTTACAAAATCATATTATACTAGTTAACGTTTATTTTTTTAATATTATTTAATTCAATTGACCTTTATCACTACAAGTTGACCTTATGACTACTTTTTGTTTGTGTTTCTTTGAAGATAATGTAAAATTAAATTTTATTAACTATTGTTTTTAGAAAATTAACCTTATAGGAGTATAATGTAATAATAAAGTGCTATTATTATTATTTTTTCAGTTGATTTAATCACATTATATTGAAATTATTATTATGTTTTATTTTTAATTTTTTAAGATAATTAAAGATTAGATTTTATTAATTCTTTCTTTTGAAGTATTGACCTTATTATGACTTTCGATTTGCATCAAATTTTAAAAATGATTACTTTTTGCCTACTTTGTTGTTATTATTTTAATTTACACAAGAAAATCGCCTTTCTTTTAACTATGATTAAAAAACTGATTTTTTTTGGATGCTCAAGGGCTTTATTAATTTTTTTAAAAAAGATTTCATTAACTTAATATTTTTTGATAATTAATCACAATATTACCTTGTAGAATCATGTTATACTAATCAAAATAATGTAAAATTAAATTTTATTAACTATTTTTTGGCAAATTAACCTTATAGAAGTATAATGTAATAATAAAAGGTCATTATTTTTTCCTGTTGATCTAATCACATTATATTGACATTATTATTATCTTTTATTTTTAAATTTTTAATATAATTAAAGATTAAATTTAATTAATTATTTGTTTTGAAAAATTGATCTTATTACTATCTTCAATTTATATCAAATTTTAAAAACGATTACTTTCTACCCACTTTATTATTGTTGTTATTTTAATTTGTAAAAGAAAATCATCTTCTTCAACTATTGTTAAATTGTTCATTCTTTTGGATGCTTAAGAGCTTTGTTAATACGTTTTCTCTACTTCGGTCATTTGAAATGAAAAAAAAAAAACAAATTTCATTAAGTCATCAAAATTTTGTATAATTAACCTTGTTATTACTTTATAGAATTATAATATACTAGTCAATAATTATTTTTTATAATTTAATTCAATTAACCTTATCACTTCATGTGTACCGTTATTACTACTTTTTGTTTGTGTTTCTTTTAAGATAATGCAAAATAAAATTCTTTTTAACTTTTTTTTTTGGAAAATTAACTTACAAAAGTACAATGTAACAATAAAGTGTTCTTATTTTTTTTTGTTCATCTAATCACATTATATTGACATTATTATTACCTTTCATTTGCAATTTTGTGAGATAATTAATGATTAAATTTTATTATCTATTTTTTGGAATATTGACCTTTTAATTACTTTCGATTTAAATCAAAATTTTAAAATGGTTACGTTTTACTTATTATATTATTATTATTTTATTTTGTACAAGGAAATCATCTGTTGTTAATGATCATTAAAAAAATAATTTTTTTGGTTTGAATTCTCATAAGTTGTATTAATAGCTTTGCTTTATTTCAGTCCACTGAAATGAAAAAAAAAATGTTAGATTTTAATAAGGCAACATTTTTTGGTAATTAACCTTAGTATTACCTTATAAAAGTATAATGCATTAATCAAGAGTTATTATTGTTTTGTTGATATTGTAAATCAATTAACCTTATTGCACTTTGTTGACCTTATTACTACCTTTTGTTTGTGTTGTCATTTTTTTAAGATAACAAAAGATTAAATTTTGTTAACTATTTTTCAAAAAATAATAACTTTATTATCACCTTCCCTTCACATTGGATAACTTCTACTTACTTTAGTATCAATATTATTTTAATTTACACGATCTTTCTTTAGCTTTCGTTAAAAAGATTTTCTCATGCCCATAGGCCTTATTAATACTTTTTTTCTACTTTAGTCATTTGAAACTAAAAAAACTTAGATTTCATTAATTTTATATTTTTGGATATTCGATCGTATTTTTACTTTATAGAAGTATAATGTAATGATAAAGGGTAATTATGTTTTGTAAAATATAATTTAATCGACTTTATGGCATTATATCAAATTCATTATCACCTTTTGTTTGTGTTTTCTTCAACTAATAAAAAATTAAATTTGTTTAACTATTTTTTTGAAAAAATTGACCTTATTATTACCTTTAATTTACATCAAATTTTAAAAATGATTACCTTTTACCTTTAACTTATTATTAATACGTCTTCTCTACTTTAGTTATTTGAAATGGAAAAATGAAATAGATTTCATTATGTGAACATTTTTTGATAATTAACCTTATTATTACCTTATAGAATTATAATATACTAGTCAACAGTCACAGTTTTATTAATATTTTAATTCGATTGAACTTATCATATCATGTTGACCTTATGTTTGTGTTTTTTTAAGATAATATAAAATTAAATTTTTTTAAATTTTTTTTAAAATTAATGTTATACAAGTATAATGTAACAATAAAATGTTCTTATTTTTTCAAGTTGATCTAATCACATTATATTGAAATTATTATTACCTTTCGCTTGTAATTTTGTGAGATAAATAAAAATTAAATTTTATTAACTAATTTTTTGAAGCATTGACCTTATTATTACCTTCGATTTGAATCAAAATTTTAAAATGATTACCTTTTACTTATTAGATTATTATTATTTTAATTTACACAAGAAAATCATCTATTGTTAAATATCATTGAGAAACAATTTTTTTTTTTTGAATTCTGATAGGCTGTATTAATACCTTTGCTTTATTTCAATTATCTAAAATTTAAAAAAAATGGTTAGATTTTTTTAAATTAACATTTTTTGATAATCAACCTTATTATTACCTTATAGAATTATAATGTATTAATAAGATTTATTGTTTTTTTTGATAATTTAAATTAATTGACCTTATGACACATTGTTGACCTCATTCCCACCTTTTGTTTGTGTTTTTCTTTTTCTTTTTAAGATAAAGAAAGATTAAATTTTATTAACTATTTTTTAAAATAATAAGCTTATTATTACCTTCCCTGTGCATCAAGCTTTAAAAGTGGTTACCTTCTACCTACTTTAGTATCACTCCTTGGCTTTCATTAAAAAGATTTTCTTGAATGTTCATAGCCTTATTAATACCTTTTCTTTACTGCAGTTATTTGAAACTTAAAACACTTTAAATTTTACTAAATTTATATTTTTGAATATTTGATTGTATTATTACTTTATAAAAGTATAATGAAATGATAAATGATTATTATTTTTTGTAAAATTTAATTCAATTGACCTTATCACATTATATCAAATACATTATGACCTTTTGTTTGTTTTTTTTTAAATAATCAAAGATTAAATTTATTTTACTATTTTTTAAAAAATTGACCTTATTATTACCTTTAATTTACATCAAAATTTAAAAATAATTACATTCTATCCACTTTATTATCATTATAATTTTAATTTACACAAGAAGATCATCTTTTGTTAGCCATCATTTAACATATATTTTGAATGCCAATGGGCTTTTTTAATTACCCCTTCTTCAGTGATTTTAATAAACCTAAATTTCATTAAGTCTGTAATTTTGTATAATTGACCTTATTATTACTTTACAAAAGTATAATGTAATAATAAGGTGGTATTATCTCTTTTCAGTTGATCTAATCACATTATATTGACATTATTATTATCTTTTATCAACTATTTCTTATAAAACATTGACCTTATTATTACATTCAATTTACATCAAATTTTAAAAATGATTACCTTTTATCTACTTTATTATTATTATTATTATTTTAATTTACACAAGAAAATCACATTTCTTTGACTATCATTAAAAAATTAATTTTCTTTAATGCCTAAGGAATTTATTAATACCTTTATTCTACTTCACTCATTTGAATTTTCTTTTAAAAAAGATTTCATTAAGTCAACATTTTTTGATAATTAACCGTAAATATTACCTTATAAAATTATAATATACTAGTTAACAGTAATTATTTTTTTATAGTTTAATTAAATTGATCTTGTCACTCCATGTTGGTTTTGTTTGTGTTTCTTTGAAGATAATGTAAAATCAAATTTTATTAACAATTTTTTGGTAAAATTAACCTTACAAAAGTATAACGTAATAATAAAGCATTATAATTTTTTTTTTCTCAATTGATCTAATCATATTATATTGATATTATTATTATCTTTTATTTGTAATTTTTCAAGATAATTAAAGATGAAATTTTATTAACTATTTTTTTTGAACATTGACCTTATTATGACATTTGATTTACATCAAATTTTAAAAACGATCGCCTTGTACCTATTTTATTATCATTATTTTACTTTACACAAGGAAATCATCTTTCTTTAACTATCATTAAAAAATTAATTTTTTTAGATACCCAAGAGCTATATTTATATATTTTCTCTATTTCAGTCATTTGAAATGAAAAAACAAAAAATTGATTTTATTAAGTCAACTTTTTTTGATAATTAACTTTGATATTACCTTACAGAATTATAATATACTAGTCAACAGTTATTGTTTTTTTATAATTTAATTTAATTGATCTTATCACATTATGTTGACCTTATTACTACTTTTTGTTTGTATTTTTTTTAAGATAATATAAAATTAAATTCTTTTAACTATTTTTTTGGAAAATTAACATTATAGAAAGATATTGTAACAATAAAGTGTTCTTATTTTTCTGAGTTGATCTAATCACATTTTATAAACATTATTATTACCTTTCGTTCACAATTTTGTGAGATAATTAAAGATTGAATTCTATTAACTATTTTTTTTTTGAAACATTGACCTTATTATTACCTTTGATTTAAATCAAAATTTTAAAATAATTACCTTCTACCTACTATATTATTATTAGTTTAATTTACATAAGGAAATCATCCACTGTTAATTATCATTTAAAAAATAGATTTTTTTGAATTCTCATAGGTTGTATTAATCCCTTTGCTCTATTTTTGTCATCTAAAAGAAAAAGAAAAATTTGATTTTATTAAGTCAACATTTTTTAATGATTAAAGTTATTATTACCTTATAGAATTATAATGTATTAATCAAAAGTTATTGTTGTTTTTTTCTATAATTTAAATCAATTAACCTTATGGCACATTGTTGACTTTATTACTATCTTTTATTTGTATTTTTGTTTTTTAAATATAATGAAAGATTAAATTTTATTTTTAAAAAATAATAACCTTATTATTACCTTCCTTTCATATCAAACTTTACCTATAGCTCTCATTAATACCTTTTTTCTACTTCAATCATTTGAAACTAAAAAAACTTAGATTTTATTAAATTTATATTCTTGGATATTTGATTATATTATTACTTTATTAAAGTATAATGTAATGATAAAGGGTTGTTATTCTTCGTAAAATTTAATTTCATTGACCATATCACATTATTTCAAATTTATATCACCTTTCCTTTTTATTTTCTTTATATAATCAAAGATTAAATTTATTTAACTATTTTTTAAAAAATTAACCTCATTATTACTTTCATTTTACATCAAATTTAAAAATGATTACCTTCTATTTACTTTCTTATTATTAAAATTTTAATTTACACAAAATGATCATCTTTTGTTAGCCATCATTGAATATATATTTTTGAATGCCCATGGGCTTCATTACTACCTTTTCTTTAGTCATTTTAGCAAACTTAAATTTTATTAAGTCCATATTTTTGGATAATTGACCCTATTATTAGCTTATAGAAGTACAATGTTACAATAATGTGATATTATCTTTTTTGGGTTGATCTAATCACATTATATTAGCATTATTATTATCTTTTATTTGCAATTTTATAAAATAATTGAAGATTAAATTTTATTAACTATTTCTTTCAGAACACTGACCTTATTATTACTTTTTATTTACATCAAATTTTAAAAATCGTTACCTTCTGCCTATTTTATTATTGTTATTTTGATTTACATAAGAAAATCATCTTTCTTTAACTATCATTAAAAAATAGATTTTTTTTTAATTCGCAAGGACTTTAGTAATACCTTTACTCTCTTTCACCCATTTGAAATTAAAAGAAAAAAGATTTCATTAAGTCAACATTAATTATTACCTTATAGAATTACAATACACTAGTCCATAGTTATCATTTTTTTTTTTTATAGTTTAATTCAATTGACCTTATTACTCCATTACTCCATGTTGACCTTATTACTACTTTTTATTTGTGTTTCTTTAAAGATAATGTAAAATTAAATGTTATTAACTATTTTTTTTTGAAAACTTTATAGAGGTATAATGTAACAATAAAGTGGTATTATTATTTTTTTCAGTTGAATTAATCACATTAATATTGACATTATTATTACATTTTACTTTCTATTTTTTAAGATAATTAAATATTAAATTTTGTTAGCTATTTCTTTTGGAACATTGACCTTGTTATTCCTTTTGATTTACAACAAAATTTAAAAATGATTACTTAATTTCTACCTATTTATTATTATTATTTTAATTTATATAAGATAATTATCTTTCTTTAGCTATCATTAAAAAATTGATTTTTCGGATGCTTAAGAGCTTTATTAATACATTTTCTTTACTTCAATCATTTGAAATGAAAAAAAAAAAACAAATATCATTAAGTCAACTTTTTTTGATAATTAAACTTATTATTACCTTATAGAATTATAATATACTAGTTAACATTTATTATTTTTCTATAATTTAATTTTACATTATCTTAAAAGAAACACAGACAAGAAGTAGTAATAAGGTCAACATAATTATTTTTTTAAGATAGTGAAAGATTAAATTTTATTAACTATTTTTTTAAAAAAATTAACATTATTAACCTTCTCTTTACATCAAACTTTAGGAGAGATTACCTTCTACTGACTTTATTATCATTATTATTTCAGTTTGCACAATCTTTCTTAAGCTATCATTAAAATAATTTTCTTAAATGTCCATAGACCTTTAATATCTTTGCTTTACTTTAGTCATTTGAAATTAAAAAAAAGATTTCATTAAGTTAATATTTTTAGATAATTGATCCTATTATTATCTTATCGAATTATAATGTAATAATGAAGGATTCTTAAATTTTGTAAAATTTAATTCAATTAATATAAACACATTATTTTGACATTATTATTACATTTAATTTGCAATTTTATAAAAAAGAAATATTAAGATTTATTAACTATTTTCTTTTTTTGAAAAATTAAACTTATTATTTGCATCAAATTTTTAAAATGATTACCATATTCTTACTTTATTATTATTATTATTTTAATTTACATAAAGAAATCATATTTTTTTAACTATCATTAAAAAATATTTTTTAATTTAATAATTAACATTTTAAAAAATAGATATCATTAATTTAACATTTTTTGATAATCAACCTTACTATTACCTTATAAAATTATAAAATATTAACATCTGTGGACCTTATTATTACCTTTTATTTATGTTTTTGTTAAGATAATAAAAGATTAAATTTTATTAACTATTTTTTAAAACCATGACCTTATTGTTACCTCTCTTTACATCAAACTTTAAAAACGATTATCTTTTACCTACTTCAGTATCTTTATTATTTTAATTTACACAACCTTTCTTTAGCTATCGTTAAAAAGATTTTCTTAAATGACCATACGCCTTCTAATATCTGTTCTTTACTTCAGTCATTTGAAACTAAAAAAACTTAGATTTCATTAATTTTATATTTTTCGATAATCGACCCTATTATTACTTTATAAAAGAATCATGTAATGATCAAGGGTTATTATTTTTTGTAAAATTTAATTTAATTGACCTTATGACATTATATCAACATCATTATCACCCTTTGTTTGTATTTTCTTAAGATAATGAACGATTGACTTTATTTAACTTTTTTTTTAAAAAATTGACCTTATTATTACCTTCAATTTACATTGAATTTTAAAAATGATTCTCTTTTATCTACTTTATTATCATTAAAAAGACCTCTAATCATTAGCCATCATTAAATAGATATTTTTGAATGGAACTTTATTACTTTCTCTTCTTCAGTCATTTAAAATTTAACAAACGTAGATTTTATTAAGTTAATACTTTTGGATAATTGATCTTATAATTACCTTATTTTTATAATGTAACAATAAAGTGTTATCATTATTTTTTTTCAGTTGATTTAATCATATTATGTTGACATTATTATTACCATTTATTTGCAATTTTATAAGATAATTGAAGATTAAATTTTATTAATTATTTTTTGGAACATTGACCTTATTATTACCTTCATTTACATCAAATTTTAAAAATGATCACCTTCTACCAACTTTATTTCTATTATTTTAATTTACATAAAGAAATCATCTTTCTTTAACTGTCATTAAACACGGATTTTTTTGAATACTTAATGGCTTTATTAACAATTTTGCTCTACTTCAATCATTTGAAATGAAAAAAAAAAAATAGATTTCATTAAGTCAATATTTTTTTATACTGAACATTATTGTTAGAATATAGAATTATAATAAATTAGTCAATAGTTTTTTAATAATTTAATTCAATTGACCTTATTATTCCATGTTGACCTTATTGCTACCTTTTGTTTGTATTTCTTTTAAGATAATGAAAGATTAAATTTTATTAACTATTTTTTAAAGCCATGACCTCATCGTTACCTTTCCTTTACATCAAACTTTAAAAACGATTACCTTCTACCTACTTTACAATCATTAGTATTTTAATTCACACAACCTTTTTTTAGCTATTATAAAAAAGATTTTCTTGAATGCTCATAGGCCTTATTAATGACATTTTTCTACTTCAGTCATTTAAAACTAAAAAAACGTAGATTTCATTAAGTTTATATTTTTGAATAATTGACCCTATTATCACTTTATAAAAGTATAATATCATGATAAAAGGTTTTTTTTTTTTTTTGTAAATTTAATTCATTTGACCTTATGATATTATATCAACATCATTATCGCCTTTTGTTTGTATTATCTTCAAATAATGAAAGATTAAATTTATTTAAATATTTTTTAAAAAATTAACCTTATTATTACCTTCAATTTATATCAAATTTTAGAAATAAATATTTTAAAAAAATTATTTAAATTAAAGCAACTAATAAGGTTAAAGTTTCACAAAATAGTTGATAAAAGTTAATCTTTAATTATCTCATAAAACTGCAAATAAAAGATAATACTAATGTCAATATAATATGACTAGATCAATTGAGAAAAATAATAACACTTCATTATTACATTATACATCTACAAGATTAATTTTTCAAAAAAAATTGTTAATAAAATTTAATTTTACATTCTCTTAAAATAAACACAAACAAATGGTCGTAATAAGCTCAACGTGGAATGATAAGGTTAATTGAGCTAAATTATTAAAAAACAATAATTGTTGACTAGTGTATTATAATTCTATAAGGTAATAATAAGATTAACTGTCAAAAAATGTTGACTTAATGAAATCTAATTTTTTTCATTTCAAATTACTGAAGTGGAGTAAAGATATTAATAAAGCCCATGGGCATTCAAAAAATCAGTTTTTTTTTTTTTTAATGATAGTTAAAGAAAGATGATTTCCTTGTTTAAATTTAAATAATAATTGCAAAGTATGTAATAGACAATCATTTTAAAATGTAAATCAAAGATAATATAAGTTCAATGTTCCAAAATAAATAGTTAACAAAATTTCATCTTTAAATTATCTCATAAAATTGCAAATAAAAGATAAGAATAATGTCAATTTAATGTGATTAAATCAATAAATAAATAAATAAGGACACTTTATTGTTTCATTATACTTCTATAACATTAATTTTGTAAAGAAAATAGCTAAAAGAATTTAATTTTACATTACCTTAGGGAAAACACAAACCAAAGTAGTCATAAAGTCAACATGGTGTGATAAGGTCAATTGGATTAAATTATACAAAAACAATAACTATTTGCTAGTATATTATAATTCTATAAGGTAATAATAACGTTAATTATCCAAAAATGTGACGTAATGAAATCCTTTTTTTTTTTTTCATTTCAAAGGACTGGGTATAGAAAATGTATAATAAAGCTCTTGGGCATCCAAAAAAATCAATTTTTTAATGATAGTTGAAGAAAGGCGATTTCCTTGTATAAAGTAAAATAATGATAATAAAATAGGTAGAAGGTAATCCTTTTTAAAATTTGATATAGATTAAAGGTAATAATAAGGTCAATGTTTCAAAAGCAACAATTAATAAAATTTAATCTTTGATTATCTCATAGAATTGCAAATAAAAGGTAACAATAATGCCAATATAATGTAATTAGGTCAACTAAAAAAAATGACACTTTATTGTTACACTATACTTCTATGAGGGTTAATTTTCCAACAAAAGAATAAAATTTAATTTTACATTATCTTAGAAAAACACAAACAAAAGGTAGCAATAAGGTCAACATGGAGTGTTAAAGCCAATTGAATTAAATTATATAAAAAAATCAATAACTATTGACTAGTATATTATAATTATATAAGGTAATAAAAAGGTTAATTATCAAAAGATATTGATTTAATAAAATCTATTCTTTTTTCATTTCAATTGACTAAATTAGAGCAAAGGTATTAATAAAACCCTTGGACATTCGAAAAAATTAGTTTTTTAATGATAGTTAAAAGAAAGATGATTTCCTTCTGTAAATTAAAATGATAATAATAAAGTTGGTTAAAAATAATCATATTTAAAATGTGATGTAAATTGAAAGTAATAATAAAGTCAATGTTTCCAAAAGAAATAGTTAATAAAATTTAATATTCAATTATCTTATAAAATTGCAAAGAAAAGGTAATAATAATGTCAATATAATATGATTAGATCAATTAAACAATAATAACATTTTATTGTTACATTATACAAAAATGAGATAATGAA